>JAODKC010000047.1:14491606-14537950 GCA_026777985.1 Mormyrops attenuatus | reverse complement strand
AGTCCCTCCCGAATGACCGAGCTTCTCACCCTATCTCTAAGGGAGAGCCCAGCCACCCTGCGGAGGAAACCCATTTCCTCCGGTGGAATTTTGCAGTATATCGATATATTTTCAAAACGAGATATCACATGACAGTACAGTTTACACTGATATACTTTCTTTGCATGTTAAAACTAAGGCTTTATTAAAGATTTTTAATAGTAACCAACAGTATTTCTTCCAGCCGTGATGCTATACAGAATCCTGCTAAAATCAAATCATTTGGTTAGTGTCTCTGCTGCAGAGGAAAAGCGAGGAAACACGGTTTCATTTCATATTTTAAAACACTGTTAAAAACTTGATAATTTGCAATATTTGATTTATTTTGTTGAAGGCCAATACCTTAAAATGAGGGTCAGTTATTAAGCATGTTTAATGGTGGTCAAGTTTCTGATTTTAGAGCCACTTGGCAAATAAGTTTTAGATTTAGTTGTTTTTGTTCAATATTCACCTTCTGTTTAGAGAGCGATATCATAAACTAAGGGGAAAAAAAGTGTTGGTGGAGTAAGACCTTGGTACCTGGCACCTTTTGTTGTTGCGGAAAGCATACAAGAGAGACACAGTATCATAACCTGTGTAGGAGAGGGCAGACATGTTTTTCTGCACACAGGGGGCTCTTAGATTAGCAAAGAAAAGGTTGTGCGCCACCCATCTGGGGTACAACAGCAGCAGGTTCCTGCTGCTGTTGTACCCGGTCCGGCAGGTGGATGAGGGCCCACTCACCCATGGTCACTGTGCCAGCTGTGGCTCTCTGAATGGCCTGCATGGCAGAATCTGGCTGAAAGGCCACAATGTGGTAGGCTGAGCCCACCAAACCTGCAGGAAGAAATCAGTGAGTGTAAAACAGTAAGGAGATGGAAGAAAACACTGTTTACATGCATTTATATACTACATTCAACATCTCTAAAGCTGTGATGGCTATGACATCTGGGCCACACAGAAGATGGAGCCATCAATTAAGGCAGAACTTATGTAAGAATCGTGTGTTTTTGCAAATAGGATAATTGGTGTTATTTCCTTTGAAGGGAACACGCATCTGAGTTAGTAACGATCTTAAATGCAAAAACGCCACTAGATTTCAGTGCATACATGTAATGTATACAAGTTTTGGGTTGTATAAGGTCACTCATCTGCACCACACAGCCTACTGAAATAGCCTTTGGTGTGTTGCTGTTGTACTGGTTACGTTGAGGAAACTTTGCACTGATAGCTTCTCCTTTCCGGCTTCAATGCTACTCTTGGTCAGCCTCCGCTATAGCTTCTATTTATCTTCCTTAATGCCATTTGACAAGCACAGCGGTTTGAAGGAAACCCACGTAGCTAGGTAACACACAGACACCGGTGCGATTAGGCGCTTGAGACGGCAAACAGGAGGTATATGCAGATGTCGGACGTGTGCCCGATTCCGATTTTAAAATGAAAAGAGAGGCTCTAACACTTGCCGACGGCCCTGACCCACCAAGCGCGGTGCCCAGCTTCGTGGTAATCCATGTCTTTTCTATGCAGTCCTTCCCTTCTTCTAAATCCCAATAACCCATCTTGAGTCCGACAGCAAGGGCAGCGATACACGAATTATCGCGGGATTGTGCGAGAACAGGAGCTCTTCTTCTGTACCTTTGAATCAGTATTTCCTAGAAAGGTGAACAGCGCCCCCTGTTGCACTGGAGTGGGAACATTAGAGTTTATGTAAAGACAAGGTCGTCATATGAGTATGTCGAATTTAATGGGATTAACAATTCGGCAGCGTTAACAAGGAGCTACTCTCGCGGGCACAAGGGTCCATTTACAAAGCACTTACTTGACTGTATGGTCCTCCGCTATGGTGCAGAACGAACCTTTCAAACTAGCAGTTAAGCAAACTATTGCCATCCATGAATGGTGGTTTGAAGTATTGAAGTATTGTGTGAAGTATGGTGGCCCTGAAGTTCTAAAATGGCACAATCAAGAAAAACATTGAGAATGTAATATTTCTCTATGTACTGTTCAAAGGGGGGGGCAGAAACTCAATTTTGAGTACAAAAGTTTATTATTTTTTTAAATTTTCATTACAATGCTCTTATAAATTTCATTCATCTTATTTTGAGATTTACACCACCAGTGCCTGAAGTACCACCCGGCCTCCAGCATGCCACAGCCTGATGGACAGTCACCCAGTGTGGCAGGGCTGCGGCCCTCATGGACGCAGCTGCAGCTTCCCCCTGCCCAGGCAGTTGTAGAAGCCCTTCGTACCATCTGGACCCTGGGGCTGGCGCAGCACCATCACCCCTGGCCATTGTTTCCTGGTCTGGCTGCCCACCACAGAGGGAGACCCCTCCGTCAGGCAGGGGGTCTGGGCCGCTGCCGTCCTGCGGCGCTGCACCCAAGGACTGCCGCCACCATCCTGGCTACAGTCTCCCATGCATCTGCTCCTGACCATGTTGCCAGCCAGCATGGGGCTGCTTCCCAGCTCCGGAACCACCAGCGGGGACAGGGTGTGGCTCCCCACGGAGAAGAGCCTGCGCGGGAGCAGCGGACTGCCTATGGGACTGGCTAAGGGGTTGCTGAATGGGTCGCCATGGAACGAGGCATGGGGGATGCCGAATGGGCTGCCATACAAAGACGTCGGCCGGGTCACGCGACGGACAGGCTTCGGAGACCCCGGGGCGAAGTCAGACTCTGAAGAACTATAGAGGGCGGAGTCTTCCAGTGTGCGCCTGGCCCTACGGGTTGGCCTCCTGGGGGCTCCCTGCCCGGGTCGGCTCTCCGGTTCGGCCGCGCGGTCTTGGCCATAGCTTGGCTTCCGTGTCCCACGGTTGCCCAGCATCGCCACCCGCGTGTCCCTACCCAGAGCCCCCGGCTGGGCCTCTGTCACCCGCAGGGCCTCGTAGGCGCGCCGCGCCGCCTCCAGCTGCTCATACTCCACCACGGCACACACCTTGCGGCCCAGCTCCGCGTACCTCTTGGAGTACCGCCTCAGCTCCGCTGGCAGCTCCTTCCCCGGCCGCAGGATGCGCAAAGAGGCGATGGCGCCGTACGAGCCGAACAGCTTCATGGCCCTCTCCATCAGGCCCGGTGGCTCCAGGCCCAGGGCTGCCCGCTCCTCCACCGCCACATCCCCCTGGAGATTCCATGCTAGCAGCAGCTTACTGGTGGGGATGCACAGCAGCCACTCGGGCACCGGGTCCCGGCGCCGCACCTTGGTACCCTCCTCATTCACCTGCAGCAGGCGGGAGCAGTGAGCCGCTGCCAACGTGGTCCGCCAGTCCCGGGTCAACTCCCGCACCTGCATCAAGCAATCCAAGATAAGCAACAAGGAAACCATCCATCACAGCACCACAAAACGGTCTTGTGAGCCGCTTTATTACCTTCTTAAAAGACGTCAGTAACTTGAGGCTAACGTAACCCATCCTGTTCTTCTGGATGTGTTTCAGCAGGAAGGCATCTTCAGCGAGGTTCTCATCAGAGAGGTAGTATTCCAACTGTGCCGCCACCTTCAGACGCAGCTCGAACCCCGGTGGACTCCAGGGCTCACCCTCAAAGAAGTCATCCTCAAAAACATCAGTCAGCTCGGTAGAGCTCCTGCAGAGCCAAACAAGCGCCTCACTCAGAGCTGCATGGGATGGCACAGAGCAGCACAGCCATACTGGTCTTCAAGCTTACCCGTCCAGGCTATCATACAGCCCGTCCTCTGTGGACAGAGTATGCACATCAGAGGACTCCTCTGAGAAGCTCAGCCTCCGGCACAGCAGCTCCATTAGGGGAGACGACATGCTGTACAAGAAATTAAAGCACATTCAGAATGGGGGAGCATGGTCAACATGAAATGTGTTGATGGATAAAATTAAAGTTTATAATTTTACGAACTGTGTTTATAATAACCTGCGCGCCCGTGCCGCTTCCTCATAACCCTGCATAAGGCGGCTGGAGCGTGGTAACTTAAAGGTTACGGTTCGGCCTTCCAAGCAAAGGGCGAACGAGGTTCAGCTGTTTCTCCTGATGAGCAGGCGAAGCCCCGGCCCCTCATGGGCTGCCCAGGATCAATCACCGCCTCTTGTAGACCCACTGCAGTGCCCCTATTTATTGTGAACCGATTGAATATTTGATGTTTCGACTTAAGTTCATAAAATCATTGCATATTTATTTACTGATACTAATTCTTACATTTAATATCTAAACCGTAAGTTGAATTAAAGTATTGAGAGGCGAAAAATATATACATTTGCCCCCTCGGACATTACTCATTTATACGATTAGGAATATGTAGGACACAAACGAATGCAGATTTCCAGCAAAACTTCGCACAGGAATATACGGCAACTTCAGTCGTAACAATAATGTTAAAGATTAAGATCTGTGTTATTAAAGATGACAGAGCTCCGCATAAATGCACGCATATCCAGCAGGTACTGTGATAAATTAACTTTATGAATTGAGAAAACAACCGTAAAGTTCACACAAACAAATTTACAAATTTAAAGTAAAAAGACAGAACACAGCAAACTACACGTGCAAGAACACGTACACAAACAGGATATAATCAAAACAGAATATTCCAGAAATTAAAATAAATTAATGGATGGTGCGTGCGCATTAAAGAAACATAATGGACGCTTTCCTGGCGTGCTATGGCCGGGTACATGTGGACAACAAACTGCTGAGAAAAGCCCTTGAAAATAATTGAAGAGGCAGATCGTAACGTTCAGGGACGAAAGTCACACTCCGCGTTTTGCCAGTAAAATCCCTTGACCGGCGCTTTCACGCTACGGGAGATTCCCAGCGGCGCCGCGTTGCCAGGGAGACTGACTGCCAGTCAGCGGAGCAGCACGTCGGGGGCGGGGCTTCGCCTCTGTCGTAATCAAATGCTGTCGGAATATTGTATTTTTGGGGGTGATGATTGCATTATAACTGCGCAAATGACTAAATCGCAAATAGTACACCGACAGAGTAAAGAATCCCCATTGGTATACCATAAAATGCTCAAGAGGTTTGGACAAATCGAAGTGTAAGGATTATGGCATATTTTCCATTTATGTCCATTCAGTTTTCAACACAAACGAATCTGTGAGTGGATACCATGCTTCTGATATATTTTATTTAGTGTATTACCTTGAGTTTTTTGCCCACTTCATTAAAGTTAACAGCCTATCCAGAATCTTTGGGATCCAAAAGGTTCGCGCAGTTGCGCGCAGACGTGACGCCCCCAAAACGCCACTACGGAAAGCTCGAGATTCAATATGGCCGCCTACATGAAAATGTGGGCTGCTTGGAGGCAAAGTAGCAAAATTGAGATCGTTTGTCGGAGAAGTAAAACTCCGACTTTATGTAGGAATTCCACACTTGCTAGACCTTGTGGAAGCTATCAATTAGCGGCTCGGCGCATTTACTCAACAAATGGATTTTTTGCTCAGTTACCCGTGAGCAGCGCTGGGTCTGGGTTTGCTTCAACGGCTTGGGCTGCGAGGTCAGCGCATCTGAGACCATGGACTAGGGTCGCTGGTGCTTTTAGCGGGGTCTGGGACGCTGTGAGTGCTCGGGATGCGGTCATCTACACCCAGACAAGGAGCCTTTTCGGTAACCGGGGAAGCAGTTTCTCTGGGGACGACGGGGCAGAGAGCAGCGACTCCGGAGTCGGAGATGAGTCTGGGGACGGGGGCGATGGAGGTGCTGCGTACAGCCCCCCGCAGATGACAGCCCTGACACCCATGCTGGTACCTGAAGTTTTCCCAAACGTGCCGCTGATCGCCGTCAGCAGGAACCCGGTCTTCCCCCGCTTTATCAAAATAATCGAGGTATGCAACTTCTTGACAGCCTTGGGGGTGAATCTAATAAAAGTCACTAAAATGAAAAAAGATATTACTGACGTAGAAGTATCAGCTGTTAAAATGTTTTATGCTAATCATAAATTCTACTTCTGCTTTTCTGAAAATAAAAACGGATTTTATTGATGCTGGTGTAATCTTCATGCCGATTTCATCATGCATCCAGTTTAAAAACACCATTGTCCTTGATGGCCCGCTGTTGGTTTTACTCAAACCCAAACACAACCTTGAGGGGCGACTAACCGCAAAAGGCTCTTGTTTCGTTTTATTTGAAATAACGATGACCTTCTCGTCAGCTTTGACAGGCGTCTTGAATGAATTATTTTATCAACGAATGTATTGCCCCGATTTTGATTGGTCGTTACAAGTTTGATGATATGAGCTGTTTTTTACCAGTATTTTAACATATGCTCTCAGCTCTGGACCGCCCATGCTTAAAATTCTGGGTCCTGATTGGATATTTCTTTCAGATAAAAAATAAGCAGCTGGTGGACCTTTTGAGGAGAAAGGTCAGCCTAGCCCAGCCATACGCCGGAGTGTTCCTGAAGAAGGAGGACGGGTGAGGTTCGGTGAATAGGAGGCCAGATATGCCGCCCCGATTCTGCCTCAGCGCTGCCCCTGGACGCCGTAGCTCTGTGCTCTGGGCTTGGGCTGGCGTTCCCTATTCCCATGTCTTCTTGCTTCCCCTGTGTGCAGCAACGAGTCGGATGTGGTGGAGAATCTGGATGCTGTTTACAGCACTGGGACCTTTGTGCAGATTCATGAGATGCAGGACTTGGGCGACAAGCTGCGTATGATAGTCATGGGACACCGGCGGTAGGGCCTCCTAACCCCACTTTTTCCCAGCATTCCCAGTTTATATGACTCTGCATGTATGCCTGTGACGCTGAAAGATAATTTTCCCCGCCAGGATTCGAATCACCAGGCAGCTGGATGTTGAAATGGAAGGACAGGAAAGCAAGGAAACTCCCAAGGCTCCGGGCCGCAAGCGGAGGGCCACCCGTAAGGAGGGCAACGCGCTGGCCGAGACCATGGAGGAGCGCGTGCAGAAGGCGGATCTCACGGTTGAGCCGGTCACGGTGCCCACCGCCTCCTCGGAGGTACTCATGGTGGAGGTGGAGAACGTGGTTCACGAGGACTTCCAGGTCACAGAGGAGGTCAAGGTAAAACCTCTGCCATCTGATGGTTTATTATTGGTGATGCATAATCACAGTGTGGAGAAAAACTGGTCTGTCATTTAAACATGGTGATGACTGTCAGTGTTGAAACTATTTTTATTATACCAAAGGCCCTGACTGCAGAAATAGTCAAGACCATCCGTGATATCATTGCTCTTAATCCACTCTACAGGTACGGATACAGTTAGTGTGTAAATATTCAATATGTCTCACAGTGCAAGCATACTCGATGAGTATAATCGATCACATGGCCAATTGTAATATTAGTGCAGTAGGTCCTCCAGGTCACCTGAGGGTGCTGTCTCTTCTGCCCTGTAGAGAGTCTGTTCTCCAGATGATGCAGGCAGGCCAGAGGGTGGTAGACAACCCGATCTACCTGAGTGACATGGGTGCTGCTCTTACCGGAGCGGAGTCACATGAGCTGCAAGACGTCCTGGAGGAGACCAATGTAAGTGGGGGGTCCGAAGAACTGCTGCATCCTGCATCTTACGTACTTTTATCCGCTTGTGAAGTGGATGAGTGTTTTGGTCGTTTTGACACCCTTGCAGATTCCCAAGCGTCTGTACAAAGCCCTCTCCTTACTGAAGAAAGAGTTTGAGCTCAGCAAACTGCAGCAGCGTCTTGGAAGGGAGGTAAGAACAGCCCCCAACCTCATCTCGCCGCCAGAGAACCGTCATCAAGCTGTTATCTGTCTTGGTGCCCTCTGCTGGCCAGTTTTTGCCATGTGCTTATTAATGCAGTACCTAAAAGGGTCCAACTGCAGACCTCACCTGTGATTAATCCTCCTCTATCAATGATTCTCTTCTGAGCGTAAGGAAATTATGTAAATGACGTATGTGGAAGAGGAGATTTAGTTTCCTTGTTAAATATGCTTTAATTAGCATGACATAATGTAAAGTGGCACCGACAAATTTTAACTGATATGACCTTAATATCAGAAATGTGCGGCCTGTGCTCAGATGTGGTGTGAAAACAAGTGGGTTTATATTAATTTTATTGAAGAAAGTAAACATACATACATTTTATCAGTATGTTTTACACAAAAAGTATGTACTTAAGTCACAATTAATATAACTTCTATTTTTTCTGAATTTAATATATAAAAACAATATTTATATATTTTTTTACCAAAATATTAGTAAATAATAACCCAACAATTTACACAATAAAGGGAAGATAATCATACAAATGCAAAATAGTATCCATCATCATCATCAAAATTAAATTACTTCAGACAGAATCAGAGGAAAATTCAACAATTGAACATTCAGTAATTTTGTATTTCTACAAAATAGGAAGGAAATGGTTTAAAATATTTTGCCCATTTAGACCAGTATTTAACAAATGTTAATTTTTTCCATTTACATACATATTGTTTACTGTATTGATCCAATCGAACAACCAATCCTTGTTGGTATATGAGGTAGGAGCCCCTTTTTGGCCGCAGACAGCAGAATACCTAGCAGATATCTTGATATAAAAGACATGAAGGGGTTAAGTTCCATTTTGCTATGTCAAATTTTTGGGTCCATAATTTACTGCTGAGAAGGTTGTAATATCTTTTGGCAAATTGACTCCTGAGTACCTCAATCACTTCTGATCCCGTCTTTCAGTAGATTTGGGGACTTGATTAAAAGTTATAGCCTGGGATTTTTGCAGAGGTGGAAAGTTCAGGTCCAGAAAGTACAAATCCAGACCATGGTTTTCTTTCCACCCACCACTTCCATACTCTTTGACTGTGGCTCTTTTTATGCTAAACTTGTCATTGCTCATTCAGGCCTATCTCAGTTTTAAATGTGGATTATACGATATACGACTACCTCCTCCCTTTTAGTATTATAGACTTACAACATGTAAGAACAACAAAAGCAAGCAAATATACGTCTAAAAAGGCAAATTTACCTGACCAACGTATTATAACCGAGATCAGCTGTTCGCATATCCGTAGGAGATTTCTGTCTGAAGGACTGCAGCCTTTCCTTACAATAGGGCATCGCCGGTTTGTCCAAACTGTGATCACCCGACTTCCTGCTTTCTGCCATGTACACAATCATTCCAGCTCTTCTTCTGGTGTAGGTGCGGGTGGTGTAACATCGAACACTCATCAAACCCATCTTCATAAAAGGTCCAAAGTCGTGCTGGGAAGGGAGTCTGGAATTTTATCTTTCAGTGTTTTTCTTCGCTTCTGTATATTCTAAATGTCTTTTCGGGACAAATGGAGGGTAATCGTGATCTACATTAAGTCGGCGGCAGGGGCGTCAGAAGCATTTTGAATGTGGGCTAGACACACTGGCAGTGAACTAATTAAATGTGGGGGGGTCCAAATGAATAATTGACCCATGGTCGCCGGTCAATAAATACTGTTCCCCCCCCCCCTTTCTCAGGCTCCTGTTTACTGCCTCTTCTTTATTTTAGAGATTTGAAATTTAGCCACAACCTAGCAGGGTTTAGTATCCGAGACTGTTGGCCTTGAACCTAGCTCTCTATGTGTTCTATCAATTTTTAATTCTTCGCTGTCATGAAAATCAGGCTCTTTCTTGAGCATGATTTCCAGGAAATCTATCAAATTGTGTCCCTCTGCATGTTCTGGAATGCCGTGAATGTGAACGTTCTGTCTGCGTGATCTTCCCTCCTGATCGGACCCTTTTCTCAGTATCTGGGAGTGAATGGTAGCTGGTATCAGCTTACGTAACTGTGACGGCCAGGCAGGGACCTGCTCTTCGGGAACTCCTCCGATGTCCTCACTGGAGTAGGTGTAAGCTTTGCTTGTCGTGTCCTCGCCAAGGTGGAGGAGAAGATCAAGCAGACCCACAGGAAATACCTCCTCCAGGAGCAGCTGAAGATCATCAAAAAGGAGCTGGGGCTTGAGAAGGAGGACAAGGATGCCATCGAGGAGAAGTTCCGGGAGCGACTGAAGGACCTTATGGTCCCGCAGCACGTGATGGATGTCATCGATGAGGAGCTCAACAAGCTCAGCCTGCTGGACAACCACTCCTCTGAATTCAAGTCAGCCTCTCCTGACCTCTGACCTTACCCATGGCTTGTGCATCTCCTCTGGTTGTGCATCATTACTCTTGGTTGATCGTTTCATTCAGTGTGACCCGAAACTACCTGGACTGGCTGACCTCAATGCCCTGGGGCAAGAACAGCGAGGAGAATCTTCAGCTGAGCCGAGCCAAGGAAGTGCTGGAGGAGGATCATTATGGGATGGACGATGTCAAGAAGAGAATACTGGTGAGCACGTTTTGGCTTTGAGGGCTCTAAGTGGTCTCAGTCAGATTAATAGGGCTTCACCCTCTCACCAAATCCTTTGCTGTATTTGCCCCCCCCCTCCCCCCAGGAATTCATTGCAGTGAGTCAGCTGCGAAGCTCCACTCAGGGCAAGATACTATGTTTCTACGGCCCCCCTGGTGTGGGCAAAACCAGCATCGCCCGCTCCATTGCCCGCGCGCTCAACCGCGAGTACTTCCGCTTCAGTGTGGGTGGGATGACGGACGTGGCTGAGATTAAGGGCCACAGGTATGCCCCCATCCTGGTCCGAGCGGCCCCCCCACCAAGGGTCTTGGCAGTCCCTCACCATGTGCCTTTGTGTCACACAGGCGGACGTACGTGGGGGCCATGCCTGGCAAGATCATTCAGTGTCTTAAGAAGACGAAGAGTGAGAATCCCTTGGTTCTGATTGATGAGGTACTTGTAGTCGGAAGGCATTGTGGGTAACCAGGTGGTTAATGTGTTTGTGACCTTTTATGTACTTCTTTTTAAAGGTTGACAAGATTGGCAGAGGTTACCAGGGCGACCCATCCTCAGCTCTGCTGGAGCTTCTGGACCCAGAGCAGAACTCTAACTTCCTGGATCACTACCTGGATGTGCCGGTCGACTTGTCCAAGGTTGGTGCTCCTTGACCTCCCCTCCACTGGGCTCTGTGGTGCCTCTGACTGGGTTCTGACTGCTCTCTTGCCCTCCAGGTGCTGTTCATCTGCACAGCCAACGTGCTGGACACCATTCCAGAGCCACTGAGGGACCGAATGGAGATGATCAACGTGTCAGGATACGTGGCCCAGGAGAAGCTGGCCATTGCAGAGGTGGGGAGAGGCGTCATTTTGATACTTAACATAATGATGGCTGGCAGGTTCTGGTGAGTTGGTCTTGTGACCCTTCCCCGTGACAGCCTCTCTCTGTGCGCCCCGCAGCAGTACCTGGTGCCCCAGCTGCGGGCTCTGTGCGGGCTGGACGAGCAGAAGGCCACCATCTCCTCAGAGGCCCTGAGTGCCCTCATCAGGCAGTACTGCAGGGAGAGCGGAGTCCGGAACCTGCAGAAGCAGGTGGAGAAGGTGAGAATGGGCAGTACCGGAGCATTGGGCAGGCTCCATACCAGCACGTTCCGCTCCAAGCAACTCCTCCTCCAGACTGACTGACCCTAGTGAAGTTTCATCCAGTCCCTCAGTCATTAAAATACAGAGGCTTCATACTGTGACCAGCATGTGGCTCAGTGAGCTGAGTCTCTGTGCCTGCGATCAGAAGGTCGCTGGTTCAAGCCTGGCCATTGCACACTGCAGGTCCTTGAGGAAGGCCGTTAGCCCCCAGCTCCCTGGGCGCCGCAGCATGTGGCTGCCCTTTGTGGCCAGACTGCTCTCACCACCAGAGAGCAAATTGGGAGGTGTAATGGGAATGTATGTCTGCACGGGGACCAATAAAGTATCAATTGTTATTATTTTACCCGACACAAGGGGGCGCTGTAGGGAGCATGGGGTGATTGATGTGGCGGTGACTCGTCTGCCCCCAGGTGTTCCGGAAGGTGGCGTTCCGCATCGTAAGCGGGGAAGAGACCTCCGTGCAGATCACGGCAGACAATCTGCAGGATTACGTGGGGAAGCCCATTTTCACCGTGGACAGGATGTACGACACCACCCCCCCGGGAGTGGTCATGGGGCTGGCATGGACGGCCATGGGTGAGTGGCGGGGGGGGGATCTCTCAAGGGTCATGTGACATACAGCGCACACACCCGCCTGATTGTTTGTAGTTCTCACCCGTCCGTGACCTCCCACAGGAGGGTCCACGCTGTTCATTGAGACGTCGCTACGGCGACCGAGGGAGACACCGAGTAAGGAGGGACCTCGTGAGGGCTCGCTGGAGGTGACGGGCCAGCTGGGCGATGTCATGAAGGAGAGTGCCAGGATCGCCTACACCTTTGCCCGAGCCTTCTTCATGCAGGAGCAACCCCACAACGACTTTCTGGTGACCTCACACCTCCACCTGCACGTGCCAGAGGTAAGAGGGAGGAGCCGCTTACAGGGAGAGCACTGACTGCTGTATCTGAGGTGGATGTTGTCCTGTTGCTCGCAGGGAGCCACGCCCAAGGACGGGCCGAGTGCCGGCTGCACCATCGTCACGGCGCTGCTGTCGCTGGCCACTGACGCCCCCGCCCGCCAGAATGTGGCCATGACCGGGGAGGTGTCCCTGACGGGCAAGATTCTGCCCGTGGGCGGCATCAAGGAAAAGACCATCGCCGTGAGTGTCCATCCGTCCGTGACCTGTAGCCCGTCCCCGGCCTTTTGGTTCTGCCACCCTGACCCTCTGTCCCCTGCAGGCCAAGCGTGCTGGTGTCACGTGCATCATCCTGCCTGTGGAGAACAAAAAGGATTACTCGGACCTGCCTGACTACATCACTGAGGGCCTGGAGGTGCACTTTGTGGAGCACTACAGGCAGATCTACAACATCGTTTTCCCCAGGCAGTGACATGCCTCCCCGTCCTGGAGGCTGCTCGCACACCTCTGGACCACCGGTCCTGACTCAAGTCCCAAAGACTCAAACTGAGGCAGTACGCCCAAGCTAGTTAGCTCTTTAGGCTATGGGCCTGCAGAGGCTTGGCCTGTGAAGTGCTTCTGTGAACCGACAGTGAGCGTGGGCTTCGTTTTTTGTTGTGGTCGGGATGACCGCCAATCAAAGTACCGTATCGGGATGGGGCGGAGCCAAAGGCCATCTCTGAAGACTGACCCTCCCCTCCCACCTTCCGTAGTCACTGTTATGATTCCCATTATAATTTATATGTATGTGCAAAGTGGCACTTTTACACAATGTGTTCTGTCAAGACAAAAATAAATATGAATCTTTATGCTGGTCTCTCTGTTCTATGTCATCTCCACCCACAGGATTCAGTAAGACTGTCAGATGTTTATGGTGTAACAAAACAGCCATTTTAGGTGTGAGTCATATAAAATGGTCTGTCATCTAAAGTCATGAACTTGTGTTAAATGTATCTTTAATTAAAAAAAATCAACTAACATCCAGTTCAGTTACACTGCTCATCGGAGGGGAATTCACCATTCAGGACTTGCAGCCATAAGCCTGTGTCTCAGGTGGGGCGGCTGCTGTTGTACCTTTGAGTAAGGGAGGGTTAATCTGCATCTCTAGGATGACTACCATATATTGGGGGTTGCATGTGATGTGGTCTCAGCTGCAGGAGCATGTGATTCAGTCACTTCCTGTCGGCCTGCTGGACCGACCGGGATTTGGCCATGGGATCGAGGGACCCAACAGACACCCTCTGTCACAGCACCCTATGGTACACAGGGCAGCCCTTCTGTCCAAATGAGTGGGGAATCAGGGAGTTTCTTCATTCGAAAGTCACATGGGCCCCCACCATCATCCATGATGTGAGGAAGACTCTCGGAGGTGCAGTGATAGTCCAGAGGCACTGGGACACCTCAGTCAGAACTGCCCAGGGGGTGGAGCCAGCAGGGTGAAGTAAGCAGCCATACCTGCTTGTGTGTATGTGTGTGCGTGAGCACGCACGCATGGAAGGACAGGCACCTCAGAAGGCAGCATTTAAAAACACGTTTATTCTTCACGCTGTTTTCACGTACACCATTAAGACAGGGAGACACGGACGTCCAGGTTTCTCAGCTGCACATCGGACTACTGACTTAATGCACATTGTACGGGTCATCTGTGTTGAGTAATATGCTGCACAATTTGACATTTACACCAAACACGGCACAGAGACACACACAGTCATGGTGACATGATGGGGAGGCATCTCCTATCCTTATTCTCCTCCTGAGCCCAAACCACTAAAGGGACACATACACATGTATCTGCCAGCAGACCATGTGAACATGGCAGGTAGGATGCAGGGGAGGGGGAGTCAGAGCAGCTGAGGCCGTGTGTGCAATGCTTTCCCATAATGCACCTGTGAAGGGATGGGTGTCCTGAAGTGGATCACATGCCCAAACCTTAGGTCAGATAAATGGCTTGAGGACAGTAGGCCCCCCTGTCAGAGGCGCCAAAAAGAAACACTGCTGAGGCTGTAGCTGAACACAAGGGGGCGCTACAGTGTAAAGCGCACATACAGTGCCTCACAAAAGGAGACAAGATGATTTAAGTCTGTACACATGGACATCACTGCTTACAATGTTACACTCAAATCAGTAATAACATTTCACAAAGTGCTACTGTATTTAACCCGGTAAGTAGACTGAGAGTGGGGTTTCAGGCAGATTGAAATGCCCACAGTAACGGACACACTGCACACGCATGTTGCCCAGCTTCCGGTCCTCTCCCGCAGCTGATTGGCTGGCTTACATGGTCACTGTCACCCAATACACCCAATCGTGTGACACTAATTCCTCAGCATTCACTGAAGGTGCAGAGACAGACAGCCAGAGCAGGACAGCCTCACTGAGAAGCTCCCAGCACTGTTCTGCACCTCTTTCGTCCCTCTCCTCACCAAGAGGGGCCTTCTGGGTGGGGTGTGGGGTATCTGTCGGGACAGGTGGAGTGATCGGTGGCTGGGGTGTGCGGCAGTCATGCACTTCCCTCTCTGAAATGTCCAGATTTCCCCCTTATCATGTATTCCTTGATATATTCTACCTCCTCTCCAACTCTCCCCCACTTTCTCTCCTGCTCTCCCTGTCCTCCACATCTCTCACCTCCTCTCGACCTCCTCCCCTCTCTCCTCTTTCTTTCCTCCTCTCCATACTCCTTGGTTCTGGAACAGATATGCTCATATCAGCCTGCTGTGTACAAGCTCACAAATCGCTCTGCTCTCACCAGCAACGAGGACTCTCATTGGTTACACTCTCTGGAATCTCAGATTCCCATTGGTTATTTTCTTTTGGTGTTTCTTGCTACAGGGGCTGGAGTGGCCAACTCGGCATCAGGCTTGGTGGGAGGCTGTCTGGCCGAGGTGTCAGGCTCCCAGAGGAAAAATTCGTGCAGGACCGTGTTGACTGTCTCTGGACACTCCATCATCACCATGTGACTGCCCTCCTCGATGACTTTCAGGAAGGCAATCAGCAGGATCTAAGGGATCAAACCACAGGACTGGTCAGAAACATGGCAGCTGTTAGAGCACTGAGGTCAGAGTGACAGACTGAGGGTGGAGCACTGAGGTGACAGATTGAGGGTGGAGCACTGAGGTCAGGTGGCTGTGAGGGACAGACTGTGGTTGGTGTACTGAGGTCAGGTGATAGTGACAGACCGTGATTGGAGGACTGAGTGACTGTGAGTGACAGAATGAGGGTGGAGCACTTGGGTCAGGTGGCTGAGTGAGAGACTCCGGGCACCTCTGCCATGCGCTGGTCCTCCTCGATGGGCACGAACTTGTCACACATGCCATGTAGCAGCAGGGTGGGCACAGTGAGCTCCGCGTGGTACACTTCATCGCCCTCAGGCCAGTACTGGCCGCTCATGGTGGCCCGCAGCACGAAGGGCGACACGTTGAAGGCATTGTTCTCCCTCAGCAGCTGCTTCTCCTTGGCCCCTTGGCGGGCGAAGCCAGCCCTGTGGGGAGCAACAAAGAGCAGGAGTGCATCACAGCCAGGGCCCCATTCCGCATCATGTATACTTTGGAGGGCTGTGAACCGACGGGCTTACTTGAGGAAGCTCCAGGCCAGGAAGGGCGTGAGACAGTGCAGCATGCAGGAGGGCAGGTTGAAGATGGAGCAGAGGCTGGGCTCCAGGGCTGTTGGACCACCGCCATTGATCATCACCACCTTGTGCACCTGCTCCGGGTATTCATGTGCTAGGAAGGTACAGAATGATACCCTGCAATGACACAGAGAGCATCAGGACCCTGGAGGCAGCCCAGGGTCTGGGGGCGGCGACGGCAGACTCGTGGATGGAGGCTCTGACCCGTAAGAGTGGCCGATGAGGATGTTACGTCGGCGTGCAAATTTCTTGAAGACGGCTCGCAGGTCCTCCGCTAGCGCGTAGAAGGTGTAGGCAGCAGGGAACTCAGGCGCTGAACTGGCCCCGTGGCCCAGCAGGTCAGGGGCGATCACCTCATAACCGAGGTGTGAGAAGAAATCAAGCTGATTGGCCCAGATATCTGAGGACCCACCCACCCCGTGGAGGAAGAACAGCGCCACGTCCGCCTGGCTGCCCTTGCAGCTGGAGATTCGCCGCTCCATGTCGATCAGCACCGTGCGTTTGGGCCTGCGTCGCCGGCGGCTTGTGGGAGGTGTAGTCCCAGGCCCTGCAGATAGGGCGGTGCCCATCTCCACCTCAAGCGTGGCGCTAACCTCAGTAGTGCTCCCGTCCTGGCAGTGCAGGATCTCGGAGCGGGGCACTTCGGCCAGGTTTTCAATGAGCAGCTGCCCGCCGCGATACACGGTGATCTTCCGCTTGCAGCGAACGCTGACCCCTGGTGGCACATCCACCTCCTCGCCAGCGGGCCGCTCGGGGATGATGTGGCGCACTCGCAGCACCCGGCCTGGCTTCACCTCCACGAACTCAAAGCCGTCGCTGATGTCTGGGGCTCGAAGACGCACTGGCGCGTTACTGTACTTCGCCGTCAAGCAGCACAACAGACTCTCTACAATGCCCATCAGCATGGTGCCTGCCTGCAGACACACAGAAATATCAGGACAGTCAGCACTACATCGCCTTTCAAAATACCCCGTTTTCCACCACTCACCCCATTTCTCTCCCCCTCGATGAGCTGAACTTGGGTACGACCTTTTAGATCAGAAATCAGCTTCATAAAACAGGCTGCAGACCAAAAATCGCATGCTACGCCTATGTTTCCGTGACATTCTCTTGATTCAGAATCGCTAGCTAACCAAAGGAATACATCCTCACACAGCAGCTGATGAGAGGAGGGCAGCTGGCGTCAGCCTGAATACCACCATTCGTCTCTTAGAAGCATAACAAGAAGATGCTGAATTGCTGACCCAGGTCAACAGTCGGACATGTAGTTCCCAAAGCTCACCAGCAGAGGCAGCACTGAAGCATGACGCGCAGCCAATCACTGCCGGCTTCTCCTCTCACATTCACCTGCTTCCTTTACTCAACAGCAAAAACAACAGCACCCTCAAGAAGCCATTATGTACTGATGCCTCCACATCAGTACTTATTAGTACAGTACCTTCAATCCAATGGACTGGGCTCTTCTCTAACTGACCTCTATTAATAACACTCAGGTTCACCTAGGGATCAGCTACAGCAGGATGCTTCTCTGCAGTAAGTATTCTGTGCACCCAATGGCAGTAGCAGGTCCTCCCAGTCCCAGTCCTCACCTCAGTGTGGTTGGGACCAGCCCGGTCAGCACGCACAGGCAAACACAGGGATGTGACCCAGGTTACTGGTATCCCAGGACAGTTCCGTGGCTCTACTAATCTAAGCCTATCGCATTACGGTTGTGCAGACGGTCTCTGTAAAGGACACACAGGAAGGTCATTTTTAAACGATGGCCCTGAGAGCTACCATAAACCGACTTAATCATTATTTAGCACGTTAATTGATTACATCAGTAATTGCCCTGATAAAAAGCAGTACGTCCCAGGATCAACACAAGGTAATACGGTGCCTGTAATGCGGGCGTATTGCAATAACGAGCTCCGTCCAGCAGGCTGGGGGCTGCACGGTGGTCCGCTTCTGCAGTAGACATCTCACTGCCGCAGCATCCCCTTTGCGCAGTGGATAGCCTTAACCCGCTGGCCAGAACAGAACACGAAGGAAAGTAAAAACCGCCGACGAAGAGACGGCACCAGAAAACCGCGCCGCAAACGCATCTTATATCCTGATGGAGGGGGACACGTGACAGGTGTCAAAAATCCCGAGGGAGATCTTACCTGATTCACCGACGATTCCGGCAGAAGTGATAAAAATGACAGATGTCGAACGAACTTTCCTTTATTTTCCCCAACGCCCAAAATAAAAATCTACGGGAAACCTGTCGCAGCCAATCCAATACTCAAATTTTACTGGAATCTGCTGCATTTAAACTGGTTCTCAGGTCCCCGTTGGGAGTTTATCTGTTAGTATGGAAATTAGTCGTAAATGGTGGCGAACCGGGCTGCGCAGGTGCCGCTGCGCCATTGACCCCCTGCAGAGCCATTGGCACGATGATCATACGGCAAACCAAAGCACCCGTCCGCCGGGTTGGACAGACCCGGACTGATTCCCCCTCTTTCATCGCCGCTACACGCCGCATCGACGAAGCCCCGCCGCTCCGTGTGATTGACAGCGGTGTTGCCCAATCAGTTGCCGCTGTCAGTACGAAGTCTGCCAATGAGGCGTCTGCAGTCTCTGTTACCGAGGCAGGTGGAGGGGCGACCGTGCACGGAGAGACCCTTCCACTCGGAATGTACCATCCCGGAGCTGACCCAGATTAGTCGCCTACGCGCTTCGATTGTTCTATGTCTTACTTGCAGTTCTTATGCAAATATGTTTCTGTATGACCCGTTCTACGGTTATTCGTGTGTCTTTGCACTGTTTGGAAAGAAGATTTATCATTCAAGCCGGTTTATCCAAATATTCTTGATTTTTTAAAATTAATAACATTTATACTTTTGCATGTTGTTGAATCAAAATACATTTGTCTGTACCACAACCGCAGTGAGTGCTCTAGTTGCTAAGCAACTGTCTCCAAGATTATCCCTGTGTCTCAAGAAAGGGATTTTGTTAGACTACTATGCTTATGCCTTGCATACACAACATAAATAATTTTAGGAATGTCGTATAATCATTCATATGTAACATTTTATCATTAAATAAACGGCCTTGTAAACGAACACCATGTCCATTTTTATTTGAAAACTATAATGTTTGACATAATTAAACAATAACATATTTAGTCGACGACTATGGTTCTTTTTATAACGAGAGGCGACTACAATGTTTCACCCCTTGTACAGGAACCATTTCCACAAACACCACAAGCAAATATGCCGCACGACCTTCTAAAATAGAACACCGTTTTACGCATGCCCAGATACACTCGGACGGCTCTGTTCTAGGATCAGTTTTATCTGCTAGCAATCCTCAATTGACCCTGTTACGCGGAGTCAAGACCGAACCCAGATCGGTGGTAAATTTCGACCTTGGCGGCGGAAGGACGTCCGTGACTAACTTCCTGTTCTTGTTGCCCTAATCGAGATACAGCCGTAGCTGCAAGCATATGGAATAAAATAACAGAATAGTCATGAAAGTAGAAAGAGCACTTTAGCCACTGTCCAGTAATAAAAACGAAGTTAAATAAAAATGAATGTATTAAGACCAGCAGCCCGGTTAGTGTCTGGAATTGGACTGACGTCAAGCAGGTACGTACATTTACTGAGTTTAGTAGATGGCCCACCGTGGCGTGGACCTGGGAGAGTGTATTTTTAGTTTTCTGTATAAATCAGTGTGTATTGGTGTTGGGTGATTTGTCGTGTAAAGGGACCGGTGGTTTTTTTCGCAGGACTCCGCTTACGCAGCTGCTTGATTCCGGCGCTTCACACACTCGAGCAGTTGGCAGCTGGGTACCATTCGCGGCAGCTCAGCGTCTAGGTGGCGTGTTCCAGTCTCTGCCTTGGGCTTGCCAGCAGGTACGGACAGTCAAGCGCGGCACGGAGTACCAGCCCAAGAACATCAAACGAAAGAGAACCCATGGCTGGCTCAAGAGGATCAGCACCCGTGGCGGCATCGAGGTGATTCTAAGAAGAATGCTCAAAGGACGGAAATCTTTGACGCACTGATCAGGCCCTCTTGTGTGTCAGACTATGTGGGACATCTCATCTGTGGGTTTGGACCTGCAGATGTGAAATAACTCCGCGGAAACCCTCCAAGACATTAACTTAATGGAGTGAGACTTGCCCTGGGACTCATTCTTCATATTGTGTCGATAAATAAAGTTAAGATCAATCCACATGAATGGTTTTCGAGTTGGTCTGTATTTCTCGGTTTTGTAAACATTTATAACTGGTTTAGCGTAACTGGTTTACTGGTTTCTATGTATACTAAATGGCCAGCTATAAGATGTTATATATAAGTATTGGTACAGTGTTGGATAGGTAAGTAAACTTAAACATAAACCCCCATTCATTTCTAAATAAATTCTACACACAAAAATCGGGGTGGTAGGTTTAGGTACTCAACTTGTACATAAGTCTCTTTCACGCTTACAGCTCGCTCATGTCATTTCGAATAGCATTTATAGAATTAACATCTGTATTCGGTGCAGATATGTTGCTTTTGGTAAAACACGTTTACGCATGTTGGGTTACAACGATATCTATAGCTGCGGTAAAACGAACTTTAAAAATGTGAAAAGTATAAAGGTATAATATGTTCTGTCATTCACACCAAGGAAATCGGTAATGATATTTATAGTAAACCGCGCCAGGTATATAATAGGTGCTTGGGTGTGACCCCATTGGATATTATATAATTGCAGCAAGATATTATGGGACCCAGTGTTAGTTAGCCAGTATTTAATTTACTACAAGAAACTTTCAAGAAACTCATCAAGTACAGATGCAGCTGACAAGGAATCTAATAAAAGTTTACAGGATTAAATCCGAAGCTTCACTCAGCAAATATAATCATAATCAAATTCTCATGACTAACTCAGAGGCAACATTTACTATAGGGAGCTCTCAGAGACTCGTTTCATTGCCTGCATCTACTGCCGGATGCTGTACTGGTGCATTTGATAAACAATGATTTGATTTGCACTTCACACGTTAATCAACACGTTAATCAACTAGTGCCGAACTTCCGCACACGTGACTCTTAGATATCTCAACCTATGTTAATTTTCTTGGTGGTTTATGATTGGTAGTGAGCCATAGCGCAACCTCTGAAACGACGGTTGGTAGCCAATCAGAATTAAGTCTGGGTACCAGGAAAAATGACGTAAATGTGCTTCCACGGCTATTGGGCGTAAAGAATCAAAGATGGCAGGTTCTAGCTAGGCGGTTGCTATAGTGCGAAAAATACATTTAATTTCCGTTTAAATACATATATATTCACGGTCTTATGTACTATAGCACGTTGTCGTGTTTTAGTCTGTTTCTCACCGTTCAAGCGTGTTGTTAAAACGGTGTATGGTTTCTTAGCTATAGTCTTCCCCTTTTAGCGCTAGTTAGCTAGCAGAACGACGGCACGGCAGCTGCCTAGCCGCTTATAATACTGGCGTCGCCCGGATATTTTGCAGTTAAACCCCCGAACTGCTTCACTTTGACCGTCGCAGCCCAGGAAAACATGGACAAGGTGAGGCTCTACATATTGTCCTGCCTGTCAGCTGGACACTTTTGTCTTTTAGCCGTGTTAGCGCCCGTTGCTGCGTTAGCATGTTCCCCTGCTGGTTTGTAGCTAGTTAGCCTCTCCGGTATTTGGTCATCGTCGGTGTGATAAGAGACCGTTTTGGTCCGTACGGCTCATGGTACCGGGTTACATGAGGCTTTGAAATGTCCTCGGTATTTTACGTGGCGGTGCGGTCCCGGCCGGTAGTGCTTTGAACGTTGCACAGTAGATCGGATCTAGTATAAGCCGCAAATCAATAAGATGGTACCATGAAGCGGCGATTTGGAGAGCGAGTCGCGATTTTACGTTTGTAAGCGTTTAAAGCAGAGCAGGCAGTGTTACGTTGTTTATGGATGCAGCCAGCTGATCATAGGCCAACGCCCCTAAACCTCCCTGTATTCCTAATAGGAGCTCTGTGTTTATGGTCCTGTCGTTTTATTAAAATCCGTGTTAAGAATTTTAGCATTCCGGGATCCTCGTAATTATGGCATGCCTGTCATCCCATAACCCACGTTAGTAGGGTATGCTTGTCATCTGATTCTCTTTATGATATCTGACATGTTATGGGAATGTGGGTGTATCTGTTGTGTCAGCTAGATTCCGTGTTGATCTCAAATATCAGACCGACTCCCTAGAGTGCTATGGGGAGCCTGGGCACTGCTTTGCTGTTTGCTGCCATTACCACTGGCTCCCTGACTTCCTGAAAAGGTTCGGGTTAAGGGTTGCTTTTGTGTTCAGTGTACCTCTCAGTGTGGTTGCTAATGGCTGGCTCTCCCTGCAGGCAGACTTCCTGAAAGGGCTCCCCGTCTACAACAAGAGCAACTTCAGCAGATTTCACGCCGACTCCGTCTGCAAGGCATCGGTGAGCGCTCCCTTTCCTGGCAGGCAGTGGGGGTGGGGTTATGCAGCTGCACTCTGGACAGGGTTTGACAGCTGCGGGTTTTGTTGGTCTGGAGTGGGTGGTGCTGAGGGCTTCTAACTGCATGTCTTTGGGAAAATGAGGATCAGGCTTTCTCTGCTGTTAAATGCTTGTGAATGTTTATTACAGAACAGGAGACCATCGGTATACCTTCCAACGAGAGAGTACCCTTCTGAGCAGAGTGAGTATTTCTCTGCCCACCTGCCTGCCTGTCTGTTTTTGTGCCTGTCCGCCCTTCTGCCCACCCCGACTTGTCTCCATGCTCGTTGCTCCCCCCTGAGCCCCACTCATATTTCTGCCCCCATGTAAATTCCTAATATTAATCTCAGTGTAATCATTCTCGCCTTATCTGCTGATGTTTTGATCAGACGCTTGCATCACATTTAGGTAAAATATGTTCATTTTCCCACCCTTGCAGTCATTGTCACAGAGAAGACAAACATTCTCCTACGATACCTTCATCAACAGTGGGACAAAAAGGTTGGCCTCTTTATAACTTAATGCTTGTGCCTACAGATGTTGGGACATCTCCGCTCATCAGATGCCATGTTTTTTTCTCTCTCTGACAGAATGCCGCCAAAAAGCGGGAACAGGAGCATGTGGAGGGGGAGAGCCCCGCCCCTCCTCGGAAAATTGCTCGAACAGACAGCCAGGAGATGACCGAGGACACTTAGAAGTTGCAGTGCACTGCATTCAGACACACGCACACCATCATACATGGTAGCTCACGCAGTTGGCTGGCGAGATGAGCAGCTCATGGACTGTTTTTTCTGAATGTGGGAATGATGCTTGTATAAAATGTAGTCATGTTTGTATTCAGTTTGTTTTTTAATATCTTACTTCTAGCTGAGTTTCCACTGTGCTTCTACAGTGCTCTTCTGATGCAGTGCCTGGCTTGAACCACAAGTGGCCGCCATGCAGCCCTTTGTTCCATCTCCTGTCTGACCATGGATGAGGTTTTAGATGAAGAGTTTCTTCTCCTGTACTCAATGTGATTATATGTTGTTGAAGTTATGAAGAATTTGTGCCAGGTCTTGCGGTTTAGGTCTCCTCCGATTCCCGGCTTACTCGTATACTTTGGGCTTAGAATAAAATGTTGTTTTTCAGGGTTGCGTCCTTTCTCTTCACAATAGCTTTTAAAAAAAAAAAAAAAATAGATGCCAAACCTTTATTTATATATATTTAAAATTTATTTTCCAAGTATAAAGATTAAAGCTGGTCTATATGAGTGTGATCTCTAGTGCCCTCTCAGTTATGTGTGGGCAGTGTAATTAACCTGTGGCAGCTTCCCTGCCATCCACCACACCAGGCTGATATGTGAACCCTGCAAATGTACCCCAGCCATTCTGGTTTTGTGTTTCACTTTACACCCCCCACCCCTTTTTTTTTTTGGATGACACAAACCCTTTTTATTTAAAATCCGTATTTGGTACCAGCTACAAGTAGGTACATGTTAGTGATGGCTAAAATGACGCTTCATGAACCATTTGCTGTATTTGCTGACCCAACTAGATGGATGGATTCGTGAAGCATCCTTTTTGCCAAGACTAGTTGATCATCCGTGTCATTAATAAACTCCACTGGTTTCTACTCTGTGACAGCTCAGAATGGTACCAAACTTCAATGTGATTAGTAAGGGTGTGAATTCCTGAGTTTTCTTTTCAGTTTGTCATTTTGCTGCTCCTGTCTTACAGATCTAGTAGTTGTGAGTCCCCCTTTTTCTGTTAAGGCGTAAAGATTGGAATGGTAGTGTTCTTTTGTACCTCAGTGCCTTTGTTCCAGGTAGTAAAATGGGTTAATGATGCTTATTTTGGCTGTGAATGTGTGTCATTGAGCCGTGGTGAAAACATGGGGCTTGTAAACACCATTTACAGGGACCTTAGAGCATTTGGCAGGTTCTTTTATCAAAAGATGGTGAGAGACTGTGTCTGTTATGCAGACTTCCTGTCAGTGAAGCTGCTGTGGCTGCTTCAGGTGGGAAGGAGATTCCTTATAGAGATGATTCCTTGAACGTAAAGCCCCTGTTTGCTTCTGAATATGTTAATCCTGTGAACTGGATTTTTCTCACCTGCCTGTCCTTTCTGAAAGCCATGGCCTGTCCAGTATGTGGAGCAGAATGTTCGAAGGTCCCCTGTGAGATAGCAGGCTGCACCTTAGTCCTGTTAATATGGGCCTTCGTGTGGAAGGAGAACTGGCTTGTATTACAGTGAACGTTTGCTTTTAGGAATGTGTGAGTGGTGGTGGTTTTAAACTCTCACAGTCTTTGCTGGGTGTGTACAGCCTGTTCTGTGCTGTTATAAATAACCATATAGGAATTTGGGCAGAAGTGTTGTTTATATGCAGCTAAGCTGGAATTGTCCCAGGGTCCTTGTTAATACAAGTCTGAAAATATCTGATCTGTTGTGGGCAATCTTGATGGGCGATCTGTTGTAGCGCATATATCAGGGTGAACAGCATAACAGGGAAAAATTTTGTTTTTAGTAATGTTTATTTCCAGGTTTTACAGAAATAACCAGGAAGTCAGAATGTTTAAATTAGTAATCTTTTGTGGACTGGGGACTGACACGTGAGCAGGAGCCCCTCTCAGCCAGGCTGGGGGCATCACGCTGGTGGGGTTAGATTTTGGACCTGTATGCTGTCTGTCTGCAGAGTGATCATTCCCTTCATCGTCCCCCCCCCCCCAGAAGGAGAATTTTTTTTTCAGCTGCTGTGTGGAAGTTTGAGCTGGCCGGCCGCTTCCACAGCTCCCAGGAGGAGTGGCCTGTTATTCAGGGTGCTGAGGCCCCCTGAGGGGCTGGCTTCTTCTACAGTTGGGGGTGACGTTGGCTCCATGTCAGGGTGGGTGGGACCGAGCTTCCCATCCCTCCCCCCTTCAGTCCCTCTGTCACTCAGTTTCTCTTCTTCTTTGCTGCTCCTGTCTCTGGGACAGGCTTGCGCAGAAAGTCATTAGGGATTGCAGTGGCTGCCATGAGCTAGATTTTCTGTAACCACGGCCGCCTGGACACAGGACCTACCCTTAGAGCCTCTCTATGCGGATACTCCAGCTTGGCCTTCCCTTCCACCACCCAGGTAGGGACATCCTGGGTCAGGTACATGAGCGGCAGTGCCAGGTGCTGCGTGAGAGAAATGTCATTCTGGAGTCTTGTGGTGGGGATGACGGGGAAGAAACAGATTGTATTCTTTGGCAGTCTCCCACCTAGTGATGGGCAAAACGACAACTTTTTGCTGTATTTTTTGACCCCACTACATGGTGCCATCTGTTCAAAAAAACGGCTCAAAGCATACCTCAAACCTAGCCAGGAGCACCATCTAGTGGGGTCAAAAAATACTGCACATGGTTCATGAGGTGTCCTTTTGGCCATCATTACTTGCACCTCAACGATGACGATGCACTCGATGGCGATCTCCAGGGTCAGCTGTGGAGGATCTTGGGCTACAAAGGGCGGTTTTTGAACGAGGCCGCTGCTGTTATCCACCTGCTTGTCAGCTGGCACTGCGGAAATGCACTGGGCCACATGGGTGAGGTGTGAAGCATAAAGGCCTGTGTCCGCATTTGAGCGCATTATGGGTGTGTGACCCTATTGTCAAGCTGCGTGTCCCAATGAACACGCTATAATGACAGCGAAAACAGGATTTTAGAAACTGACATGTATTCAGACCCTTTGTTAAGACGATTTAAATTTGGCTCAGGTGCATCCCATTTATATTGATGATCTGTGAGCTATTTCTGCATCTTGTTTGCAGTCCACCTGTGGTTTATTCAAATGATTGGACATGAGCTGGAAAGGTGCACAACTGTTCATAAAAGGTTGTACAGTTGACAATGTTTTTCAGGGCATAACCAAGCCATGAGATGGAAGGAATTGTCTGCAGAGCTCTGAGACAGGATTGTGTTGAGGTACAGATCTGGGAAACGCTACCAAAAAATGTGCAGCCCTTGCTGGTCCTAAGAGTACATAATTCTTAAATGGAGGAAGCTTGAAATAACCAAGACCTTTCTTAGAGCTGTCAGGGGAGGAGGGCCTTGGTAAAAGGTGATCAGGAACCTGAGGGTCACTGATTTCTGGAGATCCTGTATGGAGATGGGAGACATTTCCAGAAGGACAACCACCACTGCAGCCCTCCAACGATCTGGAGTGATTTTCCCAAAGCCTCCTTAACGCTACGTCATACGGAAGTTCTATGTTAAAAGATAGAACTCCCAAACGACGTACCATTAAGAAGGCTTCGGGAAACTCACCCCTGGGCTTTACAGCAGAGTGGCCCGACAGAAGCCTCTCCTCATTAAAAGCTGGCTTGAGGTCTGCAAAAAGGCACCTACAAGGACTCCTAGGATATTAGTAACGAGATACTCTGGTCTGATGAAACCAAGATTGAAATGTTGGGCTCAGTTCTGTCATGTCTGGAGCAAATTGCTCATGGGAGTTTTACTTATACAAAAATGTTCTGAGGGCAGAAGGAAAAATTTTTGGTTCAGAGAGGTAACCAATCATATTGTAGAGGGGGGTTGTTGAAGCAACTAGAGCAGGGGTGTCAAACTCCAGTCCTGGAGGGCCGGAATCCTGCACAGTTTTTGGTTTACCCACATTTAACCTGATTCAAGTCCTTGTGCTAATTACCACACAGCTCTTGAGCTGAATCATTTATAGTGGAACAGGGAAAGAACTAAGCCACACAGGGCTCTGGCCCTCCAGGACTGGAGTTTGACACCCCTGAACAAGAGTATGCTGGACCAACCAATCAGATGTCTTGGTCCCATCTCCAGTAGCCGCTTGGACCCACCTCCTCTAAATCTGATTGGTACTCTCTCTGAACCAGTCATTTTTCATTCTGCCCTCAGAACTTTTTCGTGCAATTTAGAATTTGGTGATTAGTGGTCATTGTTGACACACCACAGCACACAGTGCACAACAACAAAATGTGTCCTCTGCATTTAACCCATATGTGACATCATGAGACGTCCCCCCCCCAGCAGGGGGCAGCTAATTCAGCACCTGGGGAGCAGTGCTTGGGGGTGGTACCTGGTCGGGGATTCAAACCAGCAATTTTTCAATTGCAAGTGCGCTTCCCTAACCATTAAGACACTACCTATTAAAACTCCCACAAATGAGGAAACCAGGCTCTGCTCATCATGGTGAAGCAGGCTGTCAACAGCATCATTCAGTGGCAGGGACTGAGAGACTAGTGAGGCCCGAAAAGGAAAGCTGAACGGAACAAAGTACAGAGACTTCCTTAATGAAAACCTCTGGAACTTAGATTAAGATTTGCCTTCCACAGGACAATGACCCCAAGCACAAAGAAAAGACAAAGCAGGGGTGATTTAGGGACGACTCTGTGAATGACCTTAAGTGGCCCAGGCAGTGCCCGGACTTGAACCCAATCAAACATCTCTGGAGAGACCTGAAAATGGCCGCTCACCAGCAGTCCCCATCCGCCCTCACAGAACTAGAGAGGACCTGCAGAGAATAATGGCAGAAATTCCCAAAATCATAGTGTTCAAAACTTTTTCTCTCATACCCAGCTAAACTCAAGTCTCTAATTGCTGCCAAAGGTGCTTCAGCTATATACTGACTGAAGGGTCTGAATGTTACTATATTCTACTACTATAGTACATACTATGTCAGTGTGATGTTTCAGTTTTTTATTTTTAATAAATTTTATAAAAAACATTTAAATCCTGTTTTTCTTTGTCATAATGGGATCTCGAGTGTAGATTGAGAGGAAAAAAGAACTTAAACATTTTTAACATAAGGTTGCAACATAGCAAAATGTGACGTTCTGAATGCACTGCAAATCCACAGTGGGATGTGACCCAGAGTCTTTCTAGTTATAAAGTCACAAGACACCAGTGGTTCTCCTCTTTGGCTTATACCACCCCTGTTTGCCTGTCTTTAGCCAGCCTGGTGAAATAGGCTGGTAATGCTGTATATAGTGAATAGCTGTGTCGGTCCAGCATCTGCTCACGCATATGGCCAGGAGGAGCCGTCTGCTCCGTCCGTCCCTGTTGCTCTTTCCTGTGTCCATGTTGACTCGCACGCCTTGTCGGCTTTTTTTTTTTCTGACTTGACAGGCTTAGGACCGTATATTTATGACTAATCTGTCAGTGCTGAGACATACTTATTTACATTTTTGAGTCTGGAGGTAAATTTTAATGCAACTGTGTTCTGCTGGTTATGGGGTTTAAATGTACTAATTGCTGTTTTGTGACGTGAATTAATAACTTTGTAAAATTTCTAAAATGTAATGTTTATGTAGACTGTCTTTCACCACTAGGGGGCACAATAGCTTAAGTTTCGTGGTTGATTTGCTGCATAATTGGACCCAGCAATGTACAGTATATGGACAAAAGTATTGGGACATGTGGCCCTTACACATACAGGTACTTCTATGACATCCCATTCTAAATCCATAGGCATCAGTATGGAGCTGGTCCCCCCTGTGTAGCTATAACAGCTGCCACTCTTCTGGGAAGGCCTTCCATAAGGTTTTGGAATGTGTCTGTGGGAATTTTTGTCCATTCACCCAGAAGAGCATTTATGAGATCAGACACTGATGTGTTACATGAAGGCCTGGCTCCCAATCTCTGATCTAGTTCATCCAAAAGGTGGTTGACAGGGTTGTGCTCAGGGTTCTAGGGGGCCTCTTAAGTTCTTCCACTCCAAACTCACCCAACCATGTCTTTATGGATCTTGCTTTGTGCACTGGGGCACAGTCATGCTGGAACAGAAAAGGGTCTTCCCCAAACTGTTCCCTACATAGCCGGAAGCATAGAATTGTCCAAGATGTCTTGGTATGCTGAAGTATTAACAGTTTCTCATCACTGGAACTAAAGGGCCCAACCCCTGAAAAACAACCCCATACCATTATCCCTCCTCAGCAGATAACGTTCTCCTGGCATCAAACCCGGACTCGTCCATCAGACTGCCAGACAGAGAAGCGTGATTAGTCTCTCCACGGAACACATTTCCACTGCTCCAGTGTCCAGTGGCGGCGTGCTTTACACCTCTCCATCCAACACGTAGCTTTCTGCTTGGTGACAGGAGGCTTGCATGCAGCTGCTCGGCCATGGAAGCCCATTCCATGAAGCTCCCGCCGCAGTTTTTGTGCTGAGGTTAACGCCAGAGGAAGTTTGGAACTCTGCAGTTACTGAGTCAACAGAGCATTGGTGACATTTACACACTATGTGCCTCAGCACTCGGCGACCCAGCTCAGTTACTTTACATGGTCTGCTAGTTCGTGGCTGAGTTTCCATTGTTCCTAAATGCTTCCACTTTACAATAATACCACTTGCAGCTGACCGTGGAATATCTAGCAGGGAGGAAATTTCATCAACTGACTTATGGCAAAGGTGACATCCTGTGACCAGGACCGTAGCCAGCTATGAGGTCACTGAGGTCCAGACCTTGGTAATTTTTTAAGAGCTAAAAATGAAATTTGAAACTAAATATTCGCCTGATTGGGCTTGATTAGGCTAACTAACATTTCACATAACGAATTAATTAAAAATTAAATAAAATAAACACTTTGGGGGTAATGCGGTGGTGCAGTAGTTAGTCCTGTTGCCTCACACCGCTGGGACCTGGGTTCGAGCCTGGAATTGAGTGTGTGTGTGTGTGTGTGTGTGTGTGTGTGTGTGTGTGTGTGTGCGTGCGCGCGTGTCCTACAATGGTGCTTTTGTCTGAGCTTCATAATTTAATTTTCGTTTTAGTTTTTAAAACAAGAGAACCCCACAAATGAAACGACGCAGCACACGATGTATTATTAATAAGGGGACAACTTTAATTAACACTGTAACCCCTTCTCACCTATTTATAAACACGCTTGTTGTAGCAGGTTAGGTGCATCTTTAAAGTAGTTGGGCTCTTTTCATTAAACCGCCCTCCCCAAACTCCATGGCTTACATCCACGCTAGGCCGGTGAACACTGAGCATGCCCCAGGTAGTGAACCATTTGAGCATGTGCAAGCGTCCCCCACCCCCACCACGTCATGATGACACAGCACCCTGCATAACCATATTTAACTTCTTGAAACATGAGTTAAATTTGGGTGGGTCTACATAATTTTGTCAATTTCATATGCTTATGGTAAGCCATGTTGGCAGTCGATTATTTACTGTAGAGGAGGGACATTTGATAAGTCAGTATAGACTGATAGCCTGTAAGCAGGCTGTTAAACTCAAAAATAGACTCATAAAAACTCATTTTTATTTTACTTCTGTTAGTTTTCGAGTTTGTTATTTTAAGTTCAGTTTAGTTTTTGTGTCTGACTTAGTTTTCTTTTTATTTGGATTAACAGGATGCTTGTGTTACTCGTTAGCGGTTATAGCTGAGAGAGGTACCCCCTCTGCAGGGACGCAGGGCTGCTGATCGTTGGGCTTGGCCTACAGCCAGGCTGCCACCCCATCCTTCCCGTGTCCAAGCTGGTCACCAGTCACCCCGACCAGCGCATCAGGGCCGTGGCTGGGACCTGCACCCAGAGGAAGTGCAATCAGGACCGGCTCCAGGCAGCTGGAGGCAGGAAGAATGTTATATAAATGAACAGCCATCCCTCCGGTTCACTGGGGGCCATACGGACTGTCTGGGGGGGGCAGTTGGCAAGTCTGCAAGAATTCAGTCCGCACCCCTTTGTTTATTCCCCCGGACTCAGTCCCATGGGCCCTTGTTGAAATGGCCCCTTGGTCTCGAAGCTGGACCCAGGTCAGATGCTCTTAGCATACGGCCGAGTCTCTGTTGGGTCTGCGGGCCCATTTCAGGGGCCCGGGTCCTGACACACCAAGGCCGTTCTGAGATGGGCTCGGACTGGACGGCCTGGAAGCACTGGCTTTTGAGCCTCAGTTGTGGTCGGTCGCCCCTGCTCTGTGAAGTGCGATGATGTGTTCATCATGTGATGTTGAATACCGTCCACCCCCCCCCCACCATCCCCATGTACATATTCTGGCTGCTCCGCACTAAACGGGATATCCTGAGTACAGCGGAGATGGCTCCTTCACCTGGCAGTCAGAGCCGTCCCATTGGGCCCCCAGCTCTCCATCCCAGCAGGAAGCCCCCAATTAGCATTAGCATTGTCGCTGCGGCTCGAAAGGAGACAGCGCCATTTGGATGATGATGTTTTCATCCCGAGTGACCCTCCCCGTTGGGTGCTCCCCCCTCCCCCCCGTCCTTGGTGGGTGTTGTGTGAATGTGTGGTGTCTTGCCCCCCCCCCTCCCAGTGGCTCGTGGACCAGGTGTCCGTCTGCATGCAGCCTAGGACAGATGACACATGTTTGTCGTCCCTGGGAGCTGGGTTTGTTTATGCGCTGTGTGTTCTCAGTGGCGACGCCGGGCTGGACCCCGTGGTACCGTTTCTGTAAACACTGGTGTACCTCTCCTCCTGCCCCTTCCCACCTGGCTCTCTTCTTTGGTACATGGGCTGACCGATGGCTTGAACCCTTGTATTGTCCCCTTTACAGAAGTGGAGTGATTTGACAAAGGTAAGCATTCACTTTATGCACAGAGGGTACTTTATTGTTATTTATTTACATCATGTTAATTATTTTTGTGAATACTTATGCATTAAGCAACAGGTATACAGTCAGGATCCTCCCCGCCCCCACACACACACACACTCTATATTTATTGACAAATGAGAAACATGATCGCCTTGGTGATGCGTCTTCAAATGGTCACCAGAGCATCCTTCTTTCTCTTGCTCGATGTGCTTCCTGTACTCAGGCCTGAAACAGGATGGAAAGCGCAAGCAGACAGAAGGTCAGCCCGGCGGTGTCACTCAGCATACCCCAGGCGCGAGCTATCGATAAAGCTTTACGGCCTCGCATACTCACTCAGCTGCCCACGGCGTATTTCTGCAGCTCCTTCATGTGGCTTATCATGTCTGCAGAGGGAAGGAAGAGTCGTCAGTGTGAAGCACACAGAGGCTGCATGCTCACCGCCTCCCTTGAGTTACGTGTCTTACCTCCAAACTCCGGCCGTCCGTGTGGGACCAAACTGCTCCCTCCCCCGGTCATCCTCAAGCATGAGAGCAGGGAGGCATTGAGCCTCAGCTTCTCGCTATTGATTTGGGTCATCTCAAAGGTCTTCAGCTTCAGCTGCTGCTCCTGGTACTCCTTATCACTCTCCAGCTTCTTCTTATCCTTGAGCATCTGCTCCTTTTCGCGGCTGTGCTTCTCCTGCTCCTCGCGCAGGCGGCGGTTGCCCTCCTCCTCCTTCGCCAACAAAGACTGCCGGCACCCCTGCAGTTCCTTTGTCAGTTGTTCGTTTTGCGCAATCAGGTCGGTGTTGTTTTTCTGGACTTTGGACATGGTGTGGCCCACGTGGTTCAGGTAGTTCTGGAACTTGGATTCTATTTCTCGAGACAGGCCGGTGCAGTTGGTACGAATCTGCTCCAGGTACATTGATCCTTTTTCACACGTGATGAAGAAGTTGGTGGCGCTGGGAAAGAAGTTCTCGATCTTCTTCAGGAAGTTGTCGGTGACGGTGCTGATGCCCTTCAAATCATTCATATAGTTCTGTTTACACTCCTCACTGAACATGGCATGCGACTTCTCCATGGATGCCTTTTGCCGCAGAAGATCAGTATTGGACTGTTCAAGGTTAATGATCTTCTTTTTTGCTATTTCTTGAGCTGTGTTTAGCTCCTGGAAATTCTGGGTGAAGTTGAACTTTTCCCGAAGCAGTGACTGGACCTGTAGTCCAGACTTTGTCAATTCTGGCAGAGAGAAGAGAGACAGAGATGTTGAGGTCACCAAGCAGCAAGCCGGGAACGACAGGCCTGTGATGTCAGCGGCTGGTCAAAACTGGTCAGTGAACAGCAACAGAAACTGGTACCTCTTTGACAGCCATCAGGGACTGGACAAGAAATCTGTCGTTTCTTTACAGCTTGCATTTCTTCTTCACATGAATTCTGTAAATGGGAAGAAAACGCAGAACGTCAGATGGTTTCAATGACATGAACGTTAGAGGTAATTGTTTAATTAGTGACATCATATCTTTCACCACAAAAAGAAAGATAATATTCCTTTAAACAGATATATAGCTGTTGCTTTCCCTGACTGCTAATGTTTACACCTATTTGCAAGAATGTTACATCAAATTTTCAAATGGAACAACAAAATATTTGCTTTGAGCTAATGTCTTAATCTTAATATTCATGCCAGTTTTGTCTATGCAGGATGCAGGATGGATTCTCCTATAAATATTCAGGCAAACGTCAGGCAGTCCCAGGCAGAGTGGTGCATCACACTCGCAGGTGAGCATAGCGGGACTCACCAGCCTCTTCTGGACACCCTTTATGTGAAAGTAGGAGAAGTTGGCAATCACTCGGAGGCTGATCAGCTCCTTGTCTTTGTTGGCGATGGTGATGTTCGTCTCATTCAGCTTCTTGTGCAGCATCACGCTCTGCTGCTGCAGGCTCCTCTTCTCCTCCATGAGCTTGGTGCAGCTGTTCTCTAGCTCCTGCACTCTCTTCTCCTCGCCCGGGTTCCTCGACTGGCCGTACACCAGGAAGAGCACCAGGCTGATGATGATGAGTGACTGAATCAGTGAAGAGAAAAATAAGACAATCTTCAGGTAGTAGCCACAACTTCTCTCCTTGGTCTTGTGAAGTCTTTTGGCATCCATAGGCACCTTGCCCTGCGTGTAACTCCTGTACATGGCTGCTACTTAGCCGTTTGGCGTTGCAGACTTTTGGGATGGTTTCCAGGGGCAACCAGCTGAGAGTAGTCTCCTAGGCTTCTGCACACTGTCCCCAACAGTAATGTGTTGAGAGCATCGGGGGGGTATATTTATAGACACTGATCCATAGTTCTGCAGCTCACACAGAGACTCCACCCAGTTTCTTCACATTAGTCCAGGGCTGACTATAACACCCCCCACCGCCCTCAGCTTGTCCCCACCCCCGCACTTACAGTAAAACTCCCAGATGTCTGTGAGCACCTCAGATAACTGTCAGGTCTGCCTACTTCATTTTTATGATCTGGATGGAAATTAAAAGCAGTTCATAAAAAGCTTTAACAATTAGTAATATCTAAATTGTTATTATTATTATTGTTGTTCTTTTGGTTATTATGACTAACAACAACAATAACAACAATAATAATAATCTTATACAATCTTCACCATCATCATCATCATCATCATCTAATATTAGGAAATATGTACAAATTAGGATTTTTTTTTGGTTCAAATATTTGGTCCCTTGGTTTGGACGTCATTCAGGGTGAAGTGTTCAGATCTAATGCTTATAACTCAAATTCTTGTCTCTTTGTTCTTATCTCAGTCGGTCTGTCCCAACGGGCCCCTGCTCCAGCATAATCCATCACATCCAGAACGTTCCGCAGTATGCAGGGCTCGTCCAGGACTTTCCTGCCGTTATGTCGTCCCAGCCTTCCCAGGAAGCTGTAAATCAGGGAAGCATTTCGACCCATCGAGCTGCCAGCCCCGATCTGAGATAAACTCCAGAACAAAAGACGGAAACGGCACACAGATGCTGATACTGCTCACCTGCCCAGATTTCCCAGGGGCTTTTCTGTACCCACAGTCGAGGGGAAAATAACTGCTAAGAAGACACAGAATATCCTAAGTGCAGGGTTTTTGTTCTTAAAGCTGGTTGGTATGATCCTGTACTGGGCGAGCAGCTGTGTAAGGGTGCATCCATTCAGACGGCTCACTTGGAGCTGCTGGTCAAGCCCCACAGCCCTCTGATTCGTCACATGCATCAGGTGGCCACTAGGGGGCAGAAACACCTGACAGGACACTCATTAATTTCCCTGGCTGATTCCCTATGATGCGGTTGATCTGTGGTGACCGCTTCCCCCACCCCCACCCCTGGCCATCCACTGCTTCCTCCCCGCCTACTTCTCTGGATGTTTATGTTTTCTCTTCTTCCTGTGCCCAGAACAATGGCTACCTCTTCAAAACACAGGTCCCCTGGACTTATCAGTCAAGTGCCTTGTTTACAGCACATTTTGCCCTGTTATGACACTAATAAGTGCCTCCGGTTTTCAGATAAGACTGTCATCTGTGCTTTGTTTTTATCATTGTAATTTTTCCATGTATTGATACTGAAAACATTCATGCAAGTGCCCACTGAATTTCGATGTGTCATTTTTGGGAGTCTCGTCTTTCTAATCTGTTGTGCTGCCTCCATAATATAATAACGCCTCCGTGCTTCTAGATTGACGTGAGCAATGCCACGAGTTCGGGCCGCACCCCCACTCATCATAAACTGCGATAGACATCCTGAGTGATCACCAGGCTCCCACAACAGTTATCCTTGACTGCCCCCCCCTCCCCCACACACACACCATGTGTAGCAGTATAGATAGGAGTGTTGGAACGTTGTCTGAGTCAATGTGCCAGATCAGCCAGAGCATTGCACTGAAGCTGCGTCAGTCCTTCTGATGACTTCACACTAGCCACGTTCTTGTTACTAGCTGGTTTCTGCAAGGCAACTGACGTCATCAGGAGGGCACCCTTCACGCTCAGGGATTCCCCTTAATGGTGCTGCTTGCACTTGATTGCCACTTGGACTCTGTTCTCATTCCCTGAACCCAACAATCCTGGCACCATGGGGGGGCAGATCCCCTCATTCGGACAAGTGGACCCCCTCAAACCAATGCCCCCCATCACCACCTAACTGATAGTGCCTCTTGTGCCCCCCGCCATGAAACTCTTCAGCCCACCTGTCAGGTTTGTTCTCGTACCAAACCTGGTCCAAAAGAACCTCGGGACACACCGCACCGGCTTTTCTGCTATGGGTCTTCTTGGTAGGCCCTTTCGCCGCTGCTGATCTACCCCAGTTATGTTTTAAGCTTTAAGGGTTTCCTCTTAACGGCGAACATGCCGTCCCTTTCACTGTCTCTTTGTCTGCGGGATGTTTATGTTCACACAGGCTAGGATGACGCTTCGGACGTGCGGAGAGGTTTTTGTGAAAACGGCTTGTCCTATTGAGTAATCACAGGAAATCTTGGTTAGCACTGGCCACATATTTATGGAGGACCCCCCTCCCTCCCAAACACACACACACACACACACACACACACACACACACACACACACACACACACACACTGTGTCACTGGAGACCATCAAATTGCCTTGCCTCCTCCCTCAAAGCAACAGGACATCATCAGTGAGGATTGTGAGTAATCCAAGATGGCAGCCAAGCCCGTTCTGTGTTGAGTGTGTTAGTACTGAGGTCTGAGTGTTTGTGTTTTTATGTGCGAAAATTTGAACCTGAATGAGTATACTACTGTGATTAACACAACTGGGATCCTTGGTGGATATATTTTCATTAGATTTATATGGATTGCTGCAGTCTGTAAACCATGTGTCAGGGTAGCTGTAGCAGACAGTTAGGCTCATTAGCTACCATATTCTAGCTTTAGCCTTCAGCTATTGACCCTGCATGGTAGTCTGCAACCATAGGCACTACCTGGTAGCCTTCAGTCATTGGTCCTGCCTGGTAGCCTTCAACCACTGGCCCTGTCTGGTAGCCTTCAACCACTGGCCCTGCCTGATATCCTTCAACCATCGGCCCTGCCTGATATCCTTCAACCATCGGCCCTGCCTGGTAGCTTATAACCATCGGCCCTGCCTGATATCCTTCAACCATCGGCCCTGCCTGGTAGCTTTCAACAATCGGCCCTGCCTGATATCCTTCAACCACCGTCCCTGCCTGGTAGCTTATAACCATCGGCCCTGCCTGATATCCTTCAACCATCGGCCCTGCCTAGTAGCCTTCAACCACCGGCCCTGCCTGGTAGCTTATAACCATCGGCTCTGCCTGCCAGCCTTCAACCGTGGGCCCGGCCTGGTAGTCTTCACTTATTGGGCTGGTCTATAAACCTCCAGGCATTGGCCTTGACTGGTTGCCTCAATCATCTACTTAGCAATCACCAGAAGTGGTAAAACAATGGAACTTTTTCTCTCACTATGTCACAGAAGTTTATATTATGGTTTATACCTCTGTGTGGTTTTTCTAAAAAACCAAAATGGGTCTGGTAACTCTCCTTTACATGCCATACCACTTCAAGATGAACTGTTTGATCATTATGATTATCTAACATTTCATCATAGTGGCAGTTATAAAATAACCTCAGCTGCAGTTCAGCTAAGGACTTTCTTGACTATGGGCAAAACAAAATGGCTGTATACAACTGGAGAATCCATAGACTCTTATTGTCTTCTTGTTTCGAGACAGCATTTCACTATTAAAACAGCATCCCCTTTTGTCAGTACATTTGTCTCTAGACTGAAGGCTGATTCAAAAGATAGAAACACAAAGTACAAATTTTCAGTTGCATTGTTGTTATTGTTTTCAGGAAATGTTGAGACTAATCCAGGCCCCGACACACCTGTACAATGTTTTACACCTGCAGATTTTAAAGCTAGATCTGGTCTTGGGATTATTCATATCAATGTTTGGAGTTTACTCTCTAAACTGGATATGATAAAGATCTGGATAGACTCTACAAATGCTGATATTGTAGTCTTATCTGAAACTTTGCTTAAACAAACTGTGTATGATAAAAATGTTTATATTAATGGTTATAATGTCTTTCACACTGATCGACAAAGGAAGTGGCCATATATATTAAGCGTAATTTTAATGTTAAATTAGTGCTCTCTGAATCAGTAAGTAAAGAACTTGAAATGCTAGCACTTGAAATTGAATTGTCTAGAAACCACCACATTATGTTAGTGGGGTGTTATAGGCCTCCATCTGCCCCAAGTAACTCACTCTCTACTCTTGTGAAACTTATGTCACAATTGAAATATAATGAAATAGTGCTGGTTGGTGATTTCAACTGGGACTGACTCACATTTGTGTCTGACCCATTGAAAGCACAATATGAATTTTAAATTTGATGTAGTTAATTAACTCACCAACAAGACCTAATCTCAAACGTCTTCAAAAAATTACGCTTATTGATTTAATTTTAACGAATATGCCTTTTAAATTTGTTGCATTAGGTGTTTTCCCTAGTGATATGAGTGATCACTATGTGATTGCAGTAGCGAGAGACACAAGAATCCCTAAAAGTAAGCCTCGATTTGTTGAAAAAAGTAATATGAAATTATTTGAGATCCAAGCGTTTTTTACATGATTTGTATTATTTTCATCGGGACAGAATTTCTGTTTTTGATAATGTTGAGTTGGCCTGGAAATATTTTCACAAAAACTTCCTGAGTATAGTAGACAAACATGCCCCTTTCCGCAAAGTTAGAATTAAAGGACGTGATAATCCATGGTTTACAACTGATGTATCAGATATAATGCAGGAATGTAAAACTGCATGGGCTAGGAGACGAAAGTCAGGACTAGAGACAGACTGGTTGAATTTTAGACAGTTGAGAAATAAATGTACCTCTTTTAACAAGAACAGAAAATCTCAGTTTTGGATGATCATCAAATCATTATCTGCTAGATATAATTAGCTAATTTCACACCTAGTATACTTGTCGATGGTCTTAGAGTGAGTGATAGAAAAGAAATTGTAAATGATTTTAATAATTGTTTTATTTCTTCTGACTTTCTATATAATCCTGAAAATCCTATTGAAGTACTACTAAGTATTGAAAGAACCATTGACAATACTCCAGTTTTTAACTTTACTCCTTTTTCCACAATAGAGGTCATGAGGGCTCTAAAACAACTTAATTCTAAAAAACCAGCTGGTCCAGATAGTCTCGAACCGCTTTTTCTAAAGATGGCAGCTGAGATTATAGCTGTACCGCTGTGTCATATTTTTAACCTTACCTTGACTTCAAATGAAATCCCCTTGGATTGGAAATCTGCCCTCATTACTCCTCTCCTAATAGGAGTTGACCCTAGTATTTTAAACAATTACAGACTGATCTCTAAACTCTCAGTCCTGGCAAAGGTACTTGAATCTCTGGTCAGTGAACAGGTCATAGAATTTTTGGCCACCAACTCTATTTTGTCTCGGTTTCAGTCAGGTTTTCGCAAAAATCATAGTATTGTAACTGCTGCTATGAAGGTTCTAAATGATATAACTGAAATATTTGATAAGAAGCAATGTTGTCTCGCCCTCTTCATTGACTTTTCAAAGGCATTTGATACTGTTGATAATATTACTTTGATCAAATGTCTTTCAGCTATTGCTTTTTCTCAACAAGCAGTTGGGTGGGTTGCAAATTATCTGACAAGCAGAACACAGGCAGTTCAGATAGTGGGTTCGTCCTCTGAGGTATTGCAAGTGAAAAAAGGTGTCCCTCAAGGTTCTGTACTGGGTCCATTATTATTCAATATTTATATAAATAATATTGGACATAATATTCCAAATTCAACTTTTCATTTTTATGCAGATGGCATTATTATACACTGTGCAGTACCCACTCCTGCTGAGGCCTTTCAGTCTTTACAATTGGCATTTGATAGAGTGCAAAATCAACTTTGTCATCTGCAACTTGTTTTAAATGTAGAGAGAACAAAATGTATGTTGTTTACTGCTTCAATAATGATGAGATCTGCACTGAATTTGAAAATCTTAACTAGAGATGGATGACAGATAGAGTTGGTGTCTACTTTTAAATATTTAGGATTTTTAATAGATGATCATTTGACTTTTAAGGAGCATATTCAGTATGTTGTAAAAAAAAAATTGAGACTTCTTTTAGGATTTTACTATAGAAATAAGTCTTGCTTTTCCTTATGTGTGAAACAGAAATTGGTGGAAACAACCTTTTTCCCTATTATGGGAAAACGTACGTACGTACTAATGTACGTATGGAGATGTATTGTATATGAAGGCTTTGCCTCATTGTCTTCGCATGCTGTATACCATGGGGCCCTGAGATTTATTAGCAACTGTGGTCCCCTTACACATCATTGTATACTCTGTTCTAAAATTAACTGGACATCTTTATATACCAGACGTCTTAGTCTTTGGTATGTGTTTATTTCTAAAACTATTCTGGGTACTACTCCTTCTTATCTATCATGTCTCTTAATAAGGAAACATGGAAGTTACAATCTTAGATCTATGGATGTTCTGCAATTTGTTGTCCCTAAAGTACGAACTGAAGTGGGCAAGAAGGCTTTTAGGTTTTCGGCACCTCATTCCTGGAATGACTTGCAATCTAAGCTGCAACTTCAAGCCCTTGTTACACTGAAGGAGTTTAAAACCATGGTGATGTCATTGCAATTTACTTTGTCTGCATGCAAGTGTTTGATGTGAGCAAATTTTAATGTGTTGATTTAATGTCTTCTTTTGTTGTGGTTGTGCTGCTGTCTTCTTGGCCAGGTCTCCCTTGTAAAAGAGATGTTTGATCTCAATGGGATTAACCTGGTTAAATAAAGGTTAAATAAAAATTAAAAAAAAGCTTCCAATTCTCCTTTCACCATTTTCAGTCTGGAACGGCCAGTTCTCTTAGGTACTGTATGTTTGCACGGCATGTTCCTGAGGGTTCTGGGCTGGAATACACCCCCTGTGATGTGTGTGTTGTTAGCCACCCGCTACGTGTCCCTCAGCTGCCTGCAGGCTTCCTTGAATGATGTAATGACTTAGGCCTGGAGGATCGGAGACCTTTTCCCCTACAGGCCACCAGGGGGCAGCAAAACACCTCTGTCTTTCATGGTTAAGGTAGCTCCATACTTCAAACGAAATCGACACAATCAGTGTTGTTTTCGCAATATGTGATGACTGGTGCACCGCCTGTGAAGAGCACCACAGACAAACTTTTTTGTTTGTTCTGATCCTACCCTCTGTCCACGATTGGCTGATGAATAATGTGATGCCTCAGGGTTGGTTAGCATGCAAGACTAATTATGCAGTTACCAGCATGAGTGTCGTGTATATTGCTGCCTTCCCTGTCTGTACCGCTGCTAGTATTAGGCCAATAGTGGCTATTAATAAAGAGTAACTTCCATTTTAAAAGAGCTGTTATCTTTTTTATTAAAATGACTCACGCACTCGCCATAATATGTTTGTTTTTGCTCTGTAAGTGGCTCTGCTACATCGAAAACATTCTATTCCCTCTAGCATTGTGGCGTGACATCGGCAAGGTAGCAGCATCACTTTAGGCATGCGCCAGAATGATCTCTCCAGAATGTTCCATTTCGATTTGTCTAGATGTCGTGTGCAGTGCGCAGCCGCCTTTACTCTCCATATCAGGGCTGCTGTACCTCAGGGTGACAGGCCTAAACCTCACTGATAGTAATTGACGTTATCCTGATAGCGACTGAGAGCAGGCTCTGGACGTTTGCTGCGGTACGTACCAGCCTTGCTTTGGGCTGTCCCCTGCGGGTGCCTGTACCCCCTTCCTCCAGGTGATCATCTTCCTGTGCGCTTTGGAGTCCCATTCGTGTTCCACCACTAACTCGGTGGGTGCAGGTCAATAATAGAATAGAATAGAATAGAATAGAATAGAATAGTGATATTTATCCCCGTGGGGAAATTCCCGTCTTGCTGTCCATGAGACACATATACAGGCCAGAGAAAGCTTGAGGGTCACAGAGCAGGGAGTCACAGCACAGGGCCAGCTAGTGTGCAGTGGTCCTGTGTCCGGGGGCCTTGCTCAAGGGCCCACAGATATTTGACTGTTCTCTCCTACACTGTTGTCCGTGTCTCACAAAACCCTGGTTTCCCTCTGGATCGGTGGTTGTCCCAGGAGGGGGAAGGTGAGTGGCGGTCACGATTAAACATTCTCAGAGTTTCATCACACCTGAAACCATTATCATTTCATTTCCCTCTTGAAGCCCAACTCACCAACCAGCTGTCACACCCCAACTGTTGCTAGCGAGCGGTAAGGTTGCCGGCCATCCACGCAGCTCAGCGGCAAAGCTACCAGAGGCTAAAATCTCTCAGACTGAGCCGATGGGAGCGACAGGCACCACCTTTACAGTGTTGCTGCCTGGAAGGGCGAATGTCCTCATTGGTCAATTCCCTGGACCAGTGGTTTGTTCATATGCGCGTCACAACACATAAACATTCAGCAAAGATCTTTTAAATGGGGAGGAAACCTTGGTGTTTCAGGATGAATTAGTCTGAGAATTTCGAATGGGTCAAGCCTTAAGCCTTCCCCCAGCTTGCGACGTGTGTGTGTGCATCAGATATACATTACGTTGTGCCAACCAAATTTCCCCACAATGTGATAAAAACCTGTTATTTTGACATTGTGGGGACCATTTTTTCAGTCCCCACAAGGGGAAAATCAATTTTATAAAAATCTGTGAATGCAATCAAAAAACTATAAATGCTTTGCTATGTTAGGGCTGGGTAGGGTTTAAGGTTGTAATAGTTGGATTAGGGTTTTTGCCATATAAATGAATCGATGGTCCCCACAAAGATATGAATATGAATGTGTGTGTGTGTGTGTGTATGCCTGTGTGTATGTATGTGTGTAAGGCTGTCAATGGTGGCTTTTTATTGGCTCAGGCTTGTGGGCGTCACATGTTTGTGGGTTAGTGTCTGCTGGGCTGCTTGCTGATTGCAGGTTCAAAGGTCTCACACATGCCCACGCACACTGCGAATCCGCGGCTTGTCCTCTGAAACTGAAATGTTAAAAACTCTCCTAAGCGGAACCTCTGCAGAGAGCATGAGAGATTCAGCTGCGTCTTTAACTGTGTTTGCTGGTCACAGCTTATTCCATTCATAAGACTGAAGATTTCTGGGGTTAAAGTTTCCAGTGAATGGATCCAAATACCAAGGCCCCTATGACCTCCCCCACTTTTGGCTTAATGCACACCCCCTCTTAATCCCAAAGAAATCCTCTCTGGCCTTAGTGGGAGTAAGTGGTGCCCCACAGATGAGAAGAACGGGGAGGGCTTCTCTCAGCCGTAGTGTTCCTCTTTCCTGACCCATGACCGCAGTAACCGATGTTGTGAGGTGACCCATTTTGTAAGGTTACTCCGTCCTGCTTTCAGAGGTTTGGTATTTCAGGTTCAAAAAGTAAAAATGCTGACCAAGATTTTGTCTCAACCAACCAGTTGAGTATATAGATTTACTGAGTACGCAACTGTTTGGTTCAAATAAAATCTTTTTCTGGATTTTTACTTTCTGGACCTGAAATGTCCACCTCTGCCCACTTCAGATGGTGAGCCACTAGCTCTGTAATCGGGAATTCCTTTTTTGTGGGGGCTGGAAATGTTTTTAGACACAGTGGGCCACTATTGTCTGAGCCCCACCCCCACTGTGACACACACACAGTGGGGGGGCTTTATCAGGGGAGCTTATCTGTGTCAACAATGCAGGCGAGTAGGGCCACCTTGGCTGGCTCTGCCAGAGGAATAGTGTGTGCTGTGGGTGATGGGTGATTCCTGGTCACGCTTAACTCTGTGTGTCCTTCATACCATAATGCAGCTCGACTGGCGAAAACTGAGGCATGAACAAAAGAGGTTTCACAAAGTTTAAGTTAAGTTTGTGAGATGTTGATGTGGCATTTTTTTTTTACATGCCGGTAAATGAAAATCTTTCAACAAAAATAGTCATTTTACATCTGCGATGGCTTGCCTGTTCTGCTCACTCTAGCCCCTGCTAGTGGCTGATGGGGGAACTATAAGCAAAACAGGCTTATTCAGTCCACTAGAGTCCTGTTTTGTGACATTTTCAGCTGCTTTACTGAGGCTCACCACCAAGTTCTTAAAATACACGCTAGTATGCTGCATAATTTGTTACATAAATCATGTAATAAAACATGGTGGGGGGGGGGGGGCTTCCCGAGAAAGGGGGTGATTGTCAAGGGGTGGGTGGGTAAACAGGGGCTGGTCGGTATGTGGCTAAGCAGGCCCATCTCATTTGGTGCTGGTGGGGTTAACCTTCCCAGCATGCTCTGGGCTGGCCCGGGGTCACCAGCCCCAGCGGCACATTCTTCATGTGTGAGCCACCTGGCTGCCGACTCGCCGCTCTTTGGCTCCAATGTCCATATAAGGCAAGGAGCGCCATGGCAACCAGAGGGCTTGAATAGCAGTGTCAAATCCCTGAGCACACAGGCGCGCACGCACACACACTCAGAGACACACACACATGCAGGGAGAGCGAGTGAGTGAGCGAGCAAGGGAGGGAGGGAGGGAGAGAGAGAGGGAAGAGAGGGGGAGGGAGAGACAGAGGCAGCGGAGAGAAGTGCTGGAAGCGGCTCCTGGCTTTTCACAACGAGCTGCCTGGCCACGGCCTCCATGCTGGTCGGGTTCCCCTCTCCCGGAGGCAGAGACACGGAGCATTCCCACCCCGGAGATCTGCGCTGGGAGGGGCCAGGCCTCCGGACACTGCCGGCGCCGCCACCACTGACAAAGGGCCAGCTGTGTGTGAGGAGCGATTCGCGAGGAGACTCCCCCTTCTTCTCCTCCTCCTCGCTTCCCGTCCTCCGTTCTTGTTTTGTTTTCCGTCGAGAGGCGCGGAAAGCGGTGAGGTGCTGACACCGGCTGTTCTCCGTGGGCGAGTTGGAGATCAGCCCCTTCCTTGAACTTTGATCTTGCCTCCTGGGGGAAGGAGTGGATGATTAAAGGAGACAGGGACCTTTTCCCATTGTGCCGTGCTTTCGGGGGGAAACGATCAGGGAAGGGACAGCTTTCAGAGGACGCCGAGGGCCTGATCCGTGGGCTGCACCTCTGCACGCTGGGATCTGACTCACCTGGGAGGTGGAACTAAGAACCAGAGCAGAACCACGGCCCCATGAGAGTCTGCAGAAGCTACATGCTGACTGTCAGATGAAGGCGCAGGTCCTGCAAGAAAGTGATTGATTCTTTTTTGGGAACTTTGTGAGAAACTAGATTCTGCCTCAGCCCGGAGAGAAAATCTGGTGTTTCTCCTGCCATTTTCTGCCTGAGAGCCAAATTGTTTGCCAGTCAGCCGTTCTGTTCTTGCACAAATAACCAGTTACAGATACTTGTATCGCTTTAAGGTTGATAGGCACTCGTCCTTCTACGCTGTGAGAACCGGTGCGACCTGTTTCCAAACGCCTGGATCGCGTTCCCTTATCTCGCTCACTCTGAAGGTCACTTGGCCGTTTTTCTGCCTGCTTGCGAGAATCCGACCAGCGGAAGGAGTTGCGCAATCGAGTCCTTCCCTCGAGCGTGGTTTGCATCCAGAGAAGAGGTCAGGAGGAGCTGAGCCGCGTGCCCGGGCGTCTGCGAAGACGTGCGACGTCACGCTGTGACTGAAGGGGTGAAACAGGAGGGAGTTGCCAGGAAGAGGAGGGAGGAGATACCAGGAAACACGTGAGAGCTGTGGTGTGGGGGACAAACCCCTTTTCGTGTTTGTGTTACTAATTCCCCACATCCTAGCCAATCACTGCTCAAGAACATCAGTACTGGTGTTTCCCTTAAGATAGCAGACAGATGGCGCTGTAACGAGGCCCGGCTGCCACACTAACCTGAGCCAGCTGGAGAGGAGGCCCCTGGCCACACGGAGCAAGGCTTGGCCTCCTGGGTATGGCCATGGTGAGCGGGGCTTGGGGGAACCCCAATGGGGACTCGAATGGCCTGGGGGAGAAGGGCTTCCTGCGGGGTGGCCGAGGGGACGGCTCGCCCCACGCGGGAGCCAGCGACCCGGAGGCCAGCGAGGATGACCGGGCCTGCGTGGTGGACTGCGCAGTGTGCGGGGACAAGTCCAGCGGCAAACATTATGGCGTCTTCACCTGCGAGGGCTGCAAGAGCTTCTTCAAGAGGAGCATCCGCCGCAGCCTGAGCTATACCTGCAGGTGAGGGTGGAACAGTGACCTCCAGGTGGCGGCATTGAGCAGATTCCCCCCCGCCTGACCTCACTGTACCTATTCCACTCTCCTGTGCCACAGGTCCAATCGGGACTGCCAAATTGACCAGCACCATCGGAACCAGTGCCAGTTCTGCCGGCTGAAGAAATGTTTCAGGGTGGGGATGCGCAAAGAAGGTACCTGTCTGTCCTCATCCGCCTACATTGTGGGGGGGGGGGGGGGGGGGGGCT
>JAODKC010000047.1:14459101-14486440 GCA_026777985.1 Mormyrops attenuatus | reverse complement strand
ACTGTGTATTTTAAAAGTTTGGTTATGCTGATGAGCTAGTCCCGGAATGCCTTTGTTGTGCGTTACAGAGTTGTGACATGTGACTGTTTTGCACTAGTATTCACACGTTGTGCATGCAGCCTCTAAGAACATCTAAAAACATTAAACTACGCATTTCCCAGAGCATGCATGTTTTCTATTGTGTTATGGAGCTGACACGCCAGTAGAAGAAAGCCTTTTTGGATTGTTATGGAAGTGACAAACTGGCCCAAGCAAGTGTTTTTTAAATTGGATTTATACAATAATTACAATGATCCTTTTTTGAATATTAAAAAGTGTGCTAAAGTTTTAGCATTGTTTTCGTGTTATGGAATTGACATGCCACTCAAAACCATTTCATTTTACTTCATGTTGATGCCAAAGTCCAAACAAGTATATTTAAATTGGATTAATGGTGTGATAATAAATGATGTCTGTTTTATAAATCATTGCCAGACTTTTTGGGGCAGGTCTGGGCGGGTACCGATCTCTTCTCTAAAAACATAGCAAAATGTCTTTGGTCAAAGTATAGACTTCGCAGAGCCAAATCCAGGCAGCAGACAGACCAGCTTAACCATCTGTCTGTTAACTGCCTAAAGATGTTACCTAGGCTGCAAAAAATAAAATAAAATTGAAACCTTGTATGTTTCTCAGACAATCAAGCATAGAGCAGCAGTTGGCCATAAAACATGCTTTGACAACTGAATGCATATTCAACTGGAGCCCATAACACATGACATTAGTAATATTAATATAAAGTTGGGTTTGTTGAATGAAAGGTCATTAGCTACTAAAGCCTTACTTACAAATGATCTGACTACTGATCACGGTATAGACATTTTGTGCTTGACAGAAACTTGGCTTAAGCAAGACGACTACATTCCTTTAAATGAGTCTGCTCCTTCCTAGGTATGCTTCTAAACAATCTCAAAGCGGTTGATTGCCAACTAGGTATCACAGAGAGATTAGGGTATGAGTTCCACACGTTTGAATGGATGTTTTTTGATGTAAGTGGCATAGTGACATACGACCTCCCTGAAATGTAACTAAGGTTGTTGTTTATTGGCCTCCAGGCCCCTACAGTGACTTCATAAAAGAATTCACTGATTTCTTAACAAGTGCTTGATCATAGGTGTAGATGAAGTCGTCATTGTTGGGGATTAAATATCCATATGGAAAATGGTACTGATCCTGTCAGAAAATCCTCCAAACTCAATTCTGTTGGTTTTACGCAGAGTGTAGTAGGGCCTATTCATTTGTTTAACCATATTTTACATTTGGTTCTTAGCTGTGGTATTTCTGTGGAACATGTGGAACTGCTCCCACTATTTGAAATTCAAATAAGGACTGCGACATCGTCGGTTCTGGAGCGCTGCTTTAATCGTTTGATCAGTCCATCAACTACTGCAGCTCTTGCCTACAAACTTCTGCACACTTTACACACCCACGATGAGGCCACTATTGGGGCTGAACTGGAACTTGCATTCCAAATGGTCGAGCAGGCATTTTGCAGCAGTCTTGACTAATTGGCTCCACTAAAACAGAAATGACTGATAGAAAAGAAACACATACCTTGGGCGTACAGACAAAGCGTGTGAGCTTAAGCGAGCACACTTAAGCTTGAATGTAAGTGTTTTTTTCGCTAAGTTAGAGGTTTTCCAAATTGCCTGAAAGGAAAGTGTTTTAACATATAGACCTGTCCTAACTAGGGCCAGGTCTGCATACCTCTCCAGACTGATTGAAAACTGCAAAAACAATCTCAGATTCCAATTTGGTGCCACGTCATGTCTGACAAGGAATCATGCATCATTGGACTCGTAAGTTCCGGTGATAATTAGCAGCAATGATTTTATTGTGTTTAACAAAATTAATCAACATTTAGGGAGATGTCTTGGAGTGTTACATTGGCGGCTCATGACACTCAGACATCTGACTCTGTGATGACGAAATAAGGTATTCAGACTCTCCATGATAAGTCAGTCTGATGTACTAAAACTAAACTAAAACTTCAATGAAACCCACGACCTGTTTCTTAGAAGACATGCCTGATATCAAAGCTGTTTAAAGACACTGCACCACTAATAATAAGCACACTACTTAATATGATAGACTCGCTTTAAGCCTGGGGTATCCGCTCAAGGCTGCTGTTGTCAGATCTGTCCTCAAGAAGCCAAATCTGGATCCAAATGATTTGGATAATTACAGACCTATTTCTAACCTTCCATTTATTTATAAAATCTGGGAAAATGTAGTTGCTAGTCAGCTATCTATTGATGAGATATTCCAGTCAGGGTTTAGTCCAAATCACAGCTCTGGAACTATACTAGTGAGAGTCTTGAATCAATTCCTTATGGCTGCTGCTGATGGTTTTGTATCCCTGTTGGTTCTGCTGGATCTAAGTGCAGTATTTGATACTGTTGACCATGACATTTTACATTTTATTGGCAAGGCTGAAGTCTTTGGTTGGTGTTAATGGGCAGACACCCTCCTGCTTCTGCTTATATCTAACTAACTGTCATCAACTTGTTCATGTGAGCAATGAATCCTCTGACTCCAACAGAATGAGGTATGGTGTCCCCCAAGGCTCTGTCCTGGGTCTAATACTGTTCATCTTGTACATGCTGTCTCTTGATTTTCTTTCTTACATAGTGTTTATGCAGGTGACACAGAGCTGTACGTATCTGTTAAAACAGATGAGCTTCTGCAGTTTTCAAAGACTGAGAAATGCGTGGCTCAAGTTAGGGGCCGAGTGGCCAGTAACCCAGTAACTTCTTTCTGTTAAATCCTGACAAAACAGAGGTATTACTGCTGGGCCACAGGGCAGCCCAGGGTGCTGCTGGTATCATAAAGCTTGACAGCTGCCTAGACAATGTAAGCCCATTGCTTAAAGCCTTGGTGTCACTATTGACTCGGCCTTGCCTCTGCATGCTCAGAAATAACGTAGTTAAAACATCTTTCTTCTATTTGAACAATATTGCAAAATTTCACTTCAGCATGCAGAAAAGTTAGTACCCACCTTTTTAACTTCTAGACTGTACTAATGCAACACCCTATTGGTTGGGTGTGCCTCTGCATTATTAAATAAACTTCAGTTGGTGCAGAGCGCTTCAGTAAGTGTTCTAACAAGGACTCTGAAATGTGAGCATATTAGCCTGCTTTGGCATTGCTCCATTGGCTTCTGGTTAGGTTCACGCATAGACTACACGGTGCTATGGCTCACATATAAAGCAATGAATGGTCTAGCACCAGAGTACATTAGTAGTTTACTGGTTCCATATAACGTCCCCCCCCAATCCCCTGTCTGTTTCATTCTCAAGGGGCTACCTGGCGGTGCCTGGAGTGGAACGATCGTCATGTGGTTGCAGAGCATTTTGTTACTGTGCTTCATGTTATGGAATAGTCAACCAGCAAAGGTCCGAGACTGAGACTCCCTACTGATGTTTAAGTCAAGGCTAATAAGTTACTTGTTTAGTCTAGCATATGGTGACAAAGCTGATAGCTAATTTTCATCCTCAGCTAGAGTTATAATGTGTGGTGTGGAGCTGGATGGGGATCAGTGTCATTGATTTTAGATGAAGTGGGTGTCCAGTCCTGTCACTCTGGCTTCATGTGTCCCGTGTGCTGTTGGGGTGCTGCTGCTCAGGGATTCCTCATGCCTGTGTTCCCTCCCACCTTTTATCTCCATACTGTACTACAAAATACCTCATAATTTCAATTATTTGTCACACAGTCTTATCAATGCACTGTTCAGATCTCTGCCTTGGAACTCCTGATGGTGGGCAGTTCCCTGCCTGCCCACCCAGCCTGACTACACATCTACCATCCTCACCTGCTTGCTGTTGGACCGCACCACCTCCCCATCCCGCCGAAGGAAGCAGCTTCCTCACCTGCACAGATGGCAGCATTTATACCTGGTATTCTGGTTTATAAATTGGGACTTTGTTTATTTCTGACTTCCTTTGTCGGCCCTGGAGGATGGGCTCCCCCTTTGAATCTGGTTCCATACAAGGCTTCTTCCTTCTAGGGAGTTTTTCCTTACCACTGTGATCTCTGGCTTACGCCCTGAGGGCATTGGGCAAGGATATACAAAATAAATTGAATTTAATTCTGATTTTTTTACTGAGTTGACACGCCACATCAAGCAGTCACACTTTTTAAAATTTGCATGATGGGTTAGCATGCCACACAAATCACAGATTTTTGCTTTATCACGTTATGGAGTTGATGTGCCACATCAAGTACTATATGCAATTTGATTTTATCATGTTACAGAATTTATGTGCCACTGAAAGCATGCATTTTTATTTTATCCTGTTATGGAATTGATGTGGCACACCCAGCATGCAATCTTATTGCCTTACGGATTTGACATGCTACACACTGAAATGTAATAAAATGACAGTTGACATGCCTCACAAAGAATGCATTTTATCATGTTACCTAGTTGATATGGCATACCAAATGTGTATTCCTATGCTATCACATTATGCAGTTGATATATCACACTAAGCATGCATTTTATTTTATTGTGTTATGTTTATTGTGTTATGGAGTTGACATGCTTCACAAAGCATGCATGTTATTTCATTCTGTTACTGAACTAACAAACCACACAAAGCATGCATTTGTATTGCATTACAGAGTTGACACCTTGCAAAGCATGCATTTTTATCAAAATGTGTTTAAGCATACTTTTTTGTGTTAGGAAATGTGTCAACTTCATAACACATATAAATACTGTAACATGCATGTCAACTCAACATACAATAAAATGTATGCTTTACACATCAGTGTATGTAAGTGTGGTACATCAGCTCCATAGCTTGAAAAAAATAAAAATGCATGGTTTGCATGACGCATCAACTCAGTTACATAATTAAATTGCAGGCTTGATATTGCATGCCAGCCCCGTTATAAAATTAAAATGCACACTTTGCATATTGCATCAACTGTGTAATGTGAAAAAATTAAAATGCATACTTGGTGTGGCCATCAGTTTTATAATGGAATAAACACAATGCATGCTTTGTGTGGCACTTCAACTCTGTAGTTTGAAAAAATTGCATGTTTTCTTGGGGCATCGACTCTGTAATGCAATAAAATGCATGCTTTATGTTGTGTGTTTCATAGAATAAAATAAAATGCAAGCTTTGAGAAGTTTGTCAACTCTGTAGCATAATACAATAAAAACGCACGCTTTGCATGGCGCATCATTTCATAACACAAAATAAAAATGCACTCTTTGCTTAGTGCATCAACTCTATAACATGATCAAATAAAAAATCAATCTTGGTCTGGCATGTCAATTTTGTTAAGATAATAAAATGCAAACTTTGAATGCCACGATGGCTCTTTTACATACATTTTCAATTTGTGCTTAAACTGGTGCTTAAACTTCATAGCACATTTTTATATTTTAAAAATACTTTTTTTAAATCTTAACATACAGGTGAAACTCGAAAAATTAGCATATCATGCAAAAGTTCATTTATTTCAGTAATTCAACTCAAAAGGTGAAACTAATATATGATATAAACTCAGTATATGCAAAACGAGATATTCAAGCCTTTATTTGTTATAATTTTGATGATTGTGGCTTACAGATTATGAAAACCCCAAATTCAAAAGCTCAGAAAATTAGAATATTGTGAAAAGGTTCAATATTGTAGGCTCAAAGTGTCACACTCTAATCAGTTAATTAATCCAAAACACCTGCAAAGGGTTCCTGAGGCTTTAAATGGTCTCTCAGGCTGGTTCAGTAGAATTAACAATCATGGGGGGAAGACTGCTGACCTGACAGTGCAGAAAATGGTCATTGACACCCTCCACAAGGAGGGAAAGCCTGAAAAGGTAAATGCAAAAGAAGTTGAATGTTCACCTTTTAAGCTGAAATACTGAAATAAATGAACTTTTGCATGATATTCTAATTTTTTGAGTTTCACCTGTAACTGCATACATAAAATGCTTTTAAAATTCTTGTTTGCCCAGAATGTCAAATAAATACTTAGAATTGTGGATCCATTCCATGGTACAATGGAAACACAGAAAATCATTTAAATTTAAAATAACCTCTAATATAAAACACAAAAATAAGCATGCTTGGGGTCAATGCATTAATTGTAAAATGCAATTTTAATTACAACTTTGACTGTGTATCAACTCCATAATGCACATTAAATTTGGGGATAAACCAGCGTGCCAGTTCTGTAATTCGATACATTAAAAGTAAGATGTAACCAGGGGTGTCAAACTCCAGTCCTGGGGAGGGGGCGGAGGCCTGTGTAGCTTGGTTCTTTCCTATTCTACCACAAAGGATTCAGCTCAAGATCTGTGTTGTAATTAGCACAAGGAGTTGAATCAGGTGTGTTAAACGAGGGTAAACCAAAAACTGTGCAGGGCTCTGGCCGTCCAGGACTGGAATTTGACACCCCTGATGTAAGCTAAGCTATTTTTCACATGTCGCCACTAAAAAACATTAAAGCTGCTTGCTTTAGCACATCAGCTTCCTGATGAGAAAACAAAAAATCTCCCTTAGAAGACGCCACCCTGGGGTAACTGCCCATCATACCCTTGCCAGGATCCACCACTGCATCAACTCCATGTTGAACTTGGGGAAAAAACATGGCTGCTGAGTGAACTTAGAATGATATGTTAAGCCTACAGTGCACCGCTCCACCAAATATTCCTAAGCAGTGCATCAACTTTGCAGCACAGTCATAAAGATGCAGGCTTGATCAGGGCCATGGCCTCTGTTACATGTGCCTGGAAGGGAGTGCAGCTCCATAACACAAATACAAATGTCAACTCCACTTATCCAATAACAGAAACACACAACTGCAGATCAACATCAGCTCCATAACATACAAGCACAAACAGCATATGTACCAGGCACACAATGTGTTGAAAATCACACACAGGCTCTGTGACATAATCAGAAATATCGAGGTGTAAAAGAGCTCAGAATGAGCTCTGAGCACTGTATTAAAAAACAGCCCTGTAACACACTGACAACACTTCAGATCCAGATGACAACCATTATGGTGCATTTGGACCATAAGTGAACCACTCAACTGGATTCAACTCCTGGAAGAAGAGGAAAAGACTTCTGCCCATCTTGTTTATGGAAAATGGGGATGAGGGACTTTGGCACTAGAGCAACACCTAACAGCATTACTGCTGCGTTGTGCAAGGCCTGCACACTTCCCACAACAACAACAATGCAGGCGGCCTGACAGCTGCAGGTGAGCCCCGGAGTGCAGGACATGGCATCATGCCGGACCGGCCCCGGTGGTCTGGGAGCATGCTGGCCATCTTAGAGGGCGGGGCCATGGAGGACTCCTATCTGAAATCTGCGGGGGAGTCGGTCTCAGAGGCATGAATCAAAATTCTTCACTTGGTGCTTGATGTGGATGAGTTTGCAGCGCAGTTCTCGGCACTGAAGCTTCTGGGACTGATACTCCGGTGCCTGAGGGGGTCAAAGGCCATCCATGGGGCAGCTGTGTCCAGATATCTTTAACCAAGACCCACTAAATTGGGTACAACTACTTGTGTCCTTTTAGGACTCATCGTGTAGCCCACCTAATTCTGGAATGCTTTCGGAAAGCGTATAACTGCAGGATATGCCTGTGGTCATAACAGGTCTGTACTCACCATTTTCAGCTCCTTCAGCCTATTGTACTCTTCTTCCAGGGCCTGGATGGATACACAGACAGTTTAAATGTGAATTTTGGTGCCACCTGTGGCTGGAGGCCAGTATTGCAGATCACGTATATATCCCAGCCTAATGATGTCACTACTTTTGGAGAAGATAAAATCTATTCAGCTACCAAAAATGGATAAAAACAACATTGCACGTGGATCTGGAATGAGAGTACGGCCTCATATTTAGATCCCCTTTCTGATCTGTACTTTAGCAAGGAGTGTAAAATGTCACTCCATCTGCTGTTTTTTTTCCAGCCTGGTTTGGGGCTCTGAGGAGGACCTTCATCAGGCCCATCACACTGCCCACTTCTGCCATTTGTGATTTAGTGCTCATAAAAATGTGGCCATTTGTCAAGATTGCAATTGGCGCCCTCACCTGGTGCTCGGGGGCTCCATCCGGCAGCAAGTCCAGCTCACGAGCCAGTTGGCTCATTGGGCTGTTGATATGGTCCAACTGGGCGCACAGCTGCTGGTAAGTCCGCAAGTCTGAGTCGAACACCCTCTTATACTCCTGGCGTTGGCTGGCCGACGTGATCTCAGGGTACATGCTGCTCAAGATTAATATACACATTCAGACCAGTGTAGGATTTCACCCAATCAGAGAGTCCGGTTAAAGGGCCTCTCATTTGGTAAGCCCAGAAGCTCCCCATTCCTGTCCACTTACAGTGAGAAACAGAGACCTCACCTCTGCCACATCGGAGTGTCTGCTTCTGGGCCGCTGTCCCCCCCGCTCGCATAGCCAGTTTCGTATTGTGACTCGCTAGGCCCCGGGGTGTGAACCGGGGTCCTCTGCGGGGGAGGTGCCCCAGACTCCTCAGAGGGGATGGAGCTGGCCCAGTTCCCACCGGACTGGACAATTAGCTTGGTGGGAGGGGTCACCTCTCTGGGGACACAGCATTATATCAGCTTAGAGTTCCCACAGGGACGGGTTCTTTTGTTGCATGGCATAATCTAAGGGGCGTGGCTACTAACTGCCAGTGACGCCAGTGCCTGATTGGTGATACAGATGCCCCTCCCTTGGTGAGTCCCCGCCCCACTCACACACAACCGTCCTTGGAGACACTGTCGGGCCCAGCGAAGAGCTGGAGGGTGGGGGCCTTCTCGGACAGCAGCACGGTCGGGCCCGTTCGCACGCTGGGCTCGCCTTCGATGTTGTTGACCTGAAGCACAGTAGTCATCACGCCTTTAACTTTGCAGCATGGTCGAGTAGTGCTCCAAAACCAGGTCATGGGGGTCATTATGAACGCATTATGAAAAGAATCAGTCATGTTGATGTGAAACAAAACCTAATATGTACTGTCTAGTCAAAACGACTACAGACTGGAATGGCCTGGTACCAAAGAGACACAACTGCCAAACACAAACTGCCTGTTTCTGCTATGACTACTAAGAAATCTGAGAACCTCAAAGTCAATTTACAATCATTCACAGACCATACATACAGTACATGGATTTACTATGACCCTAAGCATATCCTAAATACATCATACAGACTGAAACACCATACAAAATTACACACCCCCTAAATATATCTTCATGCGTCATTCACTCCAAACAAACGGGACAGGCTCCTGAGCACCAGCCTGTGAGGGATGGATCACGAGAGACACCACAGCGCTCCCAAACTTGAAGTCACGCCCTTCCCGTGCCTATCACGCGACGAGTCTCCTTCCTGCTGTCTAAACTGCAGACAGAAAAGGTTCACGGGGCGAGCGGAAAAGCGGAGAGGCGTGTGCCGACCCACGGGACAGAAGCAGCATTCTGGAACAGCCACAGGAGATGTACATGGGCTATCCCACCCGCTGACTGAGCAACATGTATGTGCTTCTGTGTACGATGTCTGAGAAAACAGGGCAGAGATATCACCCTCCACACCCCACTGCTTTGGCAGCACAAGATAGAGTAAGCCAGAAAGGAATGTGTGGATCTTGGAGGGGGTGGGGGGGGGGGCAAGATTTCATAGGACTCTCCATGGAAACAATAAACACACTTTGTGAGCTGGATTAAGAACTTGAGTGTGTCTGCAAAAATACTCACAGCTTAATACTTACAGCTCAAAACTAAAGTTTCCCCGAAAATAAAAACAACAAAGGCTTGGATGCAGAAACGCCTGAAGGGAAAGAGCTGTCTGGGAGAGAGTGCGCCTGTTTGGCTACCTGGGGGTGTTTGTGCTGTTGCAGTGTGCGAAGACAGGGTGCCCTGAAAATGTGATTAATCTCCCCCTTACAGATTCTCAGCCCGTCACATAAACATTTTCGCGATACTCCAAGGAAACGGCGCCGTATCTCAGCCGGTCAAAGATCACTCCAAGTGAAACCAGGTGCGACCGAAACAAACAGCCGGTAACTGTTGGCAGCTGGCCCCAGTGACTGGCAGGGAATCAGCAGACAGAGTGTTCGGGCTGTCAGAACAGCACAGGCCAACCTGTTTGTACAGTGACAGCTACTTTACAAAGACAATATTCTGGCGCTACCGAATTGTGATGGTATTTTTTGCTGATGACTGGGACGGATGGTCCAGTTGTGGTTAACTGGTTGGCCACCAATGAAGCATTGCCTATTAATCATCTCATGATCAAACTGGAAACACAATGGGATCAATGGGCTAGGCTCCTCTGTCCTAGAATAAGGACATTCGGCAGCCAAAGTCCACCTGGCAGTGGGCAAACCACAGTCTCGTTTACAGCTTGTATTTACAGGCCAACTGTAGAAGAAACCTTCCAGACAGCATCAACAAAATAATACGCAGGGGGCTCATTAATTCAGCTGTATATCAGAGCATATCACACACAGATTGATGGACTCTGACCTGCCCTGAACACTGTTTCAAAGAGGAAATAAAAACAGGACAAGCAGACTTAGTCATAGTTTCTGAGGAAGTTATTTAAACAAGCAACTGATATGAAATTTTAATATGAAACTGACTTTGACATGACCTTGTAGATATGGTATCAGGAACTGCTGGCCATTTTCAAACTGCTACTAGATGCCTCCATTAAAATCCTACTCATCCATCCAGGGCCTACGCACCCAGTCTTCAACATCCCGGGCCCCGGAGCCCTTGCTTCGGGGCCGGTCCCAGTAGATGTTATGCTTTCCATGGCGCCAGATCTTTCCGCGTGTCTTCTGGGCAAAGCAGGCAGCGATGGTCAACGCCACGACTGCCAGGAAGCCGCAGACAGTGGCCACCACCTGAGGAGGGTCCATGGGTCAGAACAGATTGTACTTGTCATGAAAGGAGACAGAACAAGAACGCAAAGGTTGCACTTGCGGTCTTGGCAAGACCGGTCTTGCTAACTTGCCTCCCAAGAATGAACTTGGGCCGCAATGAATCATGGGATTGGTCTCCTTTGGTGAGGATGTAATCGATGTATCTTTGAGATTTGGGGGCGCGGGCGACAATGACATCCGGGGATTTTTACTGTTCTCTGTACTTCTGTTCTTAGCATTGGAACTGGTCTTCAGCAATGGAACATGACGTGAGAACATAAGTATGGCCAAATACACATATTGAGAAACACCCAGAGAGAAAGTGGGCAGGGCAGCTCACCTCTTGTGGGTCTATGAAGCAGTAGTGGTAGAGGTGCTGGTTATTGACAGGAAAGGCCCCAACAGCTCCCGCAGAGTTGCCAGAGTACAAGCTGTTACACATCATCACAATAGGGTTATAGAGTATGCTCTGTGAGCTCTGCGACATCGGGTTGATGCTGATGACATAGATGATGCTGATGACGCCCTGGAGGAAGGCCAGGACCGAATCCACGACCACCACCAGCAGGTAGAAACAGCGTCCCCGGAAGTTGGACGCTCGGACATAGCTGAACACCAGGATGCCGATGGACACCAGGAAGTTCAAGGCGACCGTGGTCATCATGGTCACTTTAGCAGCGTTGGGGCTTGGGTAGGCGCCAAACTGAGTATGGGCGCTGCTGTAGTATCCCGTCCCGAGCCCCCCGCCATAGGCCCCCGCTGCGGGGAAACTTAAATTGATGTCCCACACCAGCGTGGAGGCCACGCAGATGAAGATGATGAAGCAGAGAGCGGCCACCACGCATTCCATGGCTCTGACTACCCCGGGGGGCGACAGCCAGTAGTAGAAATACTGCGGCCTCTCGTGTGCATAGTACGGCCCGGGACCCACCCCACTCCTAGGTGCCAGAAACTCCCAAGAAGGGCTCAGGATTCCAAAGTCCATGTATGGGGACCTGTACCCAGTGTGGGTGGTGTAATGCTTTGTGTCATAGAAATACATCATTCGCAGAAGTTTGGGCGCCACCTGTGCAAAGAAAACAGACACAAACACGCAAAGTGCGCATCAGTAGTGCTGGGCTGGGCAGTGCGTCCACAGTGACCAACAAACGTAGCTGACGTCATGCGTTGCCGTGGATGACACATGGCATCATCCACAACAATGACACAACATTGTTGAATGTATAGCAGAGGACTTTGACTCATCATTAAACAAATCAGAGCAGATATTACCATGAGCTCACTGTCCGACATCCCCGACACAAGGAAAATCTCACATAACGTCAGATAAATGACGTAAGAAATGATGTTCCTGAAATGAAAAACCGCAGTGCCAAAAAGTTTTTTGTAGAATAAGAGCTCACTTTCAAGTTTCCTAGACCAAAGTACAATTCGCTGAATTGTCTGGAAAGAATTCTGCGCAAAGCGATCTTTAAGACTGATTCCCTTTTCTCTGCCCTGTTGTCAACAACATACAAACACAAAGCTGCGATTTTGCAACCAGCTGCCGTTTCCTGATGCGGCACGAGGCCAGGGAACCATTTGTGTGCAGGGGCAGGAAATAAGTGGAGATGGGAAAATGAGATAGCGAACGAATTCATAGATAAACGAAGACAGGAAAAGGCAGATAAACAAATCCTGAGACTAACCCTGCCTGGGCCGGTCGCTCTTAGCTTTCTCTGGCCACAAAACCCCACCTAACCATTATCTACTGTCTTCCTGTAGCGTAATGGAAAAGTCAGGGGCTGTTAGGGGGAGTTCGTAGTCTTCATGCCGTGCATCAAATCCCACACTGGAACTGCTGTTGAACCATTGAACCCCTGGCTGAACCTAAACAGCCTCCTCTGAATCACCAAAGCATCCTGCAATGAAACCACACTCGACTCACGTCGGGATTGCATTTCCTGGTGTTTCAGCGCACGTAACGGATAGGCCATCTAAACATTACGGCCTATATATCTGCCACTGAGCCGCCGGTGTGGCCCCGGTGCACTGCGATGCCAGACACGGTCACTGTCCTATGCAGAATGTCCCCTCCCAGCTCACTGTGACTCCTTCCAGGGGACCTTAATAATTCAGACAGACATTCGAGACCAGATACAGAGGATAAATTATTAAAGCGTAAAGCTGCCCTAATTCTCAGAAAGCAGTAGGATGAACACCGAATCCATTCAGGCCGTCGATTCCATGCTCTGTGTGAGAATTAAGACGAGGCTTGTGGGAAAGAAATGCCAATGGTGACCAGTCATCGCTGTATTACCCGCGAAGCAGGGACACATTACAGACTGGCCGTCATTCTGACACAGTGCGGGCGTTACTTACAGCCACCGGACCGCCAGGGCAAGGATGCAGATCCCATTTCACTTTTACTGAATAATTCTTTTAAATACGCTACACTTGACATGTTTACCAATAAATCTGGTGTAATCAAAAATGCTTTTTCTGTCATTTGCCATACGTATTTAATGGAGCCATGCCCTAGTTTATTAGTTGAGACTAATTCATTAATTATCATTAGAATAAGTTCACTAGTAGCATGGATACACGCTCTTGTCACAGGTCAAAAGAGAAACTTTGTAAAGTAAGCAGGTATTACGACCGTGGACGGTCATGGTCAGTCAAATCAGACCATGCTCAGACCATGGTCAGTAAAGTCAGACCGGCGGCAGATCACGCTTCCACGTACCTGCGGGTAGTGCCAGGTGAATCTGCGAAAGTGGGTTTAAGTTGAGGCAGCACCGTGAAAGCGCTCCTGTCGCCCTCGGGCCTCCTCCGGCTGATTCTCGGCTGCGCTGCTGCCACAGGACTGCCCAGTGCCTCTCTGCTCCTCTCAGCTCATATTCCTCCACTGGCTGAAGGCTGGCCTTGGCTCCTCATTCTTACTCTCACCTGCCTCCCCCGCCCCCTCTGCCCCCCCGCGCAACGCCTTCTGCTCCACACAAGTCACAGGGGGTGATATTCCAATGCGGGACGTCTCCTAAATTAAGGGAACAGACACTTCGCTGCTTCCCGGGAGGATCAGGGGAACGTGGCGAAAGGCTTTCCAGGTGCATAACGAAGCCCATCAGGATAACGTGGCAGAATCACCCGATGCAGAGCCACATCTGGCTTGGATACTAAAACAGCTGCATTCTGAAGAATTAAGGTATGTATGGCTGTATTACCATGCTTCTGCTTGGGGTCAGATTCTGTGAGAATGCTCCTCCACTCAGAAGCACCGTTAAATGGTACAGGCTTGTCTTTCTTGTTATTAACATTGTTGAGAACTCATACATTAATCATCTTCATCTTCATAGCACTTTTCCATGCTTTGCGGGTCAGAGCAGACTTCATTTCCCGGCCCATGGACTCTCTGTCACTCCCAAGCCGCCGTGTCTGGTGTCTGGTAGGGTTGCTTGCCAGATGCCTGCACCACCTCAGGTGACTCGTCTCAATCCTCAATTGCGGCGGCTCTGTTTCGAGTTCCCGCACCCCATCACAGACAGCGAGCCTGGCAACCTTCGAGCAGAATCCCCAAGTGATACAGTAACAGCGCTGGTGCCCCATATTCCTACAGCGCCTCCCACAGTATGTGGCAGGGAATGCGGTCATATGACTTTTCCAAGTCCTCAAAATACATGAAGACCGCGTTAGCATATTCATGTTAACCCTCACACAGATATGAGAGGAAGAAGAGCTGGTCCACTGTTACAGAGGCAGGCTGAAATCCACATTGTACCACCTGAATCCTACAGTACCCGTCAAAAGTTTGGACACACAAAGCCACCTACAAAGGAGAGTGTCACATCACATGACCTGGCCACCTGATATAAACACAGCAGAAATGGCTTTGGAGGAGTTTGACCAGAGAGTGAAGGCAAAGCAGCTGTGAATGTGGGACATGGAAGAGCATCTCAGGAGGCCACCTCATGAGACTGGTGTAGAGGAGACAGTAGGGTCAGCCAGTCCATGGAGCAATTGGGGTTTAGCACCTTGCTCAAGGCCCAATAGTGGGATCACTCTGCTGAACCAGGGATTTGAACTGGCAACCTTCTGAGTCCCAACCCAAAAAACTGCCCCCCCCCCAAATTAAATTCCTTTTAATACATTTTTGTCAGTGCATAATTCCACATATGATATTTTATAGTTTTGACGTCTTTATAAGTATTTTGAAATGTAGAGAATAGCATAACAAACCTTTCATTAGTAGGTGTGTCCTGTCTTTTAACTGATATTGCAGATCTGGCCATCGGCTGGACTCCTGTACCGGATCCAGTGTCATCTTCCTATAGTTGACACACGTGTTCTGGTTGCTATTTTAAACAGAGACCTCTACCCCTGTTAGCCAATCCAGAGGTACTTTCTCCAACTTCCATGCAACATTGAAGAGGTGAGTTTACCAGGTTACCACCCCTTGCTATTCAACATCCGGTCGGATTTCATTGACCCCTACAGCCTTTCCACTACAGAGGCCTCTGATCACATTAACAACTTCACATGCAGTGATTGACTCTGATCAGAAGTTGCTAACGCTGACTCCTGGTGAGAGGACATATCCACCATCACCTTGTCAGCAAGGCAGAGCCCCGATAACTAACTGGTCCTTTTAATAAAATGAGTAAAAACCACATGTGCAAAATATGTCGATGTTCATAAAGACAAATACAACTGTAGAGTACAAAGTCAACGTTTCAGGCTTTCCTGGTTTATTGTTTTTTTTTTACATAAAATACTTCCAAGTGATGGCAAATTAACAATAATATTATAAGCTTACAATAATCTTTTAAATTTACAATAAATTGGAATAAAAACATTATGACACATATGTACATCCATTTTGAACCAAAAAACATAATGAATGTTAGACATCCTTTGGCTTAGATTCCATACACTGGATGATTATACTGTAAAGGTGTCACTTCACTGTCACTGCTGATCAGAGCTTAATGAGCAGAGCTATCGGGTATCTCGCAGAGAGAGAGACAGGACGTGGGCAGCAGGAAGAGGTTTCAGTCGGCCCCGCCCCTGCTCCTGTCAAAATCCTGAATGCGGCCCTTGATATGGTTCAGTTTGGCCTTCAGGTACTCACATCGTTCCTTTTTCTCCAGAAATGAGGGATCCTGCCAAAGGTAGATATGACACAGCTCAGGCCACTCCCATTGTGGGAGGGGCAAACTGTATTGGCCACGCCCATTCTGGGAGGGCAACACAGGATACTCTGCTTTCTAACCACAGTCTGAAAATGTGGTTTAGGTTATACTGGTATCTTTAGACAGCCCATAATCTATGTGCCGTCAGACATGCGGGGGCTCCCCCGCCTTCTGTTTCCTGGGACAGCCCCCAGGGCCCCAGGACCCTGCACCGAGTAACGGATACTTATGGATTTTTAAAATACTATAACCCATCATGTCAGACTTACATATTTTTTCTCCTTGTACTGCTTTATGAGCCGGGAAACTCTCTCCTGATCCTGTTTGACACAGAAAAAATATCAGTGTTTTTATCCTAGGAGGAAAAACATCATTCACAGCCTCTGCGCCTTACTGATGAGACCACACCACATAACTGCTCAACCAATTGGGAGTCGTTACAAGCATTGGCGTCCATGAGAGGGAGTGTTTAATCTGTGAAGTCGCTGTCACGTCTCGAAGGACATCAGAGCATCCAGAGACCCCTCTCTCCAGCACAAAACGCTCAGAGATATCCACACACACACGCACCACACACACACACACACACACACACACGGAGGAGGTGACCTTCTCACTCGCAGTGCCGTACCTCCTTCTTGCGCCCTCAAGCGTCCTGTCTTACCTCGGGACTCCTGATGTCAGTGAGGAGTCTGCCCATGGTTCGGTCCAGTTCGCTGAACTTGCTCAGCGTGGCGTTGACCTCCCCGTGTAGCTGCTTGTACTCGGCATACTGGTCATTGAAGACGGCCTTGTACTGTTCACGGTCCTCCAGGGAGCGGATGGTGGGATACTTTCTATAGGATGGGGGGGGGGGGGGGGGCACGGGGAAAAATAACCACCATTTTAATTTCACACCGGTCACCAGTAATGGATTATGAAAATGCAACCGGAAACGGAAATATGGGATGGAATGATGCTGTAGGGTCATGTGACCGGGACACGCTCGTCACTCACATGATGTAGTCGGCTACCACTCGGGGTTTGGGGACATGTCCCGTGGGAATGGACCGGCTCAGCTTGCCGGGGTCCTCCCCCTCCTCGGCGAAATGGATCCTCTTGCTGACCCGCAGAGATCCGCCTCTGTGTTCCCCCTGCCCGGACGTGGCCACCCTGAGCTGACTCCGGTCCTGGACGAGGTGGGGCGCCTCATAAGGGGGGGCAGGGAGGGGCTGCATGTTTCAGAAAAAGCAGAGGAGGGTGATGTTCAACATACACTCTACTAGCAAAGCTCCACCAGTGTGGTAGAGGGGACAGGGTCCCGATCACCAATTGCCTGTGGTGCCTCAGTGTGTTTCCTTTTCTGTCTGTAAGTGTAACACAGCTGCGAATGCCTCCCTCTGCCCCAAACACTTCACCTTCCTCAATAGCCACACTAAATATTTATTCAGTTACTCCATACCGGCTCCAAGGTGAACACCGATAAGAGTTCACAATGAGCACACTAGGCCCTGAGACTTCACTGCTGGCTCTGTGACCTCTGACCGCAGGTCAATTAAGCTCACAAATGCTAATCGGACCATTTTTATTTCAAGTGCTGTTTGAGGCAGGGTCACATCCATCATATAGATAGAAAACTTACATGGAGCCATCAGGTTGATTTTTAATTAAATTCATACAGATAGATATCATACTGGCTCAGTTGAGTGTGAGATTCTTTTTAGAGGTAGAACATAAGAGATCTGGGATCTGAACCTTACAAAGCCTTCTTATTAAGCACTCTGCCATTCTTCCATCCCTAACTGGAAGCAGAAGGACTTTGAGAAGAGGACAACTGAGGTCATCCTCCATCCACTAGTTTCCACCCCAGGCCTCCATCCACAGTACCCACCTCAGCCCCCAGGGCCTCCCTCCGCAGCCTCGCTGCCTCGTGTCGCCACATTTTGAGGCACACCAAAAAGCTGATCAGGTAGGTCAGCATGTTGATGAAGATGAAGGCCGTCCCGGCCATCTGGCCGCCCTCCACGCGGCACAGGGCAGACATCAGCGGGTTGAAGCCTGGGGTCATGTAGCAGAGTCCGCCGCGGTTCAGGTCGTTGAGGTAGATCGCGCCCGCCGCCATGTAGAGCACGAAGACGACCAGGTTGAGCGCAGCCTCCGTCAGTGGCCACCACTGCGAGTCCAGCAGGATGGTGCGGTAGTACATGGTCAGCCCCAGGACGAGCAGGATCACGGTGACGAGCCAGGCCACGCCAGCCACCGCCAACACAAACATGGTCATGGGACCCCGGTAGTAATAACCCGAGGCCGTGTAGCCGGGGAAACTCCCAAGGTTATAGAGGTTGTTCCACTCGCTGTCCTTCTGGACGTAGGCGCAAATGCAGGCCAGCACTACACCCCCAAAGAGGAGCTGCAGGCCAGCGAGCAACCTTAGCAGGCCTGGCCATGACTTCATGTAGGAGTATTTCAGCTGGTACACTTCCAGTTTCTCCGCGTAGCACTCGGCCGCCGACACCTGGGCATCCTGGTACAAGGCCTCGTTCCGGGACGAGCTGGCCGTGGTACTGTCCAGCAGCGGTTTGTGGGAGCTCAGGGAGTCACTGACACCCTGGTACCGGCGTCCCGGGAGGGGGCTGACAGGAGGGCTCACACGAGTCCCGTTGGGGAGGATTACCACCCTCGGGGAGCCTGACCATGTCGTACGACTCCTCCAACTCCCAAGAAGACCCCCCCATACAGCTGGGAGGAACTTCTTCCACCCCTTTCCCCCCTGCTCCTCTATCTGGCCCGCTAAGGGTAAGCTGGCGGTGTCACTGAAATCATTGTGGTGTAGGGGTACATTGTACAGGGTGTCACTCAGCACAGAAGGAGCGTCGTCCAGGTCATCAAGTCGGCCAGACTCTCGTCCCTGGTCCCAGTGTTCCTCTGAGCTCTTCCTGATAGGCACATCCACAGAGCTCATGCTATATCCGTCTGAAATGAACAATGGTGGACTCCCTACTCACCAGCTCCACAGAAAATTAAGCCATAGACAGAAAGTCTGTTACTAAAATTTGGCTTTGATAATAATTGATATAGGACAGAGATGAACTCAACATTTCAAAGGCTGTAGAAAATCCAACTTTACCAGCTTTCAAAAAACCTTTGAAACATGAAACGGGTTTGAAATGATGACATTTAAGATGCATAATTACCTACCGTTATTATACCGAAACCGAAGCATATTAACTGGGGCATAGTTTATGGCTCTAATACTGCTATGTATTTCCGACAGAAATCACTTTAAAAAGCGGACTTTTGAAAGGTTTCGCCGGTTTTTCCCCGTCGGCGATACCATCAGAAGCCAGTTGTCTTTAAGGACCGGATCGTATCATTTATGCGCTCTCTAGCCTTACTGTTAACTTTTATGGTATTAAAACTGATGGGTCTCTAAGTTACACCCATAACTGTGCATTAACCCCGTATTCCAGCAGCGTTATTCCTGCTCATCCTGCGCATCGACTGGACCCCGTCCGCCTTTCGCCATATAGACGCACCAACCCCGGATACCAACCCTGCGATCAGCATATGTATGAAGCAACGATGCTCACTTTACCTGGTGACCAACGGGACATCCACGAGACGAAGGGACTGTGTTAAAATGGCTCCCGTCCGAAGTGGACGCCGCTGTCACGGAGATTAAGGGGAGCGGCTGTTTAATCATTAAGCTCGGCAAACACGGAGGGTGGCGGTGCCGAGCTGCGGGGCGCACAGGCGCACGGCACGGGCATTACAGCCTAGGAGCCGCGTCCAGCGCTAGACACCGGCCGGACACCGCATAACATACACTGACATCTCAGGTCGAGGGGGTTTTAGGTAAGACTGGTGTCGTTAGTGTACGAAAATACGGATCAAATCGATTGTGCAAAAAGGTGCAAAACGGGACTCGACATTTTATTTTTCAGGGCGATCCCGATCGCGAGTGGCAACAATAGTCTGAGACGAAATTTTTACCTCTTCTTCTAAATAAACCTGAAATAAACCCGCACGGGTAACTAACCCGTTATTTCAGTGCGGCCAGAATGGCCCCGGAGGATGACAACAAACACGTGACAGGGAAAACCCAGCCCCGCCTCCTCCCTATTTTTGTGACTGTGCCTTAGGTGATGACTGGCCCGAAAGGCTGTGGCTTTCAGAAGCAGAATTCATAGCCCAGGTAATATGTATTGTATGCTTTTAAATGGGGTATTCCAAACCGTTCTCTTTTTAATGAGCTTTCTGTATCTTATATCAGTTGTGTGTGCTTTAATTGTTTTAAATGTGTGCGATTTAATTATGTCCGTTTTTCATATTAAAAGTCCAAGTATGTATCTCTAACATATCTGATCCTTTCACTAGGACTGAAAATGAGCTAATGGTTGTCTAAAAATACAGTAGTACAACAGCGAACCTCTAGGGGGCAGTAGCCGCACTGGCTCTCACGTGCTTTAACGGACTGCTGGAGTCATCTGGGTTAGGAAAGGGAACCATGCCACCCTGAGGACTCTCAGTGTGTCATAGTGCGTCTGTCCCTATGCGACAGTCAGCTGGGTTTCATAGTCTGTGTCAGTGTCGCACCAGAGCCTTTATCCATCAGAGATGTGGGATGCGCTCTCAGGCTGGGCTAGTGCCGCTAAAACGAGGCGTGTGAGTTAAATGCGGCTTTCCCTTTATACCTCCGGATTCCTGGGACCCAGAGGAGCCGTCAAATCTCATCCACCCTGCTTAGGCGTGATTCCGAATGTAAGGGGAGATGCGATGATGGGGCGTGATCGATAGGAAACGTTGTTTAAAGTCTGCTGGAGATTCCTGCAGAATCTCCCCAAGGAAGCGATGGATCACACGAGTACTCAGCGCATGTGAACAGCCCCATATCCCCCCCCACCCCTGTGAAGACAACAAAGGACACCGGCAAGCCTGGGATATGACTCATCGCTTTTCATTTATTATACTGTATACCTCCAGTGCTAACTGATATGCATAACTTGGTATCAGATACAAAAGTGTGATTATACATTTCTTCTTAAATTTCTTACCCACGTTAAAAAATAATCTCATCTCACTACTCAGAAATGACATGAATAGATGCTTACTTGTAATTGGCTGTAGCATAATGGCATGTAAATTCAGTAATAATCAGTACTATACTATAACTGTTTCCATACATGAATATGACTTTTTGGCAGGATTTAAGACCAGGTTTTACGGTCCTAAGTGTTGGGGAGTAAATCGGGCCTCCCTGTGCATATCATGGTATGACCCAGCGCAGGTGAGCTCACCAATCAGGGGGCAGGGAATGATGCATGCCAGTGTGTGAAAGGGGTGGTGACCGAATGGTGAGCCACCCAAATTCCAAGAGGGCTGAGTGTGACTGGGCATCACCCAAGAGCATATGACCGCAAAGAAAGATGAACAAGAGATTCCTAAGAAGAGCTGAAAAGGAGACACACCGGGGGCTGGACAGGTGGTGAAGGTGTCACTTTTTAAGGACTGTGCAGCTGTACCTCACTATAATGTTCATCTGTCTGGCACTTTATTGCCACTTAAGACAAACCCTAACCTTCGCTTTCCAGTTTCCTTTAAAATCAGCATTCAAGGCTCCCACCGTGGTTTATGGGTCTAGGGGAACGTTTCATGCTTTGGGTGCGAAGAGGTGCTGGGTTCAAGTCCCACACGAGCCCTAAAATTCTTAAAGAATTTATCCTTGGATCAATGAGGTGTATCTTATGTAAAACCCACCAAATCTGTCATCAGTGCAGTTCTTAAATCATCCAGTTTATGTGTTAAAATACTCCATGTTACAAATATTCCTTATAATACCTGATTAAAAATGAGAAAAGACTGACATGAGGGGTGAAGTCAACACATGTCATACCTACAGTGGGTGTGGCCTGACTTTTCCCACCCCGCCTCCTGTCCGTCAAGGCCTCCGGAAGCACTGATTTTATGTTGTGTATCGTTGGCAGGTCAGATCTGCAGTCTTAGTTACCTTACACTGTTAATCAGAGACATCTGTAAAAGTTTTCTAAGAACAGCTAAGTATTGCATGTAAGGGAAAGTTACAAAATATTTGGTGTCACACAGCTGATTTCGAGAGTGAAGGTTTCCCGTTCTGAAATTTTCTAGAGGAATGTGTCGGAAAAAGGAATGTAATGTCTTCCCTCGGACAGCACTGTGAGTGGCAGCCTGTCTGTCTGGTAAACAGCCAGCGAGAGAGTGTGACAGCCCCTTATTAAATTCACCGCCTCCTCCCTATTTTAAATCCTTGGCATAAGTGTCTTTAAGCTCCGCCCATCTATGGCCAGTGAAGCTATCAGCCCCCTGCTTATTCCTAAACGGCCTCTCACTTCACTCCCCCCCCTGACCCTTCCCCTCATTCTCTAGGTCAAAGCTCCAGCTCCCACCCCAAAGGCTAGGAAGTCCTGTCCATTTTGTGCTCCCTGTCCCAGAATGCCAAGCGGCGGCTCCCCTGAGGCCTACCTCCCATCCTCCAATCAGTAACATGGGCTTTATAAAAAAGCTAACAGGAACAGCCATACAATGGCTAAACGTAAACGCTGTGTTTGCTGTCCGCTCGTTTTGCCTGTGGCGGTTCCGGCGGTCTGAGGACGACGGGCTAGCCGCTGTCGGAGGAGGTGTGCGGCACCGTGGAGGGCGACCGGCGCCGGCGGGCAGGAGGCCATGAGCGCTCGGAGCCCATGGAGGCTGGGCGGAGTCGCTGGGCAAGGCTCTCGAGGGCTTCGCTCTGCTGCTGAGCCAGGACCCGGGAGAGCAGGCCGGGCAGCGCCCGCACGCTGGCCACTACCGCGTCCAGCTTGTCCTCCAGCACGGCCAAGCGCTGCTCCATCTCCTCGCCTCGCTCCTGCAGCTCCGACACCAGCTCGTACATCACGCTCTGCGTCTGTAGGGGGGGTGGGTTCACACGCATGGCTTCCGGAATATTCCACGTGTAATTTAACAGGTCCGCCCTGCCCCCGTATGCTGCCTGAGTGCTGACTGAAGAGGCATCAAACACAAATGCAGCTGCTTAACAGCCCTGTAAGCTTCTTATAATTTAATATTAAGTGACTGGGGCTCAGGATTTGCCAAAATATCGGGTTTCAGCAAGACTGAAGCTTAGAGACACGCACCGGGTGAGTCTATCCTATAAAAATTGAATGCCCAGGCATGTATTTAACTGCAGGGTTAGCCTGCTGGCAGATCCTGCTGGGTTTGGAGCTCACCTTGGCCAGGTCCACCAGCATGTTGGCCTGGTCATTCAGCTTCCTCTGCTCCATCTTGACACTGCGCAGTCTGGATGGACGGGGGAGGGGGGACACGGCGCCATCAGGAACCACAGCCACTCACATGCACATAAAACCCAGGCAGTCTCAGAAAACACGAGAACACTCCCCAGCTGGGGGTCAGAGGTCAGAGGTGAACCGAAGGAGTTGTAGGGCGAGTGACAGCAGGCAGCGTGAGGAATGGGTGGGGCGAGCGGAGACGATACGGATGATGTGAAGGTGAGACACAGGGTCCGATGAATGGAAAGATGGACAGAGGGCAGGTGTGATGTATGCAGGTAAGTCAGGGATAATTACTAGACCTAGAATTGTGTATTTAATTAGGCAGCCATGCTGTAACTATATGGACCTTTGGCTGACAAACTGGCTAACTATTAAGAGACAACCAGCAGGGGGCACAGTAATTAAGGCAGCAAGTTTATAATCAGATATTTAATTTCCAAATCCTGGGAAGCTCCTTCAGTGACATATCCAAGTATCCAAACACACAGTCTGACCACAAAGACACACACATGTGTAGACATATAAAGACACAGAGAATTCAGCACAGTTAGTCCTTTGCTCTGGGCCATGTCTGACTGTGTACCTGTGTCAGACTCTCTGAGGCTCTGTACTTTCTGTGTAAACTTTCTGTACAGTTTTCAAAAATGGTTACCCAGCAACCAGATTAACAGTGTCCTTCTTGCAGTAAAACATATTGAAACTAGGTTAGGCAGACCTGAGACAAAGGGAATTCTGGGAAATCGAGTTTGATTGATGTGATTCTACAGGTGACCCTAATGTCACAAAAGCTGTCTAGAACGCCAGACTAGGTATGGGACAGGGTGTTTGAAAAGGGGCATGGTAAAAAGTCACGTATGCATGTCTGGATGACATTGATCGGAGACACGGGAGACAAAGAAGCGGAGAGAGAGAGTAGACAGAGACTTACTTCTGAGCTCTGCAACGATTGAGCAAAACAAGGACAGAACACAGTACAAGTTTAAAGACCCACAACTTACACAGAACAGGCAGGTCGTTACAATTCGAACTGGGTGCACAGGAGGGGGAGAGGCAGGCATTTGAACACAAACAGAACACTGAAAACAGACTGGTGTTTCGAGAGAGACCTCAGGTGTATGTGAAATGGCGTTCAACACGTTACTTATCTGATTTAACGTGAAAATAATAGGCGTGTACGTGTGAGGAAACTGTGTAAGGAAATGACCTGTCAGAGCTGCATCCTGACTGTTTTTGAACTATATGATGTCAGTTTTAGCTAAACTAAACAGGATGTGAAACACGCAAACCTTCTGGAATGTTCATTTATCATTAAATGCACATTGTTGTGCTTTGCTCTGATGTGGATACTAAACACTGAACACTGTGCTGCATTTTAGTCAAGTATCTGTGTCAATATAAGGTAATAACAATAAAAGCATAAATCACCCTAAGTGTCAGAGTTCTGGCTCCAGTACAAACCCTCTTACTAAAAATACAGTGGGTCATTGTTTGGCTGGCGCCCCCCCACGCCCCGGTGCTGCACTGCACCCCACTTACTGGTGGATGGCCAGCAGGAACTTGCGCTGGTGCTTTCGTACGCGGGCAGGGTCCACTTTCTTCACCAGCTTGGTGTGTTTGTAGATGAGCCACGTTTCCCTGAGTACATTGGCGGCAGTGTTCTTCACCTGGGCGGCCGCAAGGAACATGTGAGTCATCTCTGAGGAACACGTATGTGAACCCGAGTCTCTGAGGAACACGTATGTGAACTAGAGTCTCTATGGAACACGTATGTGAACCAGAGTCTCTGAGGAACACGTATGTGAACCAGAGTCTCTGAAGCATGGGCATAGGTTTGAGTCGGGACCAGGGGAGTTTCAAGCTATTGAAAAGATCAGACACTACAGTAAGTCAAGTTTACCTGGGGCTTGACTTTTTTGCGAAGGAAGATTGGCTTTGGGACGAAAATACTTGGACCTAATGAGGACCGCAGCAGGGACCAAATCAGCCCTGAACCCCCCCGACCCCGAAACACACAGGGTGCTCCCACAATATTGGTAGGGACATGTCCCTATCCTTCATACCTAAATCTATGCCCTTGCTCTGAAGAACATGCATGCCAAACCAAAGAACATACAAAGGAAGCTGTATCACTGAGGATCATGCATGTGAATCACTTTGCACTCTATCTGATGGTCACAGGCACCCCTTGGCCAGCCTACCCCCAAGTAACACCCTTAGGTAGAAGTCAGGCGCTGTGTCTTTATTGTAAGGAGGCTGGGAGTCTGCAGCCTTTAACAACGCGACTCCTTCAGGGGGGTGTCTGACTCACACGCTTGCTGAGCTGTGTGTCCATCATGAAGTTGTGGACGTGCTTCTCGGCCTTGGTCAGCTCTAGTTTCCTGGCTACCACGGCAACCACGAGGGCCGTGCACCCGGCACCCTGCGGAGGGAGAAGGTAGGATCAGAGTTCTGGGCCCTGCATAAAGGGGAGCTCCATGCTGGTCCTTAGTTGATACTTAAAAGACTGCCTGTCAATGTGTGTCATTTTGGATCCCGGAGCTGACATGTACCCATAACAAATTTATAAAATAACAATTCATAATAATACAGCAAACAGGGAAGTTCTTAGGGTAAATGAATCAGTTATACGGCAAGCTTGTACAGACGTTCTAAGGTTCCGAGGTGACAGACACATACCATGATCCCTGTTAGCAAACACACTCCTTTGCCACAGTAGGTGTGTGGCACCATGTCCCCGTATCCGATGGACAGGAAGGTAATGGAGATGAGCCACATGGCCCCTAGGAAGTTGCTGGTGACGTCCTGTTTGTCGTGGTACCTAAAGGGACAATATGAGAGACAGGAAAGAGCCCAGTCAGAGGGTGCAGCAACAGCACCAACGGGCATGGTCTGTCCGTGCAGGAGTGGTGACGGGCATCGTGGGGCAGGTGACGGTGACTCTACTGCATGGCCTGAGTGTCACAAACATCCAACAGAGAATGAGCAGTAACATGCCACACAGAACGGCCCAGGAAGCTGGAAGAACAATGCAGGAATCTCGCAGAAGGACGCTGAGGGACAGGAGACCTGACAGTTTGCAGCTTCGCTGACTCTTACCTCTACGAGAACCCTTGCATACACAACAACTGACGTTTACAACGGTGCCTTGCAATACCCCTGCAGTCCAGCAGGGGGTGCTGTCCCATCACTCAACGAAGACTTGAGTAGTTACTAGTGGTTGGAAGAGAGCATCACGACCCGGTTCCTCATCATCCAAAGACAAACATGTCATCATTCTCTTTTGGATGTAAGATGTAATGAAGGATTTGCAAGCAGACGTGCCAGGAGTCAGGGAAGCAGATCGGAGGCATCCAGTTAAATGAGCAGTGTGCCGTGAAATGTGGTTCTGTCATGCAGCCACTGCCATTCTAAGCGTCAGGTAAACAATGCTGGGCAGAGGAGAGAGAAGACGGTGGTTCTAAATGCTTTTAACGGTTTAAATGTTAGTTTGCTCGCAACTGGGATTCCACTGAAGGCCACCGAAGGTTTGGAAGTTTAAAATTGCAGAAAAACTCGTCGAATCAATATTCCTCAGAAAGCAGATAAAAGCAAATACGGATTATGGTGATAAACCTAAAATACAGCAGAAGAAACCGACGGACAAAATGGGGGGGGTGCGTCCAGGACAAAAAGACGCATTAGCTAAGGGGAGCGCTAACGAGGGCTTTTCCACACATGTAAGGAAAGGCGAGGCCAGCTTGCTGGCCGAAAGATGCAATTTCATGGGTTTTAATCCATTAACACGCAGCAGAGATACAGTCACGGCCGGCAGACAGACAGCCTGCTGACAGCAAAGCACCCTGGGATGCCGTGAGGGAGCACACGATCGACCTCGAGGGACGTAGTCCTTGGGGGGGGGGGGGGGGGGGGGGGGGGGGGGGGGGGGGGGGGGGGGGGGGGGGGGGGGGGGGGGGGGGGGGG
>JAODKC010000047.1:14430404-14453680 GCA_026777985.1 Mormyrops attenuatus | reverse complement strand
CCCCCGGGCCGCCCCCCCCCCCCGCCGGCCCCCCCCCCCCCCCCCCCGCCCCCGGCCGCGGGCGCGCCGCCGGGCGCGCCCCCCCCCCGCGACCTCACTGCTTAGTGCCGTTTGCTTTGCAAGTGTGCATCTCTGTACATGTGTGAACCGTGTGACTGTCCAAGCCGTGCGATTCTAACTATGTGACCCTGAGTCTACATGCCTATTTGAACCATGTGACCGTCTGGCTTGATGACCTGGCCTGTGTGCTCTGATCCCAGCCCCCCCTCTTCCCTGCAGAGCGGGGCTTCAGTGGCACCAGCTCAGTGAGGTGATGTCTGCTTTTCCACGGGGAGAGAGAGCGAGGACTCACATGGTTCCCCTACGGTATCCCGCAGGTGCAGAGTAGGAAAACAGAAAGTACAGCCATGAGTGACACTCACATACACGCACAGGTCATTGGGCAGCTGCAAGAAGAGGCTAGGGAGCTCCCAGCATGCACCGCGGCAGCCTGCACCTGAACAGTTCACAGCGTCATGTGAAGATGTAGTGCCTCTCCTGCGGTACAACTCTACCTATCCAGCCCAGACATGTTCTCTACCTGCTCCTCTGCTCCACCTGCTCCTCCTGAGAGCACGAGGCATCAGGAAAAGTTGCTCACGCAGCGGAAAGCGGGAATCAGTCGCAGTTCACAGGGTATTACTGATCTGTAGCTTTAAGTGTGACACATATGTGGCCTAAGGTGGCCTGACATGTAACATAATGTGTGATGTAACATGTGGTTTAGTCTAAGGCAGTGTTTACCGATCTGGTTCTCAGGCACTCGCAGACAGTCCACATTTTTGCTGAGAGCTGGGAGGGAGCAAAAATGTGGACTGTCTGTGGGTCCCTGAGGGCTGGTGTGGGAAACTCTGGTTTAAGGCATAGCCTAACATGTAACCTGATGTGTGATGTAATGTGGCTTAGCCTAAGGCATGGACTAACATGTAACATGATGTGTGATGTAATATGATGTGGCTTAGCCTGAGGTGTGGCCTAACATGTAACATAATGTGTGATGTAATGTGATGTGGTTCAGCCTGAGGCGTGGCCTAACATGTAACATAATGTGTGATGTAATGTGATGTGGCTTAGCCTGAGACGTGGCCTAACATGTAGTACAATATATGATGTGATGTGATGTGATGTGACATGGGGATTAGCCTGAGGCGTGGCCTAACATGTAAGATGATATGTGATGTAATGTGACATGGGGCTTAGCCTGAGGCGTGGCCTAACATGTAAGATAATATGTGATGCGATGTGACATTTGACTTAGCCTAAGGCATGGGCTAACGTAACATAAAACACTACTGAGGATCGTTCCTGCCTGCTGCGGCCAGACACTACAAAGGCTCTTCCCATTGGACCACTCCCACCGCCATCGCCACCCCCAGCCATAACACACCAGCGAACAACCCATCTTGCAGTAGTAAAAGCTCAATGCTATCTGTTTTATTTGTTTTTTTTTAATTGCACATTACCTCAGCTAATTTATTTATTACTTTCATTTTATCTATTTATATTGATTAATTTCATTAATATTCCATGCCGTTCTGTTTTTCAAGTTTCTATCTGTGTATTGTGTACTTTTTAAATTTGTTTCCACGACATTTACTTGTTCGCACTCTGGGTACTGCATTGCACTTTGTCTTTGCTGTGCTCTACATGCTCACTCCTGTATAAACAAGAATTGCCCTCTGGGATAAATAAAGTTCATTTAATTCTAAGAAGTAGTTTAGCCTGAGGCATACTGCAATAGGTAGGACAAAATGTGATGTGATGTGACATGTGGTTTAGCCTGTGGCATGGCCTAACACGTAAGATCATGTGTGACGTGACATGTTGCTTAGCCTGAGGCGTGGCCTAACACGTAAGATAATGTGTGATGTGATGTGACGTGGTTAAACCTGACGCGTGGCCTAACATGTAAGTTTATGTGTGATGTAATGTGACATGTGGTCTACCCTCAAAATGCGGGTGGAGCCGAAGACGTGAGACATGCCCACTGAGACCAAAGGTTGGAGGGCGTACCTCTCACAGACGCGCACGGTCCACGCGGCGATGATCCAGGAGGAGATACTGAAGACCAGCAGTACTGTCCCAGGGCAGATGGTCATGAGCGTCTTCATGACGAAGCGCGTGTTGAAGTTGATCTTGTTCAAGGCGCCAATGCTGCGCGATGAGGCGTCCGTGAAGAGCTTACTGTGCAGGAGCATGACGCGACCAATCAGGTAGAGCCGCAGGAACATGGGGATGGACAGGATGACGTCTACGTCTGCTACAGCCACAGAGGGTGTGTAGGTGAAGGCCAGGCGTGCCGTCCAGGTGAAGAAGTACTGGCCCGGGATGGGGTGGATGGCGCATCCCAGCAGCTCCAGCACAATGAAGAAGATTCGCTCGTAGGTCATGGCGATCCTCCAGTCGTCTGCCCCGTTGTCAACCATGAACAGCTGCAGGGGCGCGAAAGCCCGTTAGCCAATTAGGCGGTTCGCCTGTTAGTCCATTAGGCTTTTAGCCAGTTAGTCCATTAGGCTGTTAACATTTCAGGCTGTTACCTGTTAGCCCATTAAGTTGTTAGCCTTTTACACTGTTAGCCTGTTAGTCCATTTGGCCATTAGCCTTTTAGCCCATTAGGCTGGTAGCATTTTAGGCTGTTAGCCCATTAGGTTGTTAGCGTTTCAGGCAGTTAGCCTGTTAGCCCATTAGCCTGGTAGGCCTTGAGCCCATTAGTGCGTGACTCACCTGGATTTCCCGAGCGTGATACATGATAATGAGACCGAGCAGGATAACAGTGGAGAGGCTGATAAGGCATTTCAGTGCAAATGAGTATGAAGACTCCTGCAGAACAAAGAGAGACAGCACACGTCAGCATTAGAGTCCACCGTCTATGTCTTCTGCCTGTCCAGGCCCTTTGTGGCCCCATGCATTTGACTCTGTTGCTACTAACAATCATGTTAGAGTAAGCTGGACCCCTGCCTGAGCTGATGGGCCTTATCACTTTTAAGCTAACCTCGACATCCATGGCCTCGATTGGCTCCGCTGTGCAGTGGAGGGGGCTATGAGCACCCTGCAAAGCCGCAGATTGCCCACACTAGCTCGATCCACCACACTGCTTCCTAGGTAGCACCTGCATCTTCTGGAACAGCAGGAGTCAGACCTCCTGACCATTTAACCCCTACATGCCACAAACACATTTACATGATATTGCAAGCCTTAGTATTAAGGGGTGGTGCTTCGGTGATGTCATGTATCATAAACATTAGGGCGTCCTCTTTCACCTAGTAACATGTGGTTTCAACAGGAGAACATCATAGATGTTTTTGTTTAAACTTCTCCCTGCTGTAAGTACTCCTTAAGGGAACGGCTGAATGCATACCCACCTTAGTGTAGACACCCCAGGAGAGCTCTGTCTCCGTCACCATGACGACGATCCCGAACATTCCGAATATCAGGGCATAGTCACTAAGCCGCTTTCGTTTCTCGAAGAGCGCCCTCCGGTGGCCCAGCTTGTATCCGATGTCCTTGTTCTTTTTCTGCGGTGCGCTACTGCCCTCTCTGGCCAGGCTCTCGCTGGATGCCTTGCTGGGGTCCTCGCCGTTACCCTTGGAAACCACGACCTCCAGGCCGGGGCTACGCAGGGTCTGCAGGGGCTGCATCTCAGAGTCCAGCTCGCCACCCGGGGGCCTCCCCACGCCCCCATTGTACCGACAGCTGCTCATGGCTATCTCAGGGCAGGTGTCGGCGCTCTCCTGAAGAAGCAGCCTGGATCCAGCATGGCTCAGCGTCGTGGCTTCAGCATCAACCTGATGGGTGGAAATGAGGTAGGGCTGTCACTATGTGGTTGTAGTCAGGATATCATGTGTGTCAGGTTAGAGATATTTACATGGGCATGGTTTATGTCAGCTTTAGCCAATCCTGGATCATGTACCAAATACCAGAGAGAGGTACAATATTGTGAAATATCATGAGGTCCAGGCTGAACCAGCTGTCATGGTTACTCATAAACACATTGGGCCTGACATTCTCTACAGGAGTTCTGTTTTGGGCATCATTGTTCGGCTGCCTTTTGGTGTGTGAGTTCGGGAGTTACATTCATGTGAAAAAGAAAGTCAATTCTAAGGTTTTACATATCAGGACATAATAAAATATCATCTGGTCCTTAGCAGGCATTAAAATTAGGAAAATACAACCTCAGATGAACAACACATGACATATTACACCATGTCATTATTCATTTAACAAAGACTAACCCAAAATGCAGAAGCAGTGTTTGAAAATTTAAGTACACCCTTACTGCATCCATAGGAATTCAGAGGGTAAGATGCTGCTAATCAAATGCACCTGATTAAATGATCATCAGCAAGTGTGACACCTCTATGAAAGCAGAAGTTTTGGCAGTTTGCTGGTCTGGAGCATTCAGGTGTTTAACACAATGCCAAGGAAGAAAGACTTCAGCAATGACCTTAGAGAAGCAAATGTTGCTGCCCATCAATCTGGGAAGGGTTATAAGGCCATTTACAAACAATTTGAAGTCCATCATTCTACAGTGAGAAAGATTGTTCACAAGTGGAAAACATTCAAGACAGTTGCCCGTTTTCCCAGAGTGAATGTCCCAGCAAATTCGCCACAAGGTCAGACTGTGCAATGCTCAAAGAAACTGCAAAAAAAAAACCAAGAGCTACATCTCAGACTTTGCAGGCCCCAGTTAGCATGTTAAATGTTAAAGTGCATGACAGTACAATTAGAAAAAGACTGAACAATGTATGGCTTGTTTGCCAGGAGAAAGCATCTTCTCTCAAATAAGAACATTGCAGCATGACCTTGGTTTGCAAAGTTGCATTTGAACAAACTACATGACTTCTGGAACAATGTCCTTTGGACAGAAGAGACCAAAGTGGAGATGTCTGGCCATAATGCATAGTGCCATGTTTTGTGAAAACCAAACACTGCATATCAGTGATGATTTGGGCTTGTTTTGCAGCCACTGGACTTAGGCTCTTTACAGTCATTGAGTCAACCATGAACTCCTATGTATACCGAAGTACTGTACAGTTAAATGTGAGGTCATTTGTCCAACTGCTAAAGTTTGGCAGAGATTGGGTCATGCAACAGGACAATGAACAGAATGGCTGAAAAAGACAAGAACCATGGTGTTGCAATGGCCCAGTCAAAGTCCAGACCTCAAGCCAATTGAAAGGCTGCGGCGGGACCTTAAGAGAGCTGCGCATGAGCGAATGCCTGCAGACCTCAATGAACTGAAGCAACCTTGTAAAGAAGAGTGGGCCAAATTTCCTCTACAATGATTTGAGAAACTGATAAAGTCATACAGAAAATGATTACTTCAAGTTATTGCTGCTAAAGGTGGTTCTACAGGCTATTGAATCTTGGGATGTACTTAGTTTTTCACGCATGACTTTTCAATTTTGGCTTGGTTTTTCTTAAATAAATAATGACTCAGTGGAATCTGTTTTGTTTTCGTTTTACACCTGAGGTTAGATTTAAATCATTTTACAGCCTGGTAAGGACCAGATTTTTTTTTATTATGTCCTGACACGCAAAACCACAGAACTGAGAGAGGGTGTACTTTCTTTTTCACATGAGCGATTCCTTCTTACCATTATGGCGAAACATCTTCTCTAAGCCACAGTGTAAAAACAAAGTATAAATATAATGGATTGTTCCATATGCCAAAAACAGAAGTTCTATAAATAGAACACCTAAAAATTCAGATTAATGATAAATCTGAGTGAAAACACAACAACACGTGCAATTAATGTACGATGAAAAGCCCATATTTTGAATCCCCTGTGAAACACTGCGGGCAGCAGATTTTAGACTTGTACCAAAATTGGCGACATATGGTGAGTAACGGTTCAGCTTATTGCACATTATACGCAGTCCCTACGCGGCCCAGCCTGAGAGCGCGTGCCCGTCTGCACGCGGTGAGACGAAGGTTAAACACAAATACGCAGTGCATCAGGACAGAGAGAAGGACATCAGGAGACAGAGAGGGGGGATTCGTGGTTGCTGACCTGCTGAATTGGCTTCTCCTTATCTCTCCAGGTGCTGATTTACGGGGAGGGGGCTAGGGGTAGAGGGAGGGGGGATGGAGAGACTGAAGGAATGATGGACAGGTGGGCTCATAGACTAACAACTAGGCAGGCTGATGGAGGAATGAGAGAGAAGCAGATTCCTGCTGAGGAATATGACCTTTTGCTTATGATAGTTCATGGATCCCCTAGGACGGCGCGCAGGCCTGCCCAGAATGCCACGCTTCCCTTGTCCATTTCAAAACCTCTGCTTTTGCTACAGCACTCTTAATATTAGAAATACACCTGCTTCTACAGTTTTAAAGCATACATTTTTTAAATTGTGTTTGCTTGATGATAATGACACTTTTATTGATCCCTCTGGGGAAATTCTCTTTTTATTGCCTACCCCATTTTGCTCTCCCATGACGCACATATAGGAGAGAGCAAGGTTGGCAGCCAAGGGCAGCCACCTGCAGCAGACCCATGGAGCTGGGGGGTTAGGGCCTTGCTCAAGGTCCCAAAAACATGCCACTATTCCAACCAAAGCCAGGCCGGAACCAGCCACCCTCCAGTCACAGGTATAGACGTTTAGCTCGCTGAGCCACACAGCAGGGTAGCATGAAAAGGCTGCCATTAAGACAGAATACAGGCAACAACTGGCAAATGATGTGTAACAGTGGGTTGGACCAATACTCTTCTTGGATGAACATGTGAATTCATGTACCAAAGTCTCAAAGCACAGGACCATAATCTACCCACAGCTCTGACTACTCTTCACAATAAAGTCCCAGCATATCAGAGTAAAGGACTCTGTTCTTTTCTGACGTTTTGACCCTGTACTGCCTCAAGAGAAATGGTGGAACGCTGCTATATCCCACTAATCCCATTATTGCTTTAAATAGCTTAATAGTTCTTAAACCCATCAAAGGAGTTCTTATGTAATAATAGACTGGCTCAGGAGAGTGATGGCAATGGAGGACACGCACCGAGCTGGGTGCGAAAAGGGCTTCCACTGACTGTGAGTAGCTGGATTTGCACTACGCCTGTCTGTGAAGTGAGCTGCCTGCACGTTCACTGCTGGTGCTGCTGAGAAGGTGCAGGACCCACAGAATCGACACAAACTCATGGCGCGCAAGGCCTCCTCGTTCTCTAACGCCGGCTTAGAAGCATATTTGTTGAGGAGGTGATACAGTTTACTTTCCAGTAAAACCACCCACAAACTACCAGTGCTGTCAAGTCAAACCCGTGCGACACGCCTCCAACTGTCAACCACCCCTCCCCCACTAACCGCCCCCATACAGCGGTGTGGCTGAGAGCTGTAGCGTCTGCGCTGGCAGTCCATGACCGAGAGCCCGGGGGGCCGAGCCGCCTCCCGATTCAGCTCTCCGCGTACTGAGAGTCATCATTCTGATGTTGTTTATCAGATTCTCAAATTCCTAAGTAGAACAATTCACTGACACGCTCACTCACCAATTCATGTGATCATTCATTCAGTGACATGCACACTCATCAATTCATCTAATCATTCATCCACTGATACACTCACACTGATTTATATAAGTAGTCACTCATTCACTGACACTCTCATACAGATTCATATGTCACTCATTCAAAGTCATGCTCACTAACAAGTTCATGTAATCATTTATTCACTGACGTGCTCACACATATTTAGATAATCTGTCACTCACTGATTGACATGCTCACCCTGATTCATATAATCAGTCACTCATTCAAAGACATGCTCACACACTGAATCATAAAATCACTCACTAACTTGCTCACCCACTGTCATATAAACAGTCATTCATTCATAGACATGGTCGCTCACTGATTCAGATACTCACTCACTCACTCACTCGCTGATTGCAGTTTTTCTCAGCAGCTTCTGTATATTTCTCGATTCATCTGCAACATTTGCAAAACAGTAAGTGCATTTCCCCAAAACAATTCCTACAAACAGAACCACACGATGGACCGATTACCTGCAAAAGCCTGTAATTTTCTCAGATTCCTTAGATTATCCTGCAAAACAAGATGGTCAAAATGCTTAACCATGTTGTGCACCCTGTAAGTATCTTCCGATGTGAACTATGGCTAAGGTTTTGATGACAACAATTGACAATGCACTAGGTTGTATTTTTATGGCATACATCAATTTCAGCAGTACAGTTACATTTACTGGACATATATTGTGGCCCTTATTTCATCAGGAATGTGCCCCTGTTCTTGGCCTCTTCTACCTCCTCCTCTGTTTTGCCTCCCTACCCTTCTGCCATGCAGCCTTACTCCTCCCCTTGTTATGGGCTGTTGACCTTGTTCATTTCCTTGTTGTTCTTCCATTGCCAAATTGTAACACTGTGTTGTGCTCTGTCACTATATTCTTGTCAACTGAAGGTTCATGAGATGCACCTCTGAGCTATTTTAGGGAACTAGTTGATCATTTTTCGATCTAACACTTCAAACATTCCCCTATATTGGTCAAAGTCATGATTCAACTGAGAGAAATTCATCAATTCAGGATACATTTATATAATAACTGTAATAGAGATATTAGACAATATGCTTGACAGATTATGACAACTGGTTCAACCATTTTGCATGCAATGCCTAGATGTTTTGGGCGGGTAAAACTATTTAACAGAGTACCAGTATAACTGACCATTTTGATCAACATGACATAAACAACTGATAATGTAGGAATCAGCAGATCATCGTACATAATCATCTGCATGACTGTGCCAAAGCATTTGCAATTTGACCAAAAGAATGAGACGTTACATTTATGATGTGCACAAGTGACTCGATGATGTGGAGGTTGTACAAGTAGTTATGAGAATTTCATTCCTGATCTAAGAAATTTACCAAAACGACTTAGAAAAACTGTAGTATAATCAGTTACTCGTTCATAGGTATACTCATTAACTGATTCATATAATCAGTCACTCATTCACAGACACGCTTACACACTGAATCATATAATCACTCACTCATTCACTGATTCATATAATCAGTAAATCTTTCACTGACGTGATCACACAGATCCATATAATTAGTCACTCATTCATAAACAGGCTCACTCCCTAATTCATATAATCACTCATTCATTCACATGTTCACGCTCTGATTCATATAATCAGTAATTCACGCACGGACACACTTGCTGATTCATATAATCACTCATTCACTGATTCATGTAATAGGTCATTTACTGATATGCTTACTCATTCATCTCGTCACTCATTCATTCACATGCTCACTCATCTCTCATCACTCACTCACTCGTCCACTCACTCACTCCCTCACTCCTCACTCTTTCACTCACTCCCTGAGGTACGCCGTGAGCTCCTTTTATTAAAAAAAATTAAGGAAATAAAAATTATTTCATGTTCACACATCATCTAGGTTGCGGTATTGTGAAATGATTCTTCTGTGAGTTTTCACACTAATTATTCACTTTCATCAATTACAACCAAAAACCATCCACCAAATATTAGAATTTTCCGTAATTTATGGTACAACATTTCCCACAAAGCATTGCCTTGTGGGCAAAGTCAGCAGTCCAGGACGTTATCTCTGTGTAATTAATCCAAAGCAATGAACTCCATTCCCCATGCAGGCAGACTCTTCATGGTCCATCACTGTCCTTGCAGCTCACTGCTGTGTCAGAGACCTTCTCCTGAGGAGACCTCATGGTGTTGGCACATGACAGAAAGCCTTTCCACTCTGGGCTTCAGAATTACCATTTCTTGCCTGTGATTCATGCCATCAAACCTGCACAATTATGAAATCTGGCTTTAACACTTCGCCCACTGTCATGGTATCTGTGTTTCCTGTCACTCTCTGAAAACACTTGAAAGGATGAAAGAGGATAGGCCTTCCAGGGCCAGTGACAGCACGGCGAGGCACCTTACGCATCGCCGTTTACGGGGCATCACACCGAATCCTGTCGAAAGGGCCCCCGTCACACAGGAGGTGTCCAGAATCACAGTCCATTCATGGCACCTTCTGTTGTCGCCTAAAGGGGCCAAACAGCAGGATGTGGGAAGGCCGGCTGTGCCCTCAAATCGGTGCCATAACCTCTCACACCCACAAGGCCTCTGAGGCACCAGAAATCTCAATGTAGGCTCTAAGCAGGAGCACTGCTTCCACTGTTAACACCTAAAATGCCTCCCCTGGCACCCAGAAATCAAGCTGAAAGGCTAGGTAGACGTTTGTCCTGGTCTGATTAATGGACGGGTTTTCAGGAGTAACACAAGGTACACATTATAAATACTGCTCCACAAGGCTAGGGGGAAGATTTCCCGGTGCGGGCACAGACAGACAGGGAGGCGACAGGAGGCATCCTTAATAAATATCAGCAAAATAACCAGCATTCAGCAAAGTCACCCTCTCAAAAATAACTAGAGACGTGTATCCTCTGGGAGAGCCTGGCTCAAAGGATCAGTCTCACCCAGGCTCCGTGACTGGTTCACTCCAGTGGCCTGAATGCGCCTTTAAGGTCACAGTGTCTACATTTTAATGGGCTTCGGCGTCGCTTCCCCAAGGCACCGACATGACAGCCACACCCCGACTGTCTGCGAGCCGGGGAACAATCCTCCTGGAGTGCCTCAGGTCTCCACACTTCCTTCCCACCTTCTGTCTTCCCCCCTTTGCGTGTTTCTGAGCCACACAAATCCAATTTAAGAAATGTGTCTGGACATTGGATTTGTGGTTACTCGGGCCTCCCATGATGCCTTGCCTGTTTTGATGCCGGTGACTCACATTCCCCTGCCTTTTTTATGATTGCCGTGAAGTCACTTCCTGGCCAGTTGTGATGGACCATTCGTACCACCAACAAAATTAAAGTTGTGATGTCCCGCTTGTCTATGTCAAGTGAGAATGAACCAGGGAGAGCTGAGGAACATTGCCTGCCCTGTAGCCGAGGCAAGGACAAAGATTCTTGTTGCATCAAGCAGAAAAATGCTTTTTTAATTCTTAAGGTAAGATTGCAGGGTACCCTCTGATGTCTGATGTGATTGATTTCAAACTGAAGGCACAGCAGAGGAAGATGGGGCAGGTTCAAGTGCAAACTGCCTAATGGCCCCGAGCCACAGCGGTAATCACCTGACAAGATGACGAATCGCAGCATGTGACATTGGCAGGAAACAGAGAAACAGCATCAGGGCTGCCTGCCGTGACAAGATGAGGGACCTTTCTTGCTCTGAGGCGGAGGAGGGATGACCACAAAACAGAGAGGAGAGGGAGCTGCTGGTGCAGGTATGACTGGGACAGTGAGCGTGCCAGGTGATACTGTGGAAACGTCTGGTCCTGTGCCTGCAGTCCCCCTCCCCATCAAGAGCAGCACAAAATCATTCTGTGTCCTAGAATCCAGCAGAGAACCGTGGATAGATCAAGACAAGGGGGTCCCTATGGATTGGCAGGAACTGCTCATGGGTTGGAGGACCAGACAACAATCACAATAAGCAGGGGTATTTCAGGAGGAACGGCATGTTACCGGTGCATCTGACACACCCTGGGGCATTACTGCTAACTGATAAAAGCCTAAGAAAAATGCCAGCAAAAGACAAGCTCAGTTTGCTCTGTGTCATTAAAATCCCTAATATTGACTAGGAAAAAGAAAACAGACTATTATCTCAGAAAGGGACGCAGACTTTGTTAACAATGCTTGCACAAAAACACCCTTATGCATTGTGTTGGTTACTGAACAGGCATTAGACCCATCTGAATTGTTCTCAGTGGACTTTTAGGGAGATACCGTTTTTCTGCCACCAGAGCTGAAATGCAGCATATAAAGAAATGGCAGGGCTGTACGGACACAAAATGGCCAGCGTGTCTGGGATTACAGGCAGGGGAATCCATCTCTGTCTCAGCGTGCACATTCATCTCCGTGAAGAAGATAAATGATGCAATTACGAAGTGGATGGTGAACGTGCAACGTAGCGTGCGTAACAGGCTGGCCAAGAGGTTAATTACCATGATGTAAAAAAACAACTGAAAAGACCATATCAGAGGCAGAATTAGCAGGGTCGCAGGTTGCTAGTTTGAATCCCATGGTCAGCAGAATAGTCACACCAAACTAGGGCCCCTTGAGGAAGGCCCTTAACCCTGAAAAATGCTCCAGGATCGTCAGATAAATGGCCAACCTTGCACGCTGGCTCCAAGCTTCGCTGTCCCCTGTATATATAGAGACCAGAATACACACACGAATATCTGGGCTCCCTTTCCAAGCAGAGGGGAAGTCACAGCAGAGAGCATGATGGGAAAACAACACAGAGGAAACACCCCCTCTGTGGGGTGGTCCCACAAATATTGATGGCATAGAGGAACACCCCCATGTTGTGAAACCAGCGGCTGGTGACATTTTGAACTCCACCGTCAGTCATTCATCATTTATTTACCGACATCAAAGTCATGGTAGAGTCAAAAATACAGCAAATCGCAAATATTTATTATACTGTTACGTCTGATTCTGCATCTGAAACCTGCTGCTTTTACGGGAAGGTGCAAAAGTACATATGGATTCTAGAATAGAATGGTGATGCTTTATTCGTCTGGGCAGTGTCTCTTTGGCCACTCCATCTTTCCCTGTTCCGTCATACCCTTCGCGCTTTCAGCGCTGTCCCAAGCGCCCGCCTGCTACAGCGGCTCCTGCGTGTTCGCTTGTTTTCTTTGTTTTTTTACGTATCCTAAGTTTGCGTTTTTCTTTGTCACTTTTTTTCCTGTTGTATGCACCAGAAGTTCCCCCTGGGATCAATAAAATACATCTTAATCTTAATCTTGCTCCCGGTGAGACAAACAGGTATGAGTGAGCTTGGAGGTCACAGTGCAGGGTCAGACAGCGTCTAGTGGCCTGAAGTGATTTCGGGGCTTAGAACGATAGCTCACCAGTACAGACATATTCACACATCTTCGCTCTGAAGGACACGATTCTCCCTGATGGACTCTGTGGAAATCCAGGTCTAACTGCTAATCCTAATAGGTACTTTACGTCCCCAAATCTAGTCATTCATTCCTACAGATTTCACAGTACAGAGATGAACATGGCGTCCACCTGACACTGAAGGTACAATACACACACACACAGGTTTGTAATTATATCTTCGTGGGGACTCTCCATTCATTTCTATGGGGAGAACCCTTATCTCAACATGACACCCCTACCCAGCCCTAACCTTAACCATAAGTAACCAAACAAAATATGAGACTTTTGGCATTTTTAGTTTTTTGATTGCATTCACAGATCTTTGTGCGGATCTGAAAAATGGTCCCCATAATGTCAAAATAACAAGTTTTTATTACATTGTGGGGAACATTTGGTCCCCACAATGTAATATAAACCTAATCCACCCACCCACCCACACACACACACACACACACACATTTGTATTCATATCTTTGTGGGGACCGTCCAAAACCCTAATCCCAGCAATGACAACCTTAACATTGGGTAACTCAGTCTCCTTTTAATATGAGAACTTTAATTTATGTTTCTGTGAATGTCTTTTCACGTTAAACAATCACCATTTCTCTGCTTTGGTTTTGATCTGGATGTCGCATGAAACAAAACAACAGTGAAACCCTCAACAGTAGCTTGACCGAGGGATGCAAAAACTTATCTGTGTATTGATTCTCACCATCAAGGCCAGACAACAACGAGGAAATGTGTCGGTGCTCTCGAGTGTTTTGACACCCCAGTGCTCAGGTAAGCGCAGGAAGTTTCTAGTTATGAGCTTTGCTCTTTGTCCCACGGGACCCTGGTTAACAATGGTACTGTTTTCTTTAGCTGGATGAGAGCGGCTCTTGCTCTGATTGTGTTGAATTGAATAGCCCTGGTCTTTGCTATCTCTGCAAGATCACGTAATGGCAAGAAAAGGAAAGGTCGTGTTCTGTCTCCTCCAGATTATACTGTAATGTTTTGAGTTTGGGAGGCGACTCTTGACAACGGAGACACACGCCCTGTACAACACAGCAACAAACACAGGGGAACACATGAACTCACGCTCGCGGCCTACAGCATACAGATACACACACGCGGACAGATCGTTCGCTAAAATGTCACCTCCCAGAATGCACTGGGGCTGACCGAATCTAAGAAATGTATGTTGAAATGGTCAGGCGAAGCTAAGAAATCGAAATAGAACAAATAAGAGGTATCTTGTTTGTATTTTCCTGACAGGCCATCTCACATGACAGCCCGTCATGTGGGACGTTAGCGACATAGAGCATCTTGAGTGACCTCCCGCAGTGACTCCCAGAACCAAGTCCCAGTGGCCAGTGCAAACAACGTTCCTCACTGGGCACGTGTCTGGCTTCCGGACGAAGGCTCTCACCCTCACATTACGGCCATTACACCCAGTGCAAATGCCCTCGTCACACCCGCTGTTTCCATAGCAGTGAGACAAAGAAGACTCCATCCCCAAGAACCAGAGTTCTTGTCAAATTAACACCCTCTCCCTTTTAAATGAATTTCATACATGTTTCAGAAAATTATTTTTAAATTCCATGACCCATAAAATATAGGAGTGTAAGATGGTATTTTTGGGACATTTTAAAAAGTTGATTTTACAGGATATTGGTGATAGCCATGAGGTGGGGTCTCTAACTGGGGATGTCAGTCCCCTCTGCATTCCCGACACTCCAACCCGAGGGCTGGACTGACACGCGTTTCACCCACCTTCAGCTCTCGATTTAATCGACCCGGTTTGACGTGAGACCAGCCGTAAGAGAAACTCAGTTTAAAGCAGGGTGGCTAATCGGATCTAATCTGACATGTGACGACATCAGACACCTGCCTAGGTGGGGGGGCGGACAAAAGATGTCATTTAAACGTAACCCTCGAAAGCGGCACCACGCACAAGCGGGAGACGGTGACATAATCAAAAGAAACGGCTTATTAAGAAGCAGAATAACGATCGTGAGACGGGAGATCTGACGCAGGCACACAAACAGCGGGCGAGCCGCCATCCTCGGCCCGCGAGGCGGACCATCAACAGCCCGTACAGAGGCTGGGCCTCAGCTGACCTGGGATCAGTGTGGTCAATACCCTCAACACACATGGAGCGACCTCACGTAATACTTATCACCACACACGACACACAAGACAGTCATTACCACAAAACAAAGTCTGGATGCATGCCAATATAATGACAGAAAATGGGGAATTGAACCCACAACCACAGAGACGTGAGGCTACAATGCCAGGTATTAAGTCACTGCTCCACCTGTCTTTGAACTGGACTGTAATATTTTGAAACACCTGACTGCAATATTTGCAGCTGTTTTACTCTGAGTAAATTATTTTCGTAATGCTTTATGCCACCATGTGATTTTTGTTGTATATTTTATTATATCAATCCTAATAATCTTATCATATGATGCATAACAATGCAATTAATAGATATAATGTATCATCACGCTACAGGCATGCATGATAAATTATCTTATTATTTTTTTCTAGGCGTCTGCCAAACAGGGTGCCCTGTGTTCATTTCCGTACCAACAACCCCGTTGCAGAGGAAATTGTCTTCAGGCCCAGAGCAAATAAAAAAGAAACACATACACAGACACACATATACACACTCAACGTAAAAGTTGTACACACCCCAAATATTATTCTCATACCAGCAAGTGATCCCATGCCCATAATAAATTAGCACATTTGTTTGCATTAATGCATGCACTTGCATCGGCGCATTTTAAAATTCACGGCCCGGTCGACCTGTTTTTTAGAGGAGTTTCCATAATCTCTCTACTGAACTGAACTTTATTAGAAAGCTTATACACACCTGTTCATCTCCCGCTGTGCAAACGGGAGTCATACAGGCAACCTGTAACTATTTGGGGTGACATTGAAAGGTCTGCACCACGTCGTGCTTAAATGTAAAACGCGTACCTGCTGTTCGTCCTTTTCGCTCCGGTACTCGCCCGGACGGGGCTCGGCCGCCGGCCACAGACGGCTACTGGAGCAGTATGGGGAGCTGCTCCTCCGGCTGCTGGCTGGAGATCCGTCTCTCTCCAGCGGGTGGCCGGGGGAGTCCACGGCGGCACGGCGCTGCGAATCAGGCGTCCGTTGGGTTGCGACCACCTCGGTGAGCCTCCCGCGGTCACGGTGCTCAGGTCGCCGGTCCCGGTTGCTGGGCAGGCTGCTCCCTACAAGTCGCTGCTGCTGAGCTTCCAGGAGCGGCTGTGGATGCTGTTGCAGGACCTGAGACTGAGACTGACACGGCTCCCCTGCGTCTATACTGAGAGCTTGGCGTGCCTCCTGTGCGGAAGGGTCGCTCCGGTGCGCTTTGAGATGCCGAATCTCCTGCCGTACCCAACCACGCTGCTGCTGCCGCTCTTGCTGCCCCCCGCCTCCTCTGCTGTTACAGGTGCCGGGGTGCCGATCGCAGTCCCAGATCTGGTTTTCACAGACGGACGCCGGCGAAAGCGTCGGCGGGGGTTGTACGAAGGCGTGAGGCTGGGGTCTCCGCTCCCAGGAAGAATCGCCTTGGCACTTCTGAGCGGAGACTTCGGCTGTGGCCCCGAGACTCTGGCGCAGGTGTGGGCGCTGATTAGAGCGAAAGCAGCCTCTGCTGGCAATCGACGGGAGGCTGCCTGTCTGGGTGGAGGAACTGGGGCTCGGCGGCTCCCGGTGACTCTGAGGATAGATTGAGGGGTTCCGCTGCCTGATCGGCGGAGGGGGAGGCGGTAAATTGTACAACGATGAGGCTGGACTCGCCGCTCCCTTCTGGGGATGCGCTAAGGTGCCAAGGTGTTGCTCCGGAATGGTGATTTGCTGGTGGGACACTGCTCCGGGGTAGCGATGGCGCATCCCCCCAGAAGCGGCGCTCCGTTGTTGCTTCTCCCCAGTGCTGGGACGCTTGGGCACCCTGTCATTGCGGGCTGACCCAGTCGAATCGAGCCGGCCCGTTTCATTGGTGGGCTTTACAAGGACCAGCCTCATAACGTCACTGCACGCCGCCTTCTCATGCGAACGGGTCCGCCCGGATCCCCCTCGCCAGGACGGAGCCCCGTCAAGAAGAACTAGGAAACCCTGGCGACTAGTTAAGGAATGCTGGTCCGTAAGAAATGAATGAGGTCTAGTAAACTCTCTGGTTGAACGAGTAAAACCAGCCCGAAGTCCAGATTCCAACCATTATTCAACGACTGGTGATTAGTTCCCCGTTAATAAATGATTATTGTGGAACTGCGGTCCACCTATTCACAAAATAACACAAATAAAACACCGAAATACCCTAATAGATCAATCACAGCCTTGCGCTTTTAGGGAAAATGTATAATTAAGGTTACGCATTGATTTCTCACAAATTAAGACGGGTCAGATTTCATTTAGATATATTTGTATAATTTGTACACACGCATATTCTGAATACCGTACACAAGAACTGGGTTCAAGGGGAAAGTTTAAGGCGTTTCCGGCAGTATGATGAATTAGGCAGGTTTCACTAATAAGAGTCGCATTCAGTTTCCCACGCCATCGTCCAACAAGTCCTGTAAAAAGAAATGATTAGCCTGTAAGTGATGGAGGTAAGGGGAAAACCCGGTCGAATGAAAGTGAACAGGAACGATAAATACGATGAATGTTATGCTCTAAAAATTGACGAGAGATACCACTCAGAAAAGTGGCCTTAAAAATATGTGATCTTCGTCTAAATATTTCACTACATCTAAACATTTCGTAGAAAGACAGGCGTTTTTTGTTCTTCACAGCACGACAAACGAAACACGAAACCTTATCATGAAGAATTAGGTTATTTAAAAAAAAAGACTCACACGGAGGAAACTGGGTGTGACTATTTTAGAATTTAATCTATTTTTCATCTGAGCTTGACGAATTAATTCAGATATGACAAATAAACGGTGGCAGCAAAAAGGAGATGGGGGGGGGGGGGAGGCACTGAGGGTGAGGAGGGGAATAGGGCTTCCCGTGGTCCTGATGAAAGTGCGACAAGGACAGAAATAGATAGAATTGACACGTAAACGAGAACAGCTTTCAAAGTGTGTGGGGGGAGGGAGAGGAGGATTCTCATCGAGTTGGTGTATAAACGGCAAAAAAGGAGGAGGAGGGTTTCTTTGTGATCTCCCAGGGACGCCTTTTAAAACTTAGAGCAGTCAGGGACTGGGACTGACTGCAAGGAGGAACAAAACAAAACGCCCCGATAAAGTTGTGTCCTTGTGAGGAGGTTGTCGTCTGGGAGTGCATCCCTACTGTTAACGTTCGAAATATATTCCACAAGAAAATGACACAGCAAACCCAGTTAGACTAAATCCCACTGTTTTCACATACTGTAAGCGTAGGAACGTTTTGTTATATGGGATATTTGCTTCCGGATAACTATAGACCATCTGCGGATGACTGTCGTGGAAGACTGTCCTTAGCTGTCCTATAGTTCGTGCCAATGATTTTGTTCTTTAATCCTTTGATTGTCAATCGCAATTCTGAGTAACGTATGTTAATGATCATTAAAGTAAATCTGATTCTGAAAACGTTTACAAAAAGACAACGTGTGAAAGTGTTTCATTTCAGACCCTGGGAAATTGCTGGTTGAACTTCACCCAGAGAGTCCTGTAAATACCAGTTACTCAGCGACTAAGTAATAGCATCTCGTATTAATACGCTCATGTTGAACTTCGGTGAAATACCGAAGTCTACGATGTAAATTAGTTTAGACCCCCGGTGTTGTTATTTGCGCTCAGAGCAGGAAAAAGTCAGCTGTGCACCATGCCGTCAATCAGTAATCCGAGATCTGTCTAAATAAACAAATACATGTTTAAGGGATCACACAACGTGCAAACAAAGCAAATATTTCCCGTAGATTAATATTATTAATTGTATCTTAAAGTTGATGCTTCAAGAAATAAGTCTACGTCCCCCTTGAAGGGGTCGGCCTATTTCATAACAGGAGCCATCGCGGTCCACTTGGAAGAATAGGTTGAAGTTACTAAGAAAAAAGACGAAATGATCACTCCTGCCGTGTTAATAAAGCAAAACCGAATGGCAAGCAAATTTCAAGAGAATGGTAACCAAGCAGTTTTTAAACTGTAGAGTGTAGACTGAGGAAGGCGAAGGGAAGCTGTGAGGGGGGGCACTGCCAAGAGATGGAGGAATGAAGCAGCATGCGGGCGGAGGTGAAAAGAGGGATCAGATGAAGAAACAGCGGAGGGTGGAACACTGTGAAACTGAAGCTCATGCACGTGGTGAGCAGGAGCGCCAGCGGCCCGGCTGCCATCAGCGGCTTCCCAGCACGGGAAACGCGAAACCGCTTATCGAGCCCTCCCTGAACCATTTCGCATCTGTAACATAACAGGTGGTGATGAAACAGACCATTAATAAAATGGCTACCAACCCGGAGGGTAACCCCAAGTCTGCACCGAAATTCAGAACCACGACTGCGTGCCGCTTTTTAACGCATCTATGAAAACACAGTAGCCTACATGGATCTAAGAGATTGCGCAGCCGGAAAGCAGCTGTGCTGAACAGCAGAGAAAAGAGCCCTTGTCTGCGGCTGGAAAATAAGCAGCTCATCTAACTATTCATAGGAGGCTCGGGGAGCTCGGGGGTCTGACGGATCCTCCTGTCATAAGCAGATGACTTTCCCTCGTCGGCAGGGGGGAAACCGGCCGTAGACACGGTCCGCCCTTCAGTGCAGCGCAGCTATACCGAAACCATTGCGGCGGATTCGCTGTCAGACTGGGGATTCACCGTGAAACAGACTGATGGATTAGAATCAGTCCTGGAACGTTTAAATGATCTGGCCTGAAATTTATATTGCTGCTGATAAATTCTCTAGACAAAGCAATCTATACAAAAGGGAATTTTATAGTATTTTATAGCAATTATGCAACCCGTGGGCATCTTTGCACAATATTTATATTTTCACAACATAGTCTCCATAGCTGATCATGGTTGTATCTGTCTGAATCAGCATTAATTACAAATAAAATAAATGCAAAGCAAAAGTTAAACTGTAACCTCGATAAGCAGAACGCCAAAAAGCAAACGTGATGAAGACGAGCACAAAGTCAATAGCCATTGGCAGCCCGCACTGGGTGACTCAGGCTTGGCGGGAGACACAGCCCGCTTCCGTACCACCCCACGGGGAAGCAGTGCCAAGCCGATGGGTTTGGGAAATCCACCGGTCGCTGCATATGACCGGCACAGCGGTACATCAGCAGAGACCAGAGCAGAGACTGGTAGAAGGCCATGGCTTGCTTCAGAGTCAGAGAAGAGCGAAGAGTGCCCATGAGAACGAGTCCATTAAGCCATTCATGCGTAAAAGCAGCACTGGGAACCCAACATAAATAAAACAAAATGAGGCGGGGAGAAGTAGAACTATACGGCAGAGTAGCGGCTAAGTGCCTTTTCCCCATTCCACTGAATATTCCCATTAATCAGATCAGAATCTTTATTGTCATGTGACCAAGGCTGGTGGAAATTCTCATTGGCACAGCTTGCTAACGTTTGGAAAAAATAGAAACATGACTTATACGTGTGACATTCATTATGAAGAACGTACCACCCCACGGGGAAGCAGGCACGTTCATTTCCAGGGACCGAAGCTGTCAAGGCTTCTCTAAGGACATGAGACGTGTCCCCCACCCTCAGACCCCTGTCGGAGGGGCACTGGTAAAGTTTAACGTACCTCGCCTGTAATTACGCTATTATTGCAAATGCATATGACACTGTTGTGTGGCACCCATAGACGCAGTTGGACTGTTAGTCCCTTATAGCTAAGAAAACAAGACTGACTTACCCTCTGTCTAGCACCCGTTCCGCATTTCTTCCTGCAAGACTGCAACTTGGAGGTAATCTCTACATGGGTGTGTGTGTGTGTATGTATGTGTGTATAGGGTAGGGAGCTGCAGACAGGCTTCCTGAGTGTGTACGCAAACAGAAAACAGTTACCATTCCCCTCACCAGAGGCTGGACTGGGCTCCTTTGAGTGGGTTAATTAGGATTCAGGCAGAAAAAGCTGCTCTGAGCTTCTGAATGGTTGACATGCAAATAGAAGAAGCACAATGTAACACGGGGGGCGGGTTACAAGACAGACTGTTTGGGCAGAGCAACCAACGTACCATAAAGCACCGAAGCAGCATCGCATCCGTGGACGTGTGTGTCTATATTAGCTACACAGCGTAGGATTTGCTCTTAAAGCCTCCCGTAAAATACATTTAAAAGGTGCGACATGTTAAGTTCAAAGGCACTTGCGGAGCCTCTTATCTGCTGCGACCACAGGGCCAGGCATCCCAGACAGGAAACGATGCATGGTTAGAAATGGTAGACCACAGAAACAAGCAGCTGGACCGAGGGCAACATACATTTCCTCTGCTGGCGCGCACAGTGCTGCACTTCCAACCCTCATTTAAAACGCGTATGTAACCGTAAAATACATCGCAATCCACAACAGCAGTCGCTTTTGATATTATAATATTTCAGTATGAGAGTGAAGGCCAATAAACGGTGTTTCTATATATCCTCATCGTTTAAGTTTGATTTAGACGTTGCCCCACAGTGATTTCACACATATATAGGCAGCTGAAAAGCGGTGCGTGTGGAGGGTCCGCGCCCTCACACCAGCTGCAGCCCCTATTTTTCTCCAAAGCAGGCAGCCGCCGTGATCCTGCCACCAAAAAACTGCTTGCGCAACAAATACTGCCGCTAAACACACACTGCGCATTTGGCACCGAATGACGCTTCATACAAGGTGCGGTTTACAATAAAACCCGTCATTTTTCTTTATTCTATAAGCCTAATACATATTCCATATTTCGCAATACTTACTATACATCTCAGTACAAGTATGTAGGTGAAAATCACCATAGAATAGACGGCTGTTAAGCAAAAATATCAAATTTATAAACGGTGTAATATATATTTTTAAAATATAAATGAATGTTCTCGGTTTCTCAACCCCAAGTTTACAAATAAGCACCGTTATTGTGCTGCAGAAAAGAGTATCGATTTTAATTTCGACAATACGAGATAACAGACGGGCGAACAGGAGCTCGTCTCCGGAGCGGCGTGACCTTGCCATGTTCTCCGGCTCCGCTGATGCGGGGATTCCGCGGCTATTTTTAGCCCCCCGCTCACGAACAAGCAGCGGGGAGGTTTTTCCCAGATAGCTTTTCGTTAGATGGCATCCACGAAAGCGAGCCGGGCTGACATAAAACAGGCGAGGAAAAGGCTGGAGAGATCGCATTTATTCGAAACACCAGGCCCGCCGCCAAATAGTGTACACAACAGTGAAAATTAATGCAGAAAAACAAAACGATGTGATAAAGTTATAACTAACGTGAGCATCTTGCTTTTACATTTTAACGACAGAAGGCGAAATCAGGACGCTGGTCTATATAATGCCAAACGGTTTTAATGAAATGTTCACCGCGGCACAGACCAAGATTGATAAAAAGGGAAACCGAGGGTTATTAGGCTACCTGAAGGGTATTATTTAATACAAATAATTTTCTGGAGGTTTTGGGCTCTGTCGGAACCATTTTGATTACAATTTTAACGTTCTCCCCTCACCAGTTCCTATGGAAGCCCCGTTAATAGACACTCATATGTCATATACAACACATCATTTGTTATTATTATTATTATTATTATACAGCGAAAAATTGCATTGTCGGTTAATTAATTGGGGTGTTCCATACAATCAAGGGTACAAGAATATTATAATCATTTAATGAATGTCACGCTGTTACTACCACGATGAATGACAACCGTGGCTCTCCTGGCTCTCCTTCTCAGGAGCTGGAGCCTCCAAACTGCGTTACACAACACCGGCGACTACAAATTCTGCATGACGAATAAAAAGCTGAGAACGCGTTTGGCAACCAGGTCCATTTCATTTTCAAAGGATAAATCCAATGGCGATGGAGGGCCGGTCGCCGTCATCTGCAGCAGGGAAAGCCCTTTCCAGAAGGACGACACAGCAGCCCCTGTATTCTCTTAGTCACCCCTCCCCCACGCCCCAACTCCAGCTCGGGTATTTCCCCGCTACCCCCCCCCTTCCACAGAGGCGGATAAAATTTAAAGCACAATAAAACGTGCAAATTCCCCCTGTGCCATATAAGCTGGGATCAGGGCGCCTTGAACACGCTATGGGGCCTGAGGTTCGTACACGCACACACACACGCACGCGCACGCACGCACACACACACACACACACACACACACACACACACACACACACACACACACACACACACACACAC
>JAODKC010000047.1:14407428-14418650 GCA_026777985.1 Mormyrops attenuatus | reverse complement strand
GTCCCCTTGCGGAAAATGGGGCCCCCCATGGATCGTGGGGCCCTACGCACAGCGCGTGTTCTGCGTGTAGGGAGGAGTGGCACTGTTCATAATCCACAGAGCTCTGTCCTCTGGAGACTAAACTCCTGGTAGGGTCTCACTTGGCCAGCAGGTCACTGGGGAGGGACCAGGTAAACCATGATGCAGAGATCACCAGTGAAAGGTAAAAGAACTAGTGTACCCTGCCTGGAACAGGGTTACTGGAGCCCTCCTCTGCAGCCCAGGTATTAAGCAGCGTGTCACGTCACACCAGGGAAGCAAGAGCAGGGAGACAGAGGATCAGGAAATGACGGGGTTTAATCAGGAAGCAACAACACAGAACAAGAAACTTCTATGCAATGTTAATGACCGGACTGGGGAAATGTACTCAGTCACGGACTGAAATACACTGAACTAACAACAACAACCGGAAACAGCTGGTGAACACGGGGAATCCACACGAGGTTAACAAGGGGGCGTGGCACATGGAAGGGTGAATGATCGGGGCATGACAGCCGATGAATTGTTATTGGACTTTTATGCAGGCCAGGCAGGGTCCATAAAAACGAAACCTCATGCTTCAGTATCTAGGGATCCATCAGAAGGAGCTTGAGTCTCTGGCCATGGAAACAGATGCCTGAAGCGACCTGTCGAACATGCTGCCGCCATGGTCAATGAGACAACTGAGTATACAGAAGGGGAAAATCCAAAAGCTTCTCAAAAACTAAATGATCAGGTCTCAGTGACACTGTGACTATTTTTTAAAAGTTATATGTCTGCCTTACACTGTAAAAAAGAAAAAGTTAAGACAAAATTTCAAGGCAACTTACTGCACTAGATTTTTGAGTTTTGAAGGCAACTCAAACTTCTACGTTTTTAAGAAAACCACCTATTGTTATGCCGAGTGATCATATTTCGTTCAGATAATTTATCTTTCATATCTATAAAAACTTCAAATGTTTAGTTGTACATACTAAGAATTGCTAACAACAAAAGTTGTTCCAACTTATTGTCTTTTCTTAAGATTTATCTTTCATATGTGTAAAGACTTAAAAAATTGAGTTTAGCATGCTAAGGCTTCGCTCATTGCAGTGCCCAGGGGTGCAAAAACAGTGCCCAAAGATGTGCTGGGCTGGACTTGAATGGGCAATCTTTGGGTCAGAGGCACAGACGCTTAACCCCCTGAGCTACATGCTACCCCCTCTAGACTGGGACGCTGCCAAAACTCTGAACAGTTATAAAACTGTAAACAGTGTTTTTCTGTTAGCACCTTATTCAGTTTCATGTATCTTAGTATGTGGCTCTGTGAGCTAATCCTCTCTATAGTCATGGTTTTAAGGTCACCACTTCCAGCCCAGCATCAGCACATGTGGGGGCCCTCGAGCAAGGCCTATACGACCCCCCAGCTCCCAATAGGCATCACAACAGGTCGCTGCCCTTCACAGTCAAGTTTTACAATAATTTATAATATAATAATCTTCATTTATATTAATTAATCGGCATATATTTTGCGGTTTTGTATTCTTAGCATGTTTAACTCAAATTTTAAAGAGAACAAAAGAGAATATGTTTGCACAACTTTTGTGGTTAGCAATTCTTAATATGTACAACTAAACATTTGACGTTTTTATAGATATGAAAGATAGATTACCTTGATAAAAAATAATTAGTTGTCAGACCAATATGTGGTTTTCTTCAAAACCTAAAAGTTTGAATACTCAAAAAATCTAGTGCAGTACATTGCCTTGAAATTTTTGGTTATTAACTTCTCATTTTTTACAGTGTACACAGAATCACACTGAATATTTACTGTTATACTGTCTTTAAATAACTTAGCTTGATTCGGGCCGTGTGTTACAGCGTCGCTCCTTACAGGCGGCAGTTTTTGTTCGGCGTTTTTTCATTGTGGGACTGGAGTACCACAGTGATTCTTTTTGCCTGCAGCCTCGCTCAAAAACCGACCACGGCGATTTCGTCTTTAAAAAACGAATATCTGTAAAATGCCCGGTCCATATCTTCATATGAATCCATTCCATGTAAGTTCATGTTTATTTATTTATGTATATTACTCATGATTGCGTCGGCTGCTTCAATATTTCTGCGTCGTTCTCAGCAACTGCAAGTTCTTTGGAATTCACTGAAGTTTGTAGTCGTTTTAACTTCTGAGGTTCGCGCAAGATCATTTTCCTTTTTGAGGACTAATACCTTGACTAGCAATTTCCCGAGAAAAATTCAATATACACAGAGCAATATGGACTGGCCGTTTTTTGCCTGAGGTCGCACAAAGTGCGTCAGACAAGCTCACCTTTGCCAAAGGTACCACTCTCACCGTATATGCCAGTAAGTACAAAATTTTTACTAACTTCTATGCTGTTTCTCGAAACACTTTCACTGCTTTCTAGTTACATTGAGCTCGTAAAGATGGGAGGATGACCCGAACAGGGACGCTAACTGCAATCGGAGAGGGGTATAGGGAGGCAATGCTGGTCGCTGCCTTTTCTGAAATCCCATTGATGGTGATGGCCAGTACGCCAAACCTCGGATGGACCACGTTCCTAATTTCGTTCACTTTGAGCTTTTGCACCTTCTCGATCTTCACTCTCCGAAATTAGCGAGATCGTGGGGGTGCTTGGGGTCGGATGGTCGTTTTTGTCAGTCGCGGTAGAAGCGTGGATACAACCCTTGCTGTTCGCCACTGGAACCCGGCTATACGTGGAAGCCAGTAAGTATCTTACTGCTATTTGATGTTTTCGGCCCCGGGGAATTTTAGATTTCTCAGTTTTAGTTTGTTAATTAGCCCGTTCAGCACTGACAGCATCTGTGTGGCATGTGAGGCAGATCCAGCGTGAAAATAAACCTAAATCTGCACACAAGAATTAGTAAATGGCCACTTAAAAGCGGCGTTTCTCACTTTTTCGCAATGAGCTGAACTTGGGAAGCTACATATTAGAAAACGCGACATGCCGCAGCACCGATGCGGGTCCCGGAATCAAAATGTAAGTTCAACGTCAGTCAAAATTAGAAATGCTAGTTTTTCAAAGTGTTTGTATATCCAGCGAATATGAAACAAGGGGGTCGAACGCTAAACACCAGAGAAAATGCAGGAAATTGAATGAGGTAGAAATAGGTTTAAAGTCCTAGCTGTTTTATTTTATCCTGCTTATTTCCAAACCAAATAATAATGGTATGACTTGATGTAACATAATATTGCGTGCGGATGTCTCCATTGTTTAATTGGAGTTTACTGCTAGAATCTGTTCTTCATATGTATCACTGAATGATCGCATGGTCACACTTTACTTGGGGAAACACAAATAATGTAGTAATACACGCTAACTTAAAGCATTAATATTTTCAGTAACTGTTAGTTAAGTACTGATCCAATGTTTGTTCTATCTATATCTGTACTCCATACCGCTAATCTACTACATGGTTGCAGCGATATTCTGATATAATTACATAAAATGTATTATAAAACAATAAATATTATAACACATATAAAAACTCTTACTTAAATTTTACTCTTTATAGTGTAATAAGAATGCGTTTTGTCTTCTTAGAAAAGTAAAATAGACGAGTAACGTTTGTAACGTTCGGCAGCACCTGCGTCTTTAAGGCTGTTATATCAGCCCAGGTGCAAAGCGCCACTTTTTATCAAAACGTGAGGCTTTTGTTTCAATTCAGTTATGTCAATATTTATCCAGCGCTGCTTTTGTGTAATTTGTGGAGTTTTTTCTTTGTGGCGCTTTTTAACCATCCATACGCTTATTTAATCGTGCAGACGGATACGTTTTATAACACTAATTGCTTTAGGATACATGGAATTACGTTGTTTGAAAGCGGGGCCGCACACATATAAAACGAATGTTTTTTTAAGTAAGGTGTTTATAAGAGAAAGGGAACTAGTTTCTTCTTTTTTAATATTATAGTTTATTTAAAATTAATGTGGACATGAATTACACTATGTGGATAAAAGTATTGGGACTCACCTATTAATCATTGAGTTCGGGTGTTTTATTAAGACCCATTTCCACTGGTGTATAAAATCAAGCACCTAGCCATGCAGTCAGGTTCACAAATACTTGTGTGAGATTTGCTCGTTCTGAAAAGCTAAGTGAATTTAAACGTAGTACCGTCATAGGATGCCACTTTTGCGATACGCTTTCAATAAGTGAAATTCTTGCTAGATATTCCACTGTCAGTTGTAAGTGGTATTATTGTAAAGTGGAAGCATTTAGGAACAAGAGAAACTCAGCCATGAACTGGCAGACCATGTAAAGTAACAGAGCTGGGTCGCCAGTGCTGAGGCACATGGTTAACGTTAAGGTTAAGGTTACTTTATTGTCATTAACGGCTTTATACATGTATAAAGTGTGATGAGATAACGTTTCCCCATGGCCCCGGTGCAACATCTAGTAACACTGAACGTCACATTAAACAGGGCAAAAAGGTGCGATAACATTACAGTGCACAAGTTACAATAAATAGACGGAAACAGTAAATGGACACAACAGTACAAAACACTCCAGTATTATTTGAGTGGGGAGCCTTAGTGACTGCTATTGCACATGGTTATTATATTATATTGCACATGGTTATTATATTATATTGCACACGGTACTATTGCACATGGTTACTATATTGTACAGAGTAAACATGAAAATGCAGGTATGAGGTATTTCGGAAGAGCTATGATCTAAACTTAAGGTGCGTTCAGAGCCCTGATGGCTTGTGCAGCGAATTGTGCAAATGTCACCAATGCTCTGTTGACTCAGTAACTGCAGCGTTCCAAACTTCCTCTGGCATTAACCTCAGCACAAAAACTGCGGCGGGAGCTTCATGGAATGGGCTTCCATGGCCGAGCAGCTGCATGCAAGCCTCCTGTCACCAAGCAGAAAGCTACGTGTTGGATGGAGAGGTGTAAAGCACGCCGCCACTGCACACTGGAGCAGTGGAAATGTGTTCCGTGGAGAGACGAATCACGCTTCTCTGTCTGGCAGTCTGATGGACGAGTCCGGGTTTGGCAAACGCCAGGAGAACGTTATCTGCTGACTGCATTGCAGAGGAGGAAATTTCAGGTCTAGAAATTTAAAAATACAGTTCAAGATTTTTCTTGAACCAACCAGCTGAGTACTCTGTGACTGCGACCTTTTATACTCAACTGGTTGATTGAATCAAAATCTTGGACTAGATTTTTACTTTCTGGACCTGAAATGCCCACCTCTGCTGCGTTGTGCCAACAGTAGAGTTTGGTGGAGGAGGGATAGTGGTTTGGGGGTGTTTTTCAGGGGTTTGGCTAGACTCCATAGTTTGAGGGGGGGAAATCTTGCTGCTTCAGCTTTGTGGGAACAGTTTGGGGAAGGCCTTTTTCTGTTCCAGCATGACTGTGCCCCAGTGCACAAAGCAAGATCCATAAAGACATGATTGGGTGAGTTTGGCATGGAAGAACTTGACAGGCCCCCTAGAGCCCTGACCCCAACCCCATCAAACACCTTTGGGAAGAACTAGAACAGAGATTGCGAGCCAGGCCTTCACGCCCAAGATTAGTGTCTGACCTCACAAATGCTCTTCTGGATGAATGGGCAGAAATTCCAACAGACACACTCTAAAATCTTGTATAAATCCTTCCCAGAAGAGTGGCAGCTGTTATACTGTAGCTTCAAAGGGGGGAGCAACTCTGTGATTTAGAATGGGACGTCATAAAAGTTCCTGCAGGTGTAATGGCCTCGTGTCCCAATACACGTGTCTATATAGTGTATATACTGCACATATATTATTAGCAGTATTCATTTTAATTTATCGATGTTTGTTTTTTTTCCCCCTTTTCCAGAGGAACCAAAAATTTCGGTCGTGTCTTTACTTTTCCCACCACAAGTAAGTGAACTGGATGTCTGTGTGGCAACTGGGGGGATTCAGAGGGACCAAGAGATGACTCTGCGCATGATTGGGGAAGACACCACGGTTAAGACAATCGACGGAGCAATGTACAGCTCGGGAGATAAAAACTACTTTGCAGCATTTGGCAAGAATATTACGACATGCGAAATGGGAACTCAGCAGGACAGCAGAGGAAAGCCAGAGGATTCTAACGGTACGTTCTCCAGTTTAATGTTTAATATACAGTATCATTGCATTTGTGTGGTACAAGGTCTAAATATTCAAAGATCATTATGTAATGGAACATATACCTTATAGCTATATTTAAGAGTATTATATACTGTAGCCACTGTGTTAAAATGTGTATTGTAACAAGTACAGAGATCACTGTAAAATGGTAACGTGGAATAGTTAACCTGACAAAGGAACTTGATCGGATTCAGGTCACCAGTCTAACACAGTCTCTACAAAGGATAAACTTCAGGAAAAAACCTTTGGGCTCCTTAGAGCTGTGGAGAAAAGTCCCCACTTGTTTTTTTTTTTTTGTAACACTTTCTATGAATGCCATGTCTATAAGAATATATAAACACATTCATAACACATTATAATGCATTCATAACGCATTGTAAACCATGGCTGTCAATATGTATAAAAAGACATAACACATTATAGCCTTTTTATTATGCATCATGAATGCTTTATGAAGCTCTCATCTATAATGCACTGTAGCTACCTTCATAATGCGGTACAAAGCATTCTTAAATGACTATCGATAGAAGATGCTGTACAGCTTTATTAGTTCTTATGCTGTTCATTATAATGCATTTTGAAGTTATGTATAATACATCATAGTTCAGTAGTTATCATACTTTTTTATTCAAGGACTCCACGTGTCCAGGAAAACATGTTTTGTACCCCCCCCACACCCACAGGTTATAGGGTTTCTCATGTATGCATTCTGCAATGATGACAAAAATTGCCAATCTTTATTAATAAAAACAATAAACGGGGCAGCGTGTGGTTCAGTGGGCTAAGCATGTGTGCCTGTAATCTGAAGGTCAACGGTTCAAACCCAGCCTTAACATGTCTGCTGGTCCTTGAGCAAGGCCCTTAACCCCTAGCTCCCTGGGCGCCCCAACGGGTGGCTGCCCTTCGCGGACAGCCTCCTCTGCAAGGAGCAAGTTGAGGGAGGCATAAAGACAATTTCCCTGCAGGGATCAATAAAGTATCAATAATAATTGTTATTATTAAAAACATAATTTGGTTAAACGGCTAAACTATATAATTTCTTTTAACATGACTCAAACAAGGTTTTACTTCACCACCGTTCCTTTTTACCCCTGGTTTATGATATCGGTCTCAAAACAGTAGGTGAATGTTTATGATCAAAAAACACTCAATCTAAGTAACCTGACCACCATTAAACATGTGCTTAATAACTGACCCTCATTTTAAGGAATTAGCCTTTATAAAGTTTTTAATATTATTTTAAAAAGAAATTAAATGAATTTAGTAACAGTGTTTCTTCGCTTGTTCCCTCCAGCAGAGACACTAACTGAATGGTTTGATTTTAGCTGTAAATTCAGGGATTCTGCGTAACGTCACAACTGAAGCCGTGACACGACACAATTAAAGCATATCGATTTAAACGGTAAAGCCCTGTCATTTGCAAAGTTGTATTTTTTTCTAGACTTTTCAAATAAATTGCACCCCCCCCACCCCATTGGTTGTGAGGTCCCCTGGTTTCTCAAACTCCCAGGGAACTGGGAGAGAGCAAACACATGGACTGTCTGGGGGTCCCCAAGGACTGGTTCGAGAAACACTGCCCTAATGGGCCGCAGCCCCCTGATAGAGAACCACTGTTATACATGACAGCTTCAAGTAAAGCATTACTTTTTATGTCTGTTTGTTTTTTTTTGCCTGCAGAAATCTTGACCAATGCCACCCCACTTCCGTGCATTGAAGCTGACGATGCTAATTCAAGTCATTCAAAAGGGGGAAAACCTTTTCCCAGGATTATCTCAGGTGTGTGGGTTCAGTTTGAATAGAACATGGACAGGGACCGTGACTACATTTCACTTAATTAAACTGTAATATACTGGGTTTTTCTATACACCACCTCATACAAAGAAACACGCTTTGGCCTCGATATTTGCCAATGAGCTACACTGTGTCATACAAATAGCTTTCTAGACAAATGCCCGATTTTCTGTACGGAAGCACTTTTATACTGAATGAACACATTTTCAACTACACAGAAGCAGACAATAGGGATATCAGTTTATATTCTCGACTAATATATCTGGGATGAGAGAAAATAAATACTTAGATATAGGCAAAAGGCTAAATGTCTAAATAAAGGACGGTGCCCACGGTTAACGGCAGGCCTCCAGTTAATAATGACGCTATTTGCCTTGCAGACGGCCCCAAGGTGAATTTTCAGATGCTGACGATAAACAGCATTAGGGTCCTGCTGGCCAAAGCAGTGGCCTTTGACATCCTGGTGACAGTTAAGGCCATGTTCTTTTAGAGGTAGGTGACGTTTTCCTCCCAGGCCTTGTCACTTTATGGAGACTTTACCAAACTTTTTAACCAAATACTTTTCTATCCCTATTTTTCAGAGGCGTACTGTGGCGGTCCATGCTGTGCTTAATCCACCAGAAACTCCTATCAATATGCTAGCTTTTACCCCACTTAAATGCTTTTCTGTGTACATTTAGTTGATTTTCATAGAAAGTGCTTAATTGTTCAGTATAGATTGTGTTAGATATGTATAGTATAAACTGGATTTATTAAGGAAATAATTTTACTGAGTTAATAGGGGAGCTTTCTTGTGTATTTTCATATTATTAGCTTATAATTAAAGACAATACGTGTTATTTAATGTGTATTTGTGTTGCAGTTGTTCAGAACTGTTATTATTCTGTAATTAGTTATAAAGGTGTTTTTAGTTGACTGCTTTCTCTAAAAAATAGCAACAAAGACAAAAGTGCCACAGGCTTAACAGTAAGGCAAAGTTGTGAATAGGAAGTCATATCTGGTGTGATGTATGAAATAAAATTATTTGTAAGAACCTGTCTGGTGTGCTGTTTGCCATTAAAAAGACATTTTATAAACCTGTGTACCTGAGGCATGGAACGGGAAGATGAGATTTGCACGACCCGCGACTCTGAGCCGCGTTTCTCACAGCTGTACGCCGGAAGTCGCCATCCGCCCAGCCGAAGCAGTTGGAAACCGCAAGCCGCTTCCTTTCCAGCAAATGTGCTGCTCTGTGCTCAGGCGTACGTGCAACACTAGAATGAGCGTGCAGATGCACGGTTTACGTACGCCCTCAAACACAGAAGCGGCTTCCAAAGTGAGCAGTGCTGCGTGGGCTGTTCTGCATGCACCCGTGTAGAGGGAGACGCAGTGCCGTATCTAGAAATTCGGGGGAGGGGGGCAGGCCTTTCCACGGTAAGATTTGCCAAGGGTATAAATGAATTTTTCATATTCAGGGGCTTGTATCCAAACCCCTCTGACACGCTTGGGGATTAGGGCTACCACCTACACCCAATGTAGGACCACGGTTTTGGAGCCACGACCAAAGATAACGCCACGATTCTTTCACATCCATAATCTTTCGTCTGGGACAGCCTTAATTTATGTCAGGACGGACACTTTGAGCCAGGACAGGATTTGTAAACTAATATTTCAATGAAAAGGACCTGGATGTCACTTTAGCACTGACTTCTTGCTGTGTGCTGATTGGTCAGTCTCCTGTAATCATGCATATGACACTAATGTTACTGTGAAACAGTTTGATGAGTCTTTCAATCAAGAAAACAAACCAGCCAAAGCACAAGAAGAACTGAACTATGTAGCCGAACACAGGAGCCTTTCAGTTTGAAAATAGTTCTGTAAATAGGTTGTAAAACCTGAAGTGGCTGAAATCCTGGCATAGAATAGGTGGTGGCCCCTGTGTAGGGAGCTGTGTGAGGTATAAGGTAATGTGTTTGTTTTTATGTTTATCTGCTAAACAAGTTTGCATTGGTAGAAACATTCAAATAAATATATCAACTAACAAGCAAATGTATAGAACATATATATAGCAAATATAAAAATATATAGCAAATACCAATATTGTATTCATTGGTTACAGGACCACGGTAATAGTTATATAACAATTAAGAATGATTATTATTATATAATCTGTATTTGTCAGAAAGACAGAGCAGTCTTTCAGGTGGTTATAGGTCATGGCAAGGCTGCCTCCTAAGGACAATGGCTCATATATGTAGGACGATTTGGAGAAGACCACCCAGCATTAGCCCCACTCCCAGTAAAGATCCGAGTGGAATAATCTCCCGATCAAACTCCGCTTCCCGAAAGTTATAAACCGCCTCCGGAACCCAGTTAAGGTACAAAAATCTATTCAACAAAAATAGTGATGCAGTTAAATCTTTTTTTCGCTCAGCCGAGCCTCCTCTGTTGCTGTGTGGAGCAGCCTTTGTCAGTCACCTCTGAACGTCACTCACTCACTCATCCGGGCATGCAATGCGGTCATGAGGAAACGCAGCTTTTTGATATGAAGTTTTTGTTCCCGAATACAAATATTTTTTAAAGTATTTGTTCGAAATAAGTATTCGTAAAAAACACGTTATTTGTGCCTTTCCGAATACCGTATTCGGGTTCGGATCCACCCCTAGTGTACGTCCTGTTTGGAATACGACTGGCGTGCCAGAGCTTGTATGGGTCAAAATGAGTCAGGACACCACGCGCTACCCTTGTTTACCTCTCTCGAGACAAAGCTACGACTGCCCACGATTGTCGGTAGGCCAGTTGCTACCATTTAGTGAACAACTCGCGCTATAACTCTCTTTTCATTTATTTAATCTAATTGGTTTTGTATTCGTGCATTTTAGTATTAACCACTGTTTAAATTATTTTATACAACCCCATCAATGTATAATATTTTTTTTCATGGGAACGGATTAATCATTTTCCCTTTATTTCTTATGGGAAAAATTCCTTTGGTATACGTCCTGTTTGGACCTGGGACCTGGGACGGATTAAGGACGTATATCGAGGTACCACTGCATTTCAGCGCAAAAGCATCAGAACCTAAATATAGTGACTATTTCCTGAGTGTAGAAAGTACTGTTCTGATGCCCTCTGGTGGAAAACCTGGCAATTACATTGAGCGGAGTTCGGTGACATAGTCGGTGTTAAAAGGTAAGTGGCATCTTCGAAGATTTTCAGGTCAGTGATCATAGTACAAACATGCACGCATCGCTAGTTGAGCAAAAACGGAACCCCCAGGTCGATTCCTTCACCGACAGCTTGGGGGG
>JAODKC010000047.1:14389108-14407328 GCA_026777985.1 Mormyrops attenuatus | reverse complement strand
GGGCTTGGAGAAGCAGATTTAACTAATGGCGGCAGTTATGATTATACGCAAGCTTCAGGTCCCGCTGAAGCTGCCCGCTGCCTGCCCACAGCTTGACTTAGAAAACTCAGGCCAGTGCATTACTCTGGAGAATTAGCTCGACTGTCAAAGATCCAGAAGCTGATTCGGGGTGCCCAGTACCTTACGGGAGCCCTTCAATACGTGTACGACCCAAAATCTCTAGCTCCGCCCCTGGATGTGGATATGATTTTAATGATATTAACAATTTAGCTTAAAAAAGCCCCCCAGGTTTGTCTTGGCTGTCACTGCTGCAGAACCCCAGCAGACATGTGGAAATTTACCCCAATATAATATTCACTGTTTACAGGACCACGATAATAATAATATAACGATTGAGAATGATAACTAATATTGATCTCTGTGGTGAAACACTTTTTTTGCTGACCCCATCTTGCTCTCCAAGACACACAGACACATGTATAGGTGAGCGAAAGCTTGGCTGTGAAGGGCACCCAGTAACGGCAGTGCCCATAGAGCTGTGGGTTAAGGGCCCGGCTCAGGGGCCCACAGACGTGGCAGTTCAGCTGAGACCAGAGACTGAGCCGGACGCTGCACCATGCTGCTTCTTGGTGGCATGCTGTTCAAGAAACTGGGCCTGAAACACTAACCAGTAATTCTGAGGAGTAAAGTCTTCCTGTTTTCAGCTGACTGCAATTATGACAATATTGTGAAACAGGTGGTATGAATATAGGCTTGTAGGTCAAATTAAAGCAACACCTGGGTTATTAAATATGAGACTCTTACTGGTACATTAGAGTAACACAGGCACACTGATGCTGAGCAGCCCCCCAGAAGGAGATGGGAATTACCTCCAGAGAGTTCAGTATGCTTTCTGCAGACGATGGGAGCTGAATCCTAAAGCGTGTTTGAACCTACACTGGCTACCCTTATATGTTTGGGTGAGTTTGATGCATTTGGGAATTATATTTCTGTTAGTTGTATGTTTGTGTTTTTCACAAGACTTCAGTTAATAACATCGGAAATATGCACAATCCTGGACCTTGCATACAAACCGTTGGCAACATATATTTTTATACCGTACGCTATCATAACCCTGATCATAACACTGTCAATACCAAAATCTAGCCATGCTGTGTTCTGTAGTATGGGTGGCAGGTATTTGTCATGGTGTGTATCTGTGTGTGAATAATCAGGCAGGGAACAAGATCATATTTGGAAGTGGAACTAAAGTACTCGTAGAACCACGTAAGTACACGTGTCATTTTTCACTGATGTTCTAATCAACGTCTCATCAATCAAGGCTTTTGAAAGATTTTATTTGGACCAGTTATACAAAAGTGGCATCTAAGCTTGACCCATTTGATTCACAATGCCTCAGTATCCTACGGTCAGAAGCTACGAGAAGCTTTTATTGAGTATCGCTGACATCACAGTCCCAGTATTCACAAACTGGGTTTTGTCACTGAGGCGTATTGTGTGGGGAGGCAAATATTGTGTGAGTAATGCTGATAACTGGTTGAGCTTTGGAACTGGGAATCGGGTCCTAGTGGAGTCGACTATGTGGACGTTTTCCTTCTCATACAGTATCACTGTGTGTCCATTTCATGCTTATCGTTATTTGTTATCATTGGGGAAAAAGGCAGGTTAACATCTGAGAGTAGATAGAGAGCGTCTGTCACCAAACTGGACGCCCATTTCACTGGGCTAATTAGGCAGATTATCACTGTGGGGTTTAAGATCATCCTTTGTTTAGGATCAGGGGTGAGAGTCTGCACTACTATAATTTTATACGGCTGGACATGGCGGTATATTTCATTATCCTTTGAAAAATATATTTAACAGGACCCTTTTCATTAGGCCTACAGTCTATTGAATTGTGAAAAAGACTGATATTCCGGAAAGGATAATACCACTATGTACTTACCATGAGACGTACAAAATTTATGATTTTGCACTGATAATAATACTGATGTGATTGCACGTGTACATAGATTATATTTGGACGTGGGGCTTGCTAATTAAGTGTGAACTTTGGTGCCTAACAGCTTTAATCTGACATTATGTGACATACTTGAAACACAGCAATACTCAAAGCTCACAGATGATAATTGTTTATGCTTTAGACTGAAGGGTGAGATGAGTGTAATAGACAGAGTATATTGTATTGTAGTGTAGCACTGTGTGATTAGTGGCTCTAACAAGATAACATTTGGTGAAGGAACACAACTTATTGTACAGACAAGTAAGTGGTAACCTGTGTTATTTATGCAGTTATATTTAATTTATTTTCATACTGGTCATGGATCATATTAGTTAGATATTCATGGTGAGTGTTTATTGTACTGTGACGTAGCACGGTGTGAATGACGACTATAACAAGGTAACATTTGGTGAAGGAACACGACTTATCGTACAAACAAGTAAGTACAAAATTAAATTAGCTATAGAAATTTTCCACATTTACAAATATTTACAAATGTTTAGTCAGTGCGCTTTATCAGTGAGGGGTTTACACGATGGTTTTCCATATTAAGCATGATAAATATCGGCTTATTTAGTTATTCACTGAAATTTAATTCGTTATTTAATTGATTACGTTATTTAGACACATCTGGCAACAGCGTCGTTATTCCCAGGTTATTCACACATTTTTTGATAAAGTTGAAACCGTCTTTCACTGGACTGTATTTGACATGGACATTAATGCTGTGTGACACGAGCCAGCTCTGACCCGATGGTTTTTGGTAATGGGACCAGAATAACCATTCAATCCAGTAAGTTTAACAGTATCATTTAGTAAGATTTTTTTTGTAATAACATTTAAAGTAGCACGAAAGAAAAATATATTTAGATATAGGCTACGCATGCGTCAGGAATATGAACAAGCTAGATCGGTATACGCATGAATATATATGTTATTTATGCCACATTCTGGATAATTCAGCAATATATGCTGGACTGTAGAATGTAAATAAGTATGAATTTAGAGAAAACTGTCCGTAGGCATATATGCACTGTTATAAAACACTGATTGCGGCTGGTGTTCATGGGGAACGTTTGCTGAAGAAACACAATTTTTCATAAAATGTTGACTTTACTGCGGTAGTGAAAAATGATTTTGCCCTTGAGTTATTATCACGCTAAAAACGGCGTGTCATCCAAAGCAGAAGTTGCCTGAGTTTGGTCATGAATTTGCTTAAGAATAAGCAAAGATCTCGCGTCTAATGCCTGTGATTTTTGTAACAATTGGTGGATATTATAAAGCAAGTGTACGAAGTAGAAATGAATTAGAAACGGGAAGAAGCGGGCTTAAATGAAGCTGCCTGAAATATTAGGGTTGATAGGCTTATTAAGGTCTGTGCTGATTACCTTAATCAGGACGAGATCCGTAGCTCAGCAGAAAATGAAATTTAAATTTTAATTTTAAGTATAAATTTATATTATATGAAAACCACGTATGTGGACATACAAAGGCGCCTGCAGCATGAACACACATCGGGGTTTGCGTAGCGGTGTGTAACAGTGTGGTCAGCTGGGTATGGCGACAAGTTTGTCTTTGGATCTGGAACTAGTTTAATTGTTCATTCCAGTAAGTATGAAACTGTTACAAGTACATTTCCTTAAGTGTCATTATGTATGGCACAATAATAGTTTACTTTCCCGAAAAGCACAAATTGGTATTTAAATGCTCATTCCAGGATTCAGTATTATCATGTGTGTGTGTATACATAATATTATGTGTATTTGTCATAGCGTATAACTCTGTGTGAATGCCGCCACTGACAAGCTCATTTTTGGTAGTGGAACGAGAGTTATAGGGGAAACAGGTAAATCATTTCAGTTTTCTGTTAAAATAAATGTATAGTGTTGCTGTACCATTTCATCTTAGTAGTGTTTCTACAAATTACGAAGGCATTGTTACATGATTTTGTTTTAAAATATGTCCAGGTGTGACAAGGATTTGAGTTAGTGGCAGATATTCCGTCAGGACAGTTCACCACAGATACGGGTGGAGGATTATGGAAAGATGCAAGTTTTCTGAGAGTAAGCTTAGGGAGAGATACAAGTATTTAGTGTGGAGGATTAAGGACAGATACAGGTATTTAGAGTGAAAGATTATGAAGAAGTATAGGTATTTAGTATGGAGGAGATCATTGTGTGAATAACCGAGAGACATTCATTTTTGGAGGTGGCGCTCGGTTGATTGTGCAGACGGGTAAGTTGCGTGTTACACATTTTTTAAAGGTGTTTATTAATAGTATTTTCAAAGTCATCTAATTAGTATTTTCAAAGTTCCACTATTAGTTTCATTTCTAATAATGGAAAAAAATCTGTATCCAATATATAATTTATTACTGCTGACTTGATAACTGTAGTGTATTTAATTCAAAGTAGCATGTGAGATGAAATCTAATGTTTAATAGTTTTTTTTTTGCCGTCATGTTTATGGTATCATTTGATAAGTGACTCTGAAAGTGTTTGTACATATGTAAAGGGAGCTGAACAGCTTCCATGGATTCCTTTAGTTTCAAAGGACTTTGACGTTTTTATTTGACATCTATTATACCATTGTATGGGTTCAGGTGGTTCATTCTGTATCATTTTTGGCCAAGGGATCGAACATATAATTGAGCCAAGTAAGTGGCTTGTTCATGTAAGGGTAAAAGGTAAAGGTTAAAACGCTGTTAAAATACAGTCCAATTTAATTGTATGTCTTGAAAGTATTCAGTGTAGGTATTAATTACTGTTATTCTTTAATTATATCCTGAAATCTTTTGAGGCATGCGCTTTTGTTAAACAGGTTAATGGTTATCGGGGAACTTTCCCATATAGGATGTCATTTGCGTGATTTTAGTTAAAAATGTGGCTGAAACTGGCTGGAAGGGGGAGATGAAATGTAATTACCTACAGGGTAATGTAACCTTGAAAATACAGCAACAGCTGTACTTTATGAAGGCGTGAGCTACATTTTAATGATGTAGGGTATTTGACAAGAGTAAAACCACTGTGTGAGAATTTCAGGCTCAGACCCCCTGCTCTTTGGCGAAGGGACCAGATTGACCATTGAATCCAGTAAGTTAGAATGTAATTGTGGTAAATAAGTCTAAGCTGTCTTGTAATGCAGAAAGAATTATGAAATTAGTGCTTTAAACTGGGTTTCAGATAAGTGTAAATGCATGATTCTGGACAATGTATATTGTACTGCAGTGTAACACTGTGTGAATAGAGCTGGTAATGAGAAGGTGATATTTGGAAAAGGAACCAAGTTAATAGTGGAGAAACGTGAGTTTTTTTATGTATCTGTATTTCTTTTAAAAAAAAACTTGACATAAACCTTATAAATTAGATATATTTATGAAATGAGTGACTTTAGACTGAAGTGGTTAGATCAGTGTAAATGCATGATGATGGACAGTGTATATTGTACTGTAGTGTAACACTGTGTGAATACTGGTACTGACAAGTTAACCTTTGGTGAAGGAACGCGACTTATCGTACAAACAAGTAAGTACTAAATTGCATTAACTATTAACAACTGATCATACAGACCAGTAAGTGATGACCTGTGTTATTTGTGTCATGATATTTAAAATAATTTTCTCTAGGGGTGAGATCAGTGTAAATGCAGTGTTTATTGTACTGTACTCTAACACTGTGCGAATTATGGAGGTGGTAAAAAGCTGATATTTCGAGAAGGAACCAAGTTAATAGTGGAGAAACGTAAGTTTGGCTGCAAGATCAGTGCATGATGAGGGACAGTGTATATTGTGCTGTAGTGTAACACTGTGTGAATACTGGTGGCGACAAGTTAACCTTTGGTGAAGGAACGCGACTGATCATACAGACCAGTAAGTGATGACCTGTGTTATCTGTGAGGTTACAGTTTAATTCACTTTCTCTGTGAGGTCAGATCAGTGTAACAGAGAAATGAACTTTATAAAACTGTTCATTTCACATTTATTTATATAGGTCATAATTTATGAGATGGGAAAATCTGCTCACTAGTGATTTACTGTTGAAACAGAAAGTTTGACCAGAACTGTTTAGTTTTGTGTATTTGTAAACCGTTCAGATATTATGAGATGATTGCACTTAATGAAGTGTGTTTTTTTGTTACGTTTAATTAATAGATATTTAAAAGCAAATTGATAAAATTTATTTTATTGTATAAATCTGTATATACAATATTATAGATATACCATTTTTACATACCTTATCACATAATACACAAAAAACATCAGTATCTGGATTTAGGTTTGAGCTGTAACATAGATTTCTTGAGGGTCAGGACCTTGTGCCTGTAGGGTCTGAGGTTTACATACTGCTCTGTAACACTGTGTGAATACTGGTACTGGTAGAAAAATGGTCTTTGGCTCAGGAACAAAGCTCATAGTTCAAAAACGTAAGTATCACAGTGTGTTATGTTTTATCATAAATAGGTTGTTTAATTGTATAAGATTCAGAATGTCCATGATGCAAAAATATGATCATTTAGACATGGTAGTTTGGAGTGTGTTTGTTGTGTGCAGTGTAGAATTTGGAGCGCTTAGTGGATTTTTACTGTTTTATTATCAGCGGTTTTTCAAATGCCTTGAAAGTTTGCAGTGTAGTTATTCCTGACCATCATTAATTACTTATATTCTGAAATTATCTGAGGCATGTGCTTTCGTGAAACAGTTTAACAGTCGTCAGTAAAACTTTCCCAGATAAGATGCTATTCGCATGATTTTGGTTAAAAATGTAGCTGAAACTGAGGGAAGAGAAGAAGATGAAAAGTTGCAGACAGGATGTCATTTGTGTGATTTTAGTTAAAAATGTAGCTGATGTAACCTTGAAAATATAAGAACTGGTGCATTTTAGCAAGGTGTGAGCCCCGTTTTAGTGGAGGGTATTTGACAAGAAAAAAAACACTGTGTGAGAAGGACGAGCACAGACCCCCTGCTCTTCGGTGGAGGGACCAGATTAACCATTGAATCCAGTAAGTTATAATGTCCTTAGTGTAAATGAGTCTAAGCTGTCCTGTGATGCAGATGTTACTATGGAATTAGTGCTTCAAACTAGGTTTCAGATCAGTGTAAGTGCGTGATGATGGACAGTGTATTTTGTACTGTAGTGTAACACTGTGGGAATGCTGGTGGTACCGCTGCTTACAAATTAACGTTTGGTGAAGGAACACGACTGATCATACAGACCAGTAAGTATTGACCTGTGTTAGTCGTGTTGTTATAGTTTAATTCACACTCTGTTTAGGGTGAGATCAGTTAAAATCCATGATGAATATTGTTTTGACCTTTTGTATTTTTGCATATATAATTAATTCCATAAACAGTATGGTTTAGTAGAAGAAAATGTATGCGATTAGGCTGCTAGTTATCAGCATTCATAGTCAATTCATGTCTGACACCAGTGAAACGTCATGGAGCTGGTATACAAATAATCAGCAAAATTAAAAAAAAAACACAAAAAAAACGTACTACATCTTTAAGGATTTATCAACAGCTGTTAAAATAAGCTGGAGTAGCCTTGTAGTCAGACGCAAGTGGGTTTCATATTTTAATTTCTGTTCTGTGTCTGGAGCTGGTAGTTTCTGTTGAGCCATCAAACACTGTGTGAATAGAGGTGATAACAAGCTGATATTTGGAGAAGGAACCAAGTTAATAGTGGAGAAACGTAAGTTTGACAGTAACTGTTTTTTTCATTATTTAATAGGTAGTTAACAAACATGAAAATATTTCTCATGTTTACTGTTGTAATTTATTAGGATTTCCCTTTTATTTACATTGTTGTAAGTCTGAGATTCTAATTTATGAAATGAGTGCTTAGACTGCAGGGTGAGATCAGTGTAAATGCATGATGAGGGACAGTGTATATTGTACTGTACTGTAGCACTGTGTGAATGATGGTAGTGGTGCTGGTTGGAAGTTAATATTTGGTGAAGGAACACGACTGATCATACAGACCAGTAAGTGATGACCTGTGTTATCTGTGATGTTGCGTTTTAATCCACTTTCTCTGTCTGATCAGTGTAGGTTTGACCTTTTGTCTTTATCCATATATAATGAACTCCATAGACAGTACAGTTGAATAGAAGAACATTTATGTGATTAAGCTGCTGTTTATCAGTACTTATTCATGTCTGACACCAGTGAAAGTTCAGGAAAAAAAGGTATATAAATAATCATCGAAATTACGATAAAACTACCTCTTTACATATTTCATATCAACAATTAAAATAAGCTTGAACACTCATATAACCTTATAGTAAGAGCAGTCAGTGGCTTTCATTTCTGTTCTGTTAGTTTCTGTTGAGCCATCAAACACTGTGTGAATAGAGGTAATGAGAAGCTGATATTTGGAGAAGGAACCAAGTTAATAGTGGAGAAACGTAAGTTTGAGCGTAACTATATTTTCTGTATTTTTAGCAAAGAAATAATTAACAAACATCAAAATATTTCTCAGATGTTTGACCCATTATAATTTGTGATGAGTGCTTTAGACTGTAGGGCGAGATCAGTGTAAATGGATGGTGATGGACAGTGTATATTGTACTGTAGTGTAACACTGTGTGAATGTTGGTAGTAATTACAAGCTAACGTTTGGTGAAGGAACGCGACTAATCATACAGACCAGTAAGTGTTAACCTGTATTATCCATATTGGAAAAAATTGCTGTTTTGTCTCAGGCTGTTTGGTCTCCTGTTTTCATAATTTTGCTGACAGGAAAACCATTACAATAAGACAGTCCATTCTATTAATACCCTACAGTAATGTCTGTTGTTACATATTTTTAATCTAAAGAATCTAAAGATAATCCAAAGATTAATTCAACATTTTGCTGTTAGTTTAAAAGGCAGATTTTGCCAAAAATTGAATCAGTCTTGCATATTCATGAATTCATATAAGTAATGTATTTCACTAGAATACATACTTTGTTCTTGGTTAAATCCCACACTTGTGGTGTTTGTCATGGTTCGTGTCTGTGTGTGAATACTGGTGGGTTTAACGAGATAGTATTTGGAAGTGGAACTAAAGTATTTGTGGAATCAAGTGAGTATTTTTATGTGTTTTAAGTGAATTTTGTTTTAATTAGAATTCTGTTAGATGTAGTCATGAAGACTAAGAAAACTGGATTGTTTACTGACTTTTGACTGACAAAAGTGGCCAAAAATGCAAACAGTCCCAAATACCCAATTTTGTTTTTCAGTCTGAAAAACTGAGAAATTTACTTAAATGCTTAAATTGTTACTTTGTATCTGCAAACTTAGTATATCTTAATTTCTGGCTTGTATCTGGAGCTGGTAGTTTCTGTTGAGCCATCAAACACTGTGTGAATTCTGGAAGTGGAGCTCGCAAGATCGTATTTGGAGAAGGAACCAGGTTAATTGTGGAAAAACGTAAGTTTGATCAGAACTGTACCCATTAGAATTCAGTCAGAATTCTGTTTTTTTTTCAGTTATATGTAGATGTCTTTGTAGAGGTCCCTTGTTTTTATATAAGCCGTAAAGTCTCATATTTATGGTGTTTAAGAGAAATGGGTTATGGTCATGTTTCCCTCACTGACCTGTGAAGCATTTATTTATAAAACACAGATCTACATAAAGATTCGTTATAAAAATGTGCCTGGATATGCCAAGGGTGCCTGTAGGTCTGAGGTTTACATACTGCTCTGTGACACTGTGTGAATACTGGTGGTGCCTCAAAATTGATTTTTGGCTCGGGATCAAAACTGACGGTTGAACACAGTAAGTTTTTTGTTTGTAGTAATTTTGAAATAATTTCCTTTAATCTACTAGAGAATAGAAGGATTTATTTCTGATAGAGAATATGTTTGTCATATAAACAGATGTCTAGCTGCTATTATGCATGCAACTGGTGTTAAAAGTTGGTGTCTGTAATGTCGTTGAATTTATAAATAAGAATATGATATGGAGATATATTTTCAGAAAAGAGTGACATATCAGTTTGTGGATACAGATTCATCTTATAACTTTGCATGGATGTGCTGAGGGTCAGATACTCGTACTTGCATGGTCTGAGGTTTACATACTGCCCTGTAACACTGTGTGAATACGGATGGTGGTTACAAGTTAATATTTGGTGAAGGAACACGACTGATCATACAGACCAGTAAGTGATGACCTGTGTTATTTGTGTCCTGATATTTAAAATAATTTTCTCTAGGGGTGAGATCAGTGTAAATGCAGTGTTTATTGTACTGTACTGTAACACTGTGCGAATTATGGAGGTGGTAAAAAGCTGATATTTGGAGAAGGAACCAAGTTAATAGTGGAGAAACGTAAGTTTGGCGGGAAGCGTTTTTGTATCTGTACTTCTATTTAAAAATAAACCTTATAAATGATATATATATATGAAATGAGTGACTTGACTTAAGGGTGACAAATACATGCTGATAGACAGTGTATATTGTACTGTAGTGTAACACTGTGTGAATGATGCTGCTGCTGGTTACAAGTTAACATTTGGAGAAGGAACACGATTGATCATACAAAGAAGTAAGTGATATCAGTGTGGTGACAAAGAAAAACAATTTTTTTCAGATATATGGAGATGCCTTTATTAGAGCCTTGTTTTTATAGGCTGTGATGTGTTGTGTCTGTGCTGTTTGAGAGAGATGAGTTATATGACCGTTTTCCCAGCACTGACATGGTAAGGATTTGCTTACAAAGGATCTACATAAAAGACTCATTATAAAACTTTTTATGAATATACAGAGGGTACCTGTTGGGTCCGTATATACAATATTATAAATATACAATTTTTACATACCTTATCACATACACAAAAAACTGTATTTGGATTTAGGTTTGAGTTGTAATATGGACTTCTTGAGGGTCAGGACCTTGTGCCTGTAGGGTCTGAGGTTTACATACTGCTCTGTAACACTGTGTGCAAGCTGGTGGTGCCTCAAAATTGATTTTTGGCTCAGGAACAAAGCTGATGGTTGAACACAGTAAGTATTTTTTGCTAAGTAGTAATTCTTAAATAATTGACCTTATTCTTTTGGGGAGTCATAGGATTTTTTTCTGGTAGATTGTATGTTTTCCCCATAAACAGATGAATAGTTGTGATTATGGATTTTTTTTTTGGTAAAAGACAAACTTCAGTTTGTGGATGCGGGTTCATCTTATAACTGTACATGGATGTGTTGAGGGTCAGATCCTCGAACCTGTAAGTCTGAAGTTTACATAATGCTCTGCGACACTGTGTGAATACTGGTATTAGTGATAAACTGGTCTTTGGCTCAGGGACAAAGCTAATAGCTCAACAAAGTAAGTATTTGTTGCTAAATAATTGTTCACTAGGCCTGTCTGGTCTCAGGTTTATATACTGTAGTGTAGCACTGTGTGAATACTGGAAGTGCTGGGGGTTACAAGTTAATATTTGGTGAAGGAACACGATTGACCATACAGACCAGTAAGTGATGACCTGTGTTATCGCTGATGTTATAATTTAAATGACTTTCTCTGTAGGGGACAGATCAGTGTAAATGCGTGATGACTGACAATGTTTATTGTACTGTAATGTAACACAGTGTGAATACTGGTGCTGATAGAAGACTTATTTTTGGCACTGGGACAAAAATGATGGTCCAGCATAGTAAGTATGATAATACAGCATGTTTCTGTATGGAAATACGTATCTGATTTGTATCTGAAAGGGACTGGTATTTTTCTACCTGTTTGCATTTCGTTGAGCTATCTGACTGTACTGTCTGAATTAGTATGTCATCTTCATGTCTATGAGGAAAAGCTCAACTTTTTTTTTAATTAAATGGACATTTTGTATGAGGATTGCATATGTCTGTAAATGATAGGCGAAGTTGGAGTGAGCTTCCCAAAGACAGCTTGTCAGTTACCTGTAACTATAATGGTTCGTGTAATTGGGTGTAGCACTGTGGATGACTGGTACTGGATACAAGTTCATATTTGGATCTGGAACTGGTGTAGTTGTACAACCCAGTAAGTATGATGCTTTTCCACAATGTGGGTCGTTAGTTGATGGGCGCCTTCATGCTTATTAAATTGTTGGTAATTCCATTATGTGGTGGATTTTACCCAGCGGAGAAATTATACAGTTCAGTAAGAATATTAACTTTATGGACACATTGGTTAATATATTATGTGTGTCTTGCCGCAACCCAGTATAAAAAGCGGCAGTAGCTTGATTATTTTTTCTTTGACGGTTATAGAAGAAAGCTGATTTATTTGGATAGCGTGTAAAATATTTAGTGCTCAGATGAATAGGGTTCACACAAAGCAATTTGGTAGAAAAAAAATGATAAAATAAATTTTGTATTGCTCTGTTGTAAGAGTAAGAGACTTTTCATTAGGATGTTTATTTGTGAAATTTGCTCCTTATTGCTGTAGGGTAAGATCAGTGTATAGGCAGACCGTATAGACGGTAGGCAGTGTATACTGTACTGTAGTGTAACACTGTGTGAATACTGGTTATGGTAACAAATTAATATTTGGTGATGGGACACGGCTGATCATACAGACAAGTAAGTGATGGCCTGTGTTATGTGTGATGTTGCAGTTTAATTAGCTTTTTTCTCTCAGGCTGTGTTTAGTCACTCCTTTTTTTAAAATACTGATAACTGATCTCCTGTCTGTTACTCCGTACCTGACAGTTTATTACCGTAAATAATCATATAAACCATCTTCACTGTTTCTACACCGCCTTTTAGCCACCCTTGTATCTACACATTGATAAATTAAAATAATTATTTTAGTGGGATACTTTGTTCTTGGTTCAGTTTTTACATGTGTGGTATTCGTCATGGTTCGTTTCTGTGTGTGAATACTGCCGGACTCGGCAAGATAGTATTTGGAAGTGGAACTGAAGTATTTGTGGAGTCACGTGAGTATTTTTGTGTTTTAGTTGAAATTTGTAAAAAATAATTTTAGGATTTAATATTTGGGCTCATTCGAAATTTGGTGACAGCAGAGGGTTAAAGGGCTTTATTTAACTGTTATTGGATAGCAGTGTGAATTTTCCATGTCTCAGTCATGCTAGTACAGTACCATGAACTTTGTACAAAAATGATTACTTATTCAGGTTTGTTATGTTGTTATTTGCATTAATTCTGCAGACCTGGCATGGCTTTTGTGCTGGTAGTTTGCGTTAAGCCGTCAAACACTGTGTGAATGATGGCAGCAGCTACGGAAAGGTCATATTTGGAGCCGGAACGAAGTTAGCTGTGGAAAACAGTAAGTTTGACCCAACATTTGTCATTTTAGTAAAATGACAAAAAACTGTTCAGAGGAATTCACGAGTTCCCTCCCGTTTGCATGTCATGCTAATGTTGAGAAGATTATATATGAAATTAGTTCTTTGGACTGTAGGGTGAGATCAGTGTAAATGCATGATGATGGACAGTGTATATTGTACTGTAGTGTAACACTGTGTGACTAGTGGCTCCTACAAGATAACGTTTGGTCAAGGAACACGACTGATTGTACAGACGAGTAAGTAGTAGCCTGTTTTATCTGCATTGTTATGTTTTAATTCACCTTCTCTGTGTTGTAAGATCAGTGTAAAAGTAAGTCCATAAACAGGGTCACTTACAGCATTCATTTCCATGTTATTTATTGTGTTCTGTAATTAATAATTAATAATCTGTACTGGAAATATGCTGGACTTAAAAAAATCTTGATATTCTGTTTAAAATGGCATAACTGAGCATGGATGTGTAGATGGTCAGGACCTTGTGCCTGTAGGGTCTGAGGTTTACATACTGCTCTGTGACACTGTGTGAATGCTGGTGGTGGGCAAAAAGTAGTCTTTGGCTCAGGAACAAAGCTGATAGTTCAACACAGTAAGTATTACAATGTGTTATGTTTTATCATAAACAGATTGTTTAATGTTATACGATTCTGAATGGGCAACTCAAAAATATGATCAATTAGACCTACAGTGGAATGTGTTTGGGTGTGTGCAGTGTAGTATTCGCACTAGTGTTTTTTTTAAATTGTGTTTTATTGTTAACAACTTACAGCTTTAAGAATGCATATTTTTACCACTTTAAAAATTGCTAGATCCCTTTCAGTGTGTAAGACGCAGTACAAATTGTGTCGGGGGCCAGTAGTTTTTGTGCTATATCCAAACACTGTGTGAATACTGGAAGTGCAGCTGATCCTCTTCTGTTTGGAACTGGGACCCTCCTGCTTGTCCAGTCAAGTGAGTCCTGTCCTTGCTGGGTCCCCCACTGAGTCTTTGCTGAGTCTTTACCTCCATGTCTGGCACGTTATTGAGCTTGTGACAGCCGTCCAGCTAAAACACCTAAACATATCTGTGTGTAAATTGACGAAGAGCCTTAGGTTTTCAAGGGGTCGGCTAATGTGCTCGAAGTCAGTAGCGAAGGATTTCTGTATTTCTATAAACCACAGTCAAAGGGCAGCTCATTTTTGGGTCTGGAATGACTCTACTGGTACAATCCAGTGAGTTTTACACAGTTTCAGAGCCAGTCTAAAGTCTGCACTTGTTTTATTTGCATCATTTTAGAATTTAATTGTGGCTAAACATTTAAATTATGGTGTATAAGGAATAACTTTTAAAGTGTTGTCTGTTTCAAAATATTGCGTAAATATTGACATTTTTATTTCTTGTAAATCCCCTGCGTGTTTTTTTGTTTGTAATATACAGGCTGCTTAGCTGCTGAGGGCAGTTGCTTAATGTATTTGCTGTAGTGTGTAATGCTGTGTGACTCAAGGGATAAACAAGATAACATTTGGGACAGGGACCAAGGTGACTGTGGAGTCCCGTAAGTGGTTGTTTTTATTTTAATTCTGTGAAGTTTTCTTTATTGGAATTATTCATTTATGGAGATGTAGTGAATTCCCAGTGTTTTCTAGAATTGAAATCATGAAGAGGTTTAGTTTTTTGTTGACAGTAGACTTTGTGTGACAAAGAAAGAACAATGACTTTACAGGCAATGGTTATGGATAATCACCAGCAGTTTTCACAGCTTTGTGACAGGTGTGTAGAATGGAGGACTCTGGTGTTTGTCAGCATTGATTGAATCAGAGTTTATTTATCAAAATGGCTGAAGGCAGGACCACAGAGCTGCAGGGCAGTAGACTAACACCTGCTCATACTAGATGATAGTAAAGTCCTGGAGTATGTGCTGTAGATTGTGCAGTGTGGTGCTGGCGGTTTGTGTCGAGCCGGGAAACACTGTGTGAATCAAGGCACTGGTGCTTTCAAGCTCATATTTGGAGAAGGAACAAAGCTGATTGTTGAAAAACGTAAGTTTAATCATAACTGTTTTGTTAAATATTTATATTTTCATTATAGAAAAAGTCATAAAAGTATTTTTTATGTGTGTGACCCAGTATAATTCCTGATTTACTATCCAGTATAATAATGTGAGTCGCATGATGAGGGACAGTGTATATTGCACTGTAGCGTAACACTGTGTGAATACTGATAGTGCTGCTGGACGGAAGTTAATATTTGGTGAAGGAACACGACTGATCATACAGACCAGTAAGTGATGACCTGTGTTATCTGTGCTGTTATGTTTTAATTCCACTGTATGATCTGATCAGTATAATTAAGGAAATGAAATGAGTATTTTTGCTTATAAATAACTCCATAAACACTGGAGTTGAGAAGAACATTGATGTTATTAATCTTTTATTTGTCAGTATTTATAGTGAAAATTTGGCTTTGGGGTTGTTAACAACAGTGAAAATTAAATTAAATATTCATATCCTAATTAAATTCTCATACAGTCAGACTTTTAAGTGGCTTTAATACGGTTTAATTTATGGTCTGTATCTGGAGCTGGTAGTTTCTGTTGAGCCATCAAACACTGTGTGTATAGAGGTGGTGCTTCGGACAAGTTGATATTTGGAGAAGGAACCAAGTTAATAGTGGAGAAACGTAAGTTTGACAGTAACAGTTTTTTTCTGTATTTTTAGCAAAGATATTTTCAAACATCAAAGTTTTTCTTATTGGCTTCACCTGGTAAAATATCATGATTTCCCTGCTATTTACATTATCACAATGTTGATATGATTATTTATAAAAATGAGTGCTTAGACTGCAGGGTGAGATCAGTGTAAATGCATGATGAGGGACAGTGTATATTGTACTGTAGTGTAACACTGTGTGAATGATGGTGCTGGACTTAAGTTAATATTTGGTGAAGGAACACGACTGATCATACAGACCAGTAAGTGATGACCTGTGTTACTTTTTAATTCACTTTCTCTGTTGGGTCTGATCAGTGTAGGTTTGACCTTTTGTCTTTATCCATATATAATGAACTCAATAGACAGTAGCGTTGGATAGAAGAACATCTATATGATAAAGCTGCTATTTATCAGTATTTATAGACAATTCATTCTGACACCAGTGAAAGTTCAGGGAAACAGTATACAAATAATCATCAAAATTAAGATAAAACAGCCTCTTTACATATTTGACATCAACAATTAAAATAAGCTTGAATACTCCTATAGCCTTATAGTCAGAGCAGTCAGTGGGTTTAATAGCTTAATCCCTGTTCTGTATCTGGAGTTGGTAGTTTCTGTTGAACCATCAAACACTGTGAATAATGCTGATAAGATCATACTTGGAGATGGAACAAGGCTGATTGTTGAGAACAGTAAGTTTGAGCACGGCTTTGTATTTTCCTAGATTTTTTATAGAAATAATTATGTAAAGGTAACACCATCATCAGCTCGCAATATCATTTCAGACCTGGCTGACCGATTAATTAATTCTGGAAAATAGTAAATTTGGCCAGAACTCTTCAGTTTTGTATATTCATAAAACATTTACATTTCATAATTCCTTATCACTTATAAAATTTATTCTTTAGACGGCAGTGTGAGATCAGTCTAACTGCACGATGATGGACAGTGTATATTGTACTGCGGTGTAACACTGTGTGTTTGCTGATGCTGGTGCTGCTGGCTGGAAGTTAATATTTGGTGAAGGAACACGACTGATCATACAGACCAGTAAGTGCTGACCTGTGTTACCTGTGTTACCTGTGTTACCTGTGGCGGTAAAGTTAAATTCACTGGGTCTGATGACATGTTTTCTAACAAGAATACGGTATTCCTTGTATTTCATTCACCTCTTTAATTGCACAAACCAAGTTTTGTATAATAAAAAAACTTGTATAATTATAAATATTATAAATATAGGGTTGTAGTCAGATGAATTGGTGAGTTTAATTGTTAAATTTCTGTTATGCATCTGAAAATGGTAGTTTCTGTTGAGCCATCAAACACTGTGTGACTAGAGGTGGTGCTGAAAAGCTGATATTTGGAGAAGGAACCAAGTTAATAGTGGAGAATCGTAAGTTTGACTTAATTGCTTTTACTTTATTTAAAGCAAAGAAGTAATTAGTAAAACATCACGATATTTCTCACCTACTACATATTTTTTTAAGGTTGAGATGATCATATATGAAATGTGTAGAGTAAGATCAATGTAAATGCATGATGATGGACAGTGTATATTGTACTGTAGTGTAACACTGTGTGACTACTGGTACTGGAGTTAACAAGTTAATATTTGGTGAAGGAACACGACTGATGATACAGACCAGTAAGTGACGACCGGGGTTATTCATGATGTTACATAATAATTCACTTTCTCTTTTGTGTCAGATCAGTGAAAAAAAATAAGGACATGATCTGTAAGCAAATCTGACCCTCTGTGCTGTATTTGTATATTTGTATGTTTAAGAGCAGTATGAATAGATCAGATAGTTATATTTATTGGTCTAAAGAACCATATTTAATTAGGAGATATGAGAAAAAAATATGAGATTCTTTTGTTGTTTAATTTTTAAAAGAACACAAATTAGAATTATTGCAAGCTTTTAATTGGTCTGAATACTTTTGTACTGATCCAATTATTCTCAGTTGATGAGGGTATTAGTGAGGGAAGTTTACTGTGGAGTGTTTTGGAGTTATATATGAAAAAGGTCAGGACCTTGTGCCTGTCGGGTCTGAGGTTTACATACTGCTCTGTAACACTGTGTGAATACTGGTAATGTTGGAAAACTGGTCTTTGGTTCTGGAACAAAGCTGATAGTTGAAAAAGGTAAGTTTGACTTCAACCTTCCTTTATTAACAGATTCTAACATGATTAAAGAGAAGTGTGTGTGAACAGGCTGATGTGAAGGTTAATGGCAGGAGTTTGCTCTGATTTAG
>JAODKC010000047.1:14348433-14389000 GCA_026777985.1 Mormyrops attenuatus | reverse complement strand
CTCCTGTGTGCCCTGTGGTGTGACACACTGGTGATGCTCAGATACGTTTTTGATGGTCGTCTTTACACTGTGTGAATCGTAACAATGACAAGATCATATTTGGGTCTGGAACGAAATTGTGGATTCAGCCAAGTGAGTAATTCAGTCTTTAGAAATCTTTTTCAAAATCCTATTAGAATTTACTAAGTGTTTCTGAGAGTAAATTTTTACATGTGACATAAAGTTTGCAGCTTATATGAAAATGTAGGTTGATCTATAAAATATTGATCATAAGCAGTAGACTGTATATGTGTGCACTGCTTGTCCTCAGCTGTGGTGTCTGGTCACCATTTTACATAATTACGTTGACAGATAAACTATTCTCATAAGACTGTCCATTTTAAAAATGCACTATAATAATATCTGTCGCTACTTAAATGTTGATCGATTGTTTCCTAGCAATTTACTTTAAGTGCACCTGCATAATCCCTTTACAATGTATTCATAGAACATTAATTGTAAAGTGTAAATTTAATCATCAAGTTAAGGAAAACTGGGCTTTATTTGTGGGATTTCTTACCCCATTATGACCAAAAATGCAAACAATGTTTAGTAAATAAATTGGTGTTTCAGTCAGGAAAATTAAGCAATTGACTGAAATGTTACTTTGTATCTGCAGACTAAGTGTATTCTAAGTTCTGGTCTGTGTCTGGAGCTGGTACTTTTTGCTAAGCTATCCAGCACTGTGTGAATTCTGGAAGTGGAGATCGCAAGATAATATTTGGTGAAGGAACCAAGTTAATTGTGGAAAAACGTAAGTTTGACCAGAACTCTACCCAGTAGAATTCAGTGCTGCAATGATTGTATATAAAATGATCGCTTTAGGCTGAAGTGTAAGATCAGTGTAAATGCATGATGAGGGACAGTGTATATTGTACGGTAGTGTAACACTGTGTGAATGATGCTGGTAGGAAACTAATCTTTGGTGAAGGAACACGACTGACCATACAGACCGGTAAGTGATGACCTGAATTATCTGTGATGTTACGTTATAATTTACTTTCTCTGTGGAGTCAGATCATTGTAGAATCAAGGAAGTGAACTGTGAATTGTGAAAAATTGTGAAAAATAATTATTTTTGACCCTGAGTATCTTTGCATATATAAATAACTCCATAAACGCTGAAGTTGGATAGAAGAATGTTGACGTTATTTCTCGATTATCAGTATTTACAGTGAAACCTGGGAGGTATCAGCATCAGTGAAAATTAAATAAAGTTCTGATATATTTATGTTTAATACAGTTTAATATCTGGTCTGTATCTGGAGCTGGTAGTTTCTGTTGAGCCATCAAACACTGTGTGAATAATGCTGATAAGCTAGTATTTGGAGATGGAACAAGGCTGATTGTTGAAAATGGTAAGTTTGAACAGGACTTTGAATTTTCTTAGATTTTTGATAAAAGTATTTCTCTATAGAATCCTATAACAAAATTATACTTCGAGTAAGCAATTTGAGTTCAGTCCTAGTTACACCGATTCGTTAGATAAATGTGGAAAAGTAGTAAGTTTCACTATAACTAATTAGTTTTGTATATCCGTAAAACATTTAAATATGATGATTGCTTATAAAATGAGTACTTTAGACTGTAGGGTGAGATCAGTGTAAATGCATGATGATGGACAGTGTATATTGTACTGTAGTGTAACACTGTGTGTATACTGGTGGACAGAAGTTAATATTTGGTGAAGGAACACGACTGATCATACAGACCAGTAAGTGATGACCTGCGTTATCTGTGTTATCACTTTAATTTCCTTCCTCTGTTGGGTTATGTTACAGAAATGAACTGTGAGAAAAATGTATATATGACCCTGAATAGTTTTACATATATAAATAATCCCATAAACACTGCAGTTGTATAGAACATTGATGTCATTTATCTACCATTTATCTGTATTTACAGTGAAACCTGGGCTTTGGGAGCTATCAGCATCAGTGAAAATTTCATTAAATGCTGATATATCTTAACTAAACACTCATACAGTCAGACCAGTAAGTGTGCTTAATACAGTTTAATATCTGGTCTATATCTGGAGCTGGTAGTTTCTGTTGAGCCATTAAACATTGTGTGACTAGGGATGGTGCTAACAAGCTGGTATTTGGGGAAGGAACCAAGTTAATAGTGGAGAAGCGTAAGTTTGTCCTTAAGTGACTTTTCTATATTTTTAGCAAAGAAATAACAAAGATCAAATTATTTCATCTGTTAAAATTCGTAATTTCTCTCCTGTTTATATTATTACAATGCTGAGATGATTATTTATGAAATGAGTGCTTAGACTGTAGGGTGAGACCAGTGTAAATGCATGATGAGGGACAGTGTATATTGTACTGTAGTGTAACAATGTGTGAATGCTAATAGTGCTGCTGGTTGGAAATTAATATTTGGTGAAGGAACACGACTGATCATACAGACCAGTAAGTGATGACCTGTTTTATGTGTGATGTTACTGTTTAATTCGCTTTCTCTGTTGGGTCTGATCAGTGTAGATTTGACCTTGTGTCTCTATCAATTAAGATAAAACATCCTCAGTATGTATTTGACATCAACTATTAAAATAGGCTTGAATACTCCTATAGTTTTATAGCCAGACCAGTCAGTGGGTTTAATTTCTATTCTGTGTCTGGATTTTAATTACTTGTCTGTATCTGGGGCTGGTAGTTTCTGTTGAGCCATCAAACAATGTGTGAATTGGGACGGTGATAACAAGCTGATATTTGGAGAAGGAACCAAGTTAATAGTGGAGAAGCGTGAGTTTGAGCGTAACTATATTTTCTGTATTTTTAGCAAAGAAATAATTAACAAACATCAAAATATTTCTCAGGTGTTTGACCCATTATAATTTGTGATGAGTGCTTTAGACTGTGGGGTGAGATCAGTGTAAATGCATGATGATGGACAGTGTATATTGTACTGTAGTGTAACACTGTGTGAATACTGGAGCTGGTGACAAGTTAACCTTTGGTGAAGGAACACGACTGATCATACAAACCAGTAAGTGATGACCTGCATTACCAGTGCTGGTAAAGTTTAAGTGTTTTTTACCAGACTTATTTTCATAGTGTTGATGAGAGACAAACCTTTATAATTACACTATAAAATCTGTCAGGCATTCTTTCTTTATTGCAAGCTTTTAATTAGTATGTATATTTTTTAGATTTTCTGTTCTGAGTTGGTTTTTCTCGAGTAGAGAGGACTTTAGAGAGGAAAGTTTGCTGTGGAGTGTTTTGGAGTTACATATGTATGGGGTCAGGACCTTGTGCCTGTCGGGTCTGAGGTTTACATACTGCTCTGTGACACTGTGTGAATACTGGTGTTGCTGGAAAAATGATCTTTGGTTCAGGAACAAAGCTGATAGTTGAAAAAGGTAAGTATGACATCAATCTTCCTTTAGTAACAAATTCTAACATGATTAAAGAGAAGTGTGTGTGAACAGGCTGATGTGAAGGTTAATGGCAGGAGTTTGCTCTGATTTAGAAGTAGCAGAGGGAGAAGTGTCCTTTATGCCCGGGACAGTTTTCCTCTATTCCAGACTCACATGAGAATTCTGTTATTTCTCACATTATTGTGAAAGTGTTCTGTGACACTCCTGTGTGCCCTGTGGTGTGACACACTGGTGATGCTCAGATACGTTTTTGATGGTCGTCTTTACACTGTGTGAATGTTAATAATCAGAAGATCATATTTGGGTCTGGAACTAAAGTGTGGATTCAGCCAAGTGAGTAATTCAGTCTTTAGAAACCTTATTAGAGTTTAATAATACATTCTGTGGACAGTTTTCTGATGTGATATATATACATATATATGTGATATAAAGCAGCTTATATGAAACTGTAAGTCAACTGATCCAAAGCATTCATTTGTATATATCTGTGGACTGCTTGTTCGAAGTTGTGATATCTGGTCACCTGTTTTTATAATTTAATTAACAGAAAAACTATTCTTAAAAGACAGTCCACTTTAATAATATATATACTTTAATAATATTTGTTACTACTTTCATTTTTCTAAAAATTAATTCAGTGTTGTGTTGTTAGTTTGATAGGCAGAATTTGGCCATAATGAAATAAATTATACATATTCATGAATTAATTTTAAGAAAAGCATTTCGCTAGAATAGATACTTGGTTAAATCCCACACATGTGGTATTTGTCATGGTTCGTGTCTGTGTGTGAATACTGGTGGGGTAAACAAGATAGCATTTGGAAGTGGAACTAAAGTACTTGTGGAATCACGTGAGTATTTTTATGCATTTTAAGTTTTGTTATTTGAGTTTAGTTATTTGAATTCTGTAAAGTTTGATCATCAAGACTAAGAAAACTAATCTTTATATTTGGGATTTCTTACTGATACTGACCTTGAATGACCAAAAACGTGAACAATCCAAAGTAAATTAATCGACTTAAATGCTTAAATTGTCATTTTGTATCTGTAAGCTTAGTGCGTTTTAATTTTTGGTCTGTGTCTGGAGCTGTTAGTTTCTGTTGAGCCATCAAACACTGTGTGAATTATGGAGGTGGAACTGCCAAGTTAATATTTGGAGAAGGAACCAAGTTAATTGTGGAAAAACGTAAGTTTGACCTGAACTATTTCTGGTACAAGTCAGTGCTGAAACTGCATGCTGATAGACAGTGTATATTGTACTGTAGTGTAACACTGTGTGAATGATGCTGCTGGACGGAAGTTAATATTTGGTGAAGGAACACGACTGACCATACAGACCAGTAAGTGATGACCTGTGTTATCTGTGTTATTATCAGTATTATTGACATTATTATTAGACTTTTGCACATATAAGTAACTTCATAAACGTTGGATTTGGGTAGATGAACATTGATGTTATTGCTCTGTTATTTATAAGTATTTGCAGTGAAAACTGGGCTTTGAGAGTTGATAGTGAAAATAAAATTAAATACTTACAGAGTCAGGCCATTAATTTGGGGTGATGCAGTTTAATTACTTGTCTGTATCTGGGGCTGGTAGTTTCTGTTGAGCCATCAAACACTGTGTGAGTTTTGGAGGTGGTAACAAGCTGATATTTGGAGATGGAACCAAGTTGATAGTGGAGAATCGTAAGTGTGACTGTTACTTTTTTTCTTTATTATTAGCAAATAAATGATTGAACAGATTTCAACACATGATGGAACAGAATGTCTGTGTGTGAACAGGCTGATGTGAAACAAACATCTAAATATATTTTTTTTGTATATTTGTTCCATTAGTATTCACAGTTCCCTTCCTATTTAAATTTTCATAATGGTAAGATGATTATATATGAAATTAGTACTTTAGACTGAGATCAGTGTAAATGCATGATGATGGACAGTGTATATTGTACTGTAGTGTAACACTGTGTGACTACTGGTGGTTACAAGTTTATATTGGGTGAAGGAACACGGCTTATCGTACTAGCAAGTAAGTGGTAACTTTAATTTTGTCCTGCCGCCTATTAACACATTCACCTGCCGCCTATTAACACATTTCTAGATTGTTCATCTAGAAAAGGGTGGAAAAGCCTTCCTGGATTTTGCATTATATGATATAGCTGCCAGTTCCCTGGTTAGGTGTAATGCTGTGTGTTTATAAACTTAATAATAATGTGTCTTTAGTTCGTGAGAAAGCTAGGATACATTTTCAGCATTTAGAAGTCATGGAGTACATCGGGGGCATAGCAAGGCAGCGTGTAGTAACATCACGTCCAGATCTCGATTTATAGTAAGATTCACCTGCTGGTGATGAGTGTTTGTACCTACAGAGTTTGGTTTACATACTGCCTTTTAACACTGTGTGACTACTGATGGTGGTAGAAAACTCATTTTTGGGTCAGGAACAAAGCTGATAGCTCAACACAGTAAGTACTGCACATTTTGCCCAATACAACGGTTGGAAATCGTTTTCATTAATTGGAACAATGTGTGTTTTCAGATGTTTTTCTGACGTTGGTCAATGGAAAAGCCAACAGTTTGATGAGTCTGAGAGACAAACAGGAAAAACTGTTGGGTTTATCAGGTGGAATGATACAGCATTAGTGATTTGTCAGTCGGTTTGATAGAGTGATTCATAAATTAGTTTGTCAGTAAGAGTGGATTTGCAGCATGTCAGCTAATGATTATCATCCTGTCTGCTACAGACCATCACAATATCTTGGAAACTATTTTTTTTGACTATTTGTCCATCTCAGATGATGTAGGAAGTGGACATGGCAGCTTTGTGGGCCCTGGGTTTTCGTGCTGCGTGTTCACACTGTGTGAACGGTCAAAGCGCAGTTGACCCTCTGGTGTTTGGAAAGGGGACCCTGTTGCTCGTGGAGTCAAGTGAGTCCCCCAGTCTTTCATTTAGTCCAGATACACGTGAAATTCAGCCATGCTTTTAGTCACATAAGTAAACACTCAGGCTGCATTATTTGAGATCAGCACGACCCGTGAGGTATGTTGGTAGGGGATGCAAGACGGTGTTCAGCAGTTGGGCTGAACTTTGTTTAGTCTTTTCAGGGATAAAGTGGATTTTATAAAGGGCCAGTTTGCATCTCTGTCTGTTTACGGTGACAGTGTGTGGTCAGAGGTTACAGGTGGATGAAGTTAAACCATCGGTTTGTTAAAAAGCGTCAACTGCGTTCAGGCTTGTGATGGTTTTAAGTGTGCAGGCAAGCACAGTGTGAAGAACACAGGGTTCAAACTCATTTTTGGACGTGGGACTCGGGTGATTGTGGAGATTGGTAAGTGGACATTAAATCATTATTAATTAATTAAGTGATTCGATTTCATCCCTGGATATTTTATTTTAATAAGGCTGTTTGATAATCGCTTTCCAGGTTTCCGTGGCTTTTGGAATCTTCTTTTTAAGTAATAATTTACTTATAAATGTACCAGAAAGTGAGAAATCAGTAAATATTCTGCAATAGAGGTTATATTGTTGTTATGTATTAAGCTGGTTTAAAACAAGTTTAATATCTCATCTGTATCCTGGGCTGGTAGTTTCTGTTGAGCCATTAAACGCTGTGTGAATTTTGGAGGAGCTACTGGTTACAAGCTCATATTTGGAGAAGGAACAAAGTTAATTGTGGAGAAACGTAAGTTTGTCTGTAGCTACCTTTTCTGTATTTTTAGCAAGCCTGAGCATATTCTGGGTGTAATAGAACCACTTCTACCTTATAAAGGAACCAAACTGAATTATGATTTTTGTGGATATTGTGCATGTGATTGACTCAGGTCTGTTCTGTTTATATCCAGATGTTGATGTGATATGAATGACACTGATATGCATAACATTACTGATTAGATTGAAGGGCGAGATCAGTGTAAATGCGTGATGATGGACAGTGTATATTGTACTGTAGTATAACACTGTGTGTCTACTGGTGGTGGCTATGGGAAGATGACATTTGGTGAAGGAACACAACTTATCATACAGGCAAGTGAGTACTGGCTTAAATGATCCTCATTACGGTTCATTCTGCTATTAGCTCTGAGGTTTCCTTTGGACACCTGAGTTTTTCGCTCATGGAGGAGCCGATTATCTTTCTGGTGTTGCCTGCTTGTCATACTGCAGCCGTCATAAATATGAAACGTCATACAATCTGGGCATACGCATCTTAACAAGCAAAGTGGACTAAATCTTATTAACTGCATTAAATCATTAACCAAACGTATTTAAGTGTTAGAGTTTGGTGCAGAGTGTTCCTGCTCTGTGCAGCATACGTCGTATTTGTCATGGCGTGTATCTGTGTGTGAATAATCAGGGAGGTTTCAAGCTCATATTTGGAAGTGGAACCAAAGTACATGTGCAGTCAAGTAAGTTCTCGCATATAATTTTAACCTCCAAAAACAATAGAATGTCAATTGCTATATATGAAGATATTGATGGACTTTTCCTGGAAGCCACAGAAGTTAATAGAGAAATAAGTGGCTGTTTCTTAAAAGAGGACAGAATTTTGGCACTGTTGAACTGTGTGAGAAAGTTTCGGCTTAGCCGGACACCTGAGTGCTTGTAGACTTTGGTAAGTGAAGATCGGTGCTGTTTTGCTGTTATAATTTTGAGAACTGACCAAGAAGCCTTTTCAAATGGTGACAGTGGAGGTAGCAGTTTACTATGGTCCTGTGGTATCTGACATGCCCCGAGCCTCTCTGTGGTGCGGATGGTCCTGTGCGCTCTGTAAGTGGAATTATAAAATTGCATGTCATTGTGGCAAAAACAATAGCGATAAAATGAGGACGACTGCTTTACCACAGCTTGATTTTAAAACAGAGCCATGGTACGCTAGCCGATCCATGTACCTGTGTGTGTTATGGAAAACAAGGTGCAGAGCCAGTTTCCCCATGGACTGGTGATCAGGATTCAGATGACAGCTGGTCACTTGGTGTAAATACTAAAAGCTCATAAAGGGCAATCTCTGTAGAGGGAGGAAATGGTGGAACAGAGCAGTATTAGTGAGCAGTCATACTCACAGATGTTACTGTGTTATCTTAGTATCCAATGGCCGTCACTACAGATGATAAATATAAGACATCACACCACACAAGGGCTACAAAACTTCATTATCAGTGAATGTAACCATGCTGGCTGGAAAGAGCAGTTTGTGTTGAGCCGTCAAACACTGTGTGACATACGGAGGTTCTGCTGGAAAGGTGATATTTGGAGGCGGAAACAGGTTAATTGTTGAAAAACGTAAGTTTGACCAGAGCCATTCAATATTTTTAACATTTTTATAGAAAACAGAAAAAAACATTATTAATCAAATTCAAATTTTTTATGTGTTTGACCCAATATAATTCATTTATATATGGTATTATAATGTGAGTCACACTATGATGGACAGTGTATATTGTACTGTAGTGTAACACTGTGTGAATACTGGTGATGCTGGTGGTCGGAAGTTAATATTTGGTGAAGGAACACGACTGATCATACAGACCAGTAAGTGATGACCTGTGTTATCTGTGTCGTTACCTGTGAGAGAAATGTATATTTGATATTGTGTATTTTTCAATATATAAATAATATAACATAAATTGGAGCTGGGTAGAACAACATTTCGTTAATCTGTTATCTGGTTTTTATCAGTATTTACAGTAAAATTTGGCTTTGGCAGTTTAACGACAGTGAAAATAAAATTAAATATATACTCATTAAATACTCATTCAGTCACACCATTAAGTGGATTTAATACAGTTCAGTATCAGTTATGTATCTGGAGCTGGTAGTTTCTGTTGAGCCATGAAACACTGTGTGAATACTGCTAACAAGCTGATATTTGGAGAAGGAACCAAGTTAATAGTGGAGAAACGTGAGTTTGTCTAATTTTTTTCTATATTTTTAGCAAAGAAATAGTTAACAAGCATTAAACTATTTCACCTGTTAAAATTCATTATTTCTCTCCAGTTTATATATTATGATGTTGGGATTATTTATAAAATGAGTGCTTAGACTGTAGGGTGAGATCAGTGTAAATGCATGATGAGGGACAGTGTATATTGTACTGTAGTGTAACACTGTGTGAATGCTAATAGTGCTGCTGGACGGAAGTTAATATTTGGTGAAGGAACACGACTGATCATACAGACCAGTAAGTGATGACCTGTGTTACCTGTGTTACTTTTTAATTCACTTTCTCTGTTGGGTCTGATCAGTGTAGATTTGATCTCTTGTGTTTATCCATGTATAATGAACTCCATAGACAATAGCGTTGGATAGAAGAACATCTATGTGATTAAGCTGCTGTTTATCAGTATTTATAGACAATTCATTCTGACGCCAGTGAAAGTTCAGGGAAACAGTATACAAATAATCATCGAAATTAAGATAAAACGGCCTCTTTACGTATTTGACATCAACAGTTAAAATAAGCTTGAATACTCCTATAGCCTTATAGTCAGAGCAGTAAGTGGGTTTAATAGCTTAATCCCCGTTGCGTATCTGGATTTGGTAGTTTCTGTTGAGCCATCAAACACTGTGTGAATAGAGGTGCTGCTGACAAGCTGATATTTGGGGAAGGAACCAAGTTAATAGTAGAGAAACGTAAGTTTGGTTGTAACTTTTTTTTCTTTATTTGTAGCAAAGGAATAATTAACAAACATCAAAATATTTGTCATGTGTCTGCCCAATTCAAATTCATGATTTCCCTGCTATTTACATTATCATAAGTTTGAAATTATTATTTATAAAATGAGTGCTTAGACTGTAGGCTGAGGACAGTGTATATTGTACTGTAGTGTAACACTGTGTGAAGGATGCTGGTGGTTGGAAGTTAATATTTGGTGAAGGAACACGACTGATCGTACATACCAGTAAGTGATGACCTGAATTATCTGTGTTGTTACATTTTAATTCACTTCCTCTGTTGGACCCTATCAAGAAAAAAGAAGCGGGGGAAAAATTAATCCGTAAGCAAATCCGAAAAAAAAAACAGTTGTGCCATAGCATAAGTTTGTAGATTTGACCTTTTGTGTTTTTCCATATATAATGAACTTAATCAACAGATCAGTTGGATAGAATAACATTTATGTGATTAAGCTGCTATTTATCAGCATGTATAGTCAATTCATGTCTGACACCATAGAAAGTTCAGGGACACAATATATTAATATCAACATACAAAGCACTGATATACTTCCTTACAGATTAGTTAACGGCAATTAGAATAAGCTTGAATACTCCTGCATGCTTATAATCAGACCATAACGTGGGTTTCATAGCTTAATTTCTGGTCTGTATCTGGCACTTGGTAGTTTCTGTTGAGCCATCAAACACTGTGTGAATAGTGCTGAAAAGCTGATATTCGGAGAAGGAACCAAGTTAATAGTGGAGAAACGTAAGTTTGTCTAAGTTAAGTTATTTTACCTGTGTTTTTGGCAAAGAAATAATTAACAAACATTATAATTTTCCTGCTGTTTACATTATTACTATGCTGAGATGATTATGGAATTACCGATTACACCGATCATGGACAGTGTATATTGTACTGTAGTGTAACACTGTGTGAATGATGGTACTCGCAAGTTAATATTTGGTGAAGGAACGCGACTGATCATACAGACCAGTAAGTGATGACCTGTGTTATCTGTGTCGTTACATTTTAATTTACATTCTCTGTTGGGTCACATTATTTAGTCTTTATAGATTATTCTTGCTGACGTGACTATATTAATTTTTAAAAGTGAAAGTGTTAAACTGTTATTTACATGGATGTTCTGTTCTGACCTGATTAAACTAGAGGGTAGTTCTGTGATTATGTGTTTTTGATGGTGCATAGTGTTAATATGGCTCCATTAGCTGTATTATAGCTGTAATGTATTTGGGGTAACACTTTACTTGACGGGACACAAATAATGCAGTGTGTTAAGGAACTATAATTAATTGTTGTTAACTAATTTAGTTCCTGATCCTGAACCCTCATACTTGATTAATGATGAATATCAGTATGTAGATGATAGCTGATGGTTTAACTGCATATAGATGACCAGATGACCAGAGAGTCAGGACCTTGTGCCTGTAGGGTCTGAGCTTTACATACTGCTCTGTGACACTGTGTGGATGCAGGTTATGGTGGAAAACTGGTATTTGGCTCAGGAACAAAACTAATAGTTCAACTAAGTAAGTACTGAAATGTGTTACATTTTATATGGCTTTAAACATAATTAGTTGCATAAGATAGGTTTCATACAGCTCAATATCTGGTCTGTATCTGGAGCTGGTACTTTCTGTTGAGCCATCAAACACTGTGTGAATTATGGAGCTAACAAGATCACCTTTGGGGGTGGAACCAGGTTGATTGTTGAAAGCCGTAAGTATTACCAGAACTGTTTTTAAATATTATCTTGTAAATAATCCTGTAATATTACAACAGTGCCAATATCATCCTGGTTAGATCCACTTACAGTGCTTAAGAGTGTGTGAGATGATTGGATGCATTCTGTATATTAGCAATACCTCTGCAATGTTTTTTGTGTTATCTTGTAACACTGTGTGAATGCTGGAGCTGGTGTTGGAAAGTTTATATTTGGTGAAGGAACGTGACTGATCATACAGACCAGTAAGTGATGACTTGTGTTATCTGCGTTGGTAAAGTTTAATTTGCCGTGTTCTCCCAGGCTGTGTCTGGTCACCATTTTTCTTAATTTTATTGGGAGGCGAATCACTACACTATAATTACACTATGATAATCTGTCTGTCATTCCTTATAGATCATTCATCTGTGTAGTCAGACAAACCAACAGTAAAACTTTGATTATAAGGCACAGAAACAAACAATAAATTTAGACAATGAGTAGAATTTATGATTTCTGTCCTATTTCTATTCTTGTAGAGATGATTATGTTGAATGAATGCTTTATACTGAAGGGTGAGATCAGTGTAAATGCTTAATGATGGACAGTATATATTGTATTGTAGTGTAGCACTGTGTGAATGATGGTAGTGGTGGATTTAACAAGTTAATATTTGGTGAAGGAACGCAACTGATCATACAGACCAGTAAGTGATGATCCGTTTTATCTGTGTTGTTACATTTTAATTCACTTTCTCTATAGGGTCCTATCACAAAAATGATGCGGAGAGAAAAATTTGTCACTAAGTCTGACCCTGTGTGCTGTATTTGCTCCAATGTATTTCTGTACATTTCAGAGTAGCATGTAAACATCATATATTTATATTTATGATGCAATAGAACCACATAAATATTATTTAGAAAATCAAAAAAAATTGATCATTTCGTTTAATTAATTGGTGTCATACAGACAAGTGAGTACTGGCTTAAATGACTATTATATTATGGTAATTTAAATTACTATGTTAATAATTACATCATTGTTTGGCCAGAAAAGTTGACAAGAAGTTATTTTGTGGGAAGCTGGCTGTTATATATTGTGTAGTACGTTTAATTTTGCAAGGTGTAATTCACTTTGGCAGAATAGCTAAATACCATATTCACTATATTCAAACCTGTTTGCAGTGATATTACGTTTATACTATTATGCTTTAGGATCAAAACATAATCTACTCATTAAGTTTCTCAGACACTATGTATCTCCTGCCTCAGCCATCTTGGCTGTGTTTACACATGTAGAATTTGTCACGGTGCGTAGCTATGTGTGACTGTTACAGGGACATACAAAATCATTTTTGGCAAAGGAACTAAAGTCTTGGTGGAACCAAGTAAGTCGTTTTCTAATTATTATGTGCAGATTAATCAGCAGCGTGACATATAACTGAGGGTGGCTTGCTGGTCTCTCTAAGTTATGATGGATTACAGATGATTGTATAAGTGGGATTGCAGCGAGTGGCAGGTATTTAGAATGGATGACGGCACTGTGTGAGGAACTCGGCTGATAAGCTGGTGTTTGGACATGGGACTCACTTATTTGTGGATCTGAGTAAGTAAACTGTGGTGTCCTACCTTATTTTTAATGCATTTCATATGCAGTAAAACGAAAATGCTGTATCTTAGACATGTATTCAACTGATTAAGTCAGTTTTTAATGTTACAGCACGTATCACTTACAAACGTACTCTCCAGTGTACTAGAGAATGACATTAATATGTGGCATAAACCCATGATTCAGTGGGTTCAATACAGGTTAATATCTGGTCTGTATCTGGAGCTGGTAGTTTCTGTTGAGCCATCAAACACTGTGTGAATAATGCTGGTAAGATCATATTTGGAGATGGAACAAGGCTGATTGTTGAGAATGGTAAGTTTGAACTTAACGTAGAATTTTCTTAGATTATTGATAAAAGTTAATCTGTAAAGAGTCCTATAACAAAATAATCTTGCAAGGTTGCAGTATTATTTCAGTCCTTGTTATGCTGACTGGTTAATTAATTGTGGTAAAGTGTAAGTTTTGACCAATACTGTTTAGTTTTGTTTATTCATAAACATAAAAATTTTATAAGATGATTACTTATAAAATGAATTCTTTAGACTGCAGGGTGAGATCAGTGTAAATGCGTGATGATGGACAGTGTATATTGTACTGTAGTGTAACACTGTGTGTATACTGGTGGACAGAAGTTAATATTTGGTGAAGGAACACGACTGATCATACAGACCAGTAAGTGATGACCAGTGTTATTTGTGATGTTTCTCTGTGGGGTCAGATCTGTATAAAATAAATTAGAATAGAATACATGTACTGTATTGCCATCATAAAATGTAGAACTAAATTGTCCAGTAATTTGTAATAACTGGATGATAACAAGATGAAATTATATAACAAGATGTGATTGATAAAAGAAACATTTATCTAAAGTGTTTCCACCTGTAGAATTATTCATTTTGTTTACATTGTTATAAGGTTGAGATGATTATGAAATGAGTGCTTCATAAACAGACTATAGGGTGAGATCAGTGTAAATGCATGGTGATGGACAGTGTATATTGTACTGTGGTGTAACACTGTGTGAATACTGGTACTGGGGTTAACAAGATAATATTTGGTGAAGGAACTCGACTGATCATACAGACCAGTAAGTGATGACCTGGATTATTCATGATGTTGCATAATAATTCACTTTCTCGTTTGTGTCAGATCAGTGAAAAAAATAAGGAAATGACCTGTAAGCAAATCTGACCCTTTGTGCTGTATTTGTATATGTTTAAGAGTAGTACAGATATATACTGTATATATTATATACTTATATTCATTACTCAAAAGAACCACATCAATATTAGAAAATCTGGGAAAAATCTGATATTCTTTCTTGTTTAATTATTTGGTGACATTCAAAAGAACACCAGTTAGACTTATTGCTTTTAATTAGCATGGATTTGTTTTATATTTGCAGTTTATTAGAGAGTTTATTACAGTTTGCTGTGGAGTGTTTTGCAGTTATATATGCAGATGGTCAGGAACTTCTGCCTGTAGGGTCTGAGGTTAACATACTGCTCTGTGACACTGTGTGAATGCTGGTACTGGTAGAAAAATGGTCTTTGGCTCAGGAACAAAGCTGATAGTTCAACAAAGTAAGTATTGAAATGTATTACATTTTATAAGGCTTTAAATATAATTTTGTGCATGACATAGGTTCAGTTCCGGGTCTATATCTGGAGTTTCTCTTGAGCCGTCAGATGCTGGTAACAAGATCACATTTGGAGGTGCAGCAAGGCTGATAGTCAAAAGTCATAAGTTTGATCAGAGGTTTGTGTTATTATGGCGAGTTTTATTTAACTTTATCATTAGAATTTTGGATAGCTGGACAGGATCCTCTTCCAGTGCCTTAGATATTGCATCCAGTGTATTTTGTGCTGCTATATAACACTGTGTGAATACTGGTGCTGGGAAGATAACGTTTGGTGAAGGAACACAAGTGATCGTACAGACACGTGAGTACCTGTACTGGCTTAAATTTACAGTATGAATATTTACATCACCATCTGACCCGAGGTTTTCTTTTTTGGTTGGCTGTTTCTGATGTTATGTACAGTACACTGCATTTCATGAGATTCCTTATCTTTGGCTAACTTGGCAGAATACCTAAACACCTTCAACTATATTCAAATGTGTATGCAGTTCAGATATTATGTTCATATTCATTTTTATATCAACACATAATTTATTCATTAAGCTTCCCAGACATTGTGGGTCTCTAGTCTCTCTGATTCTGGCTGTGAAACACACCTTTTATAAATGGACTGGCCAGTGTACTAGAAAATGATTTGCATTCAGCATAAACCCATAATTGAGTGGGTTCAGTACGGTTTAATTTCTGGTCTGTATCTGGAGCTGGTAGTTTCTGTTGAGCCATCAAACACTGTGTGAATTATGCTGGTAAGATCATATTTGGAGATGGAACAAGGCTGATTGTTGAGAATGGTAAGTTTGACCAGAAGTTTGTACTTTTCTACATTCGAGTTGCTCCTATAACAGGACAGCGGTGCCAATAGCACTTTCATGCTGGTTTTCAGTAGGGGACAAGCTTCCAATGCATTAGACTGTGTGACATTACAGGATGTATCCTATAAATTGTCATTACATCTACAGTGTATTTTGTGGTGTGCTGTAACACTGTGTGAATGCTGGTGGTGCAGCTGGGAAGCTATTATTTGGTGAAGGAACACGACTTATTGTACAGACAAGTGAGTACTGGCTTAAGTTACAGTATTAATATTTACGTCACTGTTTGACCAGAGACTTTTTTTGTGGAAGTTTGGCTGTTTCTGATATGATGTGTATAGGACTTCATTTCATGAGATCTGATTGTCTTTGGCTAATTCGGCAGAATATCTGAAGACCTCCCACTATATTCAAATGTGTATTCAATAATGAAATTACGTTTGTAATAATTTTTATATAAACACATAATTTATCTATTAAGTAACCCAGACACTGTGGGTCTCCTGTCACACTGATTCTGGCTATGAAACATGCCTTATACAAATCCAGAGATCTCTAGTGTCCAGAGTACTAGAAAATGACATCTATATTCAGCATAAACCAATGATTCAGTGGGGTCAATGCAGGTTAATTTCTGGCTTATATCTGGAGCTGGTATAGTTTCTGTTGAGCCATCAAACACTGTGTGAATTCTGGAGGTGCTGGTAAGATCATATTTGGAGATGGAACAAAGCTAATTGTTGAAAATGGTAAGTTTGAGCATGGAATTTTCCTTTTTCTACAAAACAATTCTGTAACATAACAACACAGAGTAGATAGATAGATAGACTTTATTGTCATTGTACCGAAGCACAACGAAATTTCTTCTGTGCCAAGCCTGAACAAAAGTAATCTACACATGTACACAGATATACACACATACATACTTACACACGTAATAGATACATAAAACACTAATACATACATAAAATCCAGCATTTAAAACAACCATGACAATATAACAATATAACAAAGTAACAATATATCTCAGTCCTTGTTATGCTGACTGGTCAGTTAACTGTAGAAAACAGTATACGTGACCAGAACTGTTTAGTTTTATGTACAATTACATGTTATTTATTTACCTGAAACTTTTATCCAAAGCAACTTAGAGTAGACGGAAGTGTTATTATTTATTTGTGCTCCCTGGGATTTGAACCCACAACCTTTAAATTGCTTTAGACTGCAGGTTGAGATCAGTGTAAATGCATGATGAGGGACAGTGTATATTGTACTGTAGTGTAACACTGTGTGAATGACGTTGGTTACAAGATAATATTTGGTGAAGGAACACGACTGATCATACAGACCAGTAAGTGATGACCTGTGGTATTTGTGATATTGCAGTTTAATTCACTTTCTCTGCTGGGTTAGATCTTGTACAATAACATATGATGACTGTAAGATGATGTAACTTGAAACAAACATAAACAAGCTTTCTTATGATTTTGTCCTTATTTGCATTGTTGTAAGGTGTGAGGTTATATAATAAATGAGTGCTTTAGACAGAACAGTGTAAATGCATGATGAGGGACAATGTATATTGTACTGTAGTGTAACACTGTGTGAATACATATGATAACAAATTAATATTTGGTGAAGGAACTCAACTGATCATACAGACCAGTAAGTGATGATCCGTGTTATCTGTGATGTTACTGTTTAATTATTGTTCTCAGTGGGATCAGGTCAGTGTAAAATTGAGAAATGAACATTTCACATTTCTACATATAGATCACCATAAATAACCATATTCATAATTAAAAAGAGAATCTGTGTAAACATTATTTGTTTTAGAATTTGCTACTAATCTCAATTAAAAATTTTATAGATATACTGTTTTTACAGTACAATACACTGAATACATCAGTACATGAGTCCAGGTTCATGTTATAACTACAAGGATTTCTTGAGAATCATCACCTTGTATCTGTCAGTCTGAGGTTAACTTACTGCTCTGTGACACTGTGTGAATGCTGGTTTTGGTGGAAAACTTACCTTTGGTTCAGGAACAAAGCTGATAGTTCAACAAAGTAAGTAATGCAGTGCGTTACACTGTATAAAGTTTCAAGCATAATTAAGTGCATTACATAGGTTAAATAGCGTTTAATATCTGGTCTGTGTCTGGAGCTGGTAGTTTCTGTTGAGCCATCAAACACTGTGTGAATTCTGGAGTTAAGACCACATTTGGAAGTGGAACAAGGTTGATTGTTGAGAATCGTAAGTTTGACCACAAGTTTGTTTTGCTGCATTTGAGTTTTTTATAATATAATTTTCCAAACTATCCTGTAATTAAACTGCAGTGACAATACCACTTTCATTGCATTTATGGAGAGAGTGCTATCAAACCGTGTGGCGGTGGTGCTGGGAAGTGAATATTTGGTGAAGGCTCATGACTTACCAAGTGACTACTGTAATAAATATAGAATATTAATATTTATGTCACTGTTTGACCAGAGGGTTTTTTTGTAGACAGCTGGCTGTTTCTGATATACTGTATAGTACACTATGTTTCTCAAGATAAATACCTATCTGTCTATTCAAGGATATATTAAATGATGACTACGTTTGTACAAATTTTTATATCTATGCTTAATTTAGTCATTAAGTTACCCAGACACTTTGGGTCTCCTGTCTTGCTAATTCTGTTTGTGAGACATATCCTTTACAAATAGTCTGTCCAGTGTACTAGAAAATTACATTTATATTCAGCATAAATCCATGATGCAGTAGGTTTAATGTATTTTAATTTCTGGTCTGTATCTGAAGCCGGTAGTTTCTGTTGAGCCATCAAACACTGTGTGAGTTATAGTGATAAAATCATATTTGGTGATGGAACAAGGCTGATTGTTGAAAATGGTAAGTTTGAACTTAACTTTGAATTCTCTTAGATTATTAATAAAAGTTATTCTGTAAAGAGTCCTATAACAAAATAATCTTGCAAGGTCATAATATTATTTCAGTCATAGTTATTCCAGTTGGTTAATTCTGGAAAACGTTTCACCTTTTGTATATTCATAAAACATTTAAATATCATTACTTATAAGATTGGTGCTTTAGACTGTAGGGTGAGTTGACTGTAAATACATGATGATGGACAGTGTATATTGTACTGTGGTGTAGCACTGTGTGAATACTGGTGGTGCTGCTGGATGGAAGTTAATATTTGGTGAAGGAACACGACTGATCATACAGACCAGTAAGTGATGACCTGTGTTATCTGTGTTATCACACTTTAATTTACTTTCTCTGTTGGGTCATATCAGTGTAAAGTCAAGGAAATGAACTGTGAGAAAAATGTATATCTGATCCTGAGTATTGTAGCATATATAAATTATTCCATAAACACTGCAGTATGAAATAAGATGTTATCTGTTATCTGTTATCAGTATTTCCAGTGAAAATTAGGCTTTGGGAGTTGATAACTAAAGTGAAAATGCAAAGTAAATACTCATATATCCTAATTAAGACCTCATACAGTCAGGGCAATAAATGAGATTAATCAAGTTTAATTAATCTGAGGTTTGATCAAAAGTAAGTCAAAAGTAAGGAAATGATCTGTAAGCAAATCTGACCCTTTGTGCTGTTTTTCTCTATGTTTAAGAGCAGTATGTAAACATAATATATCGGTCACATTTAAAATAAGAATAGAGTTACTGCATGCTTTTAATTATGTATGGTTTTATACCAACCTGATTATGCAAGAACTGGAAACAAACAATAAATGGATATTTATTATATATGCCATAAGTTGTACACAGTGGAAGTTAGATGCGAAAAGATTTTTTTATGAAATGAGTACAGGGTGAGATCAGAGTAAATGCATGATGAGGGACAGTGTATGTTGTACTGTAGTGTAACACTGTGTGAATACTGATAATTGGAAGTTCATATTTGGTGAAGGAACTCGACTGATCATACAGACCAGTAAGTGATGATCTGTGTTACCTGTGATGTTGCAGTTTAATTCACTTTCTCTATGGAGTGAGATCAGGGTAAAATGAATTGTGTAGTAATGTTTGATAACATGATACATTCAGAGTTAACCATAAAACGTACATATTTCTCATGCTTTTGAACCTGTAGAATTGATGATTTCCCTCTAATTTACGTTATCATAAGTCTGAGATGATTATTAATTAAATGAGTGTTTAGACTGAACAGTGAGATTAGAGTAAATGCATGATGATGGACAGTGTATATTGTACTGTAGTGTAACACTGTGTGAATGCTGGTACTGGAGTTTACAAGTTAATTTTTGGTGAAGGAACGCGACTGATCATACAGACCAGTAAGTGCCAACCTGTGTTATCTGTGTTTCAAGTCATTGTGATCGTTTAATTAGTATTTTAATTATTATGTATATTTTTATATGAACCTGATTATTCTCAGTTGAAAAAGTTCTTAGTGAGAGAAGTTTCTGGTGGAGTATTTTGGAGTTATATATACAGAGGATCAGGACCTTGTGCCTGTAGGTCTGAGGTTTACATACTGCTCTGTGACACTGTGTGAATGCTGGTGGTGGTTACAAGATAATATTTGGTGAAGGAACACTACTGAGCATACAGACAAGTAAGTAGTAACCCGTGTTATCTGTCAATTTCAAGTTATTGCATTCTTTTAATTAGTATTTTAATTATTATGAATATTTATATTGACCTGATTATTCTCCGTTAGGGAGGTTATTAGTGAGAGAAGTGCAGTATTTTGTAGTTACTGTATATTTGTAGACGGTCAGGACCTTGTGCCTGTAGAGGTTTCCATACTGCTCTCTGACACTGTGTGATGATTGCTGGTGGTAAGAAGTTAACGTTTGGTGAGGGAACGCGACTGATCATAGAAACCAGTAAGTGATAACTTGTTATCTGTGCTGATATCATTTTATTAGTCGTTTTCTCCCAAGCTGTGTGGGGTATTCAGTATGATAATAGATTCTCTCTATATCATGAATATAATGTGTTTGTTCAGTTATATATGTGTTGATCTAAAGTATCTGTGGAGAATCTTGGGTTTGGGCTTTAATTTAAATTTAAATTGTATTGGAAATCATTAGAGATGATCGTTTAAAGGGCAGTAATAGCTGATTGACCACCCCACCGCTTATCCAGTACAAAGCCGGGGGGGTGGGGGTTAATATGGTGAAACATTAGTTATTAATCGGATAACAACCTGATCTGGTGAGTGACAGGTGTCCAATCTGAAAGACGTCACTGTGTGAGGACAATGGCTGACATTTGGATGGTAGAGTTGGGTCACTGTGTTAGGAGTCTTTGACGTTATTCAGATGATATTCAAAATGTTTGACACCAGTGGCAATACTGTAACACATTTATTGTCAAAATAATTAGAGAATCTAATTTTAATTTAAAGTGATCAAAATTTCCCTAGATTTTAGAATTCCCCCCTGGGATCAATAAAGTTCATTGTAATTCTAATTCTCCAAATATCATTAGTCATGTTAATGAATCAAACTTATTTTCTGGCAGAGTCCTGCAAATTAAGAGTTTGCTTAAATACTTCATGCCAGTTTTATTGAGCTGGTAGTTTCTGTTGAGCCACCAAACACTGTGTGAATTATGGAGGTGCTGGTAACAAGCTGATATTTGGAGACGGAACCAAGTTGATAGTGGAGAAACGTAAGTTTAGCCAGAACTTTATAAATATATCTTGTTTAAAATATTACCCTGTAAATAGCCCTCATCAGATTCTCCAGGGTTTTGTATAGTATGAATGTATGTACAGTATGTAATAAATATATTTTGTTTTTATGAGACAAGATTTAAAAAGCATTTAAAAAGTAATAGATTAATTGTTCCTACATATATGTAATATGAAGGATATATTTGATAACACTGATATTACATCCATGGTGTATTTTGTACAGTCATGTAACACTGTGTGAATGTTGGTGTTGGGAAATTAACCTTTGGTGAAGGAACACGATTGATCATAGAGACCAGTAAGTGATGACTTGTGTTATATGCAATGTGGCAGTTTAATTCACTTTTAGGGGTCAGATCAGTGTAAAATGAACAATGTATGATAACTTCAGGATAATATGATAACAAACAGGTGCAAACACAAATATGTAATGCCTCTCAACCTGTTGAATTTATAATGCTGAGATTATTGCTCATAACATCAGTGCTTTAGACTGTAGGGTGAGATGAGTGTAAATGCATGATGGTGGACAGTGTATATTGTACTGTAGTGTAACACTGTGTGAATACTGGTTCTGGTCGGAAGTTCATCTTTGGTGAAGGAACACGGCTTATCATACAGGCCAGTAAGTGCTAAATGGTAGTATTTAAAATGTCATAGATTGATTTTCCCAACATATATGTAAAATGGCAGGATATATTCTTTCTACTCATATTACATCCGCAGTGTATATTGTACTGTAGCGTAACACTGTGTGGATACTGGTGCTCGCAAGTTAATATTTGGTGAAGGAACACGACTGATCATACAGACCAGTAAGTGATGACTTGTGTTATCTGTGATGTTGCAGTTTAATTCACTTTCCTCATGGAGTCAGATCAGTATAAAATAAATGCAATAATGTTTGATAACTGCAAGATCATGATACCACCAGCGCTAAGCCATAAAACATACATATTTACAAGGTTTTCAACTTGTAGAATTTATTATTTCCACCAATTTACATTGTTATACGTCTGAAATGATTATTTATTAAATGAGTGCTTTATACTGAGTATTGAGATCAGTGTAAATGCATGATGAGGGACAGTGTATATTGTACTGTAGTGTAACACTGTGTGAATGATAATACTCGCAAGTTAACGTTTGGTGAAGGAACACGACTGATCATACAGACCAGTAAGTGCTGCTTTATATTTGCAATATTATTGTTTATGTCACTATTATGCTGTAGTATAATGAAAACTGTCTTGTGGATCAGTACCACCATATATCCAGAACAGGAAGTGGGTTTAGTACAGTTGAATTGCTTATGTTCTGCATCTGGACCTGATAGTTTGTGTCGGGGCGTCAAACACTGTGTGAATTACGGAGGCAAATTCCTGTTTGGAGGCGGAACAAAGTTATTAGTGGAAAACCGTAAGTTTGATTCTGTCTCATGTTTTTGGGAACAGGGGATACTTATGAATGTCTGAAGTAAAGTATTTTCATTAATGAGCCAGTGTGTGAATGCTGATGGGTTTGAGGTATGAAGATAGTAGCTGACTGTAGTTGTTGTCAGCTAGGTGTTATTAACATATTTAGCTAAACCCTGTCACAGACTGTCTGTTCCGAATGTAAAAGTACGACTCACTGATTATGCCAGTCTTCGGAACTCGACTGCTGTCATCCACTTTGTTTCTAAGATCATAAAACACTGGAACAAAGACAGTAACACAGTCAATTACTGAAGATCCTGGGTAACGGTGTTCATCAAAAACGTCTGATATAGCAGCCAGCAGAAGGTAGCAAATGGTCAGACTGGTGGCATAGTTATGATGGTGGACAGTGTTTATTGTGCTGTACCGTAACATGGTGTGAATGACGGCTTTGGGAAGTTAATCTTTGGTGAAGGAACACGACTGATCATACAGGCCAGTAAGTGATGACCTGTGTTATCTGTGTTACAGTTTAATTCACTTTCTCTGTGGGGTCAGATCAGGGTAAAATGATATTGTGCAATAATATTTGAGAACTGCAAGATTTCATGATGCAATCAGAGGCAAACCATAAAACAGGCATATCGGTCATGCTTTTCAACCGGTAAAATGTACGATTTCCATTGATTTACATTGTTATAAGTCTGAGATGATTAATCTGAGTGTTTTAGACTTTAGGGTGAGATCAGTGTAAATGCATGATGATGGACAGTGTATATCATACTGTAGTGTAACACTGTGTGAATACTGATAATTGGAAGTTAACCTTTGGTGAAGGAACACGACTGATCATACAGACCAGTAAGTGATGACCTGTGTTATCTGTGTTGGTTAAGTTTAATTTACCGTTTTCTTCCAGGCTGGGCACCTGTTTTCATTATTTTGTCGAGAGACAAATCTTTCCAATAACATTGTGTTATTCTCAGTTAATTCATGGTTAATTCATCTGTTTATTACAGACGCCAAAAGTAAAACCGCTTTCAATGTGCAGTTTGGTTAAAATTTGTGAAATAACTACTTAGGACTGTAGGGTGAGATCAGTGTAAATGCATGGTGATGGACAGTGTATATTGTACTGTAGTGTAACGCTGTGTGAATGCTGGTGTTGGTGGTTACAAATACATATTTGGAAAAGGAACACGACTGATCATACAGACAAGTAAGTGCTAACTTGAAAACATTTATTTGCTATTTACAGATTTTGTGGTTGGTTATATATCTATATATGTAAAAATCTTAGGTTAATTTAATAGACTCTTTCTGTATATTGATAATAATCTGATACATGAACTTGTTTTCCAAAGGACATTGTAAGATGGAGAGTGTTATGAAATAGGTAATATGATGTTTTCAATAAGGTTGTGATTTATGCAAGGAAGTGTAATTAGTCAGTAGTCTGTACCTGTAGAGGGGTTTACAGACTGCCCCATACTGTAGCTGTAGAGGGGTTTACAGACTGCCCCATACTGTAGCTGTAGAGGGGTTTACAGACTGCCCTGTAATGCTGTGTGAATGCTGGCTTTGGGGGTGCAAAGCTGACATTTGGGGAAGGAACACGACTTTTCATAAACACAAGTAAGTAATCCAGTATTGATGATGGTCATCCCTCTGTCCTCTGGCACTCTGACATCTCTTAATTCTGACATTTGTAATTAAGGAGCTCTTGTGTCATACGGCTGCTTGTACCCTGTCATTTGGCACTCTGTCTGAAACAGATTATATGTCATTTACAAATCATCCTTTGCGTGGAAATATATTTTTGCGCAGAAATACACTTTAGAACATCAAGGCATTATATCTGACCTCTGTGACCATGTCCTAAACATGACTGAAGGATGAAGTGCGACTGTGGCTCCATCGGGCTCCTCGCAGACATTAAACGCTGTTAACGCTAATAGGCAGATGCCATGGTCATTTGATTTGTCAGTCAAAGACGTTTCAGTAATTACATTCATCGTAACACAGAAACCGTAGGGAGCCCACTGTCTATAGCTGGTTGAAGGGTCCAGATGGTGGACTGTTGTTTTTGTATGGACCTTCCATTCTGTGTGAGGGCTGCTGGATTTAACAAGCTGACGTTTGGGTCTGGAACCAGATTATGGGTGAATTCCAGTGAGTAATGACATCTTGGCTTCTTACCAGAAACGTTTCTGCTTAGTTGCCCTTTAAATACATAACATTAGATATAATCTAATATAAACATAAATATTGTGAGATAAAATATGTAGAAAGAATGTAGCACTGATATAGACATACATATTTATTCAAATACATATTAATATTGTATGGACTGCGTGATTGAGTGTAGAGGTGGTTTTTGCTGAACTGTTAGTGACTGTGTGAATAATCAAGTAAAGATCATCTTTGGACGTGGAACCACACTCTACGTGGAACCTAGTAAGATGTTTTCCTTCATTTATTTAAAAATGATGCCATATACGATTAAGTCATGTATTCGTTTATTTCAGCAGTTTACATGTAAATGCATTAATAACAAAGAACATTCAGGCTTCATTATGGTTTATGGTGTAACTGTTGCACGGATGTATAGATTTTCAGGACCATACATCTACCTGTAGTGTAGAGGTTTAAATACTGCTGTGTGTCACTGTGTGAATACTGGTGGTGGTTACAAGTTAATATTTGGAGAAGGGACAAGACTGATGATACAGACCAGTAAGTACTAACCTTTGTTATTTGTTTTCTTGTAGTTTAATTCACTTTCTCTGTGGGGTCATATCAGCGTGACATATATTGTGCAAAAATGTAAAATGACTGCAAGATGACATTTTACAACCAGAGGCAAACCATGAAACACAAATATATCCGTTTTTGAACCTATTGATTTATGCTTTCCCTCCTATTTACCTGACATGCCTTTAGACTGTAGAGTGAGATTAGGGAAACATGGCCGACATTTTATGTTGTACTGAACTATAACACTGTTACTACTGGCACTGGGGTGTAGAGGTTAATGTTTGGTGAAGGAACACTGCTGATCAGACAGACCAGGAAGTATTGACCTGAGTTATCTGTAATGTTACAGTTTAATTTACTTTCTTTGAGGGGTCAGATGATTGGAAAGGAATTGATCTGTAAGTGAATCAGTCTATTTACTATATAGTGTTTTTGAGTGATATATGGAGAGGGTCAGGACCTTCTACCTGTAGGTCTGAGGTTTACATACTACCCTGTGACACTGTGTGAATGCTTACAAGTTAATATTTGGTGAAGGAACACGGCTGATCATACAGACCAGTAAGTGACGACCTGGGATATTCATGATGTTACATAATAATAACAATAATAATAATAATAATAATAATTTCTCATTTGTGTCAGATCTGTGAAAAAAACAAGGTAATGATCTGTAAGCAAACCTGACCCTCTGTGCTGTATTTGTACATGTTTAAGAGCAGTAAGTAAACATAATATACTTATATTTATCACTGAAAATATTCACATCAATATTAATTAGGAAATCTGAGAAAGAAATTCATTTTTTGTTGTGTAATTAATTGGTGACATTTAAAAGAACGCCAGTTATTGCAAGCTTTTAATTAGTATGTATATTTTTTAGATTTTCTGTTCTGACAGCTGATTTTTCTCAAGTAGAGAGTTTATTAGAGAGGAAAGTTTGCTGTGGAGTGTTTTGGAGTTACATATGTAGGGGGTCAGGACCTTGTGCCTGTCAGGTCTGAGGTTTACATACTGCTCTGTGACACTGTGTGAATACTGGTGTTGCTGGAAAAATGGTCTTTGGTTCAGGAACAAAGCTGATAGTTGAAAAACGTAAGTATGACATCAATCTTCCTTTAGTAACAGTGCTCAGATACGTTTTTGATGGTCGTCTTTACACTGTGTGAATCTTAATAATGACAAGATCATATTTGGGTCTGGAACGAAATTGTGGATTCAGCCAAGTGAGTAATTGAGTCTTTAGAAATCTTTTTCAAAATCTTATTAATATGTTTAATAATTTCTTCAAAGCAATTTGTAGTTTTTGATGTAGTTATACATTCAGCTTATATGAAAATATGGGTTGTCTTTTTTTAATGCTGATCATCAGTGTTTGGCTATTTATATCTATGGAGATCTTATTCCCAGTTGTGGTGGCCTTTACGCGGGTTTTCCTCTCCAGAATGACAGCTTGGCATGAAAGTTTCCCAGATTAATCCATGCGTTAGGTTGTATTTCTGCAGACATCTTTCAGAGGGACCTTATTGCAATGGTGTAATGCCATGTGTGAACTACAACAAACTCGTATTAGGACCTGGAACTATAGCTGTTATTCTGCCTAGTAAGTGTCTGGGATTTCATGGCTTCTGTCTCGGTGTGCGATTGCTGAGATGGTCAGGCTGGCTCTGTAGATCTGCGTTATGTTATTAAGAAGCACGGCAGCTAAGGGCTGAGGGACCAGGCAGCCTGGTTTCCCAGGGAATCCAGGCTGGGCAGGTAGAGTCCTGCTGTATTCGTTGAGCTCTGTGTCACTGTGTGAATGTGGGAGTGAAGATCAGCTTTGGAAGTGGGACCAGACTCCTGGTGGAACCAAGTAAGAAAGAAAACTGTGATTTTCTTAAACAGCATCAGCTTGCAAAAGGGTATAAAGTGAAAAATCTTGATTTTAAAGAAATTTTGGCAAAATATTACCACTGATGCTTTTAAACCAACTTTTGGCCTGTGCATTACATCACTGACTTCTGTCATAATCAGAGACATTTGAAATGTAATGCAATTAAATACAAAAATTGTATTCAATTTGAAATACAAATGTTGTATTTAAGTTGTTATTTACTAAGCCACGGTTGCTGCTGTTTTATAAATATTTGTTAGGGTCAAGTGTTGGATCTCAGGGTAGATAGTAGATTCCTGTAGGAGATGCATCATGTAAATGGACAGCATACAACAGTGATTCTCAACCCGATCCTGGGGGAACCCCAGGCTCTCCACGCTTTTGCTCCCTCCCAGCTCCCTGCCACACAGTCCACGTTTACCGGGAGCTGAGAGGAAGCAAAAATGTGGACTATCTTGAGGTCCCCAAGGACCAGGTTCAGAAACAGTGATCTAGAGGACTTGAGGTGTGTGTTGTTTAACGGGGGCAGTTGAGGGACACGCTGGAATAATGTGACCCGGCTTTGCAGCTTTCCGTGTTGCTGCTCATTGTTTGGTCTGTGATGTTATTTTGGATGTCCAGTGCAGTATGGTTATCATCTTCTGTTGTCCAGTGTAACGTATATCATGGGAGCAGAGTCCGGCCATGCTGCAGTGGTCATTGGGGGGGGGGGGCTGCTCTGCTGATGTTTTTGCTGAGCTCTGCCTGACAGTGTGAATGAGGGACTTAGGAAGCTGATATTTGGCAGTGGGACCAAAATCTTTGTGGAATCAAGTAAGACTTCGCTTTTTACTATTAAATATTGTTAAAATTGCAGAATAAGTAAAGGTATATAAACATATTTTTATATTTCACTAAAATTCAGGATCATTGCTATTGTCATTATCATTGGCGATGAAAAAAATTCTCTCTAAAGTGGAAATTGGGGGTGATGGGTAAATTCAGTTCTTCAGGTAAAATATAATTTCAAAATATTTTGTAATATTTTTTTGGTAAAGGGAAGTAAGAATGTAAGTAAACAAAAGGAAAGATGTAACAGTTATTTCACTAAAGGGATATTGTCCAAGGCTTCCACATTGTGTGACTGGTTCAGGCAACTGGAAAGTTTTATTTGGAACTGGAACCAAACTGACTGTTGAAACCAGTGAGTACAGCATTGGAATGGTCACCTGCTAAGTATCACTATTTAATTTTTATGTTATCAGTTATGCTTATTGGGTGCCATCATTTTTTCTGGAAAGCCATTTCAGTGATGGGACCATACTGGTCTGATTAGAGGAAATATAAAATGTTTTAACAGGCTGAAAGGTTTTACTGACAAATTCATAATTTTTCACTGTATCCACCTTATTTTATAGAATAGATTGGTATTCTATAAAATCTGTATTATACTGTAAAGATAAAAAACTCTGACCATGCTCAGGACAAACAATTGGAAGATTGGATGGATAGATGGATGGATGGATTAAAATCACTATAAATTGGTATTGTACAATGAACATATAGCCCAAATGCTATCCACCCTGGGTCAGAATTGGAAAAGCGTTGTTGACATGTAAAGCCTGGCTAGTGTGAGGTTCAGGGTACAGAACTGTGGTTTTTGATCCTCTTCCTGACACTGTGTGAATACTAATAGCTACAAGATAACCTTTGGATCTGGAACAAGAGTTCTGGTTCAGTCAAGTGAGTAATTGTTCACATTAAACTATAATGTGTTCTGTTCTTGCAAAAATATCGTTAACCTATCTGAACAAATTTGCAATTTTGCTATTCTAGTAGATTTTAGTCCAGGGAATCAGAAGGCATAAAATACATTTTTGATGATATATTTGATGAAACAATTATAATATTAATTTGAAATGAATATGACAATGGCCGTGCGTGTATCTGTACCAGAGATGTCTAGATATTGAGCAGTTCAGATGCTAGATCCTTATTGCAGTAGGGCAAACCATTGTGTGAATAATTATGGGAAGTTTACTTTTGGATCTGGAACAAGAGTCATTATTCTACCAAGTAAGTAGAGGCGAACAGTCATCGATTCCCTTAACTGCGTTAAAGTAACTTTTTCTTTAATTTATTTATGGCGTCTTGAGTATTTTAGTTTAACACCAATTTCTTGATCGGATAGTAAGTCTCTGATGTTGGCAGACATGTTCAGAGATGGATATTGTGTAGAGATGTTTAAGTGGTATCTGAAGTCTGGGTAATTATGTCAGGATTATATTCAGCTTCGGAGTAAAATGATTATGGATGAGAAAGTACAAATTTCACCCTCATTTGTAACTGCGACATAAAAATGAAAGAACATGTTTTTCCTTAAAACCACTGATATGAACCATAACATTGTAGTCTTGACATCATAACTATTTTAATGCAGTAAAACTCAGACTATGTAAATGCTACACACACATAATAGCTAATTTTAATACAGTAACACTCGGACCTTGTAAATGCCGTAACATGGTAACTATTTTAATACAGTAACACACTGGCTGTGTAAATGTCGTAGTACTCTAGCTGTTTCAGTGGAATAGCACTCAGGCAGTGTTAATACAATAATGAAAATGTTGTGGCGTATTTGTGAGGACTCCAGGACCAGAGGGATGTATTCACCTAGTGGTATGAAGCCCTTGTGTTTTTGCTGAGCTCCATGTGACAGTGTGAATGATGCAGCTGGAAAGCTGATATTTGGAAGTGGGACAAAACTCTTCATTGAATCAAGTAAGATTAAAGGTTTGACGTAATATATTAGATATTAGAGTATATCTCTTACTTCAGACATCAAGGATATGTAAGGGTTTTTTCCACAATATTGAATAATTAAAGAACATTCTGCACATTTTGAATAGTAATGGAAAAGAAATAAAACACAGAATGGTTTCACATTAAGTATTGGTGTTAATGAGACAGTCTAAGTTGTAATGGCAGCTAATAAATGAAAAATAAAAGCGTACTGTGAACCAGGGAGAATCACCAGAATTGAGCTTTCCCGAGACTGAAACTCCAACAATTTAGATTTTCCTCAAATCATTTGGAATGGCACAGTGTTGTCAGACTCAGCGTGAGCATAGGGTTAGTGTCCAAGGCCCCCACACTGTGTGACTGCTGGGGGTGCCAACTGGAAATATATATTTGGATCAGGAACTAAACTGACCGTTGAATCTAGTAAGTATAAAAGTGGCTGATTATCTGTTTTTGATAAAGGCCGTAATAGCATTTCATTCAGTGTCAGCATTGGTACATTTTAGTGTTTGGTTTTAACTAAGAGCATCCGTACCCCTCCGAAAGTTTCAATTAGTGCTTAGCTGTAGTACAGGAGGGCTCGTTTGAAATGCAGTTATACATATAAAGATGTTAAAATGGGATGTGTAAAATTTGACTTTAAAGATACTTTACAGTGGACTTATGGTTTAAGGCTGCTTAAAGTCTTGAGTATATTTATAAATAAATTTACTGTTTATTTAATTGTAGCTGTTTTTGTTGTGTGTGTTGGGGGGGGGGTCAGTGATTTTAGTGTGGGGGGTGTTTTTGCTGAGCTCCGTCTGACAGTGTGAATGATGGATCATATAGGCTGATCTTTGGAAGTGGAACCAAAGTCTTTGTGGAGTCAAGTAAGACTTTTAGTGTGTATTTATCAGTATAACATAATGTATAATGTTACCTGCATGTGTTTTACAGACCACTGAACTAATAATTTGGGGCAAAGGTGGGAAATGTGAAATGTGGTGTGTCACGAAGGAATCAATTTTTTAGCTTTTTGAAGCATAAATCTATAATCTGTAAAGGCATTTTACATTTCTGACACACTGTTATGGTAAATAACTGTCTAGTTAGCGATGATGAAAGTCTAGACACAGGCACTGACTTGGGGAGTATTTGATCCACTGCTTGTCATTGTGTGAATAATAACAACATTAAAATAACGTTTGGATCTGGAACACGACTTTTGGTTCAGTCAAGTAAGTTCTGAGGATCTGAATTTAAATTTATATGGTTAATACTTTAATGAGGGATTTATCTGTGCTAATTTGATTTTATATAATCACAAAAGAGTCCATTTGGACTCATCTTGGGCATGAGAAATGCATAGAATCTAAAATGGAGTATGTGATCTTCGATGAAACGGGACAGAAAATTTACTGTGAGAAAATTCATTGCAGCACATTCAGACTGAGAAGTATACTTGAGAGGTCAGTGTAAATGTGTGTCTGTGATGTATGTGAGGGACCGTCATGTGTTTTTAGGAATGATCCGCGCTAAGCCATCAGATGCTATAAAAATTTGTAATCGTCTTGATATGGGCACGACAGCACCTGACAATAGCAGCGACTGTAATGATGTAGCTGTCATTGTAACGCGTCATTAATAATAATAATCATGAACTAATAATAAAAATAGTAATAATTATTATTACTATTTAGGTGAATTTAAGCTAATCTTTAGAACACAACCAAACTCTCTGTGCAATCATGTAAATGGTAACTAACGTATTGCAGTAGAGCTTAATGTGCAGGCAGAGGGTATACTGTTAGTTTTGCAAATGTGAGTTCAGAACTAACCACAGATTATTAATAAATGTTGCTCCTAGTAAATAGTGATGTAGCATGGCATTGAACTGAAGTATGAAGGTTTGAAATACAGCGTGAGGATGGGGTTAGTCTCCAAGGCCCCCACACTGTGTGACTGCTGGGGGAGGCAACTGGAGACTCATATTTGGATCAGGAACTAAACTGACCGTTCAGCCTAGTGAGTATGACTTTGTACATGTAATATTCACAGCGATTAACTGATTTACAGGCTTAACAATATATTTTCTTCTAACACGTGATTTGTCTTGTATACAATAGGTATTGTTTTGCCCAAGTGCCATTATGGCTGACCTTGGTAAGGGTCTTAGGTCTTTTTGGTGAGCTGTGTTTAACAGTGTGAATGACGGATCATATAGGCTGATCTTTGGAAGTGGAGCCAAAGTCTTTGTGCAGTCAAGTAAGACTTTTGTGTGTATTTATCAGTATAACATAATGTATAATGTTACCTGCACAGAACACTGAACTAATAATTTGGGGCAAAGGTGAGAAATGCGAAATATGGTGTGTCACTAAGGAATCCATTTTTTAGCTTTTTGAAACATAAATTTGTAATCTGTAAAGGCATTTTACATTTCTGACACACTGTCATGGTAAATAACTGTCTAGTTACCGATGATGAAAGCCTACACACAGGCACTGACTTGGGGAGAATTTGATCCACTGCTTGTCACTGTGTGAATTATAACAACATTAAAATAACGTTTGGATCTGGAACACGACTTTTGGTTCAGTCAAGTAAGTTCTGAGGATCTGAATTCAGATCGATATGGTTAATATTTTAATGAGGGATTTATCAGCGTTAAGGTGTCTGAACATGAATTTCATATAGATTTGCAAAGATTTACGAAAGCAAAATTCTTTGTACATCTTTACATTGACTGATGTTTTCTTACCTTTGCTTAAAGACATTAATTCAATGTTAGTGTCTAACTCGTGCAAACTTTGCAGGAAGCTTCTTCAAATTTAATTTATTTCTGTACAGAAGTTCTGGTTTATGCTTAAATGTGTTACTGGATAAATTGTCTGAGCTTCAAATCACAAGACTAGTTAACAGTTGGTCGATATTTATTAGTCTAGTAAATTGCACTTTAGTTGTCACGTAATTAACTGAAAAAGAAATCTGCTTTATCCAGCTTGGACACTGGAAATGCATAGAAATTAAAATGGGGTGTGACTAGAGCACGGCAGAAACAGCGTGGAAGAAACAGGGGGAAAATTTACTGTGAGAATATTTGTTGTAGCACATTCAGCCTGAGAAATAAGCTTGAGAGGTTAGTGTAAATGTGCATGTGATACATGCGAGAAACTGTGATGATACAGCTACAATTGAACATGTGAATATTAGTAATAATTATGATGAAATAATAATGAAAATGAAACTGAGAGACTGTGTTCACTCAGGGTGGTATAGCAAGCAGCTCTGATGTGTTAGCTGACCTCTGTGTGACAGTGTGAATGGTGAATTTAACCTGACATTTGCGATTGGAAATCTGACTCTCTTGGAATCAACACAAAGAAATTAACGCGTATTGTACCAGAATTTATGTTTTTATATTCTATTGATATGTGATGCAAGCAGAGATTAGCCTCTTTACGTTCTGTTAATCCATCTCGTCTTGATGACTCATTTGTGGCATCCGATCAGAATGCAGCCTGAACCAAAGCAGAAGGGTTTATTCAGGTAGCGGGTTTAAAATTTATCACAAATTATTAATAAATGTGTCTTGTAATAAATAGTGATGTAGCATGGCATTGAACTGAAGTATGAAGGTTTGATGCGCGGCGTGAGGATGGGGTTAGTGTCCAAGGCCCCCACACTGTGTGACTGCTGGGGGAGGCAACAGGAGACTCGTATTTGGATCAGGAACTAAACTGACCATTCAGTCTAGTGAGTATGACTTTAAACATGTAATTTTCACAATGGTGAACTGATTTACAGGCATGCAAGTTTTATTATTCAGCAAACAGTTAGTTTCATTTTGCCCATGGGGCACCGTGGCTAACTTTACTAAGGGTGTTTTTGCTGAGCTCCTTCTGACAGTGTGAATGATTTATATAAGCTCTATTTCGGAAGAGGAACCAAGCTCTTTGTGGAATCAAGTAAGAAAGAAAATCTATTGCAATGTATTGTATTGTAATCTATTGTGGCGCACGGCATTCAGGAAGATACTTGATGATTTCCATGTAGTTATTCAATAAGTTGGTAAATGCTCCTATTACACTGTTCATCTGAGGATTTCATTGGACTGTGGGTTTAATTAGACATACTCAGGAAAATGGGGATTATCCTATGGCAATTAGCAAATGTGGAAGCATAGATGCAGAAACTATAATACTGTACAGTTTTCAAATCACACCATTGTGCTGTGTGAACATTAATAACACTAAGGTAATGTTTGGATCTGGAACACAGCTTTGGGTTCAATCAAGTGAGTCTCTCATAAGCCAAGATACATTTGATAAAATTTGAATAATGTAATGTAATTTTGTCTGTGGATGTATTAGATTTGACTGTTAACCTCACTTAATACTTACTGAATGGTGCAGATGGGATGGGATACAGGTACTTGCATTACAGTAGTTATGTGTGTTTTATAATGTTCTGGAAGAAAATTATGTCTGATTTTTCGAATTAGAAAATCACATGTACAGGTTTACAACTCTGTCTCTATGCATATTTTTAATAATTAGATGAAATTAACTCATGTGGTCACTTGTCTTATTTAAAATCCCCAGTGATATGGACATATATGACTTAGATTAGGAAATGTGCCATAGGAAGTTATTGCAACAGACAGAGTCATTGTGTGAATGACTACAAGAAGATTGTATTTGGCTCTGGAACCAAGTTAATCATTTTGCCAAGTAAGTCTGATTATTTAAGTCCAGCTGTATATTTAAAATACTAGGATGAGTATTGTGGTTGACCTGGGGAGGATACTGATACAACTCTATCAGGAAGGGCTGCCCTGTGGATGAAGGTACATTGGTCAGTCATTCTTTTTAATACTGATCATCAATATTTGGCCGTGTATATCTGTGTTCCACTTGCTCCCAGCTGTGCTGGTCATCATGTGGTGTGAACACTTCCCAGATAAATCCATGCATATAGGCTACATTTCTGCAGAAATATTTCCGTGGGAATTTAATGTAAATGGAGTAAAGCAGTGGGGGAAATATAACAAGCTCGTATTAAGACCTGGAAGTAGAGTGATTATTCTGCCAACTGCGTGCCCAGGATTTCATGGCTTCGGTCTCGGTGTGCGATTGCTGAGATGGTCAGGCTGGCTCTGTAGATCTGCGTTTGGTTATTAAGAAGCACGGCAGCTAAGGGCTGAGGGACCAGGCAGCCTGGTCTCCCAGGGAATCCAGGCTGGGCAGGTAGAGTCCTGCTGTATTCGTTGAGCTCTGTGTCACTGTGTGAATGCGGGAGTGAAAGTGACCTTTGGAAGTGGGACCAGACTCCTGGTGGAACCAAGTAAGAAGTTGCTTTTTATTTAATCATTATAGATATATTTCTTTCTTACTGAAAATGACCGGGGCAGGGCAAATTAGGGAGCTGTGGATGCCAGCCTACAACCAGAAGACTGTTGGTTCAGTGCCCAGGGTGAATTCATCCGTAATATTTTCAACATAGATGGTATAACAAGGTAGTATCTATAAGAAGGTATTTTCTCTGAGTTAAAGCATAAATAATTAGGGGATTTACTACAGCCCAGTAATTAAAGATGGGAAAGGTGGAGTGGATATTTTTGATATTGGACTTACATGCGAAATCATAAAGGGTTTATACGGTCTTAGGCGTTATTGTTTATACCAGTTAGGCATAATGACATGGTGCAAGCTGATTTATTTAAACATTTTTTCCGTAAAGACTTGAGCAGAGCTCTGCTATTGACAGAATTTGGTTTTTAACCCTCGTCCTCCTACTGTGTGAATGAGAATAATTTCAAGGTAACTTTTGGGTCTGGAACAAAAGTCTGGATTCAGTCAAGTGAGTAACTTATTCGAGTTATTAATAAATCATGTATGTCATTACTATTTTAGCCATTAATGTATTTGTAACAAAAGTAATAATTCTGGGTGGTCGTTTATGTATTGCGAGGCTACTGGTCCAGCCCTGTGTGAGGTGTAGCTATAATTAGTTATAATATTATAATTTGTTATAATGAGGTAGTTATCCAGTTGACCATAGGCACAAGGTAATAATAACAGAAGAATAGATGTACAATTGATGTACAAAGTATGTCGGCAATAATGATACTTAATTGATCCCAGCGAGCAAATGTTCACCTCCCCCCATCTTACTCTGCGTGAGAGCAAGCTGAGTTTTAATCTGCCCATCCATTTTGCCTTTAAGCTAAATCTAAGCTATAAAAGCACATCTTTGTGTGATCCTGCTGAATACAAACAGCACACAATTTTCAAATATCCATAGTAAATGGTTTACATTTAGATGAAATCATCTATAGTGCAGTTTGCAGTACGCATCAATAACAAGATCAAACCTTACAGGTTTTTATGTCATTCACTCACTATTACAGGAATTCAGAATTATCAGAATGAATCTCTTTCCAGGAAGAACAGATCTTTTTAATGAGTTTCATTACTAATTAAAATTAGTCATAAGTGTATCATGTGAACTATTTTCTACGTTCCACTTTAAATTCGACAAATATATTCAGATGAGTATAGCTTGTGGTGTATGATGTGATCTTAGATAATGAAAATGTCCCGTGGTAAAAACACTTTATTTGGTAAACATAGTTGCTTTGAGATGTGCGGTTTTTGATCTGCCTAACCTCACAGTGTGAATAACAACTACAAGATAACGTTTGGATCTGGAACCCAAGTTTGGGTACAGACAAGTAAGTGTTATTAATCGTAAATGAAAAGTTAACCTTTTCTGTTACACTTAATTCATATCACAGCTTTTATTTTGTTATGGGTAACTGATCTTAAGTGTATGATGGAGTTCAGTGGCTTTGGTCCCTGATATATTGCTGTGGGCAGGCTGGTGAGATGCCTGTTTGGTTTTATGTTTTAAGGTGCTGTTTTTTATCCTGGTGTTTATATATTACTGATTGACTTTCTAAAACACTGAAAGCAGAAGGTTAAAAAACTCTTTTTTCCTGGGTCCCATTCTGAAAATAATAAGAAAGGCTTTAGTCAAATCAAATCAGTGTAATAATACACCAAAATGGTGGTGTTATTTGAGAACACAGTTTTTGTGGAGTTTGAATCTTGAATGGAAATATGTTTTTGCTAAGCTCTGTGCAGCAGTGTGAATGATGGATCATTCAAAGTGACCTTGGGGCGCGGAACCAAGCTCTCTGTGGAACTGAGTAAGATTTTAATGTTCTCTGATGTCACTGGTGTTCAAAGGCACAAGATGGTCACATGTTCTAAAGAAATACATCATCGTCATTTTGTAGCTTGAGCCTCATACCAAAGATTTTGGACCCAGGTTTAAATAATACTTCCAGTTAATTGCATAATGCAAGACAGAATGATACCTAATTTGTGTGTATCAAACCATTTTCAGTTCTCAAATTAGCACCAAGAGTTGTGTGAGCAGAAGGTTCTAGGTCAGATCTCACATGGGCCAGTGCCCTTACATAATGTACTTAGATAAAGACTGTTAGATTAATAATGTGCAGCAGAATCTGTTACCATGGACTGTATTCAAAGGGTAAAAGTGGAATGTGTGTCCAAGAAGAAAAGGCTCAGAATCTGGTAATGAAACAGACCTTCAAACTACTCTAACATGGGTCAGGATGTGTATTTGTTAAGACACTGAACAGTGTGTGACGCTTGGAGTAAACAGATTTGTATTTGGCCAAGGAACTCTTCTGATTGTTCAGTCCAGTAAGTAAAAGTAGGGGCTGTGAGTTTTATTTAAAAGTTGACTGTGTTGTTTATGAAATGACCCCTGAATCTAACAGGCACACGATCGAGAGGAGATGGCGGTAATGTGTGGGTGTGGATGTCTTTGATGACCTCTGTGTGACAGGCTGACTTGTGGAGAAAAACAGGGAAAAATTACTTTTGGAAGAGGAACTAAAGTCAGAAATAGGCCTAACACTACATAATTGCAAAATTAGAATTTTAATTTTTTTTCCATCAAGACCATTTTTATCTGGAGATATTGCAAGATAAAATATAGTTTCGAGTAGAATGTCTCTGTCAGTGGTGATCTTGTCTGTCCAAAAATATGCAAATACATCAAATTTATCCAGAAGATACTTTTCATTGTAGCAGCTATAATTGTTTTAAATATGAATCCATTGGCTGCAAATTTACAAGATTTAGATGACTTTGATGAACATAGGGTTAATGTCCAAGGTCTACACGCTGTGTGACTTCGACGGGCAGCTGGAAACTCATATTCGGATCAGGAACTAAACTAATTGTTGAAAATAGTGAGTATATAATTATATAGTCGCAGTGATAAACCGATTCACAGGTGTAACAAATATTTGTCGACTCTAGTGAGAATGACATTGGAAGTGTAGGAATTAACATAGTGTGTATGATGACATATAATTGAGAGAGATAAAACTACAGTATCGTCTAGGATTAAATGGTGAATATTATCAGTGAGGGGGTATGATTGTTTTAGTCGGTGGTGTTTGAGGCCATTCATTATTTACTTTCCTTCCATCCATCCACATCAAATGTTCCTTAAGAGCGGTCAAGGTGGAGCGGTTTCTAGTATTGAAAAAACCGTAGTGTGAGTACTGGAAGCTATGGGACATTACTGTTTGGAAATAGGACCCATCTATGTGCAGGATCGAGTAAGTTTAATGAATATTACATGTTAAAGTGTAGAGTATTTGTTGGAAAAGATGAATGAAACTCTTGGTTTTACTTTTGGAAGCAAATCACTGGAAATTCAACCAGTGCCCTTCTGGTCACCTAATGGTCAGAGCATTTCAGTTACAGTTTCAATTATTTCATTACACAAGGGGATCTGTATGCTGATTGCATCCGGTGTAGCCGATGGAAAATATAAGGTCAGATTAGAGGTAAATTAGACCTGTTAAGTTGGGGATGAAAGGTAGGGCTGTTCGCTATGTCTGCTGAAGTACAGACTGATTGGGGAATGGCCACTTACTGTAATACGCAGAAGTCAATAAAACCTTAAAGTGATTCAGCATACAGAATGTGGTATATGTAAAACATGGATGGTGCAGCGATGATTATAAAAGCGCATAGAATTCTGTCATAAAATATTATGTTTTTTATATTATGATGATGTTTACTCTGGGATGCTCTAATCTGATTTCCTGGTTCTTTTTGGTTATTGTATTGGGGGTAACCAATGTGTAAATTATGCTTTTAGTGGATTTCTGGGGCAAGCCTGATCGGTAGCAGAAGCACAAATACCAATTTGTGTTTCTAAAATATTCAAACTGTTTTTAGTGTTTTTTCTGTTTAATAAATGAAACTCTAAAAAGTACGCTAAAAGTTATTTATCTAATACTTTATCTCAATGTTTCCCAAGTCTGTGGGTCCCCGAGGACTATGTTGGCAAACACTGCTTACTCTAACGTTGATCTTGTTATCATTTATCTAGCTATCACATGTGCACATGGAGATCATTTTTTAAAAAGCTGTTTTTTTCTGTGTTTTTCAGAGGAGCAAAGCGAACCTTCCTTCTATGAACTGGGACTGGGAAATAACACAGTGTGTCTGGCTACGGGATTCAGCAGCTACAATGCACTAAATAAAACGGAGCCGTTCTCAAAATACAATACAGCGGCCACCAGGATCCCAGATGACCCATTCTTCGATCGAGTACTTATACTGGGAGAGGGTGAAACATGTCCAGCAGGTAAATGTCCTTATATAACATTATTAATACTAATATATCATTAATATAATACAAAAGTATGATCCCTACTGCAGCCATTATAGTCCAACATTGTGTGTGTCTGGGTATATATTTATCTATAGTATATAATTTGTATCAGTAACATGCACACTTACACACAAAGACCATTGACTATTGGCATTCAACATCAAAATACTTAGAGACATTAATTGCTCCAGACTAAAGCTTAACAATTTCATAGGTGTTAGAGAAAACAATTTATTATTAGTCTGATTACTGTTGCATCAGCAGTTATCTGTAAATTTTCAGTCATAAGGCAAACATGAAAAAATAACTTTAGCTTGTCACAAAAAATCTCTTCTTCTGACTTCCACTGCTTCAGCTACCAAGATCTCTACACGCTAGAGTCATTTATGCCACCATGACTGATAGAGTCAATGCAACTGTCCTCAGATGATCACTATTATCATATATATATATA
>JAODKC010000047.1:14329728-14348333 GCA_026777985.1 Mormyrops attenuatus | reverse complement strand
ATATTGAAGCTTATTTTTCTTTTCTACGCTAATAATCCAGTTTATGAGAGCAAAGTTGTTTTAGTCTGTTTCGGTCTGGTCTGTTTCTATATACTTTTAAATTGAAGTGTAACATTTCCGGACCATTTCTGGTTGCCTGGAAAGTACGTTTTTGTAAGGTACATTAGGGTTGTTAGGTTGCGCTTATCTCTCGTTTACTTGAAGTAATCTGGCACATATAAAAAAGGAATTGTGATGGACAAAAGTCCGGTAACACTTTACTTGAGGGGGGCCCAAATAACTTAGTAACTCAGTTACTACTCAAGTACAAATCATGAACAAATAAAGTAACTGCATGAAATACATGAACCATCATGACTGATTAATGATGGACGAACATGGGATCAGTATGTAACTAACACTTTTTGGTTAATACCTTAAGTAAGAGTGTACTACTACATATCTGTGTCCCCTCAAGTACCGTGTTACCAAATATTATGATATATCTCTGATTTCACCATCAAGTACTTGGGTACACTTTCAAGTATGCAAGTGTACGTTCAGGTACTTGAGTGCTCGAGTACTCATTTCCTCCCTACTTTCAAATGGTTACTCAACTAACACACTCACACAAAGAAGCCACTAGTTGTGCCTGTTGTTCATGACTGTTGGTTCAGTCCTGGTGGGTGGAGCTCAGGAAGTGCCCCCTATTGTCCACAAGTAGCCAGTGCAGTATACGCATGGTTTCTACTAATTGCATTGATTTCTACTTGCATTAATGTGTGACCCTGTTTTAAAACACAAACCAGTTTTACACAGAAATCTGTCATTTCAGTCCTTTCGCAGTCGGTTTTGCTTTCAGTCTTCAGTTATCATTAATCAAATAATTTATTATGTGGTTGCAGTGTAACTAAATTTTGATTTCATGTTACATATTTGCATTACATGTGTATTTATCTTTTTTCTTTTTTTAGGAAACGGTACCGAATCATGTAACCCGGATTTCAGTGGTGCTTTTGAAACTGGTATGTTTCTAAGTAACATAGAAAAACCATTTAAAAATACAAAAAGTTAATACAAATATATGCATAATGTATTTATAAATGTATAATAAATACATTTTATAGTGTTTGTCTATTATCATTTGAAACACAGGAAATCATTGTAACAGTACTATTATGTAAAAATGTTACATAACTGTTCTTCACTTGGGCATAATTAATACATCTGTCTTCTTCAGTTTAAAATTTACGCGTGTATAATTATTAATAATTTATATATATTTTGTATATCATTTATCTGTACTTTTCAGCTTACTGAAATATATTAAAACTATGTTTCTATGTATCAATAATAATAGTGAAAAAAAACATTTAATTTGGAACTTTGTCACATGTTTTTCTATTCAATGCCAGGAAATTCTGTGTCTGTGAGTGTTCATGGTATTTTTGTTTTCTCCAGATGAGAATATTAATTTCCTGTCGCTAACGGTTCTCGGCCTGAGGTTTCTGTTTCTGAAGAGCATCCTGTTCAACGTGCTGATGACGATTCGCGCATGGTCGAGTTAAGGTGAGCTAAAATCAAACTGCTGCAGTGCTCCACTGCAGAGTGCAATGTTTATTGTAGTAGGCAGCGAACAGGGGGAGCTCATGTCCCAATTTGTCTTTTCAGGAGACGGACTTTCTGTACCAGCGACAGGGAGACCCGACACCAAGGGCACTGATGCACCGAATGGAACAAAAGATTGCAATATAAACAGTAGATTAGTATTGCTAGCAATAGCAGCAAAAGTATAAGATGCTCTATTGGGTTCATTCTTTTTAGCTATTTTACAATTTGTATTCTACCTTCTTGAGGAATGTTTACCTTTAATATGTATTTCTTATTTTATTGCACGTATTAGTAATAAGGAAGTGGCAGTTTATTAACTGTACTATAACTATGGCTGTCACTATATTAGTAAATGTTGGTGTGTTTTGCTTTTTAAAGGGGAAATCCCAACTATCCCAGATAACCGTAGCTCAACATCCAGTGACTGATCTGCCCACATGCTTTGGGCAAAATGTGTTTAACCAGTCTGTTGGCTGTGGATGTTAATAGGTATCAGGAGCTTACAGCAATAAATGTGTGAAGATAATTATGCTTTTTTCCCTGTTGCACACCTCATATCTCATTCTGTGTAGAAATGTTTGAACCATATCCTGTTCTTTGGTCTTCTGATTCATTTTGATTGTCCTTGTACATTTTTGACTGATAAATAAAGCTTTACAAAAATTTGACAAGATTTTTTTGTGTGATAATACTGCTCTTTCACATATCCCAGTGGGTCTGTCTCATTGACAATATATCTGCTCTTTCAAAATGGGACAAAGAGGACGCTGAATTCTGGGGTCACTTGTGCACTTTTCCTGTGCTGATTTCCCTGTGGTTTAATGTGTCAGCCAAGCCTCAGCTGACATCCACGTACAGGAAGGGTGATGCATTGTAGGGAGACTGAAAAACAGCTTAGCCGGGTATTTCCATCCATCCGTGTTCTATACCCGTTTATCCTATTCAGGGCCGGCAGGGGGTCCGTAGCCTATCCCAGAAGCTATGGGCGCAAGGCAGGGCACAAACCCAGGATGGGGCGCCACACCATCACAGGACATACTCACACACCGTTTACTCGCACCAATTGACCAATTTGGCAACTCCAGTTTATCTTAGCATGTTTTTGGACTGAGTGGGGGGGGGGATCGGGGAACCCAGAGGAAACCCCAAGATGACACGGGGAAAACAGGCAGGTTCCACACAGGTAGAGCCGGGCGGAGACTTGAATCCTGGTCCCAGAGCTGTGAGGCAACAGTACTATCCTAGCAGGTTCTTTTATCCCTCATATTTCAGAATTATGCTCTGTGTATTAACACTTGGTACTTCACACCTCTGGACACCGGGCTTCGATCCCCCGCCTCGGCTCCACCCGTGTGGAGTTTGCTCGTTCTTCCCGTCTGGGAGGTGTGTATGTGTGAGTGTGCCCTGCCATGTGTTGGCACCTCATCCTGGGTTCGTTCCCTGCCTTGCGTATGTAGTTTGTGGGATAAACCTCCAGACCTCTGCAACCCTGCATTGGACAAGCGTTGCACAAAATGAATGAATTTTTTTTTTTTTATTACATTTAAATACACATTGATGATTACAGTTACTCTGGGCTGGGCTTGAGTCTATCCCAGAAAGCACAGGGCATGAGGTGGGGAGGGTCCTGGCCAGGGTGGACTAGAAGAAGTGTAACACAACATGGAGGAAACATCAGAGACATGAGGGGTGTATCAAAGAGCTCTGTGAGGGGCGCTGAAGTGAACAGATATAATGTCTGGCACATAAAAATATCAGAAGCTCCAAAAATTCCTAAGGAGCTACTGCTTTGGCCTGGTGATCTTTCCAGGTCATTGGGCTGGATCGTGCCGGTTCATCTGCGGTCTACCAGCTGTTAGTTCTGTAGGTGAACCTACCAGAGTATTACACACAACGTCATGATCTATAGATGCATAGACACCAATTAAAAGTGTTGTGGGAAACATTTTAAAAAGATGTCTGACATGATCTTCCTTAGCTACTGGCCTGGGGTCACATCTCTAACCCAAGATCAGCCCTGATGTAATGGACAGCAGAGGATGTTAATCCGAACCGCTGGCCCATTGGGGCAGCCATTTCACAGCCGCCCATTGCATTAGCCCCACCCATGGAGCCGCCAGACACCGGATGCTCCCCGGTGCCCCATTTTGGCGTCACTCTTCCTATGTATGTCGAGGTCACATGGTCTACGTCTGGGGGGAGGTCCCCGAAGGCAGTTGGCTTCCTGGAAGCGGTGGCAGGTGTTGCAGAAGTGTGTCATGCCGTGTGCAGGTGGTTATGAGACACACATTCCCCAAAGCCTGGATGCTCTTCCCACAAGGTGCAGCGCCATCCACACACCTGTTTTCCATACAAAGCCCTGTATTGCTTCCTGCCCCTTTTTATCAGCAGCCGTTATACACTGCCACATGTCTGCTGGTTTCCAGTAACTGTTCTCAATATTTACATTTTAATTCTGGCTCATTACTGTAATTGCTTCGCCCATCTGATCTTTCCAGAATTCGGATGATTTGGGCAATTGTGACCAGGGGTGTAAAAGCCATTGGGGACGGGGAGGGTGTATATCCATCAATATTTAATTTGGCTTCATTTGAACCCCCCTCTCGAAAAAAAATAACCCTTTGTATGTAAATGATTTAGCTGTCCATCCTCCCCTCCCCAATATTTAATCCCCTTGACTGTCGCTTGATTCCATTCCAGGCTGCATTTTTACTGATTAGGATTTTATTAAAACTAGATTTCTGATTTATTGCAGAATCTGATGTTAAAAATAACTAATAGATTTAAGGTATTTCATGTTGATTTAGCTTTTTTGTTTTTGAACTAAAATACTTTTTTTGTTTTATGCAGAAAATCATAAATAGGAAATGATAATAACAGAAAATAAAGACCTGAATACTGTTAATAAAAAATGCCTGCTGTTAACTGTTATTCCCACTCTTGTGGTTTTATAACCAAGTATGGCATGTTTGACTGAACACATGCATACGCTATTTCAGTCATAAATTACTAAATACAAGATAATCAAATCTATAAAACATCCATTAATGTTATGGAAAATGACTGACCCCAGACCAGGTGCTATTCCATGACTGGTGCCAAGTGTCCCACTTTAAATAGGAAACTGTGGTTTGTCCCTGACCTCAGAACAGGTGCTGTTCCATGGCTGGTGCTGAACGTCCCGTTTCAAATGACAAACTGCGGTCGCTTATTGAACCCCAAACAGGTGCTATTCCATAACCGGTGCCAAGTGTCCCATTTCAAATGACAAACAGTGGTTACATACTGACCCCAGAACAGCTGATGTTCTATGACTGATGTGGAGTGCCACACTTCAAATAGCAAAGTGTGCTTGCTTACTGACCCCATAACAGCCACTTTAACAGATTTTAGTATCATTAAACACAATATTCACGTTTGTCATTTCTCTAATCATATATAGCATAGGCCTAACCATTAACAATGTACTGTAGTAAAATTTTCCATAATTCAATTCATTTGAGCTATACACTTACAGTAATACATTGATATCCACAAATATTATTTTAAAAATAGTTTAAGATTTGTGAATTTACGCAATGTAACACAGTTTGATCACATACAGGCAGAACTTCAACAAAAACACAGCAGAGCTACACGGTTTGTAACATTTCCACTAAATGTTTCCCCTACGCTAATTTACAATTAGAAAACGACAAAAATATAAAAAAGACATCCTACTAAAAGAAGGCGGTGAATTCTCATAACCAGCCCTCCAACCACACACATTATGCATTTTAATACTGCTCCAAAGCTATTACTGTCTTTAGACTTATTATAAATGGGCGCTATGGGGAAGCCCCCAGGTTTAAAAAGCTTTCTTTCTGAAACTGTGAACATGTCCTCCTTGTTTTTATGTTAACGGGCCTATTCTCTTTTTCGATTTTAGAAAAAAAAGGTTCCTTAAGGACATTAAAACTGCTCGATGCGACTTTGTTGATCAGTTGTGATTGAACTACGGCAGGAAGCGGGTAGCTGGAGCAGCTTTGAGGTTCAGCGCTCGCTTTTCCAAAGGAAGTGGGCGCAGCGTAAACAGATGAACATAGACATATAGATAAAGCTCAAGGTGCAGACTCCTCACGTCAGAGGCGAGAGCCTCGCACCCGCCGCAGCGATGGAAACAGGAAGCGTGTGGGTGCAGGGCGGAGAAAAGGGGCCAGGGAGCCGCATGCAGGGCGCTACACGCACAGTCTGCACTCTGCAGAGCACCCTGCAAGCACGCCGCCCTTCACCGCACTTGCTGCTTGACACACTTTTTCCACATGTGCTGCAAAACAGTCTCATATGCATAGATAAATTCATGTAAACCTACACATCAGTAAAAATATTACACTTGGAACAATTCTTGAACATGGGGGCGTGTTTAATGGATTTTTTTAAAATGCACAGAACATTTCACTCACTATATATTTTTTAAATGTTAATAATAATAATAATAATAATGTTAATGATGTTATTGAAAATCTCTGAACAAAACTTCAAAACATGTGCATTTCACTAAAAGCATTTTAAAACTGACATACATGTGATATTACAGGCTACCTAATTTATAGTTGATTGATATTTTTAATGGTTATCCAAAAATTTAAGAGAAATATTCGTTTGAGAAATCTAGACGTCTACCATTAATCTTCGCTGACATCTATCGGCCAATGTTTGTAATCACCACTTCAAAATATAAAAGGGCGCTATATATATTATATACTGACTCGGGTATGCGTTATCACTGCATTTGAACACTTGGGGGAGACATTGTACAACATTAGAATTAATTCACAAATTATTCAGCGCATACTAGCATATTGTGCCATTGCTATATTTCAACACTTGGAGGAGACATTAGACAGCAATAGATTCAAGACGCAAATTCTTTATTGTAATTGTAGTAGAACAACGAGGGAAAATCGTGCACAAAAATCCTGCACAAATATAAGTGTGACAGAACCTCTATTAGACTGTATATTGAGTTGCTGTTGGTTGAAAAAATTAGACTCAGCTTGAATAAAACACATCCTTGAAGACAGGTGCACATGCATTGGCAGGCTGGAAAACATTTTTATTAAATTATATGAATGCTTATTTTTATTCAGCTTGTTGATTTGCTTTGATCAGAAGCCAAGACAAACTACAATTTAAAAAATAATGTGTTTTTATTACCCCCTGTTTATACTGTTGCCATGTGGTCAGAATGACAAAATTTATAATTGGAATGTTTTTTTTACTGAGATTTACAGGAGTACAGAAACAGACACACACAAAATGCAGTTCAATCAATATAAACAGCATTATTCATCAATCCCCCCTGGGAAAAAGAAAAACAAACAAACAAATTAAATTAACAGCAAATAAACAAACAAATAAACACACACACACACACACACACACAAACACACACACTAAGTGCAGGAGAGGATCAGTCATATAATTTGTATTCTAATGTTTGATGGCCTCCTATACTGGAGGAAGATTGTGTATCGTGCATCAAGAAATCCAAGACAACATAAACTGCCTCGAAGCTAAAGGCTGTGTAACTGTACAACAAGAACCAAAAAGCAAAGAATGCACTACATCCACATGTTGAGGAACTGTACATGAAACTGATGAAAACAGTATGAGTTCTGGATCTGAAAAGAGCCTGGGTCCCAGGGGAAGATACTTAGCCAAGATAGCCAAGAACAAGAATAGATTGGATACTAGTGGGAATTAAGACATTTTAATATAGTGGCGTAGAGTGACCTGGAAGGTATGTCGATTTGATGGGATCTCGAAGACTCTATTGCTGCAGACCTGGATGCCTGTACCAGATTCTCAAGCTTCATGCAAACTGGTATTTAAAGGACTAGGGCTGAACACAATAAATGGAGGTTGAACACAATGTACAGCCAGGTCCAGCCGCAGTACTAATTTGGTGAGGGGGTGATGGAAATTTCAGAGGGGGCACAGTACTGTGGCGAGCGGGTGTGACAGAGCACAAGGCAGAGACATTGTGATATGGTTCAGATAGCATTTGCTTTTAATTTTGCCTTGATAATAGCAAACAGTGCAACAGGCATATATGAATAATTGCATTACGTTGGGAGAAAACAGGAAGGTTAGCAATTAGCAAATGAGGGTTAGTACATGTCGAATTATTGGGGAGCTAAGAGGAGCTCAGCTCCCCAGAGAAGGATATAAGCTCCCTTGAACGTCTCCCCTGAGACGATTAGGAGGAGCTCTAAAAACTGTCCACTTTTCAAGATTCAGAGCGTTTATTTATCACATGTACAGTAGAAAAGTGCATTTCTCTGTGCAATGAAATTCTTACTTTGCTGTCCGCACAATATGCCGAGGTACAATATAATAGAAAAAAAAATACTTTTAAGTTTTTGTGTTATAGGTTATATTTTATTTATTTACATTACGGTTCCAGAAATAAAAAATAATAGCAGTATAAAGATGTCAATGTTGAGGGTTTATTTGCTCATTACATTCCATTTTCCAAACATCTGTCACCACTAACTAACACAGTTCTGCGTCCGTTCCCTCTGTGGCCATCGATACCTGGCGGCGCTGCACTCCAGTCGCTAGATCTACGTAGTCACCGGAACTCCTCATTATTGAGTGGGCGTGGTATTTGAATGGAAGTCGTTAATTAAGAAAGCAAACTGTTAGTCGGAACGGATAGTCGGAATGTGAAAACGGAACAACTCTGCTGGAGCGACAGAAGGAGAGAGGGAGCTGCGAGCCTCAGACAACTGTTTTATTTCGCTGTGGTTAAAAATAAGTTAGATAAATAAGTGATGTGTTGTTATTGATAGGGTGTGTATGAAGCAGAATGATATTACCTGTGTCCCTCTGCTTGGTGATTTTATTTTGTGTTTCATTTGATTAGCCTGTTAAATTTCTTGCGTGATTTTTTAAGCTGGAATTTACTAGATCCAGGCAGCATTCACTGAAACAGCGAACTTCTGCTGGGCTATTAGCCTTCGTTTCAGAGGAGCTCTGACTTGCTGGAGCAGCAACAGCAGGCACGGGGTTTAACATCAGTGGTGGTGGTTGGACGATGGTAGTTTTCTCTGCCTCCTCTTTGGTGCTTAAGGATCCGAGAATGTCATTTATTTATGAATCGGTAGGCTGAAAAACCATTGATCTGAAAGTGTCATCTGTCATAATTCAGTCCCATATAATAATGAGGATTTCAGAACAAAAAGCCTTGAAAAAACTTTATTCCTGTCATGAACTGCAGAACACATCTGAACAAGGCCAGAGAGGGGGCATGTTCACCGAACCATGCATACGTTACTGAGCTATGCCTACAGAACACATATACTCAACCACACACTCCACACCACCAGTCTACACCCACAATGAACACACACACAGGGACATACTCAGATGATCCCCTCTGATCCTAAACCTAGCTACAACAGCAGCCAACACCACCCATCCAGCAGACCACAACCAAATGCACCGATGAAAGACTCTGTGGTTTGCTGGGGGGGGTCTCGCTTGAAAGTCGCTGGTGCTGCACGCCGGTGTAGCAGGTGGTTAATTTTAGACCTTGTCAGAGTTTGGGCTTATTTTTAACGTTTTTAAGTTTTTTACTTTTTTATTCCACCTCTTAGTTTTTTTTGTCCTAAATTGTCGAAGCCTGTTCACCTCATGTTATACAGGTGACCCTTCTGGCGACTTTCCCCTTCGCAGTTTCGATATATCGTGGGGTCGATATACGAAATTAAATGGGAATTTCTTGGGAGTTCTGTGAAAGTTGCAGACGACACATAGAAAATTTAGTAACTCATTATTGCATAAAAGATATATGTACAGTGCTGGTTTGGACATAGAGCTGTGATCTTTGTATCTCACGTTTCTTATATCTTTTCGCTTTGCTTCCCAAGGGGACCAGTTTTCCAGATGGCGGGGTTCCTGCACCCCTAATTCCCTCGATGTGGAAGGGTCGAGTGCACATTTTTGGCACAGGCTTCACAGTGACCACGTGGCCTAATGGATAAGGCGTCTGACTTCGGATCAGAAGATTGAGGGTTCGAGTCCCTTCGTGGTCGTTTATCTGGGGTTTCAGAGTCTGGGTTATATCCCCAGTGGGTTATTTGTGCAAAGTAAAATGACAACGTACAACATTAAACACACTCCATAATCGGTTGTGTTGCCCATGGTTTGCCATTTGCTATACCAATGAGTGTCTGTCAGTTGTTTTAACATTATTGTAGCAGTATTACTAGTATTACTCTTGGTAAGATGCCCCTCCTAGCTGTGTATAACACATACCCCATCTGCCAAAAACTTTGTGGTGCCGGGGCTCCCCCTTGTTCTGAAACCATGCATGTGCTGCCTGTTCTCCTGTGCTTAGTTGAATTCTTCATCACTTCATGGAGTCCTTGCCTGTGCAGCAGGATGACCAATGTGTGATGTCAATTACATGCTTACCTTTCCTTTCTGGTTACTGGCGCTCCTGATTGGATGATTGGTCCGTGAGAAATGGTCCTTGCCTTATAAACGAAGGGAATGTCAATGGCGACACGTCCGTGGTTGCACATGCCAGGGGATTTGGGCTGCTCTTGGTTGTCAACTCCGCCAGTCTGGTACCCAGGAAAGGGGGAATTTGTTACCATAGTCGATTTAGTGTTTGGAAGTCATGATTTGACTTCTGCGCTCAGTTGCGTTAGCAGGTATTGTACTCCCCCCCTCCCGGTGGCTGAATTTTGCGCTTGTAACTTATCAGTAAAGCTTATTCCACTTTCTTATTGAGCTCTTTACGAAGTTTACGCTGACGTCATCCTCATTGTGTGCTCCCTTTACCTCAGGGCTGCCCAACTCCAGTCCTGGAGGGCCGGAGCCCTGTGTAGCTTAGTTCTTTCCCTGTTCCACCATAAATGATTCAGCTTAAGAGCTGTGTGGTAATTAGCACAAGGAGTTGAATCAGGTGTGTTAAACGAGGGGAAACCCAAAAATGTGCAGGGCTCCAGCCACCCAAGACTGGAGTTGGGTACCCCTGCTTTACCTGATGCCTGGTAGGTTTTTGCTCTTGTTTTTCTCCATGTTGGTTTCTTTTATTGTAACGTGCCCATTTTTATATTTCCCTCAGGAGTGGGCCGTCGTCATAGTTCCAACACTGCTGTTTTGCTTCTGTGCTTTTGGATTTTGTTATTTGGGTTGTATTTCTGTTTGTTTTTCTGGCAGTGTCCGCGAGGTTCCAGCAGGCTGGTTGGGCTGAACAGCTCAGGAGCTGCCCTGTGCCAGGCTGGCCAGGTTCAGCAGCAATTCTCGACGGCAATCTATGCCATAACGTCGCGATGCCGGTTTACGTTGTAAATCAGCTGCCGCCGTGTGTGGACACGTGCTAAGCGTGCTGTTGGTATTCTTTGTATTTCTTGGTTTTTGTTTTGTGGAGTTTTGTTTTAAGTTTTCTATTGCTGTTGTGTGCTGTGCCAAAGGATTACACGTGTACAGATGCTCCTCAACTTACGAACTTTCAACTTACGAACTTTCAGACATTCGAACGAAGAGGACTGTATGTCCAAATTGTGTTCCTTGGGCTCCCGTTTCCTGTCTGCAACATCAGTTTTTTTCTGTGCGCCAATTCCACCTAGTACGACTTCTGGCCGCTACTCCCACCGCACAGCAGCGTAGCGTGCGTACTCCCAGCATCCTAGTTCTTTGTACTTGCGTATACCCTTAAAATGATGTTGAATAACGATTTACGAACATTTCAAGTTACGAATGGCCGTTTGGAACGTATCTCGTTCTTTAGTAGAGGAGCGTCTGTAATTGTTTTTAACATAATGTTTTTAACATTTTTTAACATAGTAACAGGGTTAAATTTCAAAAGTAACCTTCCTAACACTACTTTAACCCTAGTAATAGAGAATCTAAGCAAAGTTCCATTAGTGTCATTGTAAACTGAACTTAGATGCTATAATGCATATTATTTTGTAACCATAAATCCTACAAGCTCCTAAGTGATGATGTAATCGGTGTAATGTAGCGTGCCTATACTTCCTTCCCCTGCAGCACCCAGATCTCTACAAACTGTGTTTTTATATCTCTGGCTACTAGCCATAAGAAGCCATGCAGCACCTTGCAGATGTGACTGTGGTGAACCTCAGGTAAAGGAAGTCAAACCACAGAGGCGGAATAAGCATCTGATTAACAGTGAATTTCTGCTGCAGAGTTTTTGTTAGGGTTCAGGCTGTGTTGTAGCACTGTGGTTGGCTCTATGGCACAGTAGTAGATTCCAGAGTCTCCAAATGTTGGAGTAATTGTCAGTGTTCCAGTCTTCTTTGAAGTGTCCACATCTGGAATGAATCTCCCATTATAATCTCCATACTTGCTTGACCCTGCTGCTTTATTTATATATCTAGGTGTGGCATCATTAAAGGTTTGTTTGTACCACTGCATAGCGTAAAAGTTACTGATTGTGTAGCTACAGCTGATTATCACCGATTCACCCTCTTTTGCCACCCTAGACTCAGGGCTTTGGGTCACATCTGCTGCACTGTCGACATCTGAGGAGGAAAAGAAAGATCACAAGCTGAGTTCAGCCCAGAAAGCTTCACATGTGGATGTTCAGGAGAAACACTGCAGTATTACTCACATGCTATGAATGACCAGGTCATCAGGTGCCAGGATACATAGGTGTACACAGGAATGACCATTTTCCAGAACCTTCTCTCTGTTCTGCTTACGCAGTTTGGCTTCTATTTAAAATGCATGCATGAGTCATATGAAGGCAAGTGAGTAACAAAATGGGAGGAGCCTGGTGTCTATGAGGCTGCAGATGACTTGCAATGCATTCTGGATATATTGCTATTGTGTTGTTGTTTTGACTGTGAATCATTAGTTACTTTTATTTCTTAAATAAGTACTTAAGCAGTTAAGCTTCCCGACTTATTACCCTTGAAATTACAGTTTAGCTGTGGTATCAAATCTGCACATAAAATATACCGTGTGAAAGATGCCATTTTTTCCCTACCCATTGGTTTGCTTTCAAGCGTCCCACTGACATATAGCTTATGATACTGTGACCTCCAAACCAGCTGCATAAGCCAAGTAATTGTTAGTGGTGTGGGAATGAGTTTGACATTTGAGGGTGCCGCAATTTTGATCTTGCAAAGGGCACACATGCAGTAGACACCTCCTGAAAGGATACGACATAATAAAGACTTAAAATATATATATAAGAATAATAACACTAACACTGTTTAGGGTTCAGTTTCACAACTGAATATAACTTAACTGAGCAACCGTATGATAAAATGATCTTGTCTGATGAGACTACAATCTTTGTATGTGTTTCATTCTTGCACCCTGCATGCACAGTGAATTGGCCTCAGTGATGCTTGGTTGGATTCATAATATAAGGTAAGGAACGCATTCTTATTTATTTTTTGGGGAGGGGGGGGAATGCATCCCCTGGTCCTGCCTATTTCCGGCATCCCTGATAATTATCAAAGGAACAGCGACCTTCATTGGACACGCTGGTACAGATCCCCCACTTGCTTCTGGATTCTGTCTCCCAGTTTATCAGCCTGTGCTTCTCTTTGGTTCCTGCTCCCAGATTTTCTGTCTCTGATGTCACTGCTAGGCCAGTTTTTACCTGGACCCAGCGAAATACCCCACCGTGTGTGACAGGTAAGCTTTCACAAAGTTTCTACTATATTCACAGTTCATTTATAATATTTAGTTTAAAACTGCTGCCCATAATTGAGACATTATAATACAATGCATAAAAGTTTTAAATACATAAAAGCACCACATAAATTTGTCCACTGCATCAAGGCTTTTTGACTTTGTCAGTAACCTCTGTTTAAACAACAAAAAAAAAAATCACTAAATTATAAATGCTCTGGTCACGACTATAACATCTCTGGTGTTGGGGTCGGCACTGACCCCTTTTCAAAGCTCCACATACATTTGGGTACTGCATCAGGAACCTCTATTTAAACAAAATGAATACATAAAAAAAATTTTCACTAGACAAAGCATGCCCAGACATGTAAGGCAAGATAAGACCAATTTATGGCTGATTTAAGACACGGGTCGGCACCGACCCGTCTAACATAAGAGATAGGTACAGAAACACAATAAAAAGGATATAGCATGAACCAAATCCAATATGGTCAATGAGGAGGCTTCCGTTGATTTCAAATGGAATGACCCACGTGCCATCTGTGCAAAGTCAGGCTGCGGTTATATGCAAAATGCAATAGGCCAGAGGATGAAAGTAAGAAGTAGTTTACTAGTAATATCCATTTTGGGGATGTGTCGGAAATTGGGTTTAATTTAAAATGCGATTTTGATTTAAACTGCTGACTTAGAGGACACCAGAATTAAGTTTAAGAAATAATGTGACTCGTTCCTGTTTAAAATCAAAACTTGTCTGTTTTCATCCTGATATTCAGTCTTGAAGAACACACCTCAAACTAGCCACATTAAATTTAACTATTTATCAATCCCTAACAATAATACAATAATCTTGTTGCTGACAGCAGTGGGTGGGTCAGTTTTGCATGGTAAAGACATTTGCCAGATGTTCCCGGTGAACCAAGCAGAAGCGGAGCAGCAAGACTGATGTAATACGGCTTCCATTCCTAACTTTGTCTCTTCCTCTTCTTTCGTCTACAGGTGCTGCTGGTCTTCAATGGCACCTCCACTACATCCCCACCCATTGCTGCCACCTTAACTTTTCCTGCTTCTTTCTCATGGCGATCATCTTGCCTAAGTAGCACTTTCTCCATTTGTAGGTCACATGCTTCCACTGCTACATCATTCATATGGTGTCCGTCACAGTTTACAACTTTGACTTCCATGACTTCCTCTTTTACTTTTGCCTCCGGTCCTTCATCCTCTGTCACTTCCACGGTGACATTGCTGATTTCAAACCCCACAATGTCAAAACTGACATTAGCTTGGAAGAGTTCTTGAAGCTCCATCAGACCTATTTCCATATCAAGAGCTTCAATTTTCGCAATTTTGTCATCTGTGGCCTTTATAATGACCTTCCCTCCCTCCACCTCTGGAGCCTCCACCTGATGCAGCTTCATGCACCCTTCAGTCTCCACTTTAGGTCCACTAAGGCCAACCTCAGCTCTCTTTTCTTCAGCGGCCTGTCTGCAACAAACACAAAATAAGTGAAACTTCATATTTCAGTTTGGAGTGAACCAGAGCTGTAAGTATACCAAAACACCATGTCGCTGGACAACAGCAATTTCAACTGATGGATATACAGTATAAACATATACACTATGTCAATGGGATATTTAGGTAATAGTGTTAATCAAAAAACTGGAGATAGACGATCAGAGTGACCACTTAAAATGACAAGCAAACAAAACAAATTTTTCCCCTTTTTTCCGTGGAATCATTAATGCTAGTTCTCGCTAAACAATAAACGGACCAATATAGATTGCTTTGAATGTAGCCAACAGAGTTTGCCATATAATGGGAGGATGAATAGATCGGGCAGTGCAAGAAAATGTAATGTAGGTACTCATGCTCTAAAATGCTGCGCATGTGCAGACTTGCGAGATGTGAATTGGCCGGGTGGTACGGATCAGGTAGTGAAAAATGTCACTAACAACATCTTTTCAAGAGTCCAACAAGTTTAAATAGATCTCAACAGGGGTATGGTTAGGCCTATTTTGGGAGCCTTTTCACTAATTAGTTTAAATAATGTGGGCCATTTCTGTCAGACCCCCCCCTCCCCCCAATAAAGGCTTAGCCCCCTCTTTCCTAAATCACTAGTGACGTTCCTCTCCCTAACCATACAGTAATTAATCCCCCTGAGTCATGCTTCAATTCACTGTCCTTGAATCTCATTGTAGCATCAGACAGATTATGTAGCTTGCGTGACAGTATTTGAACTAGAAGAATGGATATTTGCATTACAATGCTGCCCCCAGCAGGTACTCTATGTATCAACAGTCTCATTCCTGCACCTTTGACAGTAGCCCAGAAATACTTACACGACCTGCTGCTTCCAGTGGAGGTAAACCTGAGTGTTTTTCAGTTTGCCCTACAGAACATTTTGTATGTTAGAATGTTGTATTGTATACATCATGGGCTAATGAATGTGCTAATTTTGAAGAATTAGTGGAGAATCACTGCTCCATTCTTCCCTTTTCACTTTGGGCTTTTCCTAGTACACAGACTTCATAAGACAGCAGAAAAAGTCCTCACCGGTCCCTCTAATATTTTTATTATTTTTTCTTGCTCAGTCAGGTTAATACTCCCACTATAGCTATTACAGACTGTTATCGCGAGGCATGCCGGAAGGGACAATCTGAGACAAGTGGCTTGGAGGCAAGGGATTTTATTAGGCCTGACAAAAGGACAAGAAACAATGGGACCATGAGGGATCAAAACAAAGGTAGGGAAAACCTAGAACTGAACAGGCTAAACTAAACACAGGAAAAAAAAACTAACACCAAAAGTTACGAGAACCACAGGCAAGAAACAAATGCAGCATATCCAGGGCCTTTGACCAGCTAGATGACACAGCCAGCCACTCAGCCCATTAAGCCATGCAGCGGCCGAGAAAATGCTGGAACACATTAGGAGCTAAAACCAAACGGGGTAGCCAGCGACATGTTAGCCAAAAGACGAACTGACATACAGAAGGGGGCAGGACAGGGACTGATCCTGACAATAATGTGTTCCAGGAGCTCATTGTGTGTTGGGATAAACCCTAGATGGAACTGCAGTGCACAACAATTTAGAGATGCCACTAATGGCTCAAATTTCATGTTCTGGATGAATATATTAGACAGATTAGATTAGACACCATGGTCAACTAAGGACCATGAGGATGCATACATGCATTTACATGCATTTGATTCTACTTAGTATAAAAGTGTGGTACTCTTTTATGGCGTTGGTCATAATGCCAGGTCATAATGAATATTTGCTGTAGTGCTAATGAAGTTGATGCTGCAGAATCCAAATAAAATCAGACAAAAAGCCACAAACGTGGTATGATGGTTTATCTGGTGAACAGAAGCCTCAAATCTCTGGAGCTGTGGACTGGATTGTTGTAGGCTGGAAAATGGACGACCTTCCATTCATTTTTTTTTATTTATATTTATGTGCTTGCTATTCTTTTTTATGATGTTCACGATTTTTTTTTTACCTGTGTTTATCTGCACCATGTGTACTGTGTTGCACTATATGTTTGTTTCACCACAGGAAGGAGCACTTTCGAGGGTTTAGGCACAGCCCAGCTTAGTGAATCGTAGACAATAAGGTGTGCAGGTTAGCGTACATTGGCTCCAGGGGTTCCATCTCGCTGTAGCATGGGAGCTTCATGACAGTCTTTGCTGTGTCACCAACTGTGTTCATTCACGGCAGCGTGTCTTGTCGTGGAGCCTCTAATGCCTCTGCCACCCAGTGCTGGCAACACAGCACAATAGCTGCATGCAGGTACCACAGAAAGGCACAATACCCGGTTCTCAGGGTCCCCTTCGGGTCTGTTGCTACCTCCTCCTTGTGTCATCCTGATGCTTTTAGCTGTCAAAGTCTTCAGCTCAGGTTACTGATTTCTTTATCGATCTGAGTACCCACTTCTCACACTAATGTTGTGAGTGTGCAGTTCAATTTGATTAAAGGAAATGACTGCTCTTTTAAAATAGAGTAGTCTTTAATCAGAACTCACCACTAGTCTAAACTAGCAGACACACAGCCATGGAAGCCAGCGATTTACACGACATTCATACTCACGGTTACACGCTAATGAAACACACTCATTCCACAGCAAATATTGCCTGGTCTCAACACTAATTACAACATACCCGTAGTGCAGCACCAGGCATGCTGGTAAGTGAATGATCAGTCCTGCATACCAGTCCTGCAGCATCTGTATATAAATCTAATGTCACTGTAGGCTTATTAAATAATACACTATAATAAGTGAAACAGACTACAGTGGCATTGAATTAATGGTTGTTGAATATGCCTTTATTAATACTGTATGTAGCCTATAATGTTTTTGTATGTTTCTGCAAGACGATGTCCATGTAGTACTACTAGGCTGCTTGATGTTTCTGTGAAGCTATATCTTAAATGCTTTGAAAGATTGAAACTTTTTCTGAAACCATCCATTTATTTTCTGTACCTGTTTGCCTTACATATGTAGGGTCACGGGGTTCTGGAGACTATCCTGGAAGCTACAGATGCAAGGCAGGGAACTACCCAAGACAGGGCATCAACCCATTGCAGGGCACACATGCATTCACAACTATACAGTAGTATGGACAAAAGGGCAACTCCAATTAACCTCAGCAGGTTTTTAGATTGTGGGGGGAAACCACAGAACACAACAACAACAAATTTACTTTTGTATAGCGCATTTTCACAACATGACATTGTCTCAAAGCGCTTTACAGCATCCCCACCCAAAGCCCCCAGAGAGCAAGCCAGAGGCGACAGTGGCAAGGGAAAAACTCCCTAGTAGGAAGAAATCTTGGGAGGGACCAGACTCAAAGGGGGAGCCCATTCTCCTGGGGCCATCAGGGAAAGTCAAATCGGGGAGATGGCTAAGTGGAAAGTCACACAGTCTAAGTCACAAAATATGAGTCACAACCGGGGAGCAGGGAGGTGATGACAAGCCAGTGTTGGTGCTCCTTCAGATCGCCAGGCAACTAGTAGTAAGGCAGCCAGGCATACATGGAGGACGACACAGGCAGAAGAGCGAGCTGGATAGAAGGATGTCATGTGTAGTGGAGACGTCGCATGTAGCAGGGTGTGCAGGATATCTTGATCAATTTGGGGTCTCCAGGAGGCCTACCCCAGGAGGGGTAGGGGGGGAAAGAAAAAAAATGCAATCAGTCAAAGTAGGGGAGACCATAGGCAGTGCTAACTGTTAGGTGAGTGCAATATGTAAGTGCAATGTCTGGCAGATATGGCTGTGGCAGCATAAGTAGGAGGGAGAGGCAAGTGGGAATACAGGCAAGGGGAGTCTCTGAAATGTCAGCACTCCAATTCCA
>JAODKC010000047.1:14216685-14244086 GCA_026777985.1 Mormyrops attenuatus | reverse complement strand
AAGGAGAAGCAGACAGAGAAGGTGCTGAATGTGCTGAGTGTGAACAGTTACACTCTCCATGTATAAAACAAGCATTTCAGGAGGTATGGCTGTTGTTCACTATTAAAAAAGTATCCAATGAAAAACGTGGTGGAAAGTAACAAAATACAATTACTTTGTTACTGTACTTAAGTATATTCTTCACATAGCTGTATTTAAGTAGATTTAGCCATAGATACTTTTGACATTTACCCTACTACATCTTACAGCAAATATTTTTAGTTTGTACTGTACTATAGGGACATCACTAGGATTGAAAGACAAGGGGGGTTTAGCCCCCAGGGTTGTAGGAAGGAATTAGCGCATATAGAGGGCTGAAAATTTAAAACCAAACCTAAACAGGCTTCTTTAATTTTATCATCTCATGTACAGCAGTTATGCGGTTATCTGGCTCACTTTATCTCACTGGCTTCTCTGGAAGATGCCCTGCCTTTGGTTTCCTTAGTCTTCAGGATGTCTACCTTTTTTTCTTATTACAGTCTAAATGAGTTTTTTTAACAGCCTACATGTTGGGGTTGTGTTCATTGAAAACATGCTAGGAAATATATCTAAATGCATTTCATAATATTAAATGTGAAACGTAGTATCTAAAGATATGTAGTTTCACAACTCCTCCCTCAGCATCAGCTCCCCTGCCACTCTCCTGCTTCTCCTTCAATCTTTCAAAATACTTTCGTATATCCATCTGGTATATAAACTGAACTTCACTGTCCCTGTTTTTGCTGTTGTACCAATATATCCACTTAATGGTACGTATCCCTGTTTTTGCTGTTGTACCAATATATCCACTTAATGGTACGTATCCCTGTTTTTGCTGTTCTACAACTGGATCGCGTTTCACCGCTGTGTCGTTCATCAAATTACCATGCGAATGCGATTTGAATATGCGGAAGTGCGGCTGTTTAGAATGTGAATAGCGATCTTCACAGGAAGGCGGTAGAACATGGCCCCGATGCAGGTAAAACAAAGAAAGGTGACATCTGGTTTACTTTTTTGCCTATTTAACGTAATTTTAAAAACTTTAATACTTCCGACAATGGACGTTTTGAAAAGAAGACAGATTACGTACCAATCACTTCCCTCTACCTCCTACTCTTTCTACCTCCAGCTGAGGTCCATGTAGTGTCGCTCCATCCTGTCATCTTTTCACTTCAACCTCTATGCCTATTGGCCTCAACCCTTTCTGCCAGACCTACGCCTGTGTCTAGACTCTGTTCTCTCCTCTGCAAATCCTCTCGTAAACCTCTTCCCATCATATCTACCTAGCAGACGGATCATTCACCAGCCCCCATGATTTCCTGGAGTGTCATCTTTCAAAAGATTAAAATCTGTTCTAAAAATCCCAATCACCAGGTAACCCAATTTAAATTTGTTCCTACATTGTACCCCACTACAGGTAGTGCTGTCTCATGGGATTGGAGCCTGACCGACTATGTCAGCCCTTCAAGTCCCTGGCCCCTTCCTAATACGTTCTGGAACTTTCCTCCTGCTGCTGCCCCCTGGTATTTCATGGCCAAATCTCTGTCATCCGTTCTTTCCTTTCCCGTTCCCCTGTCCCTTGCAATCCTTCTTCTTCTGGACCTCTCTTCTCTCTCCCTTCCTCTCTCCCAGCAGAGGCTCCCGATGTCTGTTCCCTTGACAGCTAAGCTGACACTAGCCTCCCACTGGAAGCTTCTGGACTGTGCAATTTCTTCTGCTTAGAAGTCCACCTTCTGCAATTTGACTCTGCTACTGTTGTCTGCTGCTCAGACCAATAACTCTTCTGGCTAAGCCCTTAAAGGATGGCTTCAAAACATGCAGCTAGTCAAGAGCTGGTTGGGGATCAAGGCTACTGTATTTGCCTTATACTTTACTATATAAATATTTGCTTTATTTTATTTCATATATATTTATTCAATTTTTACTATTACTACTCCTGTTATTATTTTTTCCAGTTTCTTTCTTTCTCAGTATTTTTCTTTTTTTGTCTCGGGTGCTGTCTTAGCCTATGGTTTCAGTTTTATTCAACAGAAATTTGATCACAAAAATAAGAAATCATGATTGTGCTTGGTCTGACTTTTAATATCAGATATTTTGGCATGAAGTGAATTTATTCAAACCAATAATGATGCTATATATTGATATTCGCATACCTGTAACTACAAGAAATGTCTGTTGATTCAGTGCATGATAAATTCTCAGATAAGCTGTAGCTGAGTTTTCGTATCATCAGACAGACATTCTGTGTCACTGTGGGCTGCACTGCACAGTAATACACAGCTGTGTCTTCTGTCCTACTGTCACTGATGGAGAGGTTGGTCAGAGCATCTTTTCTGTTCACATCCATTAAGAATCTTCCATTAGAAACAGCCTTATCAAATCCCCAGATGAGAAATTCAGGAGCCTTGTTTGGATGCTGTACATACCAGTACATGTAGTTTGAGTCTGTAATATCATGGCTGCATGTCAGTACAGCTTTGTTTCCATCAGGTGAATTAATCAAAGGAGGCTGATTGACTTTATCTGCATTCACTCCCACTGTAACACAGAGAAAAATTATACTTCCAATTAAGCAATAGATTACATAATAATATTTTACAAGAAATCTTAATATATACATACAAAAGAGTCCATTAGTCATTATCATTATTATTGAAATAAGCATGTTATCAGGTACAGATAAGCTTTTGACTGAGATTACAGTCTAGCTGTTGTGTAACTGATTATGTCTGTATCTTATGGAAATGTGATATTTATTTTCCAGCTTTTGAGTCTTTATATGAGCTGCAGGATCAGTCTTATGAATCGAGAAACAGCACCCTCTATTGTTTCTTGTTCAATCAACTACTTCCTCTCTCAACATATCACAATGTATCTATTGCCTCTTTCAAAATTTCATTGCTGTTTTTAGTGAAACAGTGCCATGCAGTGGCAACAATTGAAAAACGCAGCATGGTGGTTGACTGGGCGCTGTATCCTCACACCTCCAGAGCTGTGGGTGTGATTTCTGTCTCCTGTTCTGTGTGGGATAAGTTCATATCTTTGCTTTATGTTTTATCTGGGTAATCCGGATTTCCCTACTTGTCCATACATATGTTCTGTACGGTCTCAGTAGACTCAATGATGAGCATAAGAAATTCTGGTGCTGAGTTGGGATACTGATGATACCATTGTAAAGTATAAGCTGATCCACTCTAGTTACTTAGACATGTAGCATGGGGGTTCACTGGGTGCTGTAACCTCACACCTCCAAAACTGTGGCATTGATTACTGCCTCCTGCTCCGTGTGGGATAAATTCATATCTTCGATATATGTTTTATCTGGGTAATCCGGATTTCCCTACTTGTCCATAGATATGCAGTGTGGCAAACTGCAGTCTCAAAATTGTCCATAGTGTTTAAGTGTGTGCTTGTGTGTGCCCTGTGATGGACTAGCATGCTGTGCAACCCTGCCTTGTGCCATGTGCTGCTTGGGACTGAGGCAGACCAAACACTGGAGAGTCTGTCAGTTCCACAGAGGATCTAAGCACTTGTTCATTTTATCGACTTCAGCAGACATTTCAGGCTTGGTGTTCTGTATGGTCTCAGTAGACTCAATGATGAGCATAAGCAATTCTGGTGCTGAGCTGGGATACTGATGATACCATTGTACTCTGTAAAGTATAAACTGATCCACTCCAGTTGGTTATGTGGATGAATGGATGAATAGATACAAACAAATCTGGCTCAAAAACATTGACAGTGTCTGAATCTCAGACTATCTGAATAAACCTAACAGTTTAGCTGCAGTATTAGATGTGAGCCTAATATGTAAAACTGGGAATATAACATTTGTTTTACAACTTTTGTTTGACAGGGAGAACCAGTCTCATAAATTTAAAACGGTACCATCTAGTGTATCTTACAAAATGGGATGCAAATTCCAAGAATTTCAGAGGAGGAAACATTTCAGGGGAGTTTTTGGGAATTTATGGGGAATATTGGGTAATTTTTTCCCTGTGTATCTACAGTTATAAAACATACAAAACCAAGCTTATTAATAAAAAACGGGATACATCTAGATTTAACAAGTAACATTTTATCGAACACAAACATATTCCCCTTACTAACATTACTGAAGACAAGCACATGGCGGGAGGCCTGATTATGAAAGTAGGAATCTGCTCAATCTGGAGAATCTGTTCATAAATGCCTCAATTAAACACACAATCTACACCCACGGAGTCAGTGTAATCTTCAGCTGAGGTGTTGGATGGGTGGGGACAAAAAGAGTAACAAAGAGCTTCAGGTTTGCCCAACTTCTTTGCAAGTATTGCCAAAGAGAGACCATTAGCACTCAGAGACAACTGATGTTGGACAGATTCGTAGATCATTGCTGAAACTGATAACAGGGCCTCGTATGAGCAAAGTCCCTTCAAATAGGTTGATGCTGATCTTGACAGAATAAACTTCACTGGAACATCAATGGCATCCAAGTACATTTCCAGCTGTCTGTCGAAACATGTGTCAGTGTGTCATTTTTGCTTAACTGGAGGAATAATTTCTCTCTGTGTTGCAGTGGGAGTGGATGCAGATAAAATTGATCAACCTCCTTTTTAAATTCACCTGAGGGAGACAAAGCTGTACTGACATGCAGCCATGATGTTAAAAACTCAATCCACATGTACCGGCATGTACAACAGCCAAACAAGCCTCTGAACTACTTCTCATTTATAGATTTAAAGCTGTTTGTCTTCTCAATGGATGCAAAAATTCTCAATGGATGCAAACAAATCAGAACATGTATGACCAACAACTCCATGTTCATCAATGACATCTACAAGTAAGGCCTTCTATCTCCATCTACAAGTAAGGCCTTCTGACAAACTGAGCTGCTGTCTGTAGTGTTAAACAACAGTCTGTTGTGGTGGAAACGACGCTGTTTTTAAATGGTATCTTTTTCATGGTCTCAGCTGCATCTTGTATTTTCAGGCATAGTGTTTTCCTGATCATAAACTCACGTTGAGGTTCTTTCCATCAATGTTTCTGTTTTTTTCTTGAATAATGGTGTTTCCACAACTGAAAAATACTGGCTGCTGTCACACGAAATTGTGCACAAGCTTGTCAATTGTTGGCTGAGTTACCTGGGGAGAGCATGGAAAAAGACATTTGTGCATTTGTCTGTTTTCAAAGATGATCTGTAAGAAGTTGCTTTTCATTTCTTGGATGCAATGAGTTCAGTATAAATGTTCAGCTTGTTTGAATAAACACTCTGAGGACATAAAATTCAACATTGCAGACATGGATCACAGGAGAGCCTGCTCAGAAACTGCAGCAAGCTTTCTCACATCCACCAATGCATTAGCTGCAGAGGGCTGCACAAAGTGCATGCATGACAATGCTTGAGATTTTGAGACAGATAAAAAACATGTTTTTAAACGTATTGCCAACAAAATACTTAATTATAATGGAGTTAATTTTGTTTTCTTTAGTGATTTACTCAAAGAAAAGTAAAAAAAAAAGTGTCCCTCCAATAAACAACTCCAACAATCTACAGAGGGCTTCACAGGTATGAACATGCAATGTGCATGCATGACATCAAAACTTGAGATTTCGAGACAAATAATAATATATATTTTTAAAGTCGTGCCGATAATAGTTGGATTTACTAGTTAATATTTTTTTCTTTAGAGATTAACTAACCGGCAAGTAAAAAAATTAGCCCTCCTGAAAATGACTCCAACAAGTAAATTTTTTCTTCAAAAACTAACTTGAATGAATATAACAGAGTACAGTATATATAGCGCAGTACTACATATCTCTGACTACATCATGCAGAAAACTTTGGAACCAATGCTATTCATCGCACTCCTCAGATGCAAAGCCAGTGCGCCAATATTATATCTGTAAAAATGATGAGACAAAGAAAGTGTGGCTTGCGTTACAAATGCGTCTTAGGTATTTTTCAATGCAAAGGAGGCTAACAATATATTTTTTTTCCTTTACATTAAAATCAATGGAATAACTGCTAACATGCTGATGATGGTTGCAGCAGCTTTAATGGTAGATACATTAGGGCTGGGCAATACGAACCTGAAAATCTCAATATTTTTAAAGACAATAGCAATCCATGACACACGGGCGTGGAAAGATTTGTCCTTCTTGCCTTCTGAAAAAGGGATTAAATTTCTATGTTTAAATGACGAACTTACTGTTATAGTGTCTGATTGTGTGAGTGTGTGCCCACATTGTACCCCTGAAGATATCTATGGTCTCCACATTGCTTGTTTATTATGCTGTAATATGTGTTTACATCTCTGAGGTGCAGTCAGGTTTTTGCACAGCGTCAGTGAGTTTCCTGTCACTGTGGGCCTCAGAGCACAGTAGTACACTGCAGAGTCTGTCACTTCTGTATAGGAGAGCTCCAGATATACACGCTTGTTCGCCTTGTCAACTTCAGCAGCCATTCGAGAAAATGGATGTTTTGCCTTCGTTTTAGGGCTATATTCAGTAATACTGATAAGATGCTCTGGTGCTGATCCGGGATACTGATGATACCACTGTAGAGTGTCACCTGAAGTGCTAAAGTTGCAGGACAGTGTGAAATTTTCACCCTCTACAACAGACACGACTTTGTCAGTTAAAGAGGTTATTGTAGCCTCATCACTGCTATCTGCGGATAAAAAGAGTTGTATGTCCTCAATGGTCATGATTAAAAAGAAAAATATTATAAAGAAAATATTACAATTATTTTGTTATATTCAACGAAACTGTTCCTTTAGTTAAATGTACAACATATTAATAGCAAAGGAAAGAATTAAATCCATTATGTAACTTACCTACAAATACTGCAAAGAGAATAAATGAACAGAGTAACATCATGGCAGATGGAGAGAGACAGACTGAACTGAATACTCTGCTACCAAGGTCGGGTCTAACAGGAAACTCCTCTACTGCCCCAAAACAACACGCTTGTTCCACTATGACACAGCTTGTTTCACCCTGACAGCCCTCCCTCTCTCTCTCTCTCTCTCTGTCTCTCACACTTATTATCATTTTGCTACTGCTTTCAATTTCAGTCTATTTATACAGAAGAATAACAATGTATGAACATCTGCTATCAGGATGATTAATGTCTCTCAATTTGAATGTGTCACAACACAGGTTAGGCAGACATGACTCTGAAACAGCAGCTTGGAAACAATCAAGGACTTTAATTGGGAGACACAGCAAACTCTACACATGATGACAGATTTTGACAATGACCAAGCTGGGGGTCGTCACGAGGGCAGACACATTTATACAGGGATCACCTACGGGAGACAGGGGCATGAGGTTAACACACTAGGGCAGAGAACAATCAGGAGAACATCAACACTGGAACACAATGGGGCAAATCAGGAGGGGTACGGAGGGGCATCAGCACCATCTGCTGGCCGCATTGGGGGAAGACGGGACACATCATGACAGAATGTTTGAATCTTTGTTATTCCAACTTTATTGTAAAACATCTTACTTCAGTTTTCAGCCTTGAGTAGCTGTAATATGTATTTTTTTTTAAATATATTTGTCTTACAACCATGCATTTACTTACATGGTATAACTGGTCGTTGAATGAAAAATAATAGAAAATAAAAACTGCATAGATAAATTTCATGATTTTATGTTCATTATTCCATAGAATAATGCACGTTTACCTGTGTGAGAATCTGCAACTCTCTTTGTCATGTCACAGTCTCTGTGCCCCAGTATTTTGTAGAGGGTGTGAGAAGGTCATTCTCACTCTAAGCCTCAGAGCACAGTAATACACAGCAGAGTCTGACAGCTGCAGATTCTGTACTATTACAGGTACAGTTTTCATACTTGTGTTCATAGTGACATGAAATCTCTCCTTGCACTCTAGAACAGTATCACCTTCTCCATACTTTTCACGTCTCAGGATGTACTTGGGAGACTCATCGGGATATTGGATGTACCAGAAGAGATCTGGGTTTGTGATGCCTGATTCATATCCACAGTCTAGTATCACTGACCCTCCTTCTTCTACACTGACATTTCCTCTGGATCGATTATTCTGTGTTCAGCTCTACTGTCTAAGACAATAAATAGAATAGTTAATAGTATTTAAAAACTTTTATAAATTGGCAGCTTATAATAATCCGCAATGAATATGAGAACAAATCATACCACAGGACAACTAAGGAAAGATCAGAAAAATCCACATTCTTTGCACCACGACTGAGCTGATAAAAGACAATAAAATGAGGTATATAGCCTACCTCATTTATCACGATGGCTAATTAGTGGCAGCACACTCTCAGCTGGTCACTTAGCTTGTTAAAGGAGCTCAGTCAGTAACCAGTGATGCTCTATATTCAACACTGATAAAATCGATCATTATAAATGATTCACTGTTTGAAGTTGTAGGATCAGCAAAGTTTACAAAATTTACAAAACTGCTGAAACACAGATTAGTAATTATAAAAACCTCATTAACTGCTGAAATGCAGTCAGGTTTTTGTACAGCGTCACTGAGTTTCCTGTCACTGTGGGATTCAGAGCACAGTAGTACACTGCAGAGTCTGTCACTTCTGTAGAGGAGAGCTCCAGATCTACACGGTTTTTCTCCTTTTGAACCATAGTAGACATTCGAGGTTCTCTTCTCTGTGGAGTTTTTGCAGTCTCTGAGATGAGCAGGAGAAACTCTGGTGCTGATCTGGGATACTGACGATACCATTGTAGATCCCAAACTGATCCACTGTAGTTACAGGAGAGTGTAACATTTTCACCTTCTGTAACATGCACTTTGTCATTAAAAGGTGTAATCGCATCCTCAGTACTGTGACCTGTGGACATAATTCAAGATGATATTTGCCATTTAGGGTCATGTTAAACATTATTTCAATTCAAATATACACATTAAGCTTATCTATGAAAAATTACCCCTGTATTAGAAAAGAACAAAATGTCAATTACCCACAAGTGCTGAAAAGAGAAGAAATGAACAGAGTAACATCATGGCAGATGGAGAGAGACAGACTGAACTGAATACTCTGCTACCAAGGTCGGGTCTAACAGGAAACTCCTCTACTGCCCCAAAACAACACGCTTGTTCCACTGTGACACAGTTTGTTTCACCCTGATAGCCCTCCCTCTCTCTCATTCTTTCACACACAGACATACACACACACACACGCACACAAACACACACACATTGTTTGGGTCTTTGTTATTCCGGCTTTATTGGGAATCATTTGGCTTCAGTTTGGCCACCAGCAGCTGCAATATTCATTCGTAAAAACTGTAGTTGTCTTACAACTATTAATTTATTTATGTGGTAGGATTAGTCTATGAAGGAAACTTAGCTGAAAATAAAAATGTGCAGATGAATTTTGATTTTTTTTTATTATTACTCTTAAAAGTAATTCCTTTTGACCTGTGTGAGAATCTGCAGCTCTCTTTATCGTGTCACATTCTGTCCTGCCCCGATCGTTAGCTCCTTCTGTGTGCCACGCCCCCTCATTAACCTTGTGTGTATTCCCTGTGTTTACCAGCTGTTTCTTGTTGCTGTTATTAGTCTGGTGTATTTAAGTCTGCGTTTAAGTTTGTTTCCCCAGTCTGGTCATTATAATGTCATTGCGTGTTTGCCTACTTGTTTCTGCCCTTTTGATTAAACCTTGTGTTCCCCGATTTCCTGACTGCCACTCCTCTGTCCCGCATAGGGCCCCAGTGTTTGTGTTGAGTGTTTGAGAAGGTTATTCTCACTGTGGGCCTCAGAGCACAGTAATACACAGCAGAGTCTGACAGCTGCACATTCTGTACTGTTAATGGTACAGTTTTAGCATCTCTGTTCAAACTGGCGTTAAATCTTCCCTTGTAGCCTAGAGCATCATCATCAGTATATCTACTCCGCATCAGCAGATACTTGGGAGACTCACTGAGATATTGAAGGTACCAGAAGAGATATTGGTCTGTGCTGCCTGATTCATATGCACAGTCTAGTGTCACTGATCCTCCTTCATCTACAATGACATTTCCTCTGGTTTGATCTATGATATCTTCAGTTCTGGATTCTAAGGAAAGAAACAGTAAGTTATTACAAAATACATAATTATTATAAGCAGACAGATTATACTAATCAGTAATGAGTCTGGGAACAAATCTTACCCAAGAACAAGTGAGCAAAGATCATAAAAATCCTCATGCTTTCTGCCATGACTAAACCAGCAAGACAATTTATATAATGAATATCTATGTATACAAAGGATCAGGTAGGCAGTCTATCTGGTTGTTGCTTACAATGTCTGTATCCTAATCTCTCTGCAGTGTCAGGACTTATGGAGGCCCTTATATGAGAAGAATGGTTGGTTGTGCGTCAATGTCGCCCCCTGCAGGAATTCCATATAGCAACATACTTAGATTCGGAAGACATTTACACGTTTGATTTATTCCTCTCACACCTGGAAGAATAAAAGCTGATCTTTACTTTATAGTTTACTTTATAACAGTAATTAAAAAAAATTTAGTGAAGGAATGGATTTTTTCAACCAAGAATATCATTTCAGTTTTTTATAAATTTATTTTTAAATTTGTTTTTAACCAAATATTAATGATGTCTCGCCTTTCTCCCCAACAGCTTCCCCGTGAGATGGTAACTGAATGGTTTGATTTTTAGCTGTGAATTCTGGGATCGTGTATAATGTTTTGACCGAAGCCATTGTGCTGTTAACAACCAAGAAGAAATACTACTGGTTAAAAATCTTTAAAATATGCCAAATTTTAATGCGCAATTAAAGTACAGTGGTACCTTGGAACACAAATTTAATTTGTTTCAGAAGGCTGGTCGAGTTGCGATTTGGTCAAGGACAAAGTCAAATTTCTCCATAAGAAATAATGTAAATGAATTTAATCCATTCCAGACCCACAAATGATTGCGTTAAACTTATCTACATAACTAACTATTGATAAAAAGCATTATCAATCAATATAAAACTAATACACACAACAAAGTTCTACAGTCACTCTCAATACTTTCCTCTTTGCTTTGCTGGTATCACTGCTCAGTTTGTTAGGGGCATGATTACTGTATCACTAAATGTACTGTAGATAAAGCCAAATAAACTTCACACCGAGCACAGGAACACAGCTTTCAAAATATAGAATATACAGTACATATAGAAAATAAACATAGAGATCTATGTACACTTTGGAAAATATGTTGAAAGATGAATCGTCTCCTCAGCTGTAGATCCATAACAGACTGGAACACGTTTTCCTGCAATACTGTGTGGTATTTCTGCCCATCCATTGTCCCTTCAACTCTGGCAAGATGCCCAGTCCCAGCACATGAAAAGCATCCGCATAGCATGACGCTGCCACCACCATATTTCACCGTATGTATGGTGGTTCTTAAGGCACGGGAAGTGTTAGTTTTACACCACTCATACCTGCTTTTCTTCTAAAGGAATGGCTCCTTGCTACCCTCCTGTAGGGGCCTGTTTTATGGACAGCTCGAAATTGTGGACCATGCACCTCCACTCCAGTTCCAACCAAAGAGCAGAGTGACAGTTGGATTTTTAGTAACCTCTCTCACCAGTCAACATCTTGCTTTGATGCTTAATATTGAGGGACAGCCTATTCTACTAAGGGTCTGGGTGCTGTGATGAACCTTCCGCTTTTTATGATGGATCCAACAGTGCTTAACGGGACATTCAATGTGCATTTCAGAGGAGCAGAATGCTCCTTTGTCTTCAGTTTTGCAGTGACTGTCCAACAAAGACAATGGCCCTGCCAAACGGCATTTTTTATATCTAGAGAGAAACATCAAGTCTTAGTAGTCTAACTATGTTTAACAATGGTCTAATAACTCTCACCTTTCTGTTGTTTGTGATTAAGTTGTCACTTGATCTTCCAAAGCACAGGGTTTGAATACTTATTCAAACAGCCTGTATCATATGTTCATCCGTCCATCTTCTACTGCTTTTCCGGGTCGGGTCGCGGGGGCAGCAGTCTAAGCAGGGAAACCCAGACTTCCCTCTCCCCGGCCACTTCGTCCAGCTCCTCTGGGGGAATCCTGAGCCGTTCCCAGGCCAGCCGTGCCACATAGTCTCTCCAGCGTGTTCTGGGTCTTCCCCGGGGCCTCCTCCCAGTGGGACACGCCTGGAGCACCTCACCAGGGAGGCGTCTAGGAGGCATCCTAACCAGATGCCCGAGCCACCTCATCTCAGTAGAGCAGCGGCTCTACTCTAAGTCCCTCCTGAATGACCGAGCTTCTTACCTTATCTCAAAGGGAGAGATTCATTTTTATCGTGTTAGTGGACAACTGACCTATTTGTTAATATATATTTTTTATCCCAGACAATCACCATGACTTTCAAGGGGGTTGAATACTTTTGCAAGCCACTGTACGCAATTTCGATAAATGAAGCCACTGACTGATCACATGATCTGACAATACCATTGTAGGCTATTGACCAATCCACTCTAATTACAGGAGAATGTAAAAAGCAAAAAAAAAAAAAAAAAGTGTCCGTAAAGCAACAAACATATCCTCAGTACTGTAATGTAACCTGTAGAGAAAATTCAGGGTAATATTTGCCATCATTGCACAAACTTAAAGGAATATTTAAATTTAGAATAGAATAGAATAGAATAGTGACCATTTGTTATTCTGTGTGAGGGCATTCTCTTTTCACCCATCCTGCTCTCCATGATACAAAGGAACACAAATACAGGTGACACCAAGCTTGGGGGTCACAGCACAGGGGCAGCCAGCAAGCAGAACTCCTAGAGCAGGGGGTTAAGGGCCGTGTGCACCTATTATTCCACTTATCCAAGTGCTGAAAAGAGAAAACATGAACAGAGTAACATTGTGGTAGCTGGAGAAAGACAGACTGAACTAAATACTCTGCTACCAAAGTCGGGTCTAACAGGACAGTAAACCCTCCCGTTCTCTTCCTCTGTCACATTATCATTTTGCTGCAGCTAACTTCTTAATTCATTCAATGAGATGAATATTGGTTTCTGAGGAGCAAACATTATGATGGTTACTATTCACAGTTTGAACGTTTGGGTCCTTAAACTCTATGATTCATTTTGATTCTCTGGTTTTGGGTTTTGTGTTCAGTCACCAGCATTGGACTAAAGTACAGCACTATAATGCTACCACTGTGCATATATTAACAAAAATAAGCATTAATCTATTGGTCATTTTTAATAAGCGTAATAAAAATGTATTGGACTTACTGTCAATGGACACCAGCTTAAGGGACTAAACACTTTAAATTAAATTAATTAATGTAATTAAATTAATTACATTCTGTGGTAGCAAAGCAAAGCAGATACTGAGAAACATTTTACCCCAGCAACAGGAACAGTTCAGAAGCCTAGAAGACAGATTTTTTTTCGAAAGCAGTGCTATAACTTGTGGATAAAAATGACTTCAATGACCAGGTTATTGCAAACATTGGCTGTCTCAGCCTTGATGAAGGACAGCTCCAGTACTTTAAACTGGATCTTTTAGTTGAAAATCTAACCCTGGATGTTGATGAAGACAAACTATATGGCGATGTAGTTGTCTTGAATGAGTCATTTCATACCATTCCAAAAGACCTCACTCCAGACAGAAACTGGGCATATTTTTTCAGCAAGGCAACTCAATCCACTTTTGTTTTTTTCCAAGCTAGTCAGCGATGTTTACAGAGAGTGAGTATTCAGTCACATGGAAGATGTTTGATACTGACTCTTAGTTACAATGGTGAAGTCTGAGTGTCAGGGCAGATTGAGTTCAAATCAAGAGCAGAGACCCCTAATAACTGCACAAAGGGAAATGCCAAAGAAAAATGGAACATTAGGTAAGATTAGGTCTTCAATATGTACAATAATAACAACAAATATGTATTACTGTCTGAATTAACATGAATGTATATGTACTAATAATCGGTTACGCTTTACGTAATGTTTATGTAATGTTTGTTAATAGTAGTTTGCAGGAGTGAGCCATGTTAAGTAAATAATATGAATTCATCTGTAATTGGCTACAGATTAGGTCTAAGTAAATGCAAGTCAAATGTCACCCCCCTACTTATTTCTTTAGCCAAGAGGGAGCAAAAGCCAACACAAGCAAAGGACACAGCAGTATCGACACAATCATGTTTTTGTCAGACATAGCAAAACTAGTCCTAAATAAGAAGAGTGCTTCCTGCTGTATTCCTGTCAGGAATATAGAATGATCTCATGTTAGCCTTGTCGATTCACTAGGAGCATGAATTATCTTCACTGTTACCAGACAGGTTGGACTGGAGCCAGGAAATTTTTACAAAGCCTGCCAACAGTATTTCCTGTTGCGGTAAACCTCAGTGTTTTTCAGTTGACACATTAAAGTAAATTGTGTGTAAGCAGGTGAAGCAGGTTTTTGTAAGAGCTCTAGCATTAATACATCACTGTGGTCAGCAGAGCACAGTAATAGACAGCACTGTCTGTAAGTTGAACTTCAGAAATGGATAAAGGGGCTCTTCCTGATGACTTATCAGCAATTGAGGAGAATCTCTGTTCAGCAAACTTTGCAGTATAGCTGTTCGTTCCACTGAGCAGTATGAACTCAGGTGCTGTTCCAGGATAGTGACGGTACCAGTAAACCCAAAATCGTGAACTGGTCGTGCTGAAAATACATTCCAGTAAAGCTCTCTGTCCTTCCACTTTGAACAGTTCTTTCTCCTTCTGCTCTATATTATCCCCAGAGGATAAACCTGTCAGCAGCGGATAAACCAATACAAGTGATTACTGATGAGCAAAGGAACACTGATAATGAAACTACCATCCAATACTGACCATGAGGTTTCACATACTTACAGAATGTCATGGTTAGCAGCACTGCTACAAGAAGCTGCATCTTGTCATGTGACGTTAACATTGTCACTCCTGGAGGGTAGATGACTTGAACTTAAACGTAGTTTCAGTTTTTTTGTGGGGATGTTTAGACTGTTTAAGGTGTGATGTGGGAGGAGTTAGGGGAAGTTTATACTGAAAAAGAAGCCAAGAGGGGAAGGATATGACTGCAAAGAGCGCTTGCCTGTGTATGTGTGTATGGATTATGTATAATAGGTGATGAAATTTTTCAGGTCCCTACAAAGATCTGTGAATGCAATCAAAAAATGCCAATAGTCTCATATTTTATTTGGTTACTTATGGTTAAGGTTAGGGCTGGGTAGTGGTTAAGGTTGTCATTTTGGGATTAGAGTTTTCCCCATAGGACTGAATTGAGAGTCCCTACAAATATATAATTACAAATCTGTGTGTGATTGTGTGTTTGAGAATCTCTGTGTGTCACATGTGTCACATGTATTAAAGCGGGATAAACTATGAGCGGCCCCCCAGTTTTTTTGGGTTGTTTCCTCTTCATCGGCTTTCTCTCAGAGATGCGGGGTGCTCATACTCCGACTTTCAAATTCACATTCTCCACTCTGGGCTGGCCATGCTGATGGCAAGATCTGCTATATTCTGTCCGAACTTGGAGGAAGGGAGATCTCTCCTGCTGCTGCTTATGCCCCCACCCCATTCTTCCCGGACCTGAATAATCATATTCTTAAGCTCCATCCATCAGAACAGATGCCAGTGCTGTCCCTGACCCTGTCCTGGATAAATCCCCTTCTCTCAGGTGCTCAGGTACCCCCCTCTACTCGCTTCTTATGTAAGTTTGTGGAGGATCTTAATTTAATTGATTCATTTTGTTTAACCCTCCTGCCAAAGAATACTCCTTTTTCTCTCCTCACTTCTAGTCCCAGTCTCACACAGACTACGTCTTTGCCTCCTGCCCCCTTTCCTCTGCTATTACAAATGCTACCCTGCTTTGCTCTTCTTTATCTGATCACAGGAGTATTTTCCTCCAGTTAGTTGTGCCCTCTCTGTCACCTCGAGCGTCAGGATGGAAATTCAATCTCTGCTTCATATCTCTGAATTTATAGCTGAGGACTCCAAATAAGGTTTGAAGAATTAATTTCCGTTAATGCTGGCTGGATGAGCCTGCCTACTGATGGCTGCTAAGGGCTTCCTTCGAGATGTTGTTGAGATGTCGGCTTGGCCCATGAATGTCATCAAAAGATTATAGATCTTGACAACCGGTTGTCTGAATTTGAAAGTGTGCACCCTGGGGGACCAGAAGCAGGAATCTCTTATCACAAGCACCAGGGCTGAGCTGAATGCTCTTTTGTCATGCTGTGCTCAGTTTATGGTCGTGCTACCATGTCTCCGGTGTCAGTCAATTACTGGCTCTTACTTAGGCTTGGGCAATGTGATTCATTTTCAACAATCTCATCAATGAAAACTAAGGTCCAATCCTTGGTCATCTCAAAGTTGGACTACTACAATTCCCTTTTGGCTGGACTTTCACTGAAGGCAAAAAGGTCACTTCAGCTGATTCAGAATGCAGCTGCGAGACTCATCTTTAATGTTTCTAGATTCTCGCACACCACACCTCTTCTACGGAACCTGCACCAGTTCCCTGTGGCTGCCCGCATCAGGTTCAAATCCCTAACACTGGAACAGCTCCTCCTTACTTGGCAACACTGATCAAGAATCGTATCACTCCTCATCCTCTCAGAGCTTCAATCACTGTTCGTCTGGAACCACCGAAACTTAAAAGATGATGACATGCATCAAGACTTTTTGCAATGTTGGTTCCTCAGTGGTGGAACGAACGTCCTCTTGCCATAAGAACGATCGAGGCCCTTGCTGTCTTCAAATGTCGTCTGAAGACACACCTCTTCAAGAAGTACCTAGGAGACTAATACCCCTCTTATTAGCGTCTGCTAAATGCTGTAAATGTAAATGTAAATGAAGGGGTCCAGACAACTGATCCTTTGAATATTAATAATTGCTTTTTTTTCACTTTTATTCAGAATTATTCTCCTTGCCCTTCCAGCTCTCCTCATGGAGAGCATCAAAGTCTTGATCTCTTCATGATCCTCTTTACCCATTTCCTTCCAGATAAGGCTCGATGTTATTTAAATGAATGTGATGCCTCTGATTAATTTCATTATTTCCCTGCTCTTTCTCCTCCACACAAATTCCGACCCTTCATTCTGCATTTCTTTGGAAATTCAAGAGACCTTCTGTTAAACATTCCACCCTGTTCACCTTCCAGACTTTGTGCCATGTTTTCACCCTAAGGCCAAATGTTCCAATCACTTCCCTCTACCTCCTACTTCTTCTACCTCCAGCTGAGGTCCATGTAGTGTTGCTCCATCCTGTCATCTTTCACTTCATCAAGATTAAACTTCAAATTAAGCAACAGATTACATAATAATGTTTTACCAAAGAACTGAATATATACTTACAAAGGAGTCCATTCGTAATTATCATTATTGTTGAAATAAACATGTTATCAGGTACAGCTAAGCATTTGACTGAGATTACAGTTTAGGTGTTGTATAACTGATTATGTCTGTATCTTAGGGAAATGTGATATTTATTTTCCAGCTATTGGGTCTTTATGTGAGATGCAGAATCAGTGTTATGAAGCAGAAACAGTGTCCTCTTTTGTTTCTTATTCGATTAACTACTTCCTCTCAACATATCACAATGTATCTGTTGCCTCCTTCAAAATTTCATTGCTGTTTTTAGTGAAACAGTGCCATGCAGTGGCAACAATTGAAACACGCAGCATTGTGGTTGACTGGGCGCTGTATCCTCACATCTCCAGAGCTGTGGGTGTGATTTCTGTCTCCTGTTCTGTGTGGGATAAGTTCATATCTTCGATATATGTTTTATCTGGGTAATCCGGATTTCCCTACTTGTCCATAGATATGCAGTGTGGCAAACTGGAGTCTATAAATTGTCCATAGTGTTACTTCTGCAGAGGTTCTATGCACTTGTTCACGTTTTCAGCTTTAGCAGACATTTCAGGCTTGGTGTTCTGTACGGTCTCAGTGGACTCAATGATGAGCAGGAAGTTGGAATACTGAAGATACCATTGTAAAGTATAAGCTGATCCACTCTAGTTACTTAGATGGATGAATAGATATAAAAAAATCTGGGTCAGAAACATAGACAGTGTCTGAACCTCAGACTATCTGAATAAACCTTACAGTCTCCCTGCAGTGTTAGATGTGAGCCTGAAATGTACAGTAAAACTGGGAATATAACATTTGTTTTGCAGATTTTGTTTGACAGGGAGAACCAGTCACATAATTTAATCAGAGTGACATTTGGTGTATCTTATGAAGAAGGTTGCACATTGCAAGGAATTTCAGAGGAGGAAACATTTAAGGGGAATTTTTGGGAATTTATGGGGAAAATTGGGTAATAATTTATTTCATATGTATCTACAGTTATAAAACATACAAAACCAAGTAAATTAATTAAAAACAGAAAAGATCTACATATATTTAACATTTTATTGAACATGAACATATTTCCCTTACTAACATTATTAGGGAGACAAAATTGTACTGGCATGCATGGTACAAACTCAGTCTACATGGACCGGCATGTACAACAGCCAAACAAGCCTCTGAACTACTTCTCATTTATAGATTTAAAGCTGTTTCTCATGGAAGATTCTCAATGGATGCAAACAAATCAGAACATGTATTATGTTTTGTCAATATAGTTTTGTAAATTAATATAACTATTCGCTAAACTAATCTATTGTATACCATTATATCTAAAAAACATGCCAAAGTGCTACATATGCTTTTATTCAACACAAACTCAGACCATTCAGAATGTCATTCTTCTATTTTTTTGTTTAAGAAAACTTTAAAAATACATTTTTCAAAAACTTATTTTCAGAGGTGCTGAGGACTTGTAAAAAAACACATTGTAAACATTTCTGGCTAAGACTCTTGAGCTCTGGAGCTTACAGACATAGGGCTACACACAGGTGATTGAAGCATTCAGAATTTTCCTGTGGCCTTGAATTTCAGAGGTGAATCTTTCTTATTGTGTTTTTATGTGCAGTGAGTCACTACTGATTCTCAAAAAAGGAAACTGTGTTTATGATGTGCACCTGCTGTTTGCTGATTCTGACAGAAGCTCTACCTGAGTTTTTGTACTATCAGACACACATTCTGTGTCACTGTGGGCCTCACAGCACAGTAATACACAGCTGTGTCTTCTGTTCTGCTGTCACTGATGGAGAGGTTGGTCAGACGTTCTGTTCTGTTCACATCCATTAAGAATCTTCTTTCACGAACAGCCTTATCATATCCCTGAATGAGAAGTTCAGGAGCCCTGTTTGGATGCTGTACATACCAGTACATAGAGTTGAAAAGTGCAATATCATGTCTGCATGTCAGTACAGCTTTGTCTCCTTCAGGTGAATTAATCAAAGGAGGCTGATTGACTTCATCTGCATTCAGTCCCACTGTAACACAGATAGAAATTGCGCATATAATTGAGCAAGAATTACATGTTGACAAGTTTCAATGGAAAACTTAAAATATACTTACAGAAGAGACCATCAATTATTATAATTGCTAAAATAAACATGTTATTAGCTACAGGTAAGTTGATTGTGATTAAAATCTTGCTGCTCTATAACTGATTATACCTGCATCTACTGATAAAGTTTTCCAACTCATGGCTTTTTCTGTAAGAAGCAGAACCCGTCATATGAATCAAAAACAGCACCCTCTACTGTCTCAAATCCGTTATCTACTTCCTCTAGCACGATGACAGGCATTCCACTTTTATGATTGGTATGTATTACCTTCTTTAAATTGCATTGTTGTTATTAGTGAAACACTGCCATCTAGTGTTTAGGCATCATAATCAGGATTACTGCTATTCACACTAAGCACTATACCATACCCCAGTGTTGTGCTTGAGTTTTTTAACAAATTGAGTCGGAATGAAGACTGAGATCCCTGGAGCTGGGTAGCCGAGTTTGAGTCCAAGTCTTCAAAAGTCATATTTAATTCTCATGAACCTGAATCTATAAATTAAACACAAATACCTCAAATTATTACATTTCCCATAATTTATTTGAAATGACCACCGACTAAGAAATGATTATCATTCAACTAAGAAATAAATGATCTGTTAAACACAAAGGTAACAAAAACACAACTCCACTGAATCCTGTAGTAATTATTAATTTCATTGCTACATGACCTTATCCTGCTGAACACATTTAAAATTGGCCCTGAAACAAAAGAATATGTATAAAACAGTATAAGACTTTTGTTTATTTAACAAACTTTTTATTATGTGCTCACACAAGGTTCTACTATGTACAGATATACTATGTGACACATTGTGTATTATATCTATGATTGGGACGACACTCTACAATTACAACATATTGCTTTAGAGAAGCACAAGCTGTGAGCATTTTATGGCTTAAACAGGCCTGAAGGGGGTTAAGACTCCTGTACCAGACAAACTGTTAGTTTGATTCTCCCTCCTGGCTGACAGTCACACCACCATTAGATCCTTGAGTCAGACCTTGAAACATAACTGCGATGCATAAAAGCTGTTCTTTCATTGTCTGCCTCTATTATTGTACGCTGTACTGCTGTTTATTTGATAAATAAACTTTGATTTGGTCTGAGGTGCCCTTATCTCAATGTCAGTGTAGCCGATTGCCCCAGTTACATTAGGAAAATGGACAGTCCTGCAAACATAGTTTTTACATTTGCCTGTTCATCCACAGCATAGGGAAACATATATTTCATGCAAGGCAAAGTACAAAGTCATTACACATGGTGCAAACTGTAAAGAAATAAGTAAAAATAATCTTGGTGATGCATGAAATCTTGTTCCTTCTATTCCTTCAATTTACATAGTCAGTAGCAAGAATGTGATTATGCTGTATTAAATTCTCATGGAAATAGGATATTGTTTCATGTGGATCCATGGATGCCAATGTCTGATGCTTAATTCACATCTAGTTCAACTAGTGATGATTACAGATATGTTCAGTTCATGGGAAAAGGTGACAAAACATTGTATTTGAAATAGCAAATTAAACTCTGCAAGGTAAATAGGCCTCAATAGTCTATAGATTACATACGTAAATGGAATGCCATCCATCCATCCATTTTCTGAACCTGATTGTTCTATTCAGGTTCACAGGGCTCCAGAGCCAATCTCAAAATCTATGGGCACATGGCAGGGAATAAACCAGGATGGGGTGTAAATCCAGCACAGGGCAGACACAGCATTCACATACACAATCATACCTACGGACAATTTGGTAATGGATTCGGAGTAGAATAAAATTTATGAAATTATTAAAGTAATAATAAAAGTATAAAGATTAAAATATCACGGTTCACATTTTCAGATTGACTTTTCCACGTGAAGGAGCGCATTGATGGTATGAATTGCTGGCAGGCATGTGGTCATTTTTCTGATTTATCTGCAGTTCCCTGCTTTACAAGGTGTGTCGCCTTTTCCTGATTAGTCTAAAATGTTTCTTACACTTCCTCCTGAGGTTCTGTAAATATACACATTCATGCAGAACACTGACGGACCACATGATCTGACGTCAAACTTCACTCTTACCCATGTCTAACTGGAGACAAGAGTAGGGTGTGAAAATGAACATTTCTGACATGGGGATTAAGATGATGGCTAGCTAGATATCTATTGTTAGATTGCTATGTAAATCAAATTTTGCTCGGTCATCTGTTATTGTCTGTATGCTTTTGCATGCACTTCTTACCAGACAGCTCAGCCTGCATTTACTGATACTGCTTGCTTCAGTATCTCAACCATCCGCTCTCTGACTGATGTAACCACAATAACCAGCTTTATTCTTGAACATCTGCTGCTCTGGAACTGATCCCAGATTGTGGGAAAGAAGCTATTTCTGATAGTTCTGACACTGGTAGTTACAGCATGAACTGGCACCTTTATAGAGGACATACTTGGGTCACTTAGTCACTTGGGTGACTAAAACCAACACCTCTCCTCCTTATCTCCTCCTTATCTCTCTTTCAAGCAGTCAGGTACGCCTGTCCCCTGTCCCTGTTTAATCTCCCTGTAGAGCCTCTAGCTGCAGACCTCCACCATTCAGACCTCATTGCTCCTGTCCTAGTTAAAGGTGTCCCTCAGAAGGTTCATTATACGCTGAAGATCTGCTCCTTTATCTCAGCAAAGCTCCCTCTGATCTTCCCCATGTTCTTGATTTGTTTCAAACATATGAAACCCTGTCTGGCTATAAGATTAACTGGGCAAAATGTTCTCTTTTCCCACTGAATCCTGCTTGTCACTCTGTGAAGAAGACCCCGAGATACTTAAACTCTTCTTCTGGAGCCAGTAACTCATCCCCCACCAGGAGAGGGCAATCCACCCTTTTCGGTCGAGAATCATGGCCTCAGACTAGGAGGTGCTGGTCCTCACATGTTTAAATGATCTTTATCTTGGCATACTGTAACACATTGCTATTATGCCTGTCAAAGTGTGTTAGCTCAGCCATTTCAGCACCTCTACTAAAATCACCCCGGTATTTCCAGCAATCATACTATTTATCTATGATTTTTTTTTATTTAACCACAAGCACACCATCTATAGCTAATCAATATCTCATTGACTTTTTAAACTAATCAAGTTTACTTATTAAGTAAGCTGTGGGTGATATTTAATAAATACATGGAATGGCTGAGGTGCCCCTGAGGAGAGATTTGGGAAATGAAGCGATGTTCATCTAGCCATCAAACCAGATATCAGAAACCTTTTGGAGAACAGAAGAAATTTTTACTAGTTTTTACTGTGTTACTTTAAATTTGTAACTGTGTTTTTATACCATCAGACACACACTCTGTGTCACTGTGGGCTCCACAGCACAGTAATACACAGCTGTGTCTTCTGTCCTACTGTCACTGATGGAGAGGTTGGTCAGACGTTGTTTTCTGTCCACATCTATTGAGAATCTTCCTGTAGGAAAAACCACATGAAATGCATTAATGTGAAGTTCAGGAGCCTTGTTTGGATGCTGTAGGTACCAGTTCATACAGTAGAAGTTAGTAATATATTGGCTGCAAGTGTTGTGTTGCTTGGCAACAGTCAACAGTTAGCTGGTGGGAACTAAATGCTTAAATAATCAAGCAATGTATTAAGTGTTATGGCTTATTACTGTTAACAAATAAATGCTACTGGATGAACTGTTCTATAAAAGAACATGGAACATAACCTGAGCTAGTGCAGAAGCTAGAGAGATACCAACTAGATATAGTCAGGCCTGCGGCCTCGTGCCTACCACTGAATCACAGCCGTGATATACTGGAGTACAACCGCACTCCTTCTCGTATGTTATTGCTTAACTTAACCCAAGTGGGTGATACTGGTTGGAGAGGTTGGTAAATCCTCCACATCGTTGTACATAGTTTAAAGAATTAGGATGATTAATTTCTGTTGAACTAATGACTCCCATTAATCCCGAATCCTAATAATTCCTGTGCTGCATTAATCCCCCTTCCAGTCACGATCTCTGAATCTCACTATAGCATCAGACAGATTCTACTGCCTACATGACAGTGTTTAAACTAGAGGAATGGATGCCTGCATGTCACATGGCAACGGCGTGTCTCATAGAGATTTAGAGTGGCACTTTTTTTTCATGCATGCGGTAAGCGGTTCTCAGCAAAAATTGACAGTTATAAGATCTTTTCATCGCCACAATGACATCATAACAGCAACATCACATAACTGACACCTTTCACTATAGTTTCAATGTCTAGGTATATAGGTATATTTCATAGAGATGAAAAATATATACATTATATAATTTTAACTTGACAATTGCATGTTAGTAAAGGAGAAAGTGGAGGCTACATGTGTACTATATAGTCAGAGGAGAAACCCAGTGTATGATATAATTACATCATGTCGATAAGTTCACAGAAGAATAGGTGAAGCTCAGTAGTTTTGAGGTGCGATCTCTCGATCTCGCTCTGAACGAGGGTAAACAAAAATAATGTCACTGCTTGCTGGTTAAAACTGGTCAACTGTGTGGTCTTTTCTAACCTTTCGAAATCAAACATTTTATAATTGATGACCATTATCAAAGGTAAACCGATTGCAGAAAGACTGGGCTTGCAGTTCCTAGCCACAGCCATAACACGCAAAATTCAAGCCCAGGAATACACAGAATTCTATCCCAAAAATACTTACACAAGTTGGCAACATTATTTCCTGTTGCGGTAAACCTCAGTGTTCTTCAGTTGGCACATTAAAGTAAATTGTGTGTAAGCAGGTGAAGCAGGTTTTTGTATGAGCTCTAGCATGAATACATCACTGTGGTCTGCAGTGCACAGTAATAGACAGCACTGTCTCCTAGATGAGCTTCTAAAATGGATAAAGAGGCTTTTTCTGCTGTCTTATCAGCATTTGAGGAGAATCTCTCTTTAGCAAACTCTGCAGTGGAGTCATATGTTCCTCTGAACAGTATAAACTCGGGTGCTGTTCCAGGATATTGACGGTACCAGTAGACATAATAGTTAGTGCTACTTGTGCTGAAGGTACATTCCAGTAAAGCCGTCTTTCCTTCCTCTTTGAACAGCTCTTTCTCCTTCTGCTCTATTTTATCCCCAGAGGATAAACCTGTCAGCAGTGGATAAACCAATACAAGTGATTACTGATGAGCAAAGGAAGACTGATAATGAAACTACCATCCAATACTGACCATGAGGTTTCACATACTTACAGAATGTCATGGTTAGCAGCACTGCTACAAGAAGCTGCATCTTGTCATGTGACGTTAACATTGTCACTCCTGGAGGGTAGATGACTTGAAGCCAAATACAGCCTCAGTTATTCTGTGGGTATATTTAGGCTGTGATGTGGGAGGGGTTAGGTCACATAGCTTTAACTGTAAGAAATGTCTGTTGATCCAGTGTAAGTGGGTTATTGTTGGCTGTAAATTTTCAGAGAAGCTGTAACTTCATTTTTGTAACATCAGACACACACTCAGTGTCACTGTGGGCTGCACTGCACAGGAATACACAGCTGTGTCTTTTGTCCTACTGTGACTCGTTATGCTCAACTGCTCATCACTGTGCCACCCTAAGCCCGCAGGAATAGGTTGCTGTTGTCTGCTATGGTAAGACTGTCAATGGTGAGCTGGGTACAGTCCTTGGAAATAGTACTTTTTAATTGTTTATCTGGGATGTTCTCATAAGTGATTGACCTGGCACCTTTAAGCAGTAGATACTGTGGTGCCTGATTAGAAAGCTGTCTGTACCAGTAAAGATAAATATATTCCCTAGTTGTTCTGAGGCTGCAGTTTAATGTCACTGATTCTCCTTCTTTACTAGAAACTTCTTGTTTATCAGGACTGATGTCATCTCCAGCAGCCAATCCTGAAAAGAGAAAATAAATAATAATGTTAGAATTTTATAAAGTATTTTTTTGAACCAGGAATAATATTTCAGTTGTTTATTTCAAATTTAATTAGGCTAAGCCTTTTAAAACAGTTACCTGTGCTAATTGAAATGATAAATTAAGTAAATGACTTCTCAATGTATGCCTGGGAGTAACAAATGAACTCCAGTGCTCTGAGCCGTGCTTCCTGATTTGGTATTTTTAAATGAGAATCAATATGTCACTTGACCCCTGTCTCTAGATGAGATAAGATAAGATAAGATACGAATTCCTTATTGTCATACAAGAAAATTGAGTAGCAGTCCTTCAGGTATTTACATGTAACAGATATCCGTTAACAACAAATTACTAAAAAGGATATATTAATATAAAATGTATATTTGTGTGGTTTTCTGCTATATATAAAAAGAACATATAGTGTTGTAATCTGAATAGCAGCTGAAATACAACACTCCAGGATATCGCACAATGAGACCTGCGTTACTGTTAATGTCATAGGAGATATACTGTATGTACAAAAGTGCAAATAGAAGCATAGACATAAATATGAACATAGATGTACATGGGTAAAAATAGATATAAATATGAACATAGATGTACATAGGTAAACACAGATATAAATATGAAAGTGACAGTAAGTGCAGAGTTCTGTAGACACCACTCTAATTGTATAATAAGATTATTATTAAACAAAACCTAGAGGTGCTTCATAGACTCATCTTATGTTTTTACATGTTATTGTCCCTGGGGGCTTCATTACAAAATACTACACAAAGGAGTCAGGCATCTGCATATTTTATATCGTTAAAACTATATATTTACATTTGTTTTCAGACTGACACTAATCCTATCCTTGTTCCTTCAAACAGTAATACCTTCTCCATAATTTCCACATATTGTGTACTGTATATAGAAGTATATTGGTGTATTGGATGTAACAGACAATATGTGGGGTAGAATCTGTTTCAGAGCTGATCCTCCTTTTGGAAAAGGCATTTCTGATGCTCACTAATAGGAACTTCTTGTCAGATGAGTTTTTGTGCAGCGTCTCGGTAAGTTTTGATCACTGTGCTTTCCTCAGAGCACAGTAGTAGATGGCTGTATCTGCTGTGATAAGACTGTCAATGGTGAGTTGGGTGGAGTCGCTGGATGTAGTACAATTGAATCTGGCATTGGTATTTCCCTCATACCTACTGTATGACCTGGCACCTTTATAGAGGAGATACTCGGGTGCCTGATTAGAGTGCTGTCGGTACCAAAAAAGATAAATATTTTCACTGTTTGTTGTGTAGTTGCAGCTGAGTGACACGGATCCTCCATCATAAACAATCACATCTCCTGTGGTCTGAGACACTGTGTCTTCAGCTCTGCATTCTAGGGAAAACGAGAAACACATTACAATATTATCAAATCACTGCATATTGTTTCCAATATATTTTAAAAAACAAAGTAGATACCAAAAAGATGAAGTATATAAACCAGAAACAGCATCATGAATGAGCTGTAAAAAGAAGCACGGTGGATCAGGCAAACAGTCTCTCTGCTTCTTATTTTCAGACTCTGTTCACACATCTCTCTGTAGCATCAGACCTTAAAGAGGAGCTTTATATGTCAGTGCTTGCGCTCAAAGAATAGATGATGGTGCTGTAATGTCGCCCCCTACAGGATATGTATAATATGTATCATCTATACATTAACCCTCTTAGCCCTAAGGGTGTTTTGATGAGTCCTTTCCTTAAAGACAAACCTAAACCTAATGGTTTATTATTCAGAATGTATCAAAAAGGGAAGTCAATCATTTTGTAGATATTGATAGATAACCTTTTATAATGTTAGGAAAAAAGATTGTCAGACTAAGTACTGTTGATATAATCCGTCCAAAAGCAGCCTCAAAAAGATATTTTTCAGTTATTATATTTTTTGAAACAGTAGATATCAGTCACACTAAAACTCCAGAAAATTTTGCACGCATAGAGCATACAGAAAAAAGTTACAGTATTTGGCACCATTCATGTCCCTTTGTTTGCACCGGGGGGGGGGGGGGGGGGGGGGGGGGGGGGGGGGGGGCGGGGGGGGGG
>JAODKC010000047.1:14194639-14207537 GCA_026777985.1 Mormyrops attenuatus | reverse complement strand
ATTATTATTATTTTTCACTTCTTGCTTTCTCTTTCTATCTTGAAAGCTAACTCTGTGAGCTACACACAAGAATTCCAGGTTACTTGTAGTGCCCCACACCTGTGCAAATGGCAATAAAGACTATTTATCTATCCATCTATCTATCAAACGTATGAATAGCGGAAGTGATTAAGCTGGCTAAGATTTTACCGGAAATACGTCAGCACCCCGTGTGCATATAGCCCATTTTCTCTATTTCACAGGAGCCCCATCACTATACTCACCAGTAGGTGTCACTAGTGTACACTATGTCATATGAGGCTTTGAGCAATGAACCTTTTGGTCAATCATTTGGCTGGAAAGTGTCAGTGCTTCAGAAAGCCTATTTTCATCATGACTACTACATCCTACCTCATTCATCATAGTAGGCAATTAGTGAAATACACTCCCAGCTGGTCTGTTAGCTTGCTATATGAATTCATCCAGTCGCCAGTGATATTCTATATTCAACAGTGTTACAAAATTCGTCATTATATTCTATATTATAATGATTCACTATTTCAAGATATAGATATAGGATCAGGCTAATTTTCAAAATTAAGACATATTATAACACAGTTTTATAATAAAAATGACTTTATTAACTGCTGAGATGCAGTCAGGTTTTTGTACAGCGTCAGTGAGTTTCCTGTCACTGTGGGCCTCAGAGCACAGTAGTACACTGCAGAGTCTGTCACTTCTGTAGAGGAGAGCTCCAGATCTACACGGTTTTTCTCCTTTTGAACCATAGTAGACATTCGAGGTTCTCTTCTCTGTGGAGTTTTTGCAGTCTCATAGATGAGCAGGAGAAACTCTGGTGCTGATCTGGGATACTGACGATACCACTGTAGATCGTTAACTGATCCACTGTAGTTACAGGAGAGTGTAACATTTTCACCTTCTGTAACATGCACCGTGTCATTAAAAGGTGTAATCGCATCCTCAGTACTGTGACCTGTGGAGAAGATGATTCAGGGCAATATTTATCATTAATAGTGAAACTAAAAAGAATATTTCAATTTAAATATACAGATTAAGCCTATGAAAAATTACACTAGTAAAAATTAAGAACTAAATGCATTATGTCACTGACCCACAAGTGCTGAAAAGAGAAGGAATGAACAGAGTAACATCATGGCAGATGGAGAGAGACAGACTGAACTGAATACTCTGCTACCAAGGTCGGGTCTAACAGGAAACTCCTCTACTGCCCCAAATCAACACGCTTGTTCCACTGTGACACAGCTTGTTTCACCCTGACAGCCCTCCCTCTCTCTCTCTCTCTCTCTCACTTTTTATTATCAGTTTCCTATTTCTATTTAAATAGAAGAATATAATTTTCTGAACTTCTGCTATCAGGATGGTTAATATCTTACGGTTACAGTTGGGTCTTTGTTATTTCGCTTTGTTATGTATGTGTGTGTGCGTCTGTGTGTCTGTTATGTATTTTGCATTACAACATTAGCATTTATAAATAACTAGTTGTCTTACAGCTATGCATTTATCTGTATCGTATGACTAGTTTTTGAAGGAAACATAATTGAAAACATGTAGATGAATTTTAGGATTTTTTTTGCTTATTGCTCCTAAGACTAATACCCTGTGTGAGGAGTCACTGAATGATTCACATTGTAATTATATTTCTTAAAAAAAAATCTTGGGAAAACTCAGATCTGGTTATTTATGAAGGATACAAACGTGGAAAGAAATTAAATTGTCTTGTACCAGGCATTTATTAGGATGTTATTTGCTATTCAATAATATTAAAAAAAAAAATTAATATCCTAATTAGCTTCAAAAGAAAGCAAACTAAATTAAATATGATTTTGTGATTATTTGACAAACCAGTATAAAGTTGTGTGAGAATCTGATGCTAATGTTGTGTCACTTTTAAGACACATCCTTACTGCCCCAGTGTTTCTATAGAGGGTGTGAGAAGGTTGTTCTCACTGTGGGGCTCAGAGCACAGTAATACACAGCAGAGTCTGACAGCTGCACGTTCTGTACTGTTAAAGGTACAGTTTTCAAACTTGTGTTCAGACCTACAATCAATCTCCCCTTAAAATTGGGTGCATTATAACTGGCTCCTAATGCATACTCTCTCCGTAGGTATGGGGGAGACTCATTGGGACATTGGATGTAGAGAGATGGGTTTCCTCTGTTTGTTTCATATACCCAGTTCAAAGTCAATGATTCACTTTCACATACAATTGCATCTGCTGTGCTCTGAGTCATAAAATAATGCAGTAGTCAGAATAACTTCATAAGCAGATATGGGGGAGAAGTCATACCAAAGAAACGACCAAACACATCCAATTAGAAAAAAGAGATTTTCTTGGCCATAACTGAGCTGTAATAATAATAGTATTAATAATAATAATAATAATAATAATAATAATAATAATAATAAAACATGCAAATCTATGTTCACTGGGGATGTTTGATTGTTGTCTCCCGTCTCTGTGCCTAAATCTCCCTACAATGTCAGGCCTTATAGAGGCACGTATATGACTAGAATGGATGTTTGCATTACAATGTCGCCCCCTGCAGGAATTTTATATAACAAGATCCTTAGATAGGCAGGACATTTATGCAATTTTAATTACTCCCCACACTTAGTGTATCTGCTGATATTTACATAAATTTCCTTTATTTTCTTTTATATTCCCTGGGACCAGCACAGGGTGCATTTACTGCAGCTTCCTGATATATTTACTTCAGTATCTCACCTATCCGCCACAATAACCACAGCAACCACCTCTAACCTCTGTACCTCTGCTACTATGGAACTGATCCCAAATTCTGGGGAAAAGCTACTTTCGATGCCCACTGAGCGGAAGTTCTTATCGGATGAGTTTTTGTACAGCATCTCCCTGCCTTTTCATCACTGTGCCACCAAAAAGGCACAGTAGTAGATCGCTTTGTCTGCAATGCTAAGTCTGTCAACGACAAACCTGGTGAAATTCCTGGATATAGTCAATTTGAATCTTTTATCGGAACTGTACTCTTCACCAGTGTCTGTCCATGCACCTTTTATGAGTAGGAATTGTGGTGCCTGATTAGACTGCTGTCTGTACCAGTAAAAATGAATATAATCACTGGTTGCTCTGTAGCTGCAGCTCAGTGTCACTGATTCCCCTTCAATACTGGAAACATCTTGTCTATCAGTCTTGATGTAATCTCCTGCAGTCAATCCTGAACAGAAAAAATCCCAGAATGATTTTTAATCAAGGAAAGAATTTTATTGAAAAAACATGACATTTCAGTTTTTTTTTGTTTTAATTTAATGATGATGCATTTTAAGCCTTTTTAAAGGTTACCTGCAGGGATGGTTATAATGACTAAGAAGAATGACTTCTCCATGTATAACTTGGGTTAGTTGCAATACACCGTGGTGTTCACTCTACTCAGTTGAGTTGTGCTTTCTAATATATTGTTTCAAAGAGATCAAAAGGTCACATGACTTCTGTATCTATTCTCTGAATGCATAATATCATCGCTGTCCAATGAAAACCGTGTATGTCCACTTTTTGACAGCTGTAGATGGAAGACACCCATTCTCCTCTGTCAACTGATAGAGCTTGACCTATAATAAACCAATGAGAAGATGATTTAAGTAATTGATTTAGCTAGTATTTAAGTTAGCACTAGTTAACATTTGTATTAATGATGGTCATTTGCATGCATTACTTTATATTACTAAATTTAACAACTTAGTGTTCATTGCTGAATATAACAATAATAATAATAATAGAAATACATTATTATATTTTTTACATATTACATTTATATAGCGCCTTTCACAAACCCAAGGTTGCTTTACAACGATGGGAAAAATTTCTAAGCAGTTCAGGAACATAAAGCATAATTACTTTGCATCTTTTGGACAATGACATGTTTGCCTCACTGACAACAATCCAGGTGAGTCCCTTTAAAACTTGAAACTGTTCGCTGACAGCTGTGTAAAGAGAGGTTTAAATTAATGGTGCTAAGGGTGTCTCAATTAATTGTTTTTGGTTTGTTATGTGAAGAAGTTTCTGAGAAAAGGCATTTTTTAAGCTCCTAAAATAACGGATTTTTGAAGATGCATGTTTTTCATTGGATAGCTACGATATGTTTCTTTTACGGTTCCCATAAACACCCTCTAAATTTATTAACCTTATTAACTCTTTCATATATACACGTTCTCTCAGTTTTTATAGTCGTACTCTTCACACTTGTGTTCAGATTGACCTTTACAAGAATGAAGCTTAACGAGCATAAATAGGAATGGATTTTGAAAAATCCACAGATTTGCATGACCAATGATCTGTAAAGGCGATAGACATACAAATGCATGTACCCTCAGAATCAGGTAAACCCTCTGTCTGGTTTCCGACTCAAGCCTTAAAACCAGCAGCAGCTTGATTTTTAATTGTCATCTGCTTAGTGCCCAGGTCTTTTTGTAGAGGGTGTGAGAAGGTTATTCTCACTGTGGGACATCCAAACACAATAATACACAGCAGAGTCTGACAGCTGCACGTTCTGTACTGTTAAAGATACAGTTTCTGAACTTATGTTCAGACTGGCAGTAAATCTCTCCTTGTAACCTGGAGCGTCATGATCCCCATATTCACTCCATCTGAGCAGGTACTTGGGAGACTCATTGGGATATTGGATGTACCAGGAGAGATACGGGGTTGCTGTTGTGTCATATCCACAATCCAGAGTCACTCTCATTCCTTCATATACAGTCACGTCTTCCATGGTCACTGTGTCTTTAGCTCTACATTCTGGAGAAGACAGAATTTAGTTATTTGTAAAAAAAAAAATGAGGGAATCAGAACATGTTAAAGAAGAAAATAAGAGGAAAATTAATTCATACCAAAGAAACATGAAGTGAAGATCAAAAAAATCCACAGCCTTTGTGCCATATCGGAACTGTAATGGCAGAAAACTTTCTAATTTATGTACACAGGTTTGGATCTATCTACACAAATGAGGTAAACAGTCTGCCTGGTTGTTGCTTCCAGTTTCTGTACCCAAATCTCTCTGTAGTGTCAGGCTTTAAGGAGGTACTTAATGTATATGATAATGTTTTAATTAGAGGAATGGCTGTTTGTGCAGTATTGTCGCCCCCATCAGGATAAAAATATAATTACTGCAATGTTTTGGCTCTTTGCTGTCAGTTCTTCAGACAGCAATCTGTTTTTGTTCCCAAAATCCCTTGTAACGACAGGGGTTAGATTTCCAGGTTATGAAGCAGGATCAGACCTTTAGGGAGCATTCTTCATCACATATAATGCACTGCATATGTGAGTCCACAGCAGGCTTTTAGCTGAGAACATAATATCTGTGTTGCTCCTCAGTTATTAAATACATACATTTCACAAATGGACCGTGAAACAGGAAAAATAATTATAGGTGCCTTCATAAGGGTGGCATGGTGGCTCTTTGGGTAGTGCCATTGCCTGACACCTCTGGGGACCAGGGTTGGCTCTGTCTGTGGCTCTGTCTTTGGCTCTGTCTGTGGCTCTGTCTGTGGATCTGTCTGTGGCTCTGTCTTTGGCTCTGTCTGTGGCTCTGTCTTTGGCTCTGTCTGTGGCTCTGTCTGTGTGGAATTTGCAGCCCTACAGCCTAGACCAGGGCTGTCAGACTCCAGTCCTGGGGGGCCGGAGCCCTGCACATTTTTGGGTTTCCCCTCATTTAACACATCTGATCCAACTACTTGTGCTAATTATCACACAGCTCTTAAGCTGAATCATTTGTGGTGGAACAGGGAAAGAGCTAAGCTACAGCCGGCCCCCCAGGAATGGAGTTTGACACCCCTGGTCTAGATAAATTGGAGTCGCCAAAGTGCCCATAGGTGTGAATGGTGTATGTGCCCTGCAATGGGTTGGTGCCCAGTCCTGGGGTATTCTCTGCCTTAGGAAAGGTTCCAGATCCCTGTAAGCCTGTATAGGACAAGTGGCATATACTGTAAGATGAACAAACAAATTTATATTCAGGGATGCACGTGACTGGTACACAAGTGCGCATTCGCCATAAACGACACGTGTGGCAAGAGCAGATGTGTACTTATGAGCATTTGAGCAACTATGCCAAGAAATTATGGTTTTAACCTTTATATGGCCAATTTGTGCTTTACTTGAGGTATGGAGGTTAAAATGCTCTGCTATTCCTTGTCATAGCAGAGCAAATGCATTAGTGCTGTTTGTGCACTTATCGGTTCATAAGGTGAATGCGTACCTGCATATCACTTTTGTGGATCCATGTTTATGTTTATATTGACTTTATTAAATGGATTCAAAAATATAAGACGGCTGTAAATTAGCTGTTAAAAATTAATGCAGAAAAATCGCATCAGGCAACGATTTTTATTCACAAAGCCCAAAATATTTCAATATTTCGAATATGAATGAGTGAAAGTTGCATTTATATAGTGCTTTTCACTACACCCAAAGTGCTTTACAGAACCAATGGGGAATCACTTCAGCCACCACCACTGTGTAGCCCCCACCTGGATGATGAGACGCCAGCCGTTCTGTGCCAGTATGCCTACTACACAGTAGCTAAGGTGGTGAAGGGGCAGGAGAGAATTCACCAATTAGATATAGGGGATGATTAGGAGGCCAGATCTGATAGGGCCACAGTGGGCAGTTTTAGCCAGAACATCAGAGTATCACCCCTACTCTTTCAAAGGCTGCCCAGGGATCTTTTATGACCTCAGAGGATCCCTACCTTGGTTTTACGTCTCAGCCGAAGGATGGCACCATTATTACAGCACGGTATCCCTATCATTGCACTGGGGTATTGGGATCCATACCGACCACATGATGGCCTAACCTGTTGGCCACATCAACACCTCTTCCAGCAGTCAACCAGCTTTTATATTTGGCCTCTCATCCAAGTATTGCCCAGGCCCAAACCTGCTTAGCTTCAGGTGGAGTACCTAATCTGAACAGCAGGTGGTGTGGCTGCTGACAAATAAAAATATATATATATTTATTTTTAAATAAACCATTACCTGTAGTCGTAGTTCTTATTTTAATATACATATAATTAGTTTGAAAAATGAAATATATAGATCAGTCATGTAAAAATAAATAAATAGACATTTAAACCACATTTTATTATTCATTAACATCAACGAACTTAAATGTATGGTAAAACTACTTGCTTTTGTTGTATGATCTGCTCAGTGTGCAGGTGTTTTTGTAGAGGGTGTGAGAAGGTTATTCTCACTGTGGGCCTCAGAGCACAGTAATACACAGCAGAGTCTGACAGCTGCACATTCTGTACTGTTAAAGGTACAGTTTTTGCACTTGTGTCCAAACTGGCATTAAATCTCTCCTTGTACCCTGGAGCGTTATCATCTCCATATATACTCCGTCTCAGCAGGTACTTGGGAGACTCCTTGGAATACTGGATGTACCAGAAGAGGTATTCGGTGACTAAGCTGCTAATTTCATAGGTACAGTTGAGTGTCACTGATCCTCCTTCAGACGCAATGACATCTCCAGTAGTCTGATTCACTGTATCTGCAGCTCGGCACTCTGTGGAAATGAGAGTGGAAGAATGAAGTAACACACCAGGAATCTGAAGACAGTATCAAAAACTAATGAAAATCATGAATTACCGATAAATATTGAAAAAAAGAGCAAAATTCCAAATACATGTTCCATAATCGAGCTGTTAAAAATACAGCTATAGATGTATGTTCAGTATATATCAGGTAAACAGTCTTTCTGGTTGGTATTTCCAGTCTCTGTGCCCCAATCTCTCTATAGCACATTAGGTTGTAAGCAGGTGATTATATGACAGTGATCAAACTGGAAGAATACATATGTTTGCTGCAATGTTGCCCCCACCAGGCAAAATTTTGGGACTGCAGCCTCATTCTTGTCCATGTCCCTTACAGATGGTAAAGCCCAACCAAGCCGTTAAGACAGATACAAGCAGTAGACAATGTCTATCACAATAACAGTCATAAACCCTGAGAAATCCAATGAATTGAATCTTTGGTTTATTGCACCATCCTCTGTATACTCGCACTGTATGAAAATGCTTGGTGTGTGATGTGGGAGGGGCAGTTACAGTAGCTCTTATTGTGGGGAAGGAGAAGCTGGAGGAACTGCTGAAGATAACAAATATCATTTCATTTCTGTAAAATTGCACCAGTACCACATGGAGCTTCAGTAGTAGATCAGTTTTGGATGAGACAAATTTAATTAGAAAGAGTAGTAATTACTGCAACTTTTTTTCCAGGCAGCATAGACAGTCATGCACCATCAGCCTCCCCTGTCACTGACCCCCCCCACCTCACCCCGACTCATCAGTATATTTACACAGCACATACTCACTCAGCCAGATTCTCACTAAGTGCTCTTTCCTGGAATCCAGCTCTTTTATCATAGTGTCTAAATAATGACAAGCTGCTCAGTTAGCCTGTTAGAGGTTGTGATGCTGAAATGATGCTTTCTGAAGCACGGAGGCTTACCAGCCCATGTATTTGATTGTACACTAGTGACATCTACTGGTAAAAGTAAATTAGAGCAGCCAAGTCAATGGATGGATCATATTCCACTAACAGTGCAAACATTAACTCTTGTAATTCAACATTGTAATACCTGTTGATGATTTAATTGGCAAGGGGGGTTGTCAGAACAACAACATTATACTTTCTGAACAATTCCGTCACTTGCTCTGCCCACCTAATCTGTAGCCGTCGTCCCACAGTCACCAACCTGTGCAATTTCTAGAAATACGGGGGGCATCACCTGTAAATATGAAAGTTAATAAATGTGTTTTTATCCAAATGCTCTGAGTCCTTACTGTGACAAACAGTTGAAGGTCACACATTACTTGAGGGGACATGAATAATGTAGTAGTATATGCTTATTTAAGGCATCAATTAACCAGTAACTAAGTGTTAGTTATGTACTGATACCATGCTTGTTCATCATTAATTAATTGTGAGCGTTCATGTATCCAGGGACTACATTAGCAAACAGTTAACTAATTAGTTAATAATGGTAAGACCACTTGAGGAAGTAAAAATTACTTAACTCATTTACTACTCAAGAACAAATCATCAACTAATATAGGTTTCCCCATCAAATACATGAACTGCCATGATTTATTAATGATGAATGAACATGGGATCAGTACTTAACAAACTAGTTACTATTAGTTAATTAATGCCTTAAGTAAAAATGTACTACTACATTATTCATGTCCCCTCAAGTAAAGTTACTGATTTGAAACAACATGTGTTCATTTATTGCACACTGTACCTATGTGCCAATTTATATGCACAGTCTTTCCCAATGTGTGAGGTGTTTAACTGCATTTCTTTGCCTTAATGTTCGTGTCTTAAAAAGGTCGTTTATTTTATTTATATAATATTTTATGTGTGAATACTTATATTCTATGTATTCCTGATTTGTGCTACGATCAACATTTTCCGTGACATAACAGTAAGAACTGTAACAGACACACGAATGTTTTAATTTTGTGACCACAATTCATTAAACTCTGCACACTAGTTTGTTTAACGTTCCCATGAAATTCTAAATCGAGCTCATGAAATCCCTAAAATGTACACATGATTTATGTTTTGTGTTCTTGGTTTGCTATTTCAAGTCCTTACGTGATGAAAGTACTAATATCGTATCATGGAGATAAATTAGGCCCACCCCATCCTGCTCTCCATGAGATACACATACAGATGAGAGCATGCTTGGGGTGTGGGGGCGCGGGTCACAGAACAGGGTCAGGCAATGGAGTTGGCAGTTAAGGGCCTTCTCAAAGACCTATGAACCTATTCTGCTGACCTGTACAATGTTCCTGGGAAGTTTGCTAAATGATCCAGAGAACATGACTAGATGGCAGATGGTTGTCTTCACAAGATTGCGGGCGAGGGTTATGCTTTAGCCTGCGATCCATAAAGGTAAAATAGAGTCATTAGAGAAATAACAAAAAGTTATCCTGTGTATGAGGTAGCTATATATCAGTACACATGTAGCTAAATATCAATAATTCACAAAACAAATGTGCAGGTCCTTCAGCTTCTCTGGAGGATGGTAGCTGAGTTGATTGTGTATTAGATGTTGTTTGATTAACATCTGAGTTTTTCATTATAATGTTCTTGACTGCCTCATTGGCCTTGCTTTGATTGAAGAACCCAAGGCTCTGAATCTTCGATCCACATGGTTGCCAATGTCATTATACTTATTGACTCCAGGTGTGATAAATTTCTCCTCAGATGTCTGAGCAGGTTCTCACTCAGTTGCTATGTCACTAGTCAGGCTTCTGCTTAACACCTTATAGGATGATGTAGCATTTTCACCTAGGCCCTGACTTTTGGAGAAGATGCTCTTTTCTCCCCTGACAGGTTGACTTCAGCCTGATAAAATCTGACCAGCACAGGCAGACTGTCTTTTATTACCTCATATCCCTGAGCAGTAAGTGGGGTGAGTGCTGTCTTCAGAGAGGCCAGGGCTGCCCCCATCGGCCCTCTTGCCCCACTGCATGTCTACCTCCGTTATCACCTTGGGTGTTTGCCTGTCCATCCTCTCCTTTCCGTGGGCTAGTCTGTCTTTTGCAGTTACGCTGGTACAAAAGTAAGCCACTATTTTTCTGGCTTTGTCTCAGGGATGACGACCGGCAAAGGAGGACACTTAAGGAGATACTGGTTGCAATAACATAATTTATTCGGGAGCAATCCAAAGCCGTAGTCCACACTCCAAGTCCTGAACAGCGAAAGCCAACATGAGATCCCAATTAAAAATGAAGCCGTGGCTGAGGAACGTGCGAGGGTCGGGAGATGAGCGTCAGGTGGTAGGAGGGCGAGACAGAATCGGGAGTCATCAGACAGGCCAGGGTCAGGTGATGTGTGTAATCTGGCAAGAAGGGCTAGATGGGTCTCATAGTCTGAAGGCAAAAACCAGGGTGAGGAAATGGGCAGGCAGACAGGCAAAACAGAGAACTAGGAGAATACCCGTACTCTGAAAGAATCAGGAAGATCTTGCATCTGTTCACGAGATCAGATGAATTAAAATAGATTCCACTGATAAGAACAATTAGAATCAGCTGCGAGGGCGTAGCTATACCAAACTGGGAAAATAGCAGTGCAGCCACAAGTATCCTGGGCAGGCACCGTATTCAGGAGGGTCCGGCTGGTTGGGGTTTCCCTGGGGGTATGGGTTTCCTGATGTCATTCAGGGATCTCCAGGGTTGATCCATGACAGCGTTGGTGCTAATGTCACTAATGGTTGGGACTTCATTGATTGACTTGTCTACTTTGAAGATGAGTGAATGAATTACACTCATTGCATGCCTAACATGTTCTGCTTTTGCACAAGCAATCATGTTTGGAGCAACATCTGTGACCAGGCATCTCAGCATTACCTTCACGCCCCACACCTCTGTCAGGGGGGTTAACACCAAAGTTGCTAGGAAGCTTATCCACTTCCAACAATATGGCCCTGAGCTTCTCATTCTCATTAACAAAATGGCAAGTTATACACAGTTAAGCTTCCAAAATTACAAAGCTAACAGTTTGGTAATTAAAATAACTGTAATAACTGCTGAGATGCAGTCAGGTTTTTGTACAGCGTCAGTGAATTTCCTGTCACTGTGGGCCTCAGAGCACAGTAGTACACTGCAGAGTCTGTCACTTCTGTAGAGGAGAGCTCCAGATGTAGAAGCTTGTTCGCCTTGTCAGCTTCAGCAGCCATTCGAGAAAATGGATGTTTTGCCTTCGTTTTAGGGTTATATTCAGTAATACTGATAAGATGTTCTGGTGCTGATCTGGGATACTGACGATACCACTGTAGGTTATTTACAACTCCACTGTAGTTACAGGAGAGTGTAACATTTTCACCTTCTGTAACATGCACTGTGTCAGTAAAAGGTGTAATTGCATCCTCAGCACTGTGACCTGTGGAGAAAATGATTCAGGGTAATATTTGCCATTAATTGTCAAACTAAAAAGAATATTAAATTTTAAGCATACACATTAATTTCGTCTATGAAAAATGACACTGGTAAAAGGAAAGAAATAAATGCAGTATGTCACTTACCCACAAGTGCTGAAAAGAGAAGAAATGAACAGAGTAACATCATGGCAGATGGAGAGAGACAGACTGAACTGAATACTCTGCTACCAAGGTCGGGTCTAACAGGAAACTCCTCTACTGCCCCAAAACAACACGCTTGTTCTTCTGTGACACAGCTTGTTTCACCGTGACAGCTCTCCCTCTGTCATGACCGATCGTACAGCCCTTGCGTGTGCCACGCCCACCTCATTACCCTCGTGTGAATCCCACTTGTTACCAGCTGTTTTCTGTCTGATCTACAGTAGTCTGTCCGGTGTATTTAGTCCGCGTTCAAGTCTGTTTCCCCAGGTCTGTCACTGACGTTGTTAGCTGTGTGCTCCCCCGTCTGCCTGTTTCTTAAATAAACCCCGTTTTGCCCGTATTCACGGCTCTGCTCGCCCAGGCACACGTCACGACACCCTCTGTCTCTCTCCCTCGTTCATTTTTTATTTCCATTTTATTGCTGCTGACAATTTAGTCTATATCTTGTTTCTTAAGTAGAATATAATTCTAGTAACAGAAGAAATCAATCAAATATTACTGTACTGTTTTATTATTCCATTTTCATAATGCATTTAAACCTGAGAGAGAATCTGCAGCTCTCTTTATCGTGTCACATTCTTAGGTCCCAGGTGTTTTTGTAGAGGGTGTGAGAAGGTTATTCTCACTGTGGGCCTCAGAGCACAGTAATACACGGCAGAGTCTGACAGCTGCACATTCTGCACTGTTAAAGGTACAGTTTTTGCACTTGTGTCCAAACTGGCATTAAATCTCTCCTTGTACCCTGTAGCAGTATCACC
>JAODKC010000047.1:14097536-14122685 GCA_026777985.1 Mormyrops attenuatus | reverse complement strand
AGCAGCACTGCTACAAGAAGCTGCATCTTGTCATGTGACGTTAACATTGTCACTCCTGGAGGGTAGATGACTTGAAGACAAATGTAACCTCAGTTTTTCTGTGGGGATGATTGACTGATATTGTGGGAGGGGTTAGGGAAAGTCAGTTTGACAGAAGAAACATGGGGGGCGGGTGCAAAGACACCCGCCCCAAAGGTCAGACACTACTTGCATTAAAATTGCATTGCATTCCATACCACCCCATAAAAAGCACTCATCTCCTTACGTTTTCTGACCCGTTTTAAAATGCAGTAGTTTTTAAATCATTTTGTTACTAGCAATTAAAAAAAAGAATAATTTTCTAAAATATTTCCAGTAACATTCACTTAAATATTTTAATGGGAACTGTTCTGTCTCCACAGTGTTGTGAACTCCGGACTTGCTGTCAGGGCTCAAATGGTTGTAATAAGCCCCTGGCCAAACTCTTTCTTCCTCTTCTTGGCCTAGCAGAACTCCGCAGAGCACAGTTCCTGTGGCGTGAGCAATATTTCTCACTTGCAGCTACCTGTCCTAATCTCGAATGTTTAATTTGTTTGCAAAGGACTTATATCTTGCGAGTGGGCAGTTAATACGTGCGCGTGAAATAATATAATTTACTGGTGAGTGTGTTTTATTGCGCTAACAACTTTTGACATCACACACAAATTTGCGACCAGCAGAGTACAATATACACAACCCTTGTCGTGGCACATTTGGTGTTACTTATAGCATCAAGTTTAACTGATAGGTGTTGAAATAATAGAAATATAAAATTCTGTCACACCACCAGCCAGGTCATAATGATTGATTACTCTAGTGGTAATAAATCTGGTGCTGCAGAATCTAAATATTATCACATCGCACAGAACTGTGTCTGAGTTCCTGCTGCTGTTTGTGTGTAAATTTCATCTCTTCCTTTCTTCCAGGTACTTTGGTTTCCATAGATATGCAGTTTAGCTGAATGAAGTCGCTAAGTTGCTCATAGTGTCTATTTACTTCTGTGTATTACTTGCAGCCAGGGCTCAGTACAGTATTAAAAGTACATTTTAACACATACAACACCTAATGCCTCTGACTAGCTTGAGGAACCTCTAGAAAAAGAAAAATCGGTAAAATGTTACAGAATGAAACACAACCCAAGCTGACAAAGAAAACGAGTCATTTATTTTTAACAAGTCATGGGTGCTAACAAGACAATCTCAGTGTGGTCAAATTACTCAAACTTGTAAAAGTCCTTATTTAGCTTAAGCAGAAGCTGGTTCTCAAAGTTGCATGAGCCGAGTGCTGCCCCTCTTGGCCAAAAGATCAATCCAGCTGCACTAAAAAGCCTCTCACATGCCGCGGAGGCAGGCAGGGCTGTGTTTAGCTGGAGCGATAGTTCACATACAGCAGGATAAGCAGTCAACATAGTCACACCTTCAGCTGCACATGATAGGTATGCATCTAACGGTTTGGTCGTCTCCTGTGTCTGCGTATGCTTGATGTTAGAGAAGAAATCATCTTCATCAGAAGTGGTTGAGGAGTTGTCATGGTCAGGAAGATGCTCCTCAATGTAACTGTAACCTAAATCAGAAGCAATTATAGATTAATCATAATTTTTATATAACATTGTCAATAAGCTGTAAGCTTATGCAACTACAATTAAATTTTTGTCCCCCAAAGAGTAGGCGAAATTAGGAAACGATTGGATATTTTTACCAAGTCTAAGGACCTCTTCATCACTGGTCCAGGAGGTTTTAAACTTCGGATGAAGAATGGCTGCTGCAACTAGTTCAGGATCAGAGATCATATCTCCAAACCGTTTCCTCAAACCATCTAGGAGGGCATCAACTAGCGGCTTGCAGAATCTCAGCGAAGCTCTCATTTTGTCAAGTTTGGTCACAAGGGTAGTAATTGTAGGGAGCAGCCATCCCATCTGAATGCTGGATTCTCCTTTTAATATGTTTATTGCCTTCGCAACTGGGCTCATGGTGGTGGTGTATTCACCCAAAAAGGCTATGTCAGCTGGACTGTACCTAACACAAGGGGAAAAAAACAAAAAGACCAATCATAAAAAAAAAATAATTTTTCCTCCAATGCACATAAAATAATACATTCAAGTGCCCTCACAAATGCGTAATTTCATATCACACAGGAATTAGCTTTATAAAATCATTTTATAACTGTTCCTTGTTTCTTTGTTACTTATTTGCATATAATGCACAAAAGGTTCAGAACCTGACCAGGTAATGAGGCAAGCATTTATGTAGGCAATAAAACAAATGGAAGATCCCAGACATTTGATACTTACATGGGAATTTTGAGAGCAGCACAGACGGCTCTCATAGGTCCTTCTCCTTGATCTTTGAGGATTCTCACTATGCGCTCCACGGCCAAATAAAAGGAATTCCATCTTGTTGCATTGGGCTGTACCAGTTGAAGCTTACAGTGCTTTTCGACGGTCTCTGCAGCTGTAGTAGACCTTGAACTCTTATTCCAGAGAGCCTGGGACTTGGAGAAGGCTGACCTTGAAACTTTCCTGTAGGCCTCTGCTCTGCTTGCATTCTCGACATCCACTGTGGAAACCAAATTCAGCAAATGACAGGCGCACCGATGATGCTTTGGCAGCTGGTACTGAAGGCCATCACCTTCAGTCATAATTGCATCAACATCAAAGAATTTCACTTCTGTCTCTTCAGAGCAATCATCTTCATCAGTTGCTTTTTCCTCTTCAGCGGCATCGTTGTTTTCATCTAGTCCGAACTCACGAAAAGCTTTAATAAAACTTGAACCACTGTCAGTTGTGGTTCTGACTATTTTCTGACGAATTTCATACTCTGTGTGTATGTCATTCATTGCACCTGCCAAAGCATCAAATGTATGAGGACCCTTTAACCGCCTGCATGCAAGAGCAACAGAACGCCTCTCAAAACTGCATGGATCCAGCCAATGTGCTGTTACACCGATGAAACTCCTCCTTCTCACAGTCCAGCAATCAGTTGTTGTGGCAATGTATGCAATCTTCCTCATTGCTTCTTTCACTTGTTCCTTCATGATTGTGGTGGCTGCATCAATCTTGCGCCGCACTGTAGATCGAGACATTACCACACACTTTGGCTGCAAATCCAGGACAAGGCCTTGGAATGAAGGCTGTTCAACAAGAGAGAAGGGCTGGAGACCTTGAACTATGAAGCGGAGTACAGCGTTATCCACCGTTTTCTGAGATATGTGCCTTGTATCTTCAAGCTTCCCTTGTTTGACATCTGAAGATGATGTCCCAACTTTAGCTTTTCTTTTGCAGGCAGCCCTTGTTAGTTCACAGTATTTCTGCAACTGACATCCATGCTTCCTCTATAAAAGACAGTGAATAATGTCACAGTTAATAATTAAAACATCTCAACGCCTCCAAAGCAGCAGGACCAGACAGGGTACAAGGCCGCATGCTGAAGTCATGTGCTGATCAGCTAGGAGGGGTGCTAACAAACATCTTTAATCTGTCTCTGCAGGAGGCTATAGTCCCCACATGCCTTAAAACCGCTACCATCGTCCCAGTGCCCAAAAAGCAAGCAGTCACATGTCTCAATGATTATCGTCCTGTTGTTCTAACACCGATTGCTATGAAGTGCTTTGAGAGGCTTGTTCTCGCGCACATCAAGGCCAGCGTCCCCACTGATCTGGACAGCCATCAGTTTGCGTACTGGGGAAACAGGTCATCAGAGGATACAATGTCAGTCGCACTTCACGCTACCCTGTCTCATCTGGAGCATCCCGACACATACGCCAGAATGTTATTTATTGACTTCAGCTCCGCCTTTAACTCAATAATCCCTCACAAACTGATTACCAAGCTCACCAACCTGGGGCTAACCACCACTCTCTGCTCATGGATTCTGAACTTTCTCACCAACAGACCACAAAACGTCAGGGTGGGAAACCACATATCATCCACTCTCACACTGAGCACAAGAGCACCACAGGGCTGTGTCCTCAGCCCAGCCCTTTTCACCCTATTCACGCACGACTGCTCACCCATCCACAGCCCCAACACCACAGTGAAATTTGCAGATGACACCACGGTAGTGGGACTGATAACAGGAGACGACGAGACCCACTACAGGGAGGGGGTGCAACTCCTGGTACAGTGGTGCTCAGACAGCAATCTTGTCTTGAATACATCCAAGACAAAGGAGATTGTTATGGACTTTCGGAGAGCCAGGAAAACGACACCTCCCCCTCTCCACACAAGTGAAGAGAGGTAGTGGAGAGGGTTAACGACATCAAATTCCTGGGGATCTACATCTCAAAGGACCTGAAATGGACTGTTAACACCTCCTACCTGGTGAAGAAAGCTCAGAGACTTTTCTTATTAAGAACACTCAAAAAGGCCAGACTTCCCACTCACCTCCTTGTTAACTTCTACAGGAGCACAATAGAGAGCATTCTCTGATTCGGGGCTACAGTGTGATACTCCAGCTGCACGGCAGTGAACTGGAGAGACTTGGCCCGGATATTTAAGACTGCACAGAGGATCATGGGTACCAAGCTCCCAGATCTGAACAATGTTTATGCTAGGCGACAATGTGGGAAGGCTAGCAACATCAAGCACCCCACCCACCCAGGTTACAAACTGTTTGTCCCCCTCCCATCGGGCAAAAGACTCAGGACCATCAAGTCACTAACAAACAGACCTTTACACCCCTTCCCACTATAGAACACTGACCATTAAGTCACTTCCACACCTTTGTGTTGCTGCTGATATGCACTTTAATCACACTGACTTGTAAATACCTAAATCTGTAAATAACGGATGGATTTTCTCATCCAGCACACTGTAGACTGCACTAGGGAATGTCTTATACTGTATGTTACCAAATATTTACTTAAGGTCCAATTCTGGCATTAAAAATCATTCAGGTAGTGGTATCAAAAAAGGACAGGCTTACATTTCATTAACTTGACAACCATAAACCTTTTCACTACAACCAAGATGCACTACAACCATAACATTACTGGTGCAGGAGCCTGTTCAAGCTCCCAGATAGCAAAATCAGATTGAAACATTGAACAGTCGGGAAGAAATATTCAATCTACGTTGATACGCGACGTTGAAACCAAATTGAAAACGCTCGTTATGTTTTAATCATTGACAATAAATCAACATCAAATTAACCCTAATCTAAAGGGTCAATGTGGAGCTATTTTAGCTGATTTTATAATGAGAAAACATTATCAATGTTGATTCAACCATCATCTAAAGCCAGTCCTCGGCAATGTTTTAAAATGTTTACATACCTGAATATGTTTGCGCAGGTTGGAGGGCGAGTTTTTGTAGGCTGTTATATAGTTCGTTTTAGGCAGACACAGCACACACTTAAAACGAAATGAATCTTCAATCCTTTCGGAAAATATAAATATTTCATCAAGATATGGCCAAGGGTGCGAAACCATCACTGAAGAATCACCACCTCCATCCATCGTCTCCCGTTGCAGAGATGCAATACCGGCGTGGAGCTTAATTTAATGGGAACAGGCTACGTCAGACGTGACGTAACTCTACTGATTACTGATAGGCTGTCGCCCGGGAAAAAAACAATCACGTTTTAGAAAAGGGGGAAAAACCGCAAACTTTCAGAATTAAAAGTAACGAGTAACGAGACCCTTGATAGAAATGTAGTGAAGTAAAAAGTACGATATTTGTCTTTCAGATGTAGTGAAGTGAAAGTCATAAGTTTCCAAAAAATACTACTCAAGTGAAGTACAGATACTCAAAAACTCTGAAAAGAGTGCTGAAAAGAGAAGGAATGAAGAGTTACATCATGGCAGATGGAGAAAGACAGACTAAACTGAATACTGTGCTAGATCTGTTCCCTTGAGAACAAGAATCAGTTTTATGTGTTGAAACAGTTAGTGCTTAATGTTCTCAAGAACAGTGTCACCATTCCATGAGAAATAATAGATATTTATTTTTGCACTAAGTATATGACATTTGTCTTATTTCATTTGTGCTTCTCAAATCTCAGTACAGTTTAACTTTAGTACCATAATAAATATATAGTACCCCTTTATATATCCCCCAAGGTATATACCACCCCTTTCCATATTCTAGTTTTAACTGTGCTTCTGGTACAAATTTATCATGTCAATTTGATAGGATACTTTCCATGGTTGCTGTGCATTCTTCAAGAAAATTTGTTCCTGTGAATTTCCTTTTGTCTTTTGTCTCACGTGACAAATGAATCAGAACCAATAATACTACATATTAATTTCCAACTATATTTAACTGAGGTGTCTATGCTTCTTCCAAGCTAAGATGAGTTGCTGGTTGGTACTGAGTCTTACACCTGCAATTGTTTTTTGTACCATCACACTCAGAGCTCAGTAATACACAGCTGTGTTTCTGTCCTTCTGTTAGTGATGGAGAGGTTGGTCAGATGTTCTGTTCTGTCCACATCTATTGAGAATCATCAATTAGAAACAACCTCATCGCTTCCATAAATGAGCAGTTCAAGACCCATGTTTGGATGCTTTATACAGTCATGTGAAAAAGAAAGTACACCCTCTGTCAATTCTAAGGTTTTATGTATCAGAACACAAAAAAACATCTGGCCCTTAGCAGGTCTGAAAATTACAGTAGGTAAATACAACCTCAGATAAGCAATAATATGACATATTCTACTGTGTCATTATTTATCTAACAAAAACTAACCCAAAATGCAGATGTACACCCTTACAGCTTCCATTGGATTTATGAGGGTGTCGGCCAAGTGCTGCTAATCAAGTGCACCTGATTAACTCATTTAACTGATCATCAGCAAGTTAGCTATGAAAGCAGAGGTTTTGGCAGTTTGCTGGTCTGGAGCATTCAGGTGTTTAACACAATACCAAGGAAATAAGACTTCAGCAATGACCTTAGAGAAACAGTTGTTGCCGCCCATCTGGGAATGGTTATAAGGTCATTTCCAAACAAGTCTATCAGTCTACAGTGAGAAAGATTATTCACAAGTGGAAAACATTCAAGACAGTTGCCAATCATATCTGGAGTGAATTCAGCAAATTCAGACCGGACAATGTTCAGAGAAACAGCAAAAAATCCCAGAGCTATTTCTCAGATTCTGCAGGCCTCAGTTGGCATGTTAACCCTTAGAACCCTCTATCCATGTTTAGCGTTTCTCTATCCCTTTGGTTTTAGGCTTATTACATGATACATACATGGGTTAGCCACATATGCTTTCTGATTTTTTCTTCAGGACATTCTGGGCTACTCAGATATGTCATTATTTAATGTGTAAAAATAATGTGTCTTGATATCATCCTTTTAATAAGGAAAAACTACTTGCTCCTACTGAAATTTCTCATTTTTGATTTTCTCAATACATGACCCTTATCTTTGCATTTGAGCCTACTTGGAAAACTGACAATAAATGGCTGTCACAACACAAGCTAGGTCAGTATGACTGATGATAAATCCGGTGCTGCAGAATCTAAATACTGTCAGAATCCTCACATCGCACAGAGCTGTGTCTTTGAGTTCCTGCTGCTGTTTGTGTGTAAATTTCATCTCTCTTCCTTTCTTCCAGCTACTTTGGTTTCCAAGGATACGCAATTTCACTGAATGAAGTCTCTACGTTTTTGAGAAAATGTACTTACTGTTACAAGAGAAAGTAGGATTTATAGCATGAGCTGCTCCTAGCTGATTTTATGCATTAAACAAACTATATTAAGTAGTGCAGTCAGGTTTTTGTAGAGCGTCACTGAGTTTCCTGTCACTGTGGGCCTCAGAGCACAGTAGTACACTGCAGAGTCTGTCACTTCTGTAGAGGAGAGCTCCAGATCTACACGCTTGTTCTCCTTGTCAACTTTAGCAAACATTCGAGGCTTAGCATTTTGTACCTTCCCTGAAGCTTCAAAGATATGCAGAAGATATTCTGGGGCTGATCTGGGATACTGACGATACCATTGTATAATGTCACCTGAGGTGCTATACTTGCAGGACAGTGTGATATTTTCACCCTCTACAACAGACACTTGGTCAGTTAAAGAGGTTATTGTGTCCTCAATGCTGCTACCTATGAAAAAGATAATTTGGGACGATGTTATTCTTTAACGGTCATGATAAAACAAATATATTTTAAAGGACACATTGCACGCATTTGATTATATACAATTAAGAGAAACTCTTCTTTTAATTAAATGCAAATCATTTTAACTGTTAAATGACATGTTAAATGTGATTAAATATCAATAGCAAACATAAGAACTAAATGCATTATGTCACTTACCTACAAGTGCTGAAAAGAGAAGGAATGAACAGAGTAACATCATGGCAGATGGAGAGAGACAGACTGAACTGAATACTCTGCTACCAAGGTCGGGTCTAACAGGAAACTCCTCTACTGCCCCAATACAACACGCTTGTTCCACTGTGACACAGCTTGTTTCACCCTGACAGCCCTCCCTCCCTCTTCCTCTCTCACTTATTTTGCTGCTGCTATCAGTTTCAGTCTATTTAAATAGACGAATATCATTGTCTGAACATTTGCTATCAGGAGGGTTGATATCATTCAGTTTGATTGTTTGGGTCTTTGTTATTCCAGCTTTATTGGGAATCATTTGGCTTCAGTTTTTGGTCACTAGCAGCTGTAATATTCATTCATGAAAACTGCAGTTGTCTTACAACTTTGTATTTATTTATGTGGTAGGGTTAGTTTATGAAGGAAACTTAACTGAAAGCAAAAATGTACAGATTAATTTTAATTTTTTGATTATTACTCCTAAGACTAATGCCCTTTCACCTGGGTGACAATCTGCAGCTCTCTTTATCGTGTCACATTCTTAGCGCCCAGGTGTTTTTGTAGAGGGTGTGAGAAGGTTATTCTCACTGTGGGCTTCAGAGCACAGTAATACACAGCAGAGTCTGACAGCTGCACATTCTGTACTGTTAATGGTACAGTTTTCATAGTTTGGTTCAGACTGGCATGAAATCTCTCCTCAAAACCCGGAGCATTATCCCCAGCTCCTGATCCATACCGTCTCAGCATGTACTTGGGAGACTTATTGGGATATTGGATGTACCAGAAGAGAGTTGGGCTTGTGCTGTCTGATTCATATGCGCAGTCTAGTGTCACTGATTTTACTTCACCTATAATGACATTTACTCTGGTTTGTTCTATTCTGTCTTCAGCTCTGCAGTCTAAAGAAATAAAAGAAATATTAAGTCATTAAAAACATAGAATTATTACATGCAGTCAGTTTAAAATAATCAGCAATGAAGATGGGAACAAATCATACCTACAAACAAATGAGCCAAGATGAGAAATATCCACATCCTTGGCACCATGACTGAGCGGTAAAGACAATAAATATAGAAATCTATGTATACTACGGATCAGGTAAGCAGTCTGTCTGGTTGTTGCTTCCAGTGTCTAAATGCAGTTCTCTCTGCAGTGTTAGGCCTTAAGGAAGCGCTTATATGAGAATAATGGATGGTTGTGCTACAATGTCGCCCCCTGCAGGAATTTAATATAATAACATCCTTAGATTTGCAAGATACTGTATTTACATGTTTCATTTATTCCTCTCACCCCTGGAAGAATACAACCTGATCTTTATATAATTTATTTTATAATAATAATAATAATAATAATAAACTTTGAGTGAAGGAATGGATTTTATCAACCGAAGAGTAACATTTCAGTTTCTTTTTTATTTTCTTAAATTTAATGATGATGCATTTTTAAGCCTTTTAACAGGTTACATGTGATGGTTATGATGACTAAGATACACAACCTGATTCACCCTGCCAGCCCTACCTCTCTCTCCCTCTCTCACCTTTCATAATAATTTTTTTTGCTGCTAAGAGTTTAATCTATTTGGATAAATATTGTTCTCAGAGCAGAAAATATCAGGATGGATAGAATCTTACAGTTTGAATATTTGGATTTGTAACCGCTCTGTGATTTGTACTTTATTCCAAATGGGGTCACAATCCTCACTATCTATGGAATGAAAACTTCTACATCATGAAATACAAAAATCTGAGCTTTTTTCATCACACATACCACAACATAGTATATTATGTGTTAGACGGGCAGGTGGGACAGTAGCTAAATCTGTCAAAGAAGTACTGGCAGTATTATGTGAAATCATGGCGTGATACATTTTCTATCCCTCAGTGGAAATCTAAAAGAAAGGCTGACATAGGAGAATTGGTGGAATAAATAAGAATAAAAAGGGGAAAACCATAAAATGTTTTGTATAGATTAAAAATAAGATTTACAGATGTGAATAAAATCAAGCTATGCACAACTGAGCAAATGCAGGGAAGTTTATTAAAATTCTTATTAACTTACAAATGTAAATTTACTGTTTGTTATAATTAGGCATTATAATTTACTGTTGTACAGTGAGTAATTACTGATTTTTCAGAGAAGCTGTAACTGTTTTTGGATGATCAGATACACACACTGTCACTGTGGACTGCACTGCACAGTAGTTATTTTCTGTTCACATCCATTGTGATTCTTCTGTCTGGTTTATTTTCATCAAATTCATGATTGTTTGCTCTGGTTTAGCCAACAGATGTCGCTGTTGGCCATCCTGTTCTCCCCTTGCATTCTGAATTTCCTTCAGCTGTGTACCCTTATTCATATTTCATTAAGAACAAGAATCAGTCTTATGTGTTAAAACAGCACTCTCTAGTGCCTAATGTGCTCCAGAACCATGCCACCAAGAACCATTCGTCTTATTTTATTCGTGCTTCTCACAATAAAGTCTCAGTACTTAGTTACAAAAATGATTAGTTGCTTTACTGCCGAGTAATTGCAGCCTGCACCATCCAAACTCCATTACATAGAAAATATTACTAAGTCACATTATGCAGAAACATGACGGGCCATACATAAGTATAATTTGTGTAATTCCTTGACCTGTACCTGTACGTGCCCGACTCCACCTGCAGATGGATCACAGACTTCCTGACTAACAGGAAGCAACATGTGAAGATAGGGAAACATATTTCTGTCTCCCAGACCATCAGCACCGGATCTCCGCAAGGCTGCGTCCTTTCTCCCAGACCATCAGCACCGGGTCTCCGCAAGGCTGCGTCCTTTCTACTCTCCTATTCTCCCTCTATACAAACAGCTGCAGCTCCACCCACCCGTCTGTCAAGCTCCTGAAATTTGTAGATGACACCACCCTCATCGGACTCATCTCTGATGGGGATGAGTCTGTCTACAGACAGGAGATTGATCACCCGGTGTCCTGGTGCAAAGGGAACAACCTTGAGCTCAATGCCCTGAAGACATGGAGATGAAGGAGATGATTGTGGACTTCAGGAAAAGCTCTGCTCCACCTCCACCCATCTTCCTGCTCAGCTCACCAGTCACCGCTGTGGAGTACTTCCACTTCCTGGGCACCACAATCAGTAAGGACCTCAAGTGGGATATATATATATATATATGTTGTATGTTGTTGCTTTATATCTGAGCAGATTTGGAGTGAGATTATTTTCTCCGAGAGACAAACACATTAAACCACATTAAAAGCTTTATAAAATATTTTAGTACATCTATAGCGATATTCTTTTTTCGAGAGGCAAACAAACAAAAGACACTAACAAGTCTGGTAAAAATCTGATATTGCATGCTAGGATACTGTTTACGGTCATGATATGGTATTCTCTAAATCGAACACGTGCAATTACATTTATAACTAAAACATTTAACAAAATAAACATTTTTAAATATGTATAAAATAGAATTACTGTTGACCGCGTAAGCCGCCATGTTGAAATGACGACACAGGGGACGTTTTTCGTGACGTTTTCATCCGAATTCCGAACTGTCGCAGGGTAGTTGCGTCATCGAACATGGCGACGCCCACAAAAGCGCGCGTACAAAGTTAAATAGCTGAGGAGTCACAAGATGGCGCAATGTGCACATACCTCTGATGCTCGAGCCTTGCGCAAGATGCAGGATAGTGATGCCCTGGAGAGTGACGAAGACTGCAGCTTCTCTTCGGATGAAAGTGGTGAGGACACCGAGGAAGATCCCGCTGAAGATGTGTGTGATGAGTAAGTAGCTTTCGTTTGTGAGTTGAGTGGATTATTTTGTTTCCGTCAGCTATATACAGGCACAGCATATTTATCCAAAGGGCCTGGATTTCACTGCATGCAGTGTCAATATGAAAAGGCTGGATCACGAGCACTTGGATGCAAGAGCATAGGAACCTTTATTATAGTTCGGAAAACTATTTTTAAAAATGCTGAATAAAAAGTTTAGTGTGCCGTTAGTTTTCATAGTAGCGAATAATAACGGCGTATCTAACGCCAAAAAGGCGTAATGTTCCTACTAAAATGCCTGTTATGTCGTGGGACCGTAAAGAGTTTTCAAACGCAGTCAGTATTTTCTAAGAAGTTGGATGAATAGACGTAGCCCATATAAACATTTTGTTTTGGAAGTAGTTAGATTTCTGGATCTAGAAGTAGATTTCAGGTATTCTGTATTGAACTGGGGTCGTTGTTCGTCGAAACTTCGGCCTTTTAACGACTGTATAAAGCAACGTTAATTTTATACAAATTAACCCAGGGAAGCTATGTGTAAAACAATCGGTATGCGCGTGGGTGTAGTTTAATTATTATTTAAAGCTTAATGCTAACGCGATGGACCATTAGCGAAGATAAAAGGTGTCAACACGCCGAACGTTGCGTCTGACGGTTAAAGGGGGTCAAAAGCTGGCTGTTCTGGTGTTAAATGTATCACGACTGCTGTGTAGATGGCGAATCCTTTTATTTGTAAATAGTAGCATGTATTTAATGGCCCCCTCGTGTATATATATAAAATATAATGTTCATTGATTATTTTACAGAGACATGGAGAACATGCTTGGACCTGCAAGCAAAAAAGCACGGTATCAGCAGAGTCAGCAATCATTGTCATGGAAGACTGAAAGTGATGCTGATGCTGCTCCCCCAACACTGCGGTTTCTTCCTGCGAGGGAGCCCGGAGTGCAGCTGAGCATACGGGACAGTCATACTCCCGCAAGCCTCTTCAAGTTGTTCTTTTCAGAGGATGCTGTGAATGCCATCTGCCAGAACACCAACAAACAAGCTGCCAAGAACGCAGCCAGTGGAGCAAAGTACAGATGGGTGGATGTTGGAGTTGCTGAGTTTTACAGATACATTGGACTGATATTCTACATGGCCATGATGAAGCTGGATCACATAACTGACTACTGGCGGAAAAACAGCATCTTTTCCATCCCTTTCCCGTCGCAGGTGATGTCAAGGGACAGATATCGGACAATATCTTGGAATGTACACATGAGTGACCCAGGAGAGGACAGAGAGGATGATGCCAAGAAGGGAAGCTCTGATCATGACAGACTGTTCCGGGTCAAGCCCTTCATATATACCATTCAGAATGCCTGTAAGTCATTCTATCATCCCCGCAGATGTCTTGCTGTGGGTGAACGCATAGTGCATTGGAAAGGTGCCAAGGGTTTCAAGTTGTTTGTGCTCACAGATTGCAGCAATGGATACACTGTGGACTTTTCGGTATACACTGGAAAGGACAACATCCCCACAGGCCAGGGACTCTCTTATGACACTGTCATGTCACTGATCAATAGAAGGTTTTTGGGGTCTGGGTACCATGTGTACATGGATAAGTTCTATACAAGTCCAAAGCTTTTCAAGGACTTGTTTGCTTGTAAGTTTGGTGCTTGTGGAACATACAGGGAGTCTAGGAGGGGGTGTCCCCGCAGTGCTGTAAATGACCTGACAGACAAGTCACCTAGAGGAATGTATCGCTGGATAAGGGATGGTCATCTTCTCTTTGTGAAGTGGATGGACACACAACAGGTGTCTGTCTGTTCCACCATCCATACAGCCTACACTGGGGATACAATACAGAGAAAGGTGAAATCCAAACGGGCTGTCTGGATCACGCAGACCTTTCCGTGCCCCTCACCAGTGATGGAATACAACAAGGTCCTGGGAGGTGTGGGTTTGTCGGACCAGTTGATCCAATATTATACAACACAGCACAAAACCTTGAAGTGGTACAGGAAGCTCTTTTTTCACTTTTTGGACATTTCTGCAACCAACGCCTACATTCTCCACAAAGAACTACAACAGGACAGTTTAACTTACAAGGCTTTCATGGAGGAGCTCATTGCACAGCTGTGTGGTGTGACACAGGATACACCGATGATCCCTGCAAACACAACCAGTAGTGTTCATGTGCCAGTTCTTGGGACTGAGCTTGGCACTGACAGCAGGGTGAAGGCTACCGCTGGGCGTAAGACCTGTGTTTATTGCAGGATGCATGGGAGAAAGCAAACAAAAACTCCCTGGATGTGCAAAGCATGTGATGTTTACCTTTGCCTTCAGCCAGACAGAAACTGTTTTGCAGCTTGGCATCCTGATGAGCCCTGACAGTCTGTTGGATAAGAAGGGACACCAGAAGTAGCCATTTCCTGCAAGAGCTTAACTGCTTTCAAACTGTAGTTATTATCAGAATAATAAAGTATTCTGAAAGATTAAAAGGAATTGGGGTTATCTCTTCTGTGTTTTGTATGTCCCTTGGCATGTACAGCTTTGAATGCCCTTACAATGTTCCTGACAGGTTTATATGTGCCAGCAGTGTTTAGTCATACACTTGGAGGACAGGATTTGCATGTTGGAGGGGCACACTAGAACCTTACTGGAGATTTTGCAGATTGAGGGATTAATTGACGTGGCTCAATTTGGGCGCGTGGCCATATTGGATATGGTTATAGTCCCTCCTGCCGCGACTGCCTCCAGTCCTGCACCAGTAGCCAGCACATGCGAGCCATTGGTCATGGTCAGACGTGGTTCTAAGAACTCTAAGCCAGGAGTGGGGAACCTGTTCCATGGAGGGCTGGTGTGGCTTTTTGGGATGACCTCTCAATCAGCCGGTAGTAAAAGACTGGTTTCCCACTCTAGTCCCGGGGACCTACTGTTACTGGCTGATTGAGAGGTCATCTCAAGAATTTGGACCCACACTGGCCCTCCATGGAACAGGTTCCTCACCCCTGATCTAAGCGAAGAGCACTCCACTCGGCTGTTGTGCTTTGCAATAGGTTAGACTCGATTTATATTTATGTTTGTTAGCTACATGCTGCCATTAGGTAATATAATGAGAACACATAATATGGATTATCACTCCTAGGCTGATAATGCCAAAATTATACATTTCAACTACGCCTAATAACACTTCATCAATTATCACTTTAGTTAATTGCTTTAATGAAGTTAAAAGGTCTTCCCTCATCCATCTTATCTCTAAATAGAGAACTCAGGTTTTGAACTTTTTTCTGTCTGGTTTCAACTGTATATATTTCTATATTTATTACCACAAAACCCCATTACAATATTTGCATTTTTACAATACTGTGCAACCCTAGTATATTATACCAAACACTTTTTCATTTCTTTTCGTGCCATCCAGATCATCTTCTGATTTCTCCAACCAGATTGCAAGTGAATCTTGGGTCTGCCTTTGTCCACATATACCTACATTATTATTTATTATTTTCTGAGTTTGCAGCTTTTTCCAAGATGGAGGTTGTATTGTGTTTCAGAAGCAGGCTATTTGCATAACCAGTCGGTAATTTGGGGTCGACTTGTAAGCGTGTTCGTTGTACCCCAGCTGCTTTGGTACTTTGGGTACTGGAACTTTTAGTACTGGTACTTGACTGGAAGTCAGTGGGAAAGTACGGTAACGGGTGCACTGGAAAAGTGCCCTCTGGTCACTAAATGCAGACTTCCTTGTCATTTCGCATATAAATCAAATTAATCAACTAACAGTTGATGGTAAAGCCTTCCGTTACAGGCCCCCTATACTGTGGAATGGTCTGTCAGCCTATGTACAGGAGGCCATATCCGCCTCAGTTTTTAAATCTTGACTGAAGACGCATTATTTCAGTTTAGCTTACCCACAACTGAATACATTACACGCTGTCACTATGGCTGCTGTACATGCGCTTTTAATCTAGCATGCTTGTGTCTATGTGTGTTCTGACAATCCATTTTCTGCCTTCCTTCCCACATGTACTGAAGATGCCCCAGGTGGGCACCGTCTAAGATGGAGTGAGGGTTCAGTCCCGTGGAAATGTGACATCCTGTGTGACATCGGGGGTGTGGCCTTCAATCCACCAACTCGCACATGCTGGCAGGGAGAACCAGCTCATTGATGGACTTTGATTTTAACATTGTGACCACAGTTTATCTTGTGCTTCTAGCAAGAAGGCCCATTCTTTCCTTTTCTATGTTAACTTTCCCAGGGGAGTCAGTTGACTTTGGACCCCCTGAGGTTTGTTTTATTTATTTTCTCTGTGTACTTGGGAGTTTTTTATTCCTCTGTCATCTGGCTTTTGTTCTTTCATTTTGTTGTCTTCCTTTTTCCCTGTCTTTGAATTATTATGTAGAAATGATGCAGGAATATATAACACTCATGTAAAGCGCCTTGGGGCAACAATTGTGAAAGTTGCTATATAAAAATAAGTTGAAGTGAATTGAATTTCTTGCTCTTTTATTTTATATTTTGTATTATTCCGGTAATATGAGATTGCAGCAGCTATTCAACATAATTTTATCCATTTAGTATAATTAACTGGGAAATGTTTGTATTCTTTTTTTCAATTCCCATTGACTTGCCAAACAGGTGTGTCTTGGGTGGGGGGGCAGTGACATTCCAGACTGATGGCCCATTAGCTTTGGAGGTGACTGTTACAGCTGAGTTGACATATTCATTTTGAAGGGCACTGGCTTTGAAAGGAATAGTATCACTCCAAAGTTCTAAGACTTTAGTAATGGAACCACAGGAAATTTCTGAATGCTTCAGTCACCTATGTATGGCCAACCCCTTTGTGTAAAAGCTACGATGCTCAAAGTGCTGGGCCGGTTTTTTAATTTTTTTAAACTAAGCGTTTTTATCTTATTTATCTAGACATAGGGGTGAGTTTATGCTGAATATAAGCATATATAGCATGTCGGGATCAATGGTTTTTAAACAGGTAAAATATTTTTAAAAATATCATGGCATGGCAAGGTACCACAAAAGTGGTTGACTGACCTTAGACTCCAGAGGATTCTTACTGTAGGAATAACCTAGAGTTGAAGTTTGTAATGTCATGGCTGAACATTAGTACAGCTTTGTCCCCTAAAGGTGAATTCATCGTAGGAGGCTGATTCACTTTATCTGTATCGATTCCCATTGTCACACAGAGAAACATGATCCCTCCAATGCAGCAATAAATATGTTGTACCAGAAAACATTAAGTACAATTAAACAAGAGTCATTATTATTAAAAATAAACATCAGGTACCACTACACTTTTGATTGAGACTGCAGTCTAGCTGCTGTTTAACTGATTATATCTGAATCTACTGGACGTGTAGCATTTCCAGATAATATCTATTTCACATTTTATTTACTGCTTTCAGTCAATGACAGCGTTTATTCACTGTTTACTCTATAGGGATGGGACAGACTGCATTTACTGCAGCTTCCTGATCTGTTGACTTCAGTATCTCAGCCATCAGCTCCTCTGACTGATGTAACCACAATAACCACTTTTACATCTGAACCTCTGCTACTCTGTAACTGATCCCAGATTGCAGAAAGGAAGCTACTTCTGATGTTCACTGAGAGGAAATTCTTGTCAGATGAGTTTTTGTACAGCGTCTCAGTAACTTTTGAGCACTGTGAGTCTCTCACAGCACAGTAGTAGATGGCTGTGTCTGCTATGGTAAGACTGGGAATGGTGAGCTGGGTGGAGTCCCTGGATGTAGTAGATTTGAATCGTTCATCTGTGTTGTGCTTGACACCATCATATGCCCTGGCACCCTCACAGAGTGTAAACTCTGGTGCCTGATTAGAGAGCTGTCTGTACCAGTAAATATAAATATAATCACTGGTTGCTCTGTAGTTGCAGCTCAGTGTCACTGATTCTCCCTGATTCTTGGAAACTTGAAGTTGGTCAGGACTGATGTCATCACCAGCACTCAATCCTGAAAAGGGAAAATGTGAAAAATAACATTAAAATAATTATCATATTGTTGGAAAGAAATGAACTGAACCAGTGTTAACGTTTGTTACATAATGTGTGGACGTGACAATTGATGCCTTTTTGAATGGTTACCTGTGATGATGGTTATTATAACAAAGATGAATGACTTATCCATGTGTTACTGGGGACACTAGAAATTAACTCTGGTGTTCACCCTGGTCGGCTGAGTTTTGCTACCTAATTTGTTGCTTTAATGAGATTAAACATGTCACATGACCTCCCTCTCAAAGTGGACCCACTTCTATTGGCTGAATATATTGCAGACATTTTCACAGATGTTTTTACACAGAGATTTTGTATGTTATCATTCCTGGACACCACATACCCCAGTAATGTGCAGCATGTGCAGATTGCTGTACATTCTCTACTGTTTTTTAAATCTCATATCAAAACATATTTTTATTCCATAGCTTTTAACTCCATCTGAGAGCCTTGTACATTTAAGAATTGTCCAATTATAAATTTGGTTTATTAATGACTTATTTCTGTCTCCTGTTTTAATTTTCTATTTTGTTTGTTTCAACCCCATTTTATTTGACCTGGCTTAGATACCAAGGCGCTGTGGTTGTTTTTATTGGGCCACTGTCCGTGTGTTTGTGTTCAATGCATTTGCATCTTGTTGTCGTGTAGGTTCAAATCATATAGTTCAGCACTTTGATTAACTGCGGTCTCAAATGAGCTTTATAAATACACTTGAACTTGAACTTTCCATGATCTCCAGTATAATACCACAGCGGAATTCACTTGACTCCATGTCATTGAGAGAAACTGAAGATTCGTTCAGTAGGGATTTTTCAGTGCTTTTGTGGGATGATACATGCTGGTGTGATGTAGGAAAATTGGAATTATTTCAATTTTCATTCCTTTTGTAAACTTCAAAAAAGGTACTTTGGAATATTTGCAGTTTCTTCTTTGATGAAGCAATACTTTTTCAATAACTACTTGTGTGATGTACATAAACCATTTAAAATCTTTATGTTGGTAACATAAGTGCAGCTCAAATCACAAGGATTTTGTTTAGTTACGGTTAAGGTTAAGGCTGCGTAGGGGTTAAGGTTGTCATTTGTTGGGATTAGGGTTCTGCCCATAGAAATGAATGGACGCTCCCCACATAGACATGAATTCAAACTTGTGTGTGTGTTCCTTCAGTATGTGTGTGTATATGTCTACAAAGATATAAAAAGAATCAGTCAGTTGGGTCACTTTTACTCATTTTACCCAATTATAGCAAACGAGGACAAGTTTCATTAAAGTAATGCCAAATACATACATAAAATTTAACTGTAATGCACAACAAGGGTCAAAAATTACCCAACTGACTGATTCTTTGTTTATATCATTGCAAATACATTTTATTATACAGCATTCCATGAATTCTTTGTTTAACCTTTTCATTATTACGAATACTTATTTTAATTGTTTCTGGTTCACTTTTTGAATAAAAACTATTTCTGTATTACTACCCCATTAATGCGCAACGTGGGTAAAAATGACCCTCTATGGAATTAGACAGCAACCTTTGATCAGGGCCAAGTAAAACACAAGAGGCATAAGATCTGCCCATCTGTCAGTGATCGAAAAGTTATTTATGGTTAATCACCGTACCCACAGGGCAGGCTGGAAGTTCTCCCATGTCGCTCTTGTTCTCTCTATCTCTCTCTCAAAGATTTCAGGAGTTACCGTCTTTTTTTTTTAAAGAAAGTTCTCACATAATTGCTCTAAATGGTGGTGGAGGGGAGCTGAGCAGAGGGGCAGAGTGAAGCATCAGTGTGAAAATATGCATAGAACAAATTAAGGTTGTCTAGGGGGAGGGGGTCAGTACCTGTAGGGGATGATGGTTGAATGCTGTATTTGGTAGTAAGCCCTCTTACCTCAATGGAATAAAATGAAAAATGAATTTACATCTACTTGAAAAACTATTCACTTAAGTAGCATAACTTGTGTTTTTGCAGAGGGTGTGAGAAGGTTATTCTCTCTGTGAGCCTCAGAGCACAGTAATACACAGCAGAGTCTGACAGCTGCACATTCTGTGCTGTTAAAGAGGTACAGTTTCAAGACTTGTCTTCCGGCTTACATGAAATCTCTCCTCGTACTCCAGATCAGTATCAGCTTGTCCATACTTTTCATGTCTCAGGATATATTTTGGGGAGTCATTGGGATTTTAGATATACCAAAATACATAGCAGTTAAGTGTACTGGGTCCATTTTCTCAAAACCTGCTTAATGCTACATTGTTCGTGAGTTCCCTACCAGTGCTGAAATCAAACTGACCTATTTGCACATTACATTAGATAGTGTTTAGTGCCTTTTATAGATTTGGGACTCAGAAAGTCAGTCTCACTTCATACCTCTGAGAGAAATACTTTCTGTAGCAGCACAGCCTTCCTTCAGTTTCCTTCAGTATCTCAGCCATCAGCTCCTCTGACTGATGTAACCACAATAACCAGCTTTATACCTGAACATCTGCTGCTCTGGAGCTGATCCCAGATTGTGGGAAGGAAGCTACTTCTGATGCCCACTGAGAGGAAGTTCTTATCTGTGCACCAGCGAAGCTTAGTGGTAGATGACTGTGTCTGCTATGGTAAAACTGTCAGTGGTGAGATGTGTAAAATCCCTGGATGTCGTAGATTCCAGCTTTGCTAATGAGGACGGCGTGCTCTCAAAACGTCACTGTATTGGGACGTTAATCACTGCAATCTTCGGAAAGCCATACCTAAACTCCAACAGTCTGTCAATTTCCCAACTAGGGTGAACAGCATTTTAAATCACATACCGAATGCTTACAAAGCTGTCTCTGATCCTCATTTTGATAAGTCAGATGACTTGGCAGTCCTGTTGCAGCCTACATACACTACAAGACTGAAAGCTAATCCAGTCACAATTAGAACTGTTATGGTGTGGACTGATAATGCGCTAGGTGATTTTCAGGGCTGCTTACAGGCTACAGATATTAACATTTTTAAGGAGGCCGCAGACAATACACATGATTACACAGAGACCGTTAGTAGCTACATTAACTGCTGCACCTCCATCTGTGTCCCCTCCCTCATTATTTGTGTTTTTCCCACTGGATGGACAGAGTGGCCCCAAAAGTCCTGAAAACCTAAGCAGAACAGCTGGCAGATTTTTTAATTCCTCTGTAACACAGGAAATGGTTCCACAGCTTATAAAAGACATCTGTTATTGTAGAAATCCCCAAGAAAACAAACAGCCACCATGAATGACTTCAGACCTGTAGCACTTACATCAGCTGCCATAAAGAGCCTGGAAAAGCTGGGGCTCAAGTCCATAATCCCTGTGGTTCCAGAGAAGGTGGACCCTCTACAGTTTGCCTACCGTCGAAACAAATCAGTGGATGCCGTGGTGGCTCTGGTACTTCACTTTCTCTCGGAACACTTGGAGACCAAAGGAACATACGCACATGTGCTCTTTCTGGATTGCGGCTCCTCCTTTAACACTATACAACCAATGAAGCTGACTGCAAAACTGGAAGATCTTATAGTCCCGACACCCATTCTGATTTGGATCCATGACTCCCTCACCGACAGGCTACAGGTGGTGAGGTGCAGTTTACAGCATCCGTTTAAAACTTGTCATAGTTGGGGCAGATCTGATATTAATGGGCAGTTGGTTCCAGCATTGGGCAGCATAATGGCAAAACGCCATTTCACCATGTTTAGTTTCAGTTCTTTTCACCACCAGCTGGCCTGATCCTGCAGATCTAAGAGACCCACCAGGATTATGTACATCAAGCATATCAGAGATGTGATGATCATAGAGAAAAATAAAGAGCTAATCGCCCCCCCATTATGGATACACTTCACACACAGTGCTGTAGGAAGGCACAAAACAAACAAAGGCACAAAGCATCCTCAGAGATCACCGCAACCAGTCTCATCCCCTCTGCAGATGCAGTGAATCTGGATACAACTTGAGACGTCACCGGCCAGTGAAAATCACTACATACAAGACACTGTTCCACAACAGTTTGTTCCCAGCCACAGGAATCTTTGTCCAGGACATTAAAGGGGGACAGAAGAAGAAGTAGGTCATTGCCTTGTCCTGGGCAATGAACTTCAGGAGCCTTGTTTGGATGCTGTACATACCAGTACATAGAATTTGAGTCTGTAATATCATGGCTGCATGTCAGTACAGCTTTGTCTCCCACAGGTGAATTAATCAAAGCAGGCTGATCAGCTTTATCTGCATTCACTCCCACTGCAACACAGACGGACATTTTACCTCCATTTTTGGAATAAATAACATTTGACATTTAAACAGAAAACTGGAAATATGCTTACAAAGGAGTCCATTGCTAAATATCGTTACTAAAATAAACATGTTAACTATTGGAGAGCTTCACGATACAGGTAAAATTTATGGTCTAATTAGTCTAATAAATGACGCACCGCTTCAATATTTAGGTTTACCACATAAGGAAAGTGTACAAAATAATATAAGTGTTATAACTGTTCATATACAGCATAGTTAGTAAAAAAAAAAAAAACTACCTCGGCGCAGTCAGGTTTTTGTACAGTGTCAGTGAGTTTCCTGTCACTGTGGGCCTCAGAGCACAGTAATACACTGCAGAGTCTGACAGCTGCACATTCTGTACTGTTAAAGGTACAGTTTTTGCAGTTGTGTTCAGACTGGCATTAAATCTCTCCCGAAAGTCCAGAGCTATATCAACTACTCTTCCATAGCATTTCAGGACGTTCTTGGGAGAATCATTGGGATATTGGATGTACCAGAAGAGATCTGGGTTTGAATATGTTGTTTCATATGTACAATTCAAAGTGACTGGGTCTCCTTCATAGACAATCACATCTACTGTTGACTGATTCACTGTATCTTCAGCTCTGCATTCTGTAGAAGACAAAAAGAAGTCAATGATCAAATAAATCAGGAATCAGAATAAATTCATGAATAGATGAGTAGGAGAAGGAATCATACCAAATACGCATGCAGCGAGAATAAGAAAAATCCACAGATCTTCTGCCATATCTAAGGTGTAAAGGCATAAACATATGGACCTCTGCTCACTAAGGATGAGGTAAACAGCCTGTCTGGTTGTTGTTTCCACTCTCTGGACCCAAATCTCTCTGCAGTGTCAGACCATAAGGAGGTGCTTATATGACACTGTTTAGCCAGAAGAATGATTGTTTGTACTGCAATGCCGCCCCCACCAGGCAGTTTGTGAAATAACATTCAATGGGCTCAGTCATGTTTTCTTCATTTATTTTATTTATCACTCATTCTTAAAAGTATTTCAAAGAATCATTAGATACCTTTTCTATATTTTCACTGCACTAAAAGCATCTAGACCAGTGTTTTTCAAACACTACTTTTACTTTGTCAGCTTAGAGGAGCTACATCTTTCATTTTGCAGCATCCCGATACTTACGTACAGGAGCAGTGGTGCTTTTGGGTTCTTCCCCCCAACTATGAAATGCAACAAACTTAAATGTATTTTGATAATTGATGACATTAGATCTATCCATAAAACTTATCGGTTGCTGGGGGCAGTTTGTTGTGATCTGATGCCTGATGAGAACTTTTGTAGCTTGCCACCGATTCAGAGAGAAGCTGTAAGATTATAGCTTTTAGTGAAACAGCACCATCTAGTGGTGATAAAACTTTTATTTTTGCTTTATGCAGGTTACATATACATGCATGTTCCTCGAGACTGAAGTTTTTTTTTGCCATGTGCACAGTAAACAGTAAGCTCCACTATGCAATGAAAATCTTTCTACTAAACAGAAATAAATATATCTTTATGTTGGTTCATATTGGTGTTGCTGATTTATAAAATCTTGTATTTATACATTTCATCAATCTTATCACTGTTTATCAAGTGTCAGATAAGGTGTGAAACAGCCATTGGAAAAGTTATAGGAACAGCCAAGACAGAATGATTATTTGCTATAGTGACGACTAATTATTCCAGGTCACGGACTTACAAGCCAAAATACTTTGATTAATTATTTCCCTTCTTCACATGACACAAATGATTGTTGTTAAATGGCTGAATATGACTGCAATTTACTTGTTTGAAAGCAGTATTTTTGTTGGAAATCTGTATATCACAAGTTTAAGTTAAACTATAAAACAAATACGGGTCATGTGACATGATATCGCCCAGCAATAATCAAATCTATTTCCTGAACCAAACAGCAAGACAATCTAGTGACAAAACGTACTGCTGGCGTTTGCAGCCTATAACAAAAGTTTATATTCGTATGATTCATAAATTAAAATTAGATTTAAGTCTGCAGTTCATTTAATTTGTCCTGAATATATTTATGGGCAACTGTAAGGGAATTTCCAGCAAAAATGCAGCACGGAAGGAAAGAACTAATGACTTGATCTACATTGTGATAATTATCAATTTCATTGGACATGGAAAAAAAATATTAATAAAACATTTCGCCATATAGCACAGGCCTGGTACAGTCATCTGTGAGATGTCAGTACTGTCCTCTATCATCAAACCACACTGTTTTCGCTGAGAGGTTTCAGCAGCACTCAGGGTACTGTTCTCCATGCATGACATGAGTCATGAAAATCATGGGACTCACAAGTCAAGGAAATCATGAATGCGATCATAGTGACAGTAGTTCATACTGGATGAGTCCTGTAATTTTAAAATTCTTTATACAGCTATTGTCCTAGAACAGAAAAAAATGTCCCTTCAAGGCATACTGATAAGTCATTAGACAGTCAGGTCCCCAAACAACTGGTCAGTTGGAATGTGAATGGTGGGACATTGGGGTCTTTTCTTTCCTGGGGGGCAGAGCTTACCGACAAGGCAAAATTATTATGATATATTGGTTTAACACTGAGACCATTCAAATGAGACCAAACGTGAATAAGTACATTAATTACATTAATATTAGACAATATTTGTCCCGTTTAGGTTTTTTGTGACCATCTACGGCTTGGCAGCAGGAAGGGGGGGGGGGGCTTTATGGTCAATGAGTCTGGCTGTGGGCTCTTTGTTACAGGGTGGGGGGTTAAGGTTCCGTCGCTGATGTGCAGGTCAGATGGCCTGCGCCCAGC
>JAODKC010000047.1:14076234-14086533 GCA_026777985.1 Mormyrops attenuatus | reverse complement strand
AAGCTTTATTTTTAGCACAGTGGTACCTTTGATTTTCCAAAAAATAATAGTCTGGGTATTTTACAGATTTCTCAGATGTTATCAGTAATATAATTGCAGGACATATACCATCCCCTCATGGAATCAGGCGTGTGTCGGTCTCCTGTCTCTGTGTTCCTTCAGTATCTTCTGACTTTTTAATGCTAGTTTCTCTCTGAAGAAAATGCAGGGTTTGGGAAAAAAATTCTATCCTCATTGACAGAAACTGGGAATGAAAAACCTAGAGCTATGAAGTCAGAAGTCTAGTCTGTTTTAGAGTTTCATTAACTCCTCCCACATGGTGGAACTTCTCCCATGTCGCTCTCCTCTGCGTCTCTCTGAATGATTGCTGGACTCATCAGCTTTCCTGCTGTTTGTTTATTTTTTCAAAGTCCTCAGATGATTCTCCAAAATGCTGGTGATGAGAATGAGAGGAGGGGCAGAATCAGTGTGAAAACATGCACAGAACATGCTATGCTTGTCTGGGGGGAGAGGGTCAGTACCTGTAGGGGGTGATGGTCGAGTGTCCTGGTTGGCAATAAGCTCTCAAACCTCATTGTAATGGAGTTAAACGAATGTACTGTATTTAAATCTATGCCACAAACTACTTGGTTATGCACCATGATCTGCTCAATGTGCAGGTGTTTTTGTAGAGGGTGTGAGAAGGTTGTTCTCACTGTGGGCCTCAGAGCACAGTAATACACAGCAGAGTCTGACAGCTGCACATTCTGCACTGTTAAAGGTACAGTTTTTGCATTTGTGTCCAAACTGGCATTAAATCTCTTCTTAAAATCTTGAGCATTATCCGGAGCTACTGATCTATGTCGTCTCAGCACGTACTTGGGAGACTCACTGGGATATTGGATGTACCAGAAAAGATATGGAGATGAATCAGTAGTGTCAAATTTACAGTCGATGGTCACCAATTTTCCTTCATATAGAATGATATTTCCTGTGGTTTGAGTAACAGAGTCTTCAGCTCTGCAATCTATGGAAAAAACATATAAAAACAAGTTTTTTAATAAAACAATTTTAAATGTTCACATTATGTTAATCAGCAATAAATATGAGAATAAATTATACCATAGAAAATTCCAGCAAACATCAGATAAATCCACAGCCTTTCTGCCATTACTGAGCTGTAAATTCAATAAATATGCACAGCTATGTTCTCCTTGGATCAGGTAAACAGGGTGTCTGGTTTTTATTTCCAGCCTCTGTACTGAAATATGTCTGCATGTTCAAAACTTTTGCTTATATGACAACGTTAGGACTCCAAGAATGGATATTTGTATTGCAATGTCGCCCCCATCTGTGAGTTTCTATAATTACATTCAAAGATCTTGTATCATGTCTACCGATCCACCAGTCCCCAGATTCAGAATCTAAACCACATATTCAGTATAGCTGGTGAATAAGGTACACCTGATAACTATTCCTTAGACCATAAATAGTCTTTATTCAATGTCGTGTTGTGAGTATAATGTACACTACCAGTCAAATGTTATTGCACATGACAGGGTTTTACCACTTTTCGATTTTTTTCATAAATTGCATATTTTTTATTGTTGTTAAGCGTTGCAAATTGAGTCAACAATTATAACTGAAAATATAAGTCAAATAAAACAATTTATATGTACAACATGGAAAGAGGATGTAACAGTGCATGTCTGAAATCCTGTTAACTGGCTGAGTTGTGATGGCACAGTCAGATTCTAGGCTGTCCTTTAACTTTAAATGCACTACAGCAGTATTTAATGTCTCTTGTAGAAAGAATGCCTCAAATTCCTCTAACTGGAGCACAACATTTCATATGGTGTCCTGAATCACGTCATTATTATTAACAGCATTGTGTGATGTGGCACAGTTCTGTGGTGATCATGGTTATAGTGATCAATGGCTTATATGTATCAAAAAGCTTGGGACAGAATCATTCTTGTACAAATACTGTTGTTAGAGACTTGTTGGTGAGCATCTCAAAACATAGCATTTATTGATAATTGGGACCTTTTTTGGGAACGGCCTGACTTTTATAAACGGGACGGTCTTCATCTTAACTGGAGGGATCCTTTATGTTATCTCAAAACATAGCAAGTAAATTACCTGCCTGACTGCAAGCAGAACCCAGGCCTCAGCCTTGCGATCTTAACTTGAAGACTGTTTATTTTCCACCTTTAGATCGTGTTCGGCCTGGAGCCAGGTGCTCCATCACATGGCGTCCCCTAAATCTAGCGACTATTTAGAATCAGAGTTGAGTGAACATAGAAAGAATATCGTAAGTATTATTAGAACAAGATTTAGACCTAAGTGTTCCACTGGCGGCTCTTGTGTGCATGACTTAATATCCATCCATCCATCCATTGTCCAAACTGCTTATCTCAGTGGGTCGCGGGGAGTCTGGAGCCTATCCCGGAAACTATGGGCAGGAGGCGGGGAACAACCCAGGATGGGGTGCCAGCCCATCGCAGGGCACACACCAATCTAACTTAATATTAATCCCATTAATACGATTGAATGAGACACAAGATAAACCCTCCATAAAATGCACACTATTGAACGTTTGCTATTTAGGAAGCAAATCACTTCTTCTTAATCATAAGGTGCTGGACACTTGTGCAGACCTGTGTTTCCTCTTGTTGAAGCCTCAGCTGATGGGGTTAGCTCTCATACAGAGACCATGTGGCTCTAGGCGTGGAAGCGGCCTGGCAGCTATTTTTAACTCACTTTTGAAAATTGAACCCAAGATTATCAAAGATTTTACAACTTTGGAAGTAATGGTAATTCACATGGTGTCTGACCAGCCCCTATAAATTCGTACAGCATACTGACCAGTGGCATCATACACTTCGTTACTGACAGAATTCGGGGAACTTCTCTCTGACTGAGTTATTAACTTAGAGAATATTATAATTCTTGGAGATTTCCATGTACATAGAGACTGATGCCTTCAGCGAAAGTTTCCTGTGCCTCCTGGACTCTGTTGAATGTCACCAACACGTAACAGGACCAACGCATGTTCACAATCATACACTAAACTTTATTATCACTTATGGAGTCTGTGTTCATCATGTGTCTGTCTGTCCATTGAAGTCCTTCTCTGCCCATTTTTTAATCACCTTCGTCTCTTTGACTATGGCTGAGAAGATTATTACGACATGTCACTTACATGATGAGAAATCCCGCATGATTTATTAATGCAGTACATAATGTGAACTTTATGTCTAGTACAGATGTTAAAGGAGTCACCGATGACTTCAGTACAGTGGTTAGTCAGATTTTAGATGAAACAGTGCCTTTGAAAAATAAAGTGGTAAAAACCACCAAACACTCCCCATGGTTTTATCCCTCGCTATCTTTTTAAAAGAATAACTAAGAAATACGGCTGAACCTCTGCTAACGAGTGATTTCGGCAGTGAACATGTTATGAACTTCTTTGATGATTAAATTACAAACATTAGGCTTCAGACATGTTCAAATGGCTCACAATTAACTGCAATGCAGAGGACCATGAACTTAATGTTTTTGAATTAATTGGCAGGTGGCATGGATCATGTAGTTACATAGTTGCAAATTCAACAGGTAGGATCAATCGGGTAGTGAAATAATGGTAAGTCGGGCATGTGGATCGGGTAGCGTCATGGTGGAAAATCAAGTAGGTGGTATGGATCGGGTAGTGACATGGTAGAAGAGATTTGGTATAGCAGCGGCAGTTGCCAAGTCTGACTGGCAGCTGATTTGGAAAGGAGGTGCACAGGTGAGATTCTCCGTTCAATAAAACAAGACACTTAAGCGTAATAGAAGTGGAAAATGCAAATTGGTAAAATACAAAATAGTAAAATGCAATTATACAAAAAAATAGGTGACCCTTCCTTTACAGTCCCCTAATTACTAAGTAATTACTTGGTAAATATATGATAAATGATAGTATATTATTAGTTAAATACCACTGCTAAAAAACAGGTAAATACAGAGAAACTGGAACTGAAATACTAAGAAAAATTCCCATTATTACCCTTTAACTCTGGTAATACCATGGAATCAAACAAGGCTTCCTTTACAGTGTAATTTCAGCTTAATTACTGACAGTCTGAGCTTACATACAGTTCATTGTCATGTTTTCCTTAGTAGCATCGCAGTATATATATAGTACACATTTGTGTTGACTGCATGGAAAGGGGAATCATCTACTGCAAATTATACGGTAAGAGTCTGTTAACACCATGGAATCAAACAAGGCTTCCTTCCACAGTATAGTTTCAGCTTACTGAGTACATTGTAAAGACATCTGCAAGAACGTACCCAGTATTTAATTAAGAAGATGTACCATGACGTCAGAGGAAAACTGTTCCTGTGGGGGTTGTTACCAGGTAATTTACAAGGTAAAACTAGGCCCTTTATAAAATGGTGTATCCATGAACAATAACTATGTAAGAAAAAGTAATACATTGGAAGGTACTACCGTAATTTCTGGATAGTACACAATTAAAATTAAAATACCAACATCAACCTTGGATAACTAGAACTGCAACTTCAATTTATGAGTAATGGGTGTATTTTTAAGAATTGGTTGCCAACTTTCCTAGGTACCTGCACAACCTGCCAGCAATATTTGCTGTTGTGGTAAAACCCCAGTGTTTTCAGTTGCTTTACAAACTCTGTGCTTGGATGTTAAATAAAAGATTCTCCTTATGGATACTGGGAAAATAAAAAAAACTTATTTTCATAGGTATCACACAGGCAGAATGGGAGACAGGAATACCTACACAACCTGCCAGTAATATTTGTTTTTGAGGTAAACCCCAGTGATCTCCAGGTGGCCCATTGAAGTAAATTGTGTGTAAGCAGGTGAAGCAGGTTTTTGTATGAGCTCTAGCATGAATACATCACTGTGGTCTGCAGAGCACAGTAATAGACAGCACTGTCTCCTAGATGAACTTCTGAAATGGATAAAGTGGCTCTTTCTGCTGTCTTATCAGCATTTGAGGAGAATCTCTCTTCAGCAAACTCTGCACGTCGGCTACTGGTCCCATTGAACAGTATAAACAGGGGTGCTCTTCCAGGATACTGGCGGTACCAGTGAACCCAAAAGCCACCGCTGCTCACGCTGAAGGTACATTCCAGTAAAGCCGTCTCTCCTTCCTTCTTTGACAGTTCTGTCTCCTTTTGCTCTATCTTATCCCCAGAGGATAAACCTGTCAGCAGTGGATAAACCAATACAAGTGATTACTGATGAGCGAAGGAACACTGATAATGAAGCTACCATCCAATACTGACCATGAGGTTTCACATACTTACAGAATGTCATGGTTAGCAGCACTGCTACAAGAAGCTGCATCTTGTCATGTGACGTTAACATTGTCACTCCTGGAGGGTAGATGACTTGAAGCCAAATACAGCCTCAGTATGTATGTGGGGATATTTGGGCTGTGATGTGGGAGGGGCAGAAGGAGGGAGAAGCAGACAGAAGGTGCTGAATGTGTTGAGTGTGAACAGTTAGACTCTCCATGTATAAAACAAGCATTTGGGGTATAAGTGTGCTCTCAATTAAAATATTATCTAAGAAAAATAATTTAGCTATGTTACAGAAACATAATGGCACCATCTGCAGCTTCAAATGTCAAGCAAACCAAATATGAACCATTATGATAAATTGATGCTGAGGGATAGAAAAAAAATCATAGACAATCTTAAGGTTTGTCTCAATAGAGTTATTTATAAGTGTCAGTGTGACCTGAACGAAAACTGTGATGAGGACAGAATATGAAGTATCTACTACCAGAACACACTCACTTCATCCTTGGCCGATAGGAGCTTTTCTGTCCTGAAATTAAGCATTTTTGGGAACATGAATGATAAGGAAAAAAAATATATATGTTAACCTAATGATAAAATAAATTACAGTATGGTTTATGCGTTACAACTAAAATGTCTCACAAAGGTGTTACTGTAAGTGGAAACTAAAATAAAAAAATAAAAAAAATTAGGTACACTTAGTATTTATTGAAGAAAGCCATGGATGACCCAGGTAAAAAAGACAGTCAAGATTTATAATTCATATAAGTCATCATGAGATGTTACTGTTATTATTCTTCTTGTACATGCTATAAACCTTATTGTACAGCCAATATTGAGATTGTACATCTCATAATTATGAGAAGCTGTAATTGTGTTTTTGTAACATCAGACACACATTCTGTGTCACTATGGGCTCCACAGCACAGTAATACACAGCTGTGTCTTCTGTCCTACTGTCACTGATGGAGAGGTTGGTTAGATGGTATTTTCTGTGCTCATCCACCAAGAACCTTCTCTTAGGAACAACCTCATCATATCTATAAAGGGGAATTTTAGAAACCTTATTTGGATGCTCTACATACCAGTACATAGAGAATGAATTTGTAATTTCATGGCTGGATGTCAGTACAGCTTTGTCTCCCTCAGCTGAATTAATCGAAGGAGGCTGATAAATTCCATATCTATCCACTACCATTGCGACACACAGAGAAATTATACCACCAGCTGAGGAATAAATAACGTTTTAAAATCTTTTAACAGAAAACTAGAAATTTACTTGCAGGGGCACCCATTACTCAGTAGTATTACTAAAAAAACGTATCTGCTACTGGAGAGCTTAACAATACTGAGAAACATTATACTTTAGATAATCTGTCACTGTGGCTGATTACTGCAACAGGAGTCTGGATCCGTTTGAGAACTTTTATGGAGCAGAAACAGCCCCCTCTAGTGTCCAATGTCTATATAGCTCATTTTTCTGCCAAAAGGCAGACTTAAATCAGGGGTCTCAAACTCCAGTCCTGGAGGCCAGAGCCCCGTGTGGCTTAGTTTGTTCCACGTTCCACCACAAATGATTCAGCTCAAGTGCTGTGTGGTAATTAGTGCAAGGAGTTGAATCAGGTGTGTTAAATGAGGGTGAACCAAAAACTGTGTAGCGCTCCGGCCCTCCAGGACTGGAGTTTGAGACCACTGACTTAAATGGTTCCATATGGTGTTGGCATTATTGTTTTTGCAACAAGTAAACTGATATGTACATTTGTCTTATCTATATTGTTTGTGCTACTGAATATAACATCATAGTAGTATTCAACCTGGCAGAATAGTAAGAACATATTAAATGTCACAGTCATAGTCCAGTCAAAAATATTAGTTTCAGTAGTATTGGTTAACCTCAAGTTGCAGCATGCAAATTCCAGCAGATAAAAAAAACATCCTCTATCCCTAGCAATTAAACAAGGTACTCTAATGTATCATGTTGATTTAAATGGCTTCAGCATTAAAGTAAAATCCAGTACGGTCAGCCCTCGTGCATTCGCGATTTGCAAAGTTTATTCCCTTTGGAACGCTAATGGATACATAAATATTAGAAATTATGAGAAAATAGTTAATTTACTATTTTATATTAGTAAGTACACGTTAACGTAAATTCAACGCACAAAAATTATACGTTTCTTGAAAGGTGCTAATGTTTACATACATAGCAAATGCCTCCCGGGTTTCCCTGTCGAGACGCATTTGCTATAAACACTGAAAGGGTTCATTTACTCATTTTACCTTACTGTGAATGCAAAAGAAAACGGCAGCCAATGCCATGTTCTGTGAACATTAGGGTGACATTATTATACTGTAATACTGTAAATGTGCTAGTGTGACAAATATCCGTTAGGCGATACTATACTCTATTTTTACATCAAACATTTGTTTTCTTTTAAAGGAAATGTATTAAGCTAACTTTTAAATGAAATAAAAGTGTTTTGGGAGCATAACTGGGGTCATATTTACTATAGAAATAAGCACATATTAGCATTTTTAGTGACTCTACCAAACATCCGCGAATCTTCCTCATTCGCGACGGGATCTGGAACCTAACCTCATGAATGTCTGAGGTCTTACTGTATTCTCTAAATCAGGGGTAGCCAATCTTATCTAGAAATGGCTGTTGGGTTTGCGGGATTCGCTGTAACTCCCTAATGAGATTAGTGATTAGAGGATTGATTGCCTGAAGATTCCTCATACCTGGGTTTGAACAGCTGAGATGAAAGTCATTCCAAAAAGCTGCATACACACTTGCATTGGCCACTCCTGCTCCACGTACATTCATTAAAGCTCAATTCCACCATGTAGTGTTAGTAAATAATTTTTGTACTATATACATTAAAACAGAATGATTTAATTTTTTTAATTATTTTTTTCCAATAAGAAAACGGTTACCCTTCCTTTTACAGTCCCTGAATTACTAAGTTATTTCCCAATAAATATAAGCAAAATTTAGTGTATTACTGGTTAATTACCACAGGTAATAAATCGGCAAATACAGAGAAACTATAGTTGAAATACTAAGAAAATTCTGTACCATTACTCTATGACTCTGATGCTACCATGGAGACAAACAAAGCTTCTTTTGACAGTACAAGTTTCAGCTTACTTACTGACAGTTTCAGCTTACTTACTGACAGTTTCAGCTTACTTACTGACAGTTTCAGCTTACTTACATGACAGTACATTATCATGTTTTACTGCTGCTTTGGAACTGATCCCAAATTGTGGAAAAAAAGTTTCGTTCCCACTGAATGGAATTTCTTATTAGCTGTGTTTTGATTCAACATCTCAGTAATGTTTCAACACTGTGCCACCATCAGAGTACAGTACTAAATGGCTGTGTCTGCTGCTGTAAGACTGCCAAGGGTGGAGTCCCAGGATGTAGTCCTGCTCCTGGAGATCTACCACCCTACACAGCTTAGGTGCAGCCCTAATTTAACACACCTGATAGAGGTAATCAGGCCCTTCTGCAGCATCTCAGGATTAGAGCCAGTTCAGCTTCAACATGTAGCCGATTTGCGTTTGGCCATATTTGTGTATGTGGCCCCTTCATTTATTACAAACTGTTGTTCCTGTTCAGAATACTGTCTGTACCAGCATGTAGGAACATATTCACTGCTTGTTCTGTAATTGCAGCTCAGTATCACTGATTCTCCTTCATTGCTGGAAACATCTGGTTCATTGGGACTAATGTAACCACTAGCAGGCAATACTGAATACAGAAAACATGAATAATAAATAATAAGAAGAATTTTGGACATAAATACACTGAACCAACAATGAATTTTTATTTACCATGACAATGTGTTTTTTAAAGGGTAATTGCAGTGACGGTTATGAGAACCAAGATTCACTTGTAAGCAGGCAGGGAAATGCTGGGTAACTCGACATCTGTCAACAATTCCTCTCATCAAGGAAAATGATTCTACAGGATATATAGGCACCTCAATCACAAACTGGACTGGACTGCAGGTGTTAGAACACAAGCGAGGGAGAGCGTGTACGGAGGGCAAAGCTGTGGAGAGCGGTTGGGATCCGTCCTCACGGAAAGACTGTCCCTATGACGAGTTCAGTCATAGGAAGCCCATTAGTCCAAACAATGGAGAGACAGACAAACAAACAAATAATTGGTTGAACGATATTGCTTCTTACAGAAGACAAAACTGATATGCGTCTTTCTGATTCATTTGTTTTTGTCATAAGGGGAATACATTACACAAATCCTTTCAAATCTAATGGTTTCAGTTAAATGTCCCATGGGCCATGACTATTTAGGGGCTGTATTGATGGTCTGAGCAAAAGATATCCATCTGTAAGGTTTCTGTGTGATCTGTACTATTTTTGCCATTCCTGGATAGTTGCCTTGACAATACTTGACTTCGTTAGTAAATCTCTTTCAGAACAAGTCTGCTTCATGTTGTTTCATTTTGTTAAATGGACCATGTGGTAACATTCTTTCTGCCTTCATCTGTCTGAGATTGTTAAGAGTTAACGATTCAAGGTCATTTGAGTTGTCTGAGGGTGGTGTGACATGATGATCATTGAGTATAGCTTCTGCCTCACAAAAGGCAGTATGCAGTGGCCTGTTATACTGTACAGCACTTGTTGTATTGCAACTTAGCAAAGTCCTTGTATTACTTGCTGCGCCAAACATTCCCAGACACATCCACGACTGCCAATACATTAGGATAAGTGCTAATGCAGCTGTTCTTCTCCATCAAAAGCAGTTTCATTTTATATATCGTAATTAACATCAGTATCTCCCGACTGCTCTGACACAGCACCACCTAAATAGGGCATTCCCTACTCTATGTGTCATACACACGTCGAAGTTTATGGGTGAAGGTTTCCATTTGCTCCTGACAGCTATAGCCACACTGTCCATATGCACAGCAAGTCGTTTCTTTCCCTTTGTCTTCAGATTTGATCACTTCTGTTCTATTTCCA
>JAODKC010000047.1:14059250-14076134 GCA_026777985.1 Mormyrops attenuatus | reverse complement strand
CAGTTCTGAAGGCGAAAGGGGGTCAAACACCGTATTAGTATGGTGTTCCTAATAATCCTTTAGGTGAGTGTATATGACACTGTTGACCTTGGTCTTACAACGTCGCCCCCTCCAGGGAATATGTGTAAGAACCTGAATGAGGCCAATGGCAAATAGATCCAGTCGGAAGTGTCATACTACTGATGGTATCAGTAACATAATCAGAGGCATATATGCCTCCCTCAGAGAACAGCATGTTTTTCCATTAACTGCCCGTGTTCCTTCATTGTCTTTTGAGTGTTTTGAAGGGGTTTAGAAGCTCTTTACTTGGATATTAAAACAATGATTCTCCATATAGGAATTTGGAAAAGAAAAGACACTTTTATGAGAAGTCAGTGTTTCTGTAACATGGAGGTGCTGCTGTCTGACTTTCTCTCCATGTGACAGCTGGGGCCGTCATGCTTCTGCACTCTGTGACAATAAGAATGAAGGTCTGAGCAGAAACGTGAATTGTATTCACAGGTATCACACAGGCAGAATGGGAGACAGGAATACCTACACAACCTGCCAGTAATATTTGCTGTTGAGGTAAACCCCAGTGTTCTCCAGGTGGCCCATTCAAGTAAATTGTGTGTAAGCAGATGAAGCAGGTTTTTGTATGAGCTCTAGCATTAATACATCACTGTGGTCTGCAGTGCACAGTAATAGACAGCACTGTCTCCTAGTTGAGCATTTGAAATGGATAAAGAGGCTCTTCCTGATGATAGAGAAGGTGCTGAATGTGCTGAGTGTGAACAGTTACACTCTCCATGTATAAAACAAGCATTTGGGGCTTTTTTTCTATTAAAAAAATCTCAAACATTTACTTTTTTTGTTTGTTTGTTTGTGTACTCATTTAATTTTTATCTGGTCCACATTTTGATTTAGAATATCTGGGAGTGTCAAAATGAATAAGATGCTGATGACGGTCAGCTTCATTCACAGCTCTGAAAGCCAATAAATCATGTGTCTATAGTAGCAGATTCTTCAGTATCTCAGCCATCAGCTCCTCTGACTGGTGTAACCACAATAACCAGCTTTATACCTGAACATCTGCTCCTCTGGACCTGATCCCAGATTGTGGGAAGGAAGCTACTTCTGATGCCCGCTGAGAGGAAACTTCTGTTAGATGAGTTTTTGTACAGCGTTGCAGTAACATTTGATCACTGTGCATCTCTCAGAGCGCAGTAGTAGATGGCTGTATCTGCTGTGGTAAGACTGTCAATGGTGAGTTGAGTGGAGTCCCTGGATGTAGTTGATTTGAATCGTTTATCTGGGATGTTCTCATAAGTGTATGACCTGGCACCTTTATAGAGTAGGTACTTTGGTGCCTGATTAGAGTACTGTCTGTACCAGTAAAGATAAATATTTTCACTGCTTGTTCTGTAGCTGCAGCTCAGAGTCACTGATTCTCCTTCTTTCCTGGAAACTTCTTGTTCATCAGAACTGATTTCATCAGCCACAATTAATCCTGAAAACAGAAAACATGAATAAAAAACAATAGAAGTCCATAGCACTATGTGCTTTGGACCCCTAATAACAACATAAAAATAAACATAATCCAGGAATGAAATTTACCATATCAGTAAACACATTTGATTTTCTGTATCATTACCACTGAAGCCATTTAGGACGGTTACCTGTGGTGATGGTTATGATAACTAAGATAAATGACTTCTCCATGTAGCACAGAAATCAGCCCAGCTGTTCACCCTGCTATATTGAATTTGACTTGACTTGTTGATGTACTGGGATTTAACGTGTCACACGACTTCCCTCACAGGCAGAAAGCCCCACTATTGGCTGTCTGTACAGTTCGTTAATACATAGTGCTTCTAGCACAGTGTGTCACTACTATTTCTCAGAGAAGGTGTAACTGTGTTTTTGTACCATCAGACACACACTCTGTGTCACTGTGGGCCCTACAGCACAGTAATAAACGGCTGTGTCTTCTGTCCTACTGTCACTGATGTAGAGGTTGGTCAGACATTTTGTTCTGCTCACATCCATTGAGGATCTAACATTAGAATAAAGGCTTAGCAAATCCCTAAATGAGAATCCAGGAGCCTTGTTTATCATATCATGGCTGCATGTCGGTACAGTTTTGTCTCCCTCAGGTGAATTAATCACAGGAGGCTGACCAACTTTATCTGCATTCACTCCCACCGCAGCCCAGAGAGATATTATACCTCCAATTAAGGAATGATTAACATGTTAACATGCTTTAATAGAAAACTAGAAATATATGTACAGAGGAGTGCATTCCTCAGTGATGTTACTAATATATACATGTTATCAGCTACTGGAGAATTTCCCCGCATGAGATTACCCTTTAGAAGGTCTATCACTGCGGCTGTTCAGTTCAATATCTGATATATATTACTGAAAATATGATATTTCTTTCCCCGCTTTGAATTTGTCTGAAAATGTTCATGAACAGCTCCCTCTAGTGTCTAATGTTTATGTAGCCCATTATCCCACAAAATGGCAAAGTTTTCTTTATTGGGTCCGCAGGGTGTTGACATTATTGTTTTTGTAAGTAAAATAATACATACTAACATGTGCATTTGTCGTGTTTATATTGTTAGTGCCACTCAATAGACAATTTTAGCTGTATTCAAATTGACAATGTAGTAAGAACCTATTAAAGGTCACAGTCGTAGTCCAATTAAAATCATTAGTTTCTGTAGTGCTGGTGAATCTCAAGCTGCAGCACAAAAATTCCAGCGGATAAGAAAAGAACATTCTCTATTCAAGTCAATTAAAAAACAGCATCCTCAGATGTATCATGTTCATTTAAATGGCTTCTGGATTAAAATTAATTTCCGTATTCTCCAAGCAACTTCATTAAGGCTAAACAGCATTTTGCTACACACATCTCCATCGGTGCTTTTCGTTTGACTCAGCAAAAAAACTTTTTATTACAGTATAAGCTGCTAAAATAAGAATTATTCAATTAGAAAAAAATAAAATCATAGGAACCATGCAGTTAGAATGATTGGTTCCTGTCGTGCAAATTCATCCCATGTTGCTGAATGCAAATACCATGCGATATCAAAGCTCACCGCAGTAATTCAATGAAAGAAATTAAGAGCCACATTAGAAAAAAAATCATTGGTTTTGTTCCAACATGGAGCGAGTCATGTGACAATAGTTCAAACTTGTTCCTCATTTCCCCTCCTTACCTGTTATACCGGTGCATCTCCATTCTTATAATACTAAACCTCAGACATCAGGAGTGCTGACCACAGGAAAGACTATGGAGTATCTCCATCTGTTTTATTTTTTTCCTTTCCGGTTACTGAAATTCTGTTATCTGCCAAAGTTCGTTCCTCATTAATTCAAAATTGTCCAAATAAGTGAGAATCTAGTTACTTATGCTATATTCTCTGTGCTGTCGGCACACTGGTATATTATTCAGAATAACTGGGAGTGTCAAAGTTAATAAGATGCTGATGACAGTCAGCTTCATTCACAGCTCTGAAAGCCAGATTCTTCAGTATCTCAGCCATCAGCTCCTCTGACTGATGTAACCACAATAACCAGCTTTATACCTGAACATCTGCTGCTCTGGACCTGATCCCAGATTGTGGGAAGGAAGCTACTTCTGATGCCCACTGAGAGGAAACTCTTGTCAGATGAGTTTTTGTACAGCGTCTGAGTAATTTTTGATCACTGTGCATCCCTCAGAGCGCAGTAGTAGATGGCTGTGTCTGCTATGGTAAGACTGGTAATGGTGAGCTGGGTGAAGGTGTTGGATGTGGCAGATTTGAATCTGGTGTCGATAGTTCTCTCATAGGCACTGTATACCCCAACACCTTTATAGAGTATAAGCTGTGGTCCCTGATTAGAGTGCTGTCTGTACCAGTACAGAATATTATTTCCACTGCTTGTTCTGTAGTTGCAGCTCAGTGTCAGTAATTCTCCTTCTTTACTGGAAACATCTTCTTTATCAGGACTGATGTCATCCCCTGCAGTTAAGCCTATAGAAAAAAAGGAATAAATCAAAATAAACATAATACTGCAACAAAGACATTTACTGAGCCCATAATACTAGTTATATATATATGCTGACAATTTATGCCTTTTAAAATACTTACCTATGGTGAAGGTTATGATAAATAAGATGTATGACTTCTCCATGTATAACTGGTGATAACAGTAATGATTTCTGTTCATCACTCTGGTCTGTTGAGTTCTACTCCTTGATTTGTTGTTTTAATGAAATTACACGTCACATGACCTCCCTCTCTGGAATAAACCCTCTCAATTGGCTGTATACACTGCATGTCTGTTTCACACATATATATACCATGTAATTAGCATTTTACTTTACAAACCTTATGGCGAATCAGATAACTGTAATTTCTGTTCTGTCAAAGGTACAGTTTTTAAGCTTATGTTCACACTGGCAATAAACCTCTCTTTAAATTTCTGAGCACTGTTACCATCTCCATGTCAATAAAATACCCACAAGAAAGGCTATTACTTACAAGGCTAAGGGTGCCGGCCAGGCACAGGACAGCAACTGGGACGCAGACCCACGATGTTTTGGGGGAAGCGTGTGGCTCAGTGGGCTAAGTCTGTGTACCTGTGATCAGAAAGCGGCCGGTTCATATCCAGCCTCAGCATGTCTGCAGGTCCTTCAGCAAGGCCCTTAACCCCCAGCTCCCTGGGCGCCCCTACAGGTGGCAGCCCTTCACGGACAGCTTACTCTGCAAAGAGCAAGTTCGGGGAGGCGTAAAGACAATTTCCCTAGACATGGTACATATATTTGAATATCCTAGGTGCTGTGATTAATAAAGTGTCTATTGTTGTTATTCTATTCTATTCTATTCTAAATAACCTAACATTATATGATGGGGAGAGCTGTGCTGGACTCTCTTAGACTAATCACACTTTGGGTTTCCATCCTCTAATCTCAGCTTCATCACAACCCCTTCCACTCTGGTTCAACATGGAATATTTACCCGGCACACAAATTAAAATCAAACCAAAGGAAAACACCTTCTGAGTCTCCTAGAACACGATCCTTATTCACTCCCCGGCACAAACACTGTCCACATTCAATCATATTCCCATGAATTGCCCTTAACCACAGCTGACCTCTTTCATCACAGTGGCTAATTGCCAACAACTAGTAATGAGCAGATTAAGCCTCATGAAAGACACGAGGGATCACTCTCATTGTGTTGCATCAGTACATTAAGCAGCGACATCTAGTGGACTCCAGACATTATAGCATGCAGCCTTGATGAAAAGGACACCACCTCATCAAATTACATGCAGCCAGATATGCAGACACTGTTACAAATGTTCATATTAGTATGAATTTTAGTGTTAACCAAAAGTAAGCTAACTAATACCTAGACATGATGCATATATTTGAATATCCTAGATGCTGTGGAATACATATGGTTTCGTGACCAGTCCACTCCCACCTTTGCTTGGTAAGAACCGTTTGATGAATCTTTTATAAACTATGCAGTGCAATTGTATACATGATGAAACAGAATCTTATTTTTGCCAGTTGGTGAAATGTATCATGGGGTACTTGGTGAAATACATTTCGTAGGGGAATTTAATACATGCAGCATTTTTTGAAGATGTGGGAAGAGTGTGTAAGGTGGGTATATTTTTATATTGCAGCATTTTCATTCAATGAAGTTAATTGTCGGCGAATCCCCTCCCCTAGGTAAATTTATCGTGAGAGAATATAACTGCATCACTTTGCCCTATTCTAAGACAATGACACATGGAAAAACAAGTGCAGGTCTGATAAACTGTTAACCCAAAACCGTACTTCGAACTGAACTGTGAATTTTGTTTACTGTTACACCCCTAGTTTCTGTACAGTGCTTGGGTTAAGACGATTCCATCTTTTTGAAACCAGTTCTCCTGTGTTCCAGAACACTCTTTCACAGCCACAGAGGAGGCTGGAGTGGACAAAAGCTGCCGCAGAGATGAGGGTACACGTTTATGTGTGTTGTTACGTCCCGGTCCAGGGTCGGGGGTGTAAGCAGCAATAAGAGCAGGGAACAGGGAGTGGGGAGGAAGAAGATATGGAGGCCGGGAAATAATTAATGCCCAAGGCGATGAAATTAACAAAGATAGATACATATATTTGGGAAATGTGGGATAAGTGAACACTAGAAGGAGAAAACGTGGAACCGGATCGGCAGACTTGCGGAACGGGATCTGAAGAGAAAGATGGATAAACAAACACACCAACATGCACACGGACATAACAGTGTGCCAGTATACCATGCAGTCCTGTGTTCCTGGAATGTTCATCTCTGCCAGATACCTCTGGACTTCAGCAGTGGCATTTGAATTCCTTCTTGTCTCATCCACAGTTTTGTCAAGCAAATGCAACATGTATCTACCTAAGAAATATAACACACTTTTAAGTAATAGCAAAATACAACATGTACTGGCCGACAATAAGTTATGCTGATAACAATACACAAAAAGCAGCAAATAAACAAACAAGTTGCCTGAACTAGGTATAAATTCTGGAGCTTGTGTTGTGGAAACAATGCCTGTGGGAATAATGGTCTCAGAGGCTGATGGGGTGGGATCTGGGGTCCTTTTTTGTAATGCCTCAGAATTGATGAGTGCTGCTGTTCTTAAATACTAACACTTTGTAACAGAGCTGACACTTTGCATTCAAGTTTAATAAAACAGCGGTTCTAGAGCTGCCGACTATGTCAACTGGCTGGAGTGATATTTTATGTTCGAGACTAGTCTGCACACATTTACATGTATGTAAGAGTTTTATTACCTTTTAAATAGCCTGTAGGGTTTGCTGACTGCCTCAACACTTTTGATGTAACTAATTTTATGTTTATAATGCAGTTATATCAATTTGAGATTGCTTGTGTCAGCTTTAGAGTAGGAAAGCCTGATTGTCAGGCAAGATACGCGAGAGTTGCCAACCCGGTGGTCCCTAAACTTTTTTCACCATGCACCACCATTATGACCGACACTTACATACAGTGATTCACATGGTTTGAGAACCACTGAAAAAAATGTTATGTACTGTATGTGAAAATCAGGGTACTAAGTTTATTGTAAGTGAATATAAAAGAGTAACACAATGCAAAACATCTAGGTCTGGTAACTTGCAAATAACGTTTACCTTATCGGAAGCACATCATGTCAAAATGTTCCCATACAGGGAAATCCTTTCCTCTTCCTGGATGGCACCATTACTCACTGGAATCGAAACCATCTCGACTCAGCACTACCATACGAAAACACCTGAAGTTTCGCTTCTTTATATTAAAACCAAAAGTAAAAAAAGGACTTCAGAAGCTCCACTCCCTGCGGAGCCTGAAGAAAGCACAACTTCCACAGCAGCTCCTGGTGAACTTCTACAGGTACACCATAGAGTCAGTGATCACTGCATGGTACTCTGGATGCACCTCGGATAACAAGAAGACCCTGCAGCACATCATCAAGATCAAGCCCAGCGGATCACTGGCACCCAGCTTCCATCACTAGAAGAAATCCATTGCACCCAGTGCGGCCGCAGAGCTGGAAAAATAATCAAGGACCCATCCCACCCTGGACACAAACTCTTTACACCTCTGCCATCTGGTCGACGCTACAGAACCCTGTACGCACGCACAGCCCAGCTGAGGAACAGTTTTTACCCAACATCCATCACACTTCTGAACTCGCAACACTAACATTCTGATGCAATACAACATGTGCAATATCCACATTTGCATTTAATGCATTTAGACCACTTGATAAACTCTACCTCTGTAAATTTACTTACCAACTTATAAAATGTACATATATTGTGTCTGTACATACTTTTTTCTGCGATTCTATTTTATGCCTCAGAATCTATTTAATAGTAAATATACTGGGTGCCCTTGATTTTGAAACAATACATACTTTGGTATGGTGCTCCATCGGGGCATTGGTACCAAATCTAGCTACCAAGCTTGTTCAGTAACCAATGATACTCTACTTTGAAAACTTTGCTTTGAAAACAACTACAATGATAAATGATTCACTGTTTGAATATCTACGTCTACCAAAAGTCAAGCTTCCAAAATGATAAAACAATTCATCATACAGTGTAGTTAATGTTGCACTTGTTTTTTGTACAGTATCAGTGACTTTCCTGTCACTGTGGGCCTCAGAGCACAGTAATAGACTGCAGAGTCTGACAGCTGCACATTCTGTACTCCTAAAGGTACAGTTTTTAATTTTTTGTCCAGAATGGCATAAAATCTGTCCTTTAGATCAGGAGCATGTTCAACAGCTCTCCGCAGGTAATTGGGAGAATCATTGGGATATTGGATGTACCAGAAGAGCCATGGGCTTTGAAATATTGTTTCATAACTGCAGTTTAGTGTTACCGAAGCTCCATTATAGACAATCACATCTACTGTTGACTGATTCACTGCATCTTCAGCTCTGCATTCTGGAGAAAACAAAAAGAAGATCAAATAAAGCAGGAATCAGAAAAAAATAATGAAAAGTTGAGGAGGAGAAGTTATCATACCAAATAAGCATGCAGCAAAGATCAGAAGAGTCCACAGATTTTGCTCCATAACTGAGGTGTAAAGACATAAACATATAGACATATGTTCACTAAGGATGAGGTAAACAGCCTGTCTGGTTGTTTCCACTCTCTGGACCCAAATCTCTCTGCAGTGTCAGGCCATAAGGAGGTGCTTATATGACACTGTTTAGCCAGAAGAATGATTGCTGCCTAGCTTGTCTGGGGGGAGAGGGTCAGTACCTGTAGGGGGTGATGGTCGAGTGTCCTGGTTTGCAATAAGCTTTCAATCCTGATTGTAATGAAATTAAAGGAATGCATTTTTTTTATTGATACTTTATTAGTCCCCATGGGGAAATTGCCTTTTTACACCTCCCTCAACTTGTTGCCCACGAGGGGCTGCCACCTGTAGGGGCACCCAGGGAGCCAGGGCTTAAGGGTCTTGCTCAAGGACCCACAGACATGCTGAGGCTGGGTTTGAAGCGGCACCCTTGTGATTATAAGCATCAAGGCTTAGCCCACTGAGCCACACGCTGCCGGAAACTACTTGCTAATGCACCATGATCTGCTCAGTGTGCAGGTGTTTTTGTAGAGGGTGTGAGAAGGTTATTCTCACTGTGGGCCTCAGAGCACAGTAATACACAGCAGAGTCTGACAGCTGCACATTCTGTACTGTTAAAGGTACAGTCTTTGCACTTTTGTCCAAACTGGCATTAAATCTCTCCTTAAATTCTTGAGCATTATCCCCAGCTCCTGATCCATACCGTCTCAGCATGTACTTGGGAGAATCATTGGGATATTGGATGTACCAGAAAAGATATGGAGATGAAGCAGTAGTGTCAAATTTACAGCCGATAGTCACCAATTTCCCTTCATATACAATCACATTTCCTTTGGTTTGATTTACTGTGTCTTCAGCTCTGCAATCTAAGGGAAAAATACATAAAATTAAGTTATTAAAAGAAAAACATTTTAAATGTACTTACTATACTAATCAGCAATAGGTATGAGAATTAATTATACCATTGAAAATTCCAGAAAGGATCAGAAAAATCCAGAGCCTTTGTACCATAACTGAGCTGTAAATTCAATAAATATGCAAAGCTATGTTCTCCTTGGATCAGGTAAACAGGGTGTCTGGTTTTTATTTCCAGCCTCTGTACTGAAATCTCTCTGCAGGTTCAAAACTTTTGCTTATATGACAACGTTAGAACTCTAAGATGGATATTTGTGTTGCAATTGCGCCCCCATCTGTAAGTTTCTATAACAACATTCGAACATCTTTTATCATGTCCACCGATCCACCGGCCTCCAGATTCAGAGTCCAATCAACATATTCAGTATAGCTGGTTAATTTCGTACGCCTGATCATTTAGGGAACTGTCCACTGGCCCAATGGCGGAATCCAATTGGACAGCCGAAGGCTTGGCATGTGTGAAGGTCCTTCTGAGCGCTCCCGCAAAGTTAATTACCTTTTTAGGTAAAACAGAATTATAGCTGACTACAATTTAAGTAAAGACCTTTTATGATGATTTAGTCATGACATTTCTGTTATTCAGATTACCCCTGGCCTGTGCCTTCTTTTGCTGAACTCCCATCAATCCCGGACAGTGGAATACACTGGATTCGCCTCGACCGATAGGGCGATCCGCGGATCTGCTATGTAGGACTCGGTTCAGAGGTCAGGGAATCACTACAACTTAAATGCACTATGGTAGTATTTAATGTCCCTTGTAGAAAGGATGCCTCAAATTCCTCTATATGGAGTAAAATATATTACATGGTGTCCTGAATGATGTCATTATTATTAACACCACTGTGTAATGTGGCACAATTGTGTGGGGCTCATTCCCTTGTACCACTCAGATCGCTACTATCCTGTACCTTTCAGGTGATTTTGGTGACTATGAGGTAAATAAGTCTAACCACAGAGTCTCCATATGGACCCATATTCACAAAGCATTTATACATACCGCTAAGAGCACTCATACTAACAGTTTCTAACTAAAAGTTTTCTCCTAAATACTATTCACAAAGCCGCTCAGAGCAACTTTTACTAGGAAAAGCGTGAACTTCTAAGCTAAGAGTAAGACTCCATCGCTAAGGCTGATGTCAGTTCTCATGCACGGGCTTGCCTGCAATAAACACAGGGATTGGCTGATGAGATGTCAGTATGGGCTGATGAAAATGTACGCGCAACATCCCATAAACACAAATACAGTGGAGACCGCTTATAGTGATCATGGTTATAGTGGTCAGTCGCTTATATGGATCAAAAAACTTGGGACAGAATCATTCCTGTACAAATACTGTTGTTAGAGACTTGGTGTGCATCTCAAAACATAGCATTTACTGATAATTGGGACCTTTTTTGAGAACGGCCTGACTTTTATAAACGGCACGGTCTTCATCCTAACTGGAGGGATCATTTATGTTATCTCAAAACATGGCAAGTAAGTTACCTGCCTGCCTGCGAGAAGCACCCAGGCCTCAGCCTTGCGATCTTAAATCAAAGGCTGTTTATTCTCCCACCTTTAGTGAAACGGATCAGTAGTGTCAAATTTACAGTCGATAGTCACTGGTTTTCCTTCATATATAATCACTTTTCCTCTGGTTTGATTTACTGTGTCTTCAGCTCTGCAATCTAAGGGGAAAAAACACATATAAGCCTACAGTTATTATAAGAACAATTTTAAATGCATTAATTATACTAATCAGCAATTAGTATGAGAATAAATTATACCATAGAAAATTCCAGCAAAGATCAGAAAAATTCTCAGCTTTTGTGCCATAACTGAGCTGGAAATTCAACAAATTTGCAAAGCTATGTAAACCGGCCGTCTGGGTGTTATTGCCAAGGTCTGTACCCAAATCTCTCTGCAGGTTCAAAACGTTCACTTATATGTCATTGTTAGGACTCAAAGAATGGGTATCTGTGGTGCAGTGTCACCCCAATCAGTTAACTTCCTTTAACAAGATTCTAAGATCTTTTGTCCACTAATCCACCAGCGTCCAGATCAAGAATCCAGTTCACATATTCAGTGAAACTGGTTAATTAGGTACACCTGATAACTGTTTCTTAGGTCTTAAATATTGTCTTTGGTTAGTTTCATGTAGCAAGGTCGTGTTTCTCCTCACTGAATGTTCTGATTGTTTATTCGGACTTCTCTTGTCTATACCCACCCATGGCTTGTGACTCCTAACTTCATATTCTGACTATTAGTTTGGATTTGGTTTTCTCGTGGCTCCTGTGTCGACCCCTGCCTGTCCTTCTGGTTCTAAATTCTGGATTTTGTTTTAGGCTTGCAGTTAATAGTAAAACATGGATCCTGCACATGGATCTCGACCAGATCATGACATCAGCTGTTTATTAAGTTGTCACCCACACATGGAAGTAAAAGCTTTGGAGTACAATGTCATATAAAACAGATTTTAAGTTTGATCTCATTCATATCTGTAATCCAACTTCTTTTTTTATAGATACAAGCAATCAGGCTTCAATAGTGATTATCCCTGAAAACACATGGACAGGTAATCGAAGTTAGTTTGATGCAACTGGAGCAAAACATTTTATATGGTGTCCTGAATTATGGCATTGTTAACAATGGAGTGGGGCTCATTTTCCAGTACCACTCAGATCTCTAATATCCTGCACATTGCAGACAATTTTGGTGAACATGAGGTAAATAAGTATAACCATCTGTTTGGCAATATATTTCTACCGAAGGGTTATTCTTAGATTTTGGGCCCTATGTATCACTGTCGGTGGCTCTATGGCACAGTAGTAGATACCAGGTTCTCCAGCTGTTGGCGTGATTTGCAGTGCTCCAGTCTTCTTTGAAGTGTCCACATCTGGAGTGTATTTCCCCAGTTTTACCTCCATACTTGCTTGACTGTGTTGTTTTATTTATATATATATTGATCTGGTATCATTAAAGGCTTGTCTGTACCAATTCATAGCATAAACGTTACAGATTGTGTAGCTACAGCTTATTATAACCGACTCACCCTCTGTCACCAGTTAGATTCCAGGCATTGGGTCACATCTGATGTACTGTACACCTCTGTCTGTTCTCCTTACATGGTTTGCCTTCTTTTTGAAGGTCACGTGAAGGTCAATGAAAAACAGAAAATGGGAGGAATCTGGTGTTTCTTCCAGGGGTAATGGTGCTATAGATGAACGTCAGTGCATTTTGGGTATACTTTTTATTCATACTAATATTGTCCCAATGTAAATATTGATGGATCAAAAACCGCTCTTGATTTTGCTCCTAAATCAATTCATAGCAGTTTAGGGCTTTTATGCATGTCATTCTCATTTTGCAAAAAAGAAATCATTAACATTTAATTATTTTACAACAAACTGTCACTGTGAACCAGCCCCAAATATGAGAAGGAAAATCATAGATGAGAACCTCATCCCAGGAGGCTGGTCGAGTTGCGATTTGGTGGAGCTCCAAGTCGCATTTCCCCATAAGAAATTATGTAAATGAATTGAATCCATTTCAGACCCCCAAAATGATTGCCTATTGAACTGATCAACCTCGCTTACTAATGTTAAAAACCATTGACAATCAATGTAAAACTAATACACACATGAAAAATCACACATACAGTACAAAAGCAATAAACATACTCCGAAGCGAGAGCAGACACATGTACAAAAAAGTCTGGCAAAAAAGTTTCCAAATCTCGCTATAGTTTCCTTTTTAAGTTCTACAGTCACCCTCACTACTTTCCTCTTTGGTTTGCTGTTATCACTGCTCACTATCATATGGGCCATGATTACTGTGCCACTAAATGTACTGTATAAAATAACTGTATAAAACACAAAAATTTCACATCAAACACAGGAACACAGCTTTCACATATTGAACTCAGTCGAGAGGTATCGCAAGACTGAGAACAATTCATAGGAATAAGCAACCCAGTAGGTCTGGTTGCCTTTGTAGACGCATCTGGATCCGATCAGTTTAGCAGGTCTCTGTCCTCTGTCACAACACTTCTATTATATACTTCACAGTTTCATTGCTGTTTTTAGTGAAACAGTGCCATCTTGTGCCACTGGATATATCCAGCTATATCACTGTACCTTTAATGCTGTTCACTATAAAATCATGGTATATTTAATTGTAAGGTGGTGAAAAAAATGGCTGTGACACCACTAACCGGATTAGCAGGGCCCTGCCCACCACTGATAACTAAAATGAATGACTTTTCCATGTATTCATGTATAACTGGCGCTCACCCTGCTCTTTTGGGTTTTGTTCCTTGAATTGTTGATTTACTGAAATTAAACATGTCACATGTTCTCCCTCTCGGGATCAAATCGTCCCTATTAGCTGATTACACTGCCTATACTGCATGCCACATATATACCTTTTTACTATGCAAATTACATATTCTATTCTGATAAAGGTACAGTTTTTGAGGTAACTACTTAGGTACAGTCAGGTTTTTGTACAGCATCGATGAGTTTCCTGTCACTGTGGGCCTCAGAGCACAGTAATATACTGCGGAGTCGGACAGCTGCACATCCTGTACTGTTAAAGGTGCAGTTTTCAAATTTTTGTCCAGAATAGCATAAAATTTGTCATTTAAATCAAGAGCCTTATCAACAGCTCTCCGCAGGTGCTTGGGAGAATCATTGGGATATTGGATGTACCAGAAGAGCCATGGGCTATAGTCTGTTGTTACAAATGTACAATTCAAAGTGACTGACTCTCCTTCATACGCAATCACATCTACTGTTGACTGATTCACTGCATCTTCAGCTCTGCATTCTGGAGAAAACAAAAAGAAGTCAATGATCAAATAAAGCAGGAATCAGGAAAAAAAATAAACCAATGATGAAGAGAAAGAATCTTACCAAATAAGCCTGCAGCAAGGATAAGAAAAGTCCACAGATGATCTCCTATATCTGAGGTGTAAAGACATAAACATATAGACATATGTTCACTAAGGATGAGGTAAACAGCCTGTCTGGTTGTTGTTTCCACTCTCTGGACCCAAATCTCTCTGCAGTGTCAGACCATAAGGAGGTGCTTATATGACACTGTTTAGCCAGAAGAATGATTGTTTGTACTGTAATGCCGCCCCCACCAGGCAGTTTGTGAAACAGCATTCTAAGGTCTCAGTTACATTTACTCAGTTTGCTTTTTTTCATGTAGATGTAACAAAAAAGAGGAATATTTTAAAATTTGAAACTTGAAACTTTGAAACTTCAAATTGAAAACAAAGGGATATATCCTTGCATCCAAAATGAATATCCATAGCAAAATGTGTACATATTTTCCCAACATTCAAAGGGCTTAGTCATATTTTGCTCACTTTTACATTTCTCACCCATACTTGGACGCATTTCAAACAACCATTAGATACCTTTACTATATTGTCACTTCACTAAAACACTAAGACCAGTGTTTCTCAACTTTGTTCTTGGGGAGCTGAGAGGGAGCAAGAATATGGACCATCTGGTGGTCCCAGAGGACCGGGCTGAGAAAGAGTGATCTAGACTATAGTGTGTACATAAGATGTCGGTGGTGTTGGTGTTGGTGGTCTAGTGGTTCGGATGCTTGCCTCTGGACCAAGCGATCACGGATTGGAGTCCCACATCTGGCACTACCATCATTGGCTGCCGGAGCAAGACCCTTAACCCCAACTTGCTCCAGGGGGACTGTCCCTGAATTTAGAAAAATGTAAGTCGCTCTGGATAAAATCGTCCGCTAAATGCTGTAAATGTAAATGTCAGCATAGCGGGGCTGCAGTTTTCATTTTGTAGCTCCCAGATAATTGCATACAAGAGCAGTGGTGGTTTCGGGTTCTTCCTCACAAACGGTGAAATGCAACAAACTTAAATTTACTTTAAAAATTGATTACATTAGATTTTTTCATAAAACATAAGGGTTTCTGGGGGCAGTTTGTTGTGATCCAATGCATGATGGGAACTTAGCGGCTTGCCACTGAGTCAGAGAGAAGCTGTAAGATTATAGGTTTTAGTGAAACAGCACCTTCTAGTGGTGATAAATCTTTTTGCAGTAAGCAGGCTCTGTACACATATATTTTGCTAGAGATTCAAGAGTTGATTTGCCAAATATATGCTGTTGAAAAAAACAATGTAAAAGTTATAAGAATAACCAAGGTAGAATTAGTAATTGCTATAATGGTGACTAATTATACCAGGACTAGGACTTACAAGCCAAAATACCTTGATAATTATTTACCTTTTTCAAATAACTCAAATGATTGCTTCAAAATGGCTAAATTTGACTTCAATTTTTGTACCATATCTTAAATATTTTAATGTTGAACAAATATTGTGAATTTCATGTGCCTACAGTTATTTAGTCAAGGACTTTAAACAAAATCTGGATGCACGGCAACAAGCGAGAAGTGTTACTGAGACAGACTCTCTATATGATACACTGTGATTTGACATTTTCTATGTAAAGACTGTCGAAATCAGTCATTGGACAAAAGACGTGTAAATGTGGGGAAAAAAAGACAAATATACTCAAAATAACGAACTTTGTTGTATATTCAAGGTTCTGAAATATTGTAAATTTGATTTTGTAATTAAAATTACTTAAAATTACTTTTTAACCTATTTCTACTTACTTGTCAGAGATGCAGCCAGGTAACATACCTCAACACAAAACATCAGCTACTCATGAAAACTATAAATTACCTTAAAATGTTGAACAAATGAACGAATAAAATAAGGCAAATGTCATGATTAATCTGTTATAATAAAGGTATTAAATGCATCCACACTATGAGTGAGTTAGAGTCTTTCTGACTGTTGTTTCAGTGTCTGTACCCAAATCTCTCACTCATTCTTAAATAGGTGTCTATATGACACTGTTGACCTTGGTCTTACAACATCGCCCCCTCCAGGGAATATGTGAAAGAACATGAATGAGGCCAATGGCAAATAGATCCAGTCGGAAGTGTCATACTACTGATGGTATCAGTAACACAATCACAGGCATATATGCCTCCCTCAGAGAAGGGCACGTTTTTCCATTAACTGCCTGTGTTCCTTCATTGTCTTATGGGTGATTTGATAGGTTTTACAAACTCTTTGTTTGGATGTTAAACAAAATATTCTCCATATGGATACTGGGAAAAGAAAAAAAACTTATTTGCACAGGTATCACACAGGCAGAATGGGGGACAGGAATACCTACACAACCTGCCAGTAATATTTGCTGTTGAGGTAAACCCCAGTGATCTCCAGGTGGCCCATTGAAATACATTGTGTGTAAACAGGTGAAGCAGGTTTTTGTATGAGCTCTAGCATGAATACATCACTGTGGTCTGCAGTGCACAGTAATAGACAGCAC
>JAODKC010000047.1:14045190-14059150 GCA_026777985.1 Mormyrops attenuatus | reverse complement strand
TACCAGTACATAGAATTTGAGTCTGTAATATCATGGCTGCATGTCAGTACAGCTTTGTCTCCCACAGGTGAATTAATGAAAGGAGGCTGAAAAAATTTATCTGCATCCAGTCCCACTGTAACATAGAGAGAAATTATATCTCCAGCCAGAAAAAAATGACGTTAACATGTTTTGATACACTTGAAATATACTTACAGAGGAATGCATTAGTCAGAATTATTACTAAAATATGCATTTTCTCAGCTACAGTACAGCCTCCCAATATGTCTTATGAATACACTCCAGTCTGCTGTATCACTGTGGCAACTCACATCAACAGCTGATCTGTAACACTGGAAATACGTTTCTCAGGTTTGCATGTGTGTTTGTGTGAGAAAGATGGCTGGAAATAGCTCCCTCTAGTGTTCATTCAGTTTATTTATTCTACAAGAACTCCTCTAAATTCTTCTTACACAGCGTCATCAAGTGTTGAGATACCGTACAGCATACAAAAATTTGGGTGAAATTTGTCTTGGTGTTCTTGGTGTTACATAACAAATCCTGGGAAATTTTGACCTGAAAATACGATAAAAGAAACCAGGGGTCACTGGAATAGACCAGCAAAATGATTAGTTCCTTTAGTGCTGACTGAATGTGCCAATCCAAGCATCAGGCCCAAGGTGACATTTATCAGGGGCCCTGGATGTCTAGCTACTCCCCTCTGTAGCAGTGTAGAATAATATATTCACTGGCTGCTCTGTAGCTGCAGCTGAGTATCACTGATTATCCTTCATTACTGGAGACTTTGTGTTTATCAGGACTGATGTCATCACCTGCAGTGAACCAACAATGCCATATAGACTACATTTAAAATATGCTGACCATTTAGGCCTATTATAAAGGTTACCTGATGGTCATCATAACTATGATGAGTCAGTTCCAAGTGTATAAATGGGGGTAACAGAAATGGTTTCTGCACAGTTATCACTATCTCGTAGAAGTGATGCGTGTCAAGGTCTGGGATACATTATACATTAAGTTAAAATGTACTTGTAGTTGACATGTTGAATGCAGAAGAAGATCTGAGTGACTTTGACAAGGGCCAGATCATTATGCTCTGACGATTGGGTGAGAGTATCTGTGAAATGGCCTGGATTGAGGGTGCTCACAGTCAGCCTTAGTGAGTACCTCCTGAGTGAGTGGACTGAGGAGGGAAAAACCACAATCAGGCGACAGTGCTGGGCGGCCAACATTTGTCGATGTGGGATGTGAATGATGGCTGTCCCATCTGATACAAACCAAGAGAAGGCCTACTGTGGTACAAATCACATAATGTGTATTGGTGTATATCCCCCCTATATACCTTTCTACTTTACAAACCTTATGTTGAGTCAGATAACTCCTTGGAAAATAAATTTGACTACGTTCTCCAGCGGACCACCCAGCGTGAAATTAGAGACTGCTGTGTCTTCATTTTCACATAGACATGGCTAAGTGACAGAGTTCCGGACGCCGCCATTCAGCTAGACAGCCTCACCTCATTTTGTGCCGACAGAGATGCAGCAGCTCTGTGCGGTAAGACTCGCGGCGGTAGCTTTTGTGTTTACATCAACACGGAATGGAGCAAGAACTCTGCGCTCATATCTAGTTACTGCTCATCGCTGTTGGAGTTTGTGACTGTTAGATGCAGAACTTTTTATTTACCACGGGAATTCACCACATTATAGCAGTGTACATTCCACCCAGTGCTAACGCTAAAGAGGCGCTCTGCGAGCTGTACCGGGCTATCAGCGAACTGCAGCACTCATACCCCGATGGACTGTTTATTGTCGCCGGAGATTTCAACCACGCAAATCTCCAGTCAGTACTCCCGAAATTGCATTTGTGACTAGGGGGGAAAACGTTCTGGATCTTGTTTACACAAACATTCCCAGCACTTACCAAGCGAAGCCTCGAAGTACCACGTGTCTGTAATGCTAATACCAACATACAGTACAGACCGCTCGTCAGATGCTCCAAACCGGTCCTGAGACAGGTGAGAACCTGGCCTGCAGGAGTTATCTCTGCTTTTCAGGACTGTTTGGAGTGCACTGACTGGGTCATGTTCAGGGAGGCTGCAACAAATGGCAACAACACCAATCTGGAGCAGTATACATCATCTGTGACCAGCTACATCAGCAAGTGCATCGACGATGTCACTGTGTCCAAAATGATCACAACACACTCCAACCAGAAGCTGTGGATGACTGCTGAGGTGTGTGAGCTGCTAGGAACTCGAGTCTTCAGAGCAGGTGACAAGGTGGCCCTGAGAACAGCGGGAGCCGAACCATCTCGAGCCATCATAGCAGCAAAGCATGCGTACGGCCAGAGAATCCACAGCCATTTCCAGGACAGCAGCGACACACGGCGCATGTGGCAGGGCATCCAGGCCATCACCAACTACAGGACGACAACACCTTCCTCTGCTAGTGATGCCTCCCTACCAGACATATATGCTAACTATTATACAATCAAAACAAATGTCTAATACATTCCATTGCTGTTCGTAAATAGTGATTTGTTTTATGTTTTATTACCATGAAAAATACCTGTAGCACGTTTTTCCCATTTTGAGGACGTCAGCAAGTCTACATAACATGATCTGTGTTATTCAAGCAAGGGTTCCCAACCTTATAGAACCCCGACTCCTAAAATACCAGTGCCAGAGACTCCTGACCCCACTTTGCCAATTTCGCTGATCTGGGAGGGGTCCTCTCCACATATTTCACCAGTCGGGGATGTGGGGGTAGGGTCCCTCGGTAAATTAACGTGACTAAAAACAATCTGGGGGGTCATTTATTTTTTCACATGAATATATTCTGGAACTCATCTTAGGGCCCCCACTTCGCAAACCCCTGTATTCATGTACGATTCAGACACATTCAATTTTCAGTCAGTCTGCTCAGTGTGCAGGTGTTTTTGTAGAGGGTATGAGAAGGTTATTCTCACTGTGGGCCTCAGAGCACAGTAATACACAGCAGAGTCTGACTGCTGCACATTCCGTATCGTTAAAGGTACAGTTTTCAAACTGGTGTCCAGATTGGCATTAAATCTCTCCTTGTAGCTTGGTGCAGTATGTCCTCCACTGGCTTCCCGTCTCAGCACGAACTGGGGATAGTGGTCTGTGTGTTGAATGTACCAGTACAGATAAGGTGTGACATATTTACTAACGTTGTAAGTACATCTGAGTGTCACCAACCCTCTTTCAGATGCAAAGATATCTCTACTAGGCTGAGAAACTGTGTCTTCAGCTCTGTATTCTGTGGGAAAATAAGAGAAAGAGAGTTTTAACGATGAAATTCAATAATAGGGAATAAAAACAAACAGCTCAGGATAATAGATATATTACCATAAAATGTTGACAGAACAAGCAAAATGTTCAATGCATATGCCATCATTGGAAAGTTTTAATAACATGAAAATTTAATGGATGCGAAGTATGAATCAGTCTTTCTGATTGTTTTTTCTTGTGTGTCTGTACCAAATTCTCTCATCCAGCCAAAAGGAGGTGCCTAAATCACTTTGTTGGCCTTTGTACTGCAATGTCGCCCCCTGCAGGGAATATGTGTTAGATCAGCAATACTTTTTCTGTCAGTTGTATCTGAAACAAGGAGGCTGGTCGCAAACCAAGTCAGAATTATTAAACTAGTTAAAATATCCCTTTTGTTCAGCAAACCTCTGATAATTATGAGAAGGTGTAACTCTTTGTACCATCAGACACACATTCTGTCACTGTAGGCTGCACTGCACAGCAGTGGTGACTGCTCTAAGACTACAAGGGAAGCTCCGCTTCCTCTAATATGTCAGAAAATGCTCATATATACTGTCGTATTTATATTGGTTTTAATAAAAGTGCGCTAGGACGCGTTCAACTTCATGAGGAGTTCTTTCAGAATCAGAGCTTCCCCTGTTTGAAAGACTAGCAGCCACCACTGCAGCACAGTAATACACAGCTGTGTCTTCTGTCCTACTGTCACTGATGGAGAGGTTGGTCAGAGCATCTTTTCTGTTCACATCCATCAAGACCCTTCCTTTGGGAATCAACCTTATCATATCTATAAATGGGAATTTCAGGAACATTATTTGGATGCTGTACATACCAGTACATAGAATTTGAGTTTGTAATATCATGGCTGCATGTCAGTACAGCTTTGTCTCCCACAGGTGAATTAATCAAAGGAGGTTGATCAACTTTATCTGCATTCACTCCCACTGTAACACAGAGAGAAATTATATCTCCAAATACAGATAAAAAGGCATCAACATGTTTTAATAGATGAACATTAAACATACTTAAATAGGATTCCAAAAGCTAGTATTATTACTAAAATTAGCATGTTAACAGATACAGGCGCTTTTACTGAGGTTACAGGTTAGTAGCTGTATAACTGATTGAATGTGCATCTACTAGAAATAAGACGTTTGTTTTTCACCTTATTCTGCTTTGTATGAGAATCTCATAAAGCACCCTGTACTGTCTCATATTTAGTTAGTTTTGTCCTCTGTCACAACACATGTATTACAGATTCATTACTGTTTTTAGTCAAACAGTGCCATCTTGTGTTGAAGCACTATAATTAGGATTGTCAATATTCACACTACACTCTATACCAGGGTTATTCAAATCATGGTCCTCAAGGGTCGAGCTCTCCTAATTTTCCAACCTTCCTTTACCTGTGAGCCAGGTGTGAAGCCCCTGTGGCCAATCAGAATCCGTAATTAATAAACTAACTACTGGGAGAATTGAAAACACGGCCTGGATTTGAAATCGAGGGCCGGATTTGAATAGGGGGGCTCTATACGATATAACGCTATTTTCTGCAGTGGTGGGGGGGGGGGGGAGATTAATGTAATGGCTTACCCAGGCTGAAGCTCAGGGGCCCACACTGAAAAGGAATCTGAACTAATCTTGTTTTCTTTGCTGCTATACTGCGCTTAATTTATTGTATTGTTAGTTTCTCTTATATTCTATTTTCTATTTGGTATATATTTTTTTGTTTTTACTCACTCTGCCGATGGTGAGGAAAAATGCAGTGAAATTTCATTCTGATGTGCACTAACCGGTGTATTTCTGAATGACAATACAATTGGCTATTCTATTCTATTCTTACTCATTAAAGCAATATGAAATTGTGCTACATTTTATCATATGGTGATGAAGAAAATGGCTGTCACACCATGAACCAAGTCATAATGATTATCTGTCCTGATGAGTTTTATGCTGCAGAATCCAAACATATTCAGATAGATAACAATTTTAACATAAAAGTGGTGTGGTGGTCCATGGGGTCAGAGCAGCATCACACCTGATCTGTGGGCTGGATTACTGCCCCCTGCTCTCTGTGGGCAAAGTTCACATCATTCCTGTTTCCTCTGAGTGTCTTGCAGATACAAATACATTTCGTTGAATGAGTCGAAGTCTCTATATAAGATGAGATGAAATGAGATGAGACGAGATTAGGTGAGATGAGATGAGATGAGATGAGAGCCTAAAGACAAATATTGATAGAGAACATATTGGCCATAGTGTGTGCCCTGTGCTGCCTGGGATTGACCCTGATCCCTCATCCCTACACAGGACACACAAGCATACACTATATTCCATTTAAAGACACCCTTTCACCATTTTGCAAGTCTTTGGACAGCAGGACAAAGCCTGTGAGGCACGAAGAACATGCAAACTCCACGTATACAGCAGTGATGGGATTCAAACTCAGACTCTGTGGCTGTGGTTAGCACGGTTGGGCTATGTGCAAAATACAGCTTCTTGGTTTATGATGGAGTTATATTACGGTGAATAAAAAAATTGAATATGACACGATAAATTACACCGAAATAAACACTGTTCTATATGTTGTTAAACCGTGTTTGAGAGGTTTACGCTCGCGGTCGCTTCAGAGACTGGAGGCACAGCAATCAGGATGCTGCCATTGCCCAGCATTAGTAGAAAGTGTTGTAGAACATATTGCATATGCATTTAAATCTATGCCAGAAACTACTTGCTTATGCACCATGATCTGCTCAGTGTGCAGGTGTTTTTGTAGAGGGTGTGAGAAGGTTATTCTCATTGTGGGCCTCAGAGCACAGTAATACACAGCAGAGTCTGACAGCTGCACGTTCTGTACTGTTAAAGGTACAGTTGTCGTCTCAGCATGTACTTGGGAGACTCATTGGGATATTGGATGTACCAGAAAAGATATGGAGATGAAGCAGTAGTGTCAAATTTACAATCGATGGTCACCAATTTCCCTTCATATACAATCACATTTCCTTTGGTTTGATTTACTGTGTCTTCAGCTCTGCAATCTAAGGGAAAAAACACATAAAATCAAGTTATTAAAAAACAATTTTAAACGCACTAATTATGTTAATCAGCAATAAGTATGAGAATAAATTATACCACAGAAAATTCCAGAAAAGATCAAAAAAATCCACAGCCTTTGTGCCATAACTGAGCTGTAAATTCAATAAATATGCAAAGCTTTCTTCTCCTGGATCAGGTAAACAGGGTGTCTGCTTGTTTCTTCCAGTCTCTGTACTGAAATATCTCTGCAGGTTAAAAACTTTTGCTTGTATGACAATGTTAGGACTCCATGAATGGGTATTTGTGTTGCAATGTCGCCCCCATCTCTAAGTTTCTGTAACAACATTCAAAGGTCTTTTATCATATCCACCGTTCCACCAGCCTCCAGATTCAGAATCCAGTCCACATATTCAGTATAACCTTGTCAATTAGGTACAACTATTTCTTAGGTCTTAAATACAGTCTTTGATGAGTGTCATGTTGCAAATATAATGTAAATTGTCATTTATATAAGTATATAGTGATATATAGTTCTACATTTATATAAGTTATTTACATCAGTTTTAATCACATTCATATATATAATCTTATTTCTCCTTTATAGATACACCATTGAGCCTTCAGTTGTGATAATCCTTGAAGCCAAGTGAAGAAACATTTCCAGGTTGTTGAGGGAGCAAACCTCTGTGACACTGTATTCCTCACACAGAGCACATCATATGTGAGTCCACAGAAGGTCTAACATCTGTTTAAGCTCCCGGGTAGGTATGGCATTAATGCTTCACTCATGACACACAATTTAAGGGTATAAATTTCAAAATAGTTCTGCAAATGCATATGGATGGGTAATGGACATTAATTTCTTCTAAATCAGGGGTGTCAAATTCCAGTCCTGGAGGGCCGAGGCCCTATGCATTTTTGGGTTTCCCCTCATTTAACACACCTGATTCAACTCCTTGCACCTCCTTGTGCTAATTACCACATAGTTCTTGAGCTGAATCATTTGTGGTGGAACAGGGAAAGAACTAAGCTACACAGGGCTCCGGCCCCCCAGGACTGGACTTTGACACCCCAGCTCTAAGTCGAGCAAAACATATTATATGGTATCCTGAATGATGTCATTATTATTAACACCACTGTGTAATGTGGCACAGTTGTGTGGGGCTCATTCCCCAGTACCACTCAGGTCTCGAGCCCAGATTTTAATGTCTAGTGGAAATCGTGCACATTGACTGCCCATCTACAAAATTAATTACTAGGTATCTCCAGTAGGTGGCATATATGTAAACCCTGTCATTTCAATTTGCAATAAATAGCACTGGCTCTGAAAGCCTTGTCTCATTTATATTGGTTTAAGATTAATAATATATTCCACCTATGTCTTGATTATTACCTATTTCTATGCAAAATTCATATTTTATCACAAAAATAAAATAGTACTTTCAATGAGAAACATGATCAGCAAAAGTAATTAGTAAGTATTAAACATATACTGTCTATATTGTTTGTGAGACAAAGCCGACATCTATTAAGCAGTTTTACAGAAAAGGTTATATTGTTATTGCTTAAAAAACCTGACAAGACTTGAAACTCGCTGATATAAACTTTATCTTTTCCTGCTTTTGCGTAAGCTTCATTCAGACCAAGAAGACAACATCTGTCCTCTGCTGTTCTGGAGGAATACCATTGCAGTATCCATGCTTTAACTATCCCAACCATCTGTATCTACAGGATGAAAACAGCATGAATATGAAACAGATTATTTGCAATCCATGGATCAAATTGTGTGAAAGTTGTATTTGTCCATGATTCGTACTTTGTGCCCACTCAGATAAACTGTTACTGGGAAACTACCATCCATCCATTTTCTGAAACCACTTGTGTTATGCAGGGTCATTTGCGGAGGGGAGGGGAGAGGCAGGGGCTTCGGAACCTATGGGCACAAGGGTAGGAACATCCTTGGATGGGGTGTCATGTTATCATCGGACTCACACACACATGCATACCTACAGGCGATTTGGAAAGCCCAGTTAGCCTCAGCGTGCTTCTGGACTGTGGGTGAAACCAGAATACATGGAAGAAATCCCACAATGACACTGGGAGAACATGCGAACTCCGCACAAAGAACCCGGGCAGAGACTTGAACCCAAGTGCCAGACGTGTCAGGTGACAGCGCTAATCCCTGTGAGAAATATCTGGCCATATCATTCAAAGTTAGTGTCTTCTATGCAGCAGACTCCACCAGAAGGTTCTGCTTCAAACCTCTACGGTAATCGGCTGCTAATGGAACTCACACAGTTGGTCTCCCACGTTCTTCCCGGCTACCGGATTGTCAACCACCTTCTGGAAGTGATAGTAAAGATGTAACTCTGTGTGGTAGGACCGGGCTTTTCTGATGACAAAGGGCTGCGACCTAGTCCAGGGTTCTCCCAGTCAGTAGGAATATGATAAAGTGAATCTTGTTGTCATCAGTGGTGAACCTTTTGGGATGTTTTTTTGCGTAGAGGAAACATTGCACTAAGAACCCTTTTACACTCTTACAGGTCTTCATTGTACTTGTCCGGCATCATGATGATAGTACTATTGAGGTAGTCAGTGTTTCAGAAAACCGGTCAAACAAGTGTTTACAGGTGTTTTAGAAAACTAGCAGTGAAGATCAGCGCAGGGTCATTGGTCTGGTCTGGATTCAGGTTTCACGGTTTAACTGATTGGGGGCCTAAGACTGAGAAACTTTTGCTGAAATTCAGCATTATTATCTTCATTCATAATGATTTCTTTACAATTTCACTTTAATTTTATGGGTTATAAAAGCATTGTTAATCATGATTTTACCAGGTCAAAACAGTAAAAAGTCAGGAAATGCTGTTTTTTCCCTCCGAGAATGGCCATGATGGACCAGTTCAAATCTCTAATAAAATGACATTTTCCAGTTTATGCTACCAGAACACACCTGCTGCATTAATCCAAAGCAGTGTTTCACTTCTGAAAGCATAGAAATTTTAGCATTTACAGCAGCTTCCTGCTCTGTTTACTTTGGTATCTCAGCCATCAGCTCCTCTGACTGATGTAACCACAATAACCAGCTTTATACCTGAACATCTGCTGCTCTGGACCTGATCCCAGATTGTGGGAAAGAAACTACTTTTAATGCCCACTGAGAGGAAATAATTGTCAATTGAGTTTTTGTAAAGCGTTTCAGTAACAGGTCATCACCGTGCCACCATAAAAACACAGTAGTAGATGGCTGTGTCTCCTGTGGTAAGACTGGGAATGGTGAACTGGGTGGAGTCCCTGGATGTAGTGGATTTGAATCGTTTATCTGGGATGTTTTCCACACCATTTAATGACCTGGCGCCTTTCAAGAGTATAAAACTTGGTCCCTCATTAGAGTGCTGTCTGTACCAGTAAAGGTAAATATAATCACTGGTTGCCCCATAGCTGCAGCTCAGTGTCACTGATTGTCCTTCATTACTGGAAACTTCTTGTTTATCAGGAGTTATGTAATCACTAACAGACAATCCTAAGTAAAAAAGAACAAAAAACAAAAAAAAAGAGTCAATAACAAAATAATTAAAATGTTTAAAAGACATTTACTGAACCAAAAATGAATTTTTATACATCATGACAATTTCTCCCTTTTTTAAAAGGTTACCTGTGGTGATGATTATGATACCTAAGAAGAATGAGTTCTCCATGTTGAACTGAAAGTATGAGAACTGATCTCTGATGTTCACCTTTCTTGATTTTTTTTTTTTGTTTTAATCAGATTAAAAACAAGTTATAATGAGGTTAAACATGTCACATGACCTCCATCTTAGGAAGGACTTCCTCTGTTGGAAGAATTCCTTGTACGTCTGTGTCAGACATGTACAGTGAGATCTGAAATCAAAGAAAGCATGAACACTTAAAATAATAAGGAAACAGATTTTTTTTCAGGCAGGGGAATCACTAAAATAAGTTCTCGCAAAATAATAAAGGGTGCCACTGTAATTTGCTGTTACTGTACACAATCACAGTAAAAGAAACAAAAGATAAATGGCTTCTTTTTTTCGCTTTTAAACAGTGTGTCACACCCTGCATTCCCTTTCCCTCGTTCTCTGTTATGTGGCTCTAATGAGCCACACCTGTTACTTGTTTAATCTGTCCTCTCGTTATAGCCCTTGCGCGGATCACCCCAGGTGCCTCTCGTCTGCTCCCTCGTCAGTGATGTATATAGTGCCTCCCTGGGTTGAGCTTCGCAGTTCGCCCTCCTTCCTGTGTTCTTTCCTGATTCTCCCAACCCTGTTTTTGACCCCTCGTGGTCCATTTCCTTTACCCTATTTATAGTTCTGTTTAAATAAAGTCCCTTTTGGTTCTCTACTTGCCTTCCTCCTTCTTCCTTCACCTGCCTTCGCTTCTGTCCTTGCCTCTCATGTGACACAGTGGTTTACTGAACAAAGTATGACTGTCTTTCTTAAATAAAAACTCTGTCAATACTGCTGCAAGCTACTAATAAAAAATGCAAATTTACTTAAAGGTAAATCAAAATAAATATTATGCACAAAATAATATATAAAAATAAAATAAATATCCATTAAGGTGCGCATTTAGGAAAATAACTGTGTCTGATCTGTACTGTATTCACATTAGCAGCGTTCAGCTTCATATTAGTACTGTGCAACACAAATACTGTCTCAAAAAATACATAACAAAAAAAATGTCCATCATTGTGGAGAATTTAAAAAAAATAGCTGTGCTGTACTTGTATTCACATTAACTTCCAGCTTCGCATTAGGACGCGTGCATGTGTAGTGGTGTGGCTTCATCTGCCCCTTTCCAGTTGTTACCCAGGGGAAACATATACACATACAAGGGTTCCACATTTTTTGCATTCATTCGGTACATATGCATACCGAGCCGAAAGATGCGTACCAAAAATTTCCGGTACGAATACATGTATTCCCCCGCTGTATGTTACCCCACCCTGATTGGGGAGACCGGCCCTCGCCCTGGAGCCAGGCCTGGGGGGAGCAGCTCAAAGGCGAGCACCTGGTCGCCAGGCCGCTACCCATGGGGCCCAGCCGGGCCCCGCCCAAAGAGAAAACATGTCTTACTCTGGGCTCGGCACCTGCGAGGGCTGTGGTGGGGGTTGGGTGCAATGTAGATCGGGTGGCAGTCAAAGACAGGGGCCTCAACAGACCAATTGTCCATGTTTCAGGACTCCGTTGCTGAGGTGGCGGTGCCTGCTATCGATGCTTTTTTGCAGATGATGTGGTCCTGCTAGCGTCATTGGGCTGTGACCTGCAGCATGCACTGGGACGCTTTGCAGCTGTTTGTGAAGCAGCTGGGATGGGATTCAGCACCTCCAATTTTGAGGCCATGGTTCTCAACTGGAAAAGGATGGATTGCCCTATCCTGGTGAGGAAATGAATTTCCTCTGCAGGCTGTCTGGGCTCAGCCTTAGAGATAGGGTGAGGAGCTCAAAGTAGAGCCGTTACTCCTCCTCATCGAAAGAAGCCAGTTGAGGTCGTTCCGGCATCCAGTTATGATGCCTGCTGGATGGCTCCTTGGGGAGGTGTTTCTAGCATTTCCAACCGGGAGGAGGATTAACGCTGGAGCGAGTAAATGTCTCAGCTGGCCTGGAAATGCTTTGGTTTTTCCCCCGGTGGAGCTGGACGAGGTGGCTGGTGAGAGGAAGGTCTGGGCATCTCTTCTAAGACTGCCGTCCCCATAACCCGACCCCTGATTAGCGTCAGAAAATGGTTGGATGGATGGATGGATGGATGGATGGATCAATGGATAGTTTAATATTTTAATAGTTAAATACGGTTAACTCAGACTGAAAGCGCACCTGTGACTCAAATCCACAGTTGACTCTGATCCTGTGGTAACAGAGAGGATGAACAAATCAGGCAGTGCCAAAAATATAGCGTGGTGTTCACTTGCTTGAAAATGCATTCACACATCTGCGAGCTATAAAATGGGCAGGTGGTATGGATCAGGTAGTGACATGGTTACCAACTACAAACTAATGCAGCATATTTGGTGGTGTAAGAAATAAAAGGGTTAAATTATTGCAGGAAAAATACTGACATCTATCTGGTTGATAGGGAGTGCATGCTGGGTAACAGGACATATACTGGAAGATTAAGCGAAGGAAAGTGTCAATTGGAATTGGCAAAGGCTTTTTGTGTTAGTTAAAGCAGCGGGTCTCTATGATATCTTTACTTGAGTAACTCAGCAAATGAAAGGAAGACTGTGTTATTTCGAACACGTGTTTGTCTGTTCTTTTTTAACCATGGATACACGGCAAGTGGGATGGATCAGGTAGTGACACGGTGGCAAATCGGATAGGTGGTATTGATCGGGTAGTGACACGGTGGCAAATCAGGTAGGTGGTATTGATCGGGTAGTGACACGGTGGCAAATCGGGTAGGTGGTATGGATCGGGTAGTGACACGGTGGCAAATCGGATAGGTGGTATGGATTGGGTAGTGACACGGTGGCAAATCGGATAGGTGGTATGGATTGGGTAGTGACACGGTGGCAAATCGGGTAGGGGGTATGGATCAGGTAGAGACACGGTGGCAAATCGGATAGGTGGTATGGATTGGGTAGTGACACGGTGGCAAATCAGATAGGTGGTATGGATCGGGTAGTGACACGGTGGCAAATCGGGTAGGGGGTATGGATCAGGTAGAGACACGGTGGCAAATCAGATAGGTGGTATGGATCAGGTAGAGACACAGTGGAAAGGATTTGGCATGGCAGTGCAGGGGAGATTCTCTGTTCAGTTGCATTTTTTTCAATACCAGTAATAAGCAAATGTACAAGGTATGATGACCATGAATTTTCAGACCATGCTATACGATGAAAACGGTATACTGCTGCAACCCTAGTACGAAGTAACTGTCGGGCCTGATCATGAATTGGTTAAGCATTACTTTTAACCGTTTCCAAGAAAATAAACTGGGTATTTTACAGGTTACACAGATGTTATCAGTTATATAATTGCAGACATATACCATCCCTTCATGGAATCAGGTCTCCTTTCTCCGTGCTCCTTCAGTATCTTCTGACTGTTTTAAATGCTTTAGTTTCTCTCTGAAGCAAATGCAGGGCTTGGAAAAAAAATTCTATCGTCATTGACAGAATCTGGGAATGAAAATCCTAGAGCTATGAAGTCAGAAGTCTAGTCTGTTTTAGAGTTTCATTAATTCCACCCACATGGTGGAACTTCTCCCATGTCGCTCTCCTCTGTGTCTCTCTGATTGATTGCTGGACTCCTCAGCTTTCCTGCTGTTTGTTTATATTTTAAAAATCCTCACATGATTCTCCAAAATGCTGGTGATGAGGCTGTGTGAGCAGAAGGGCAGAATCAGTGTGAATGCATGCACAGAACATGTTAAGCTTGTCTGGGGAGAGAGGGTTAGTACCTGTTGAGGGTGATGGTCGAGTGTCCTGGTTGGCAATAAGCTCTCAAACCTCATTGTAATGAAATTAAAGAATGCATTTAAATGTATGCCAGAAACTACTTGCTTATGCACCATGATCTGCTCAGTGTGCAGGTGTTTTTGTAGAAGGTGTGAGAAGGTTATTCTCACTGTGGGCCTCAGAGCACAGTAATACACAGCAGAGTCTGACAGCTGCACATTCTGT
>JAODKC010000047.1:14026810-14045090 GCA_026777985.1 Mormyrops attenuatus | reverse complement strand
GTTGATTTTATTACAGCAGTGAAGCAAACAAGCAAAGTGGGGGCAGCAGAATTGTGGTTGGAGAGGCGAGCTGGGTCTGAGCTGGAGAGGAGGGAACATGGGGATCAGAGGGGAAGTTGGAGTCCGGAGTCGGAGTTAGGAGAGTGGGGTCCAGGGTCTGAGAGCCAAGGAGCTCAATCCATTAACGCGGACGGGGCACATAAGTAGATCATGAGAGGGACGAGGGAGGAGAGGGAGGACTGGAAGGAGCTTGGGCCAGAGGAGTAGGAAGATCAGGCAGGGCAAGCAGGGTGGAGTGGAGCTAACAAAAGACAGAGATTAACACACTCATTATGTATCATGGAAATGCAACAATACCTCACACTGAGCTGGCGTTTGGACCAGGCTTAAGTCTACTGCCAATGATTAGCACTGATTGGAGGCAGCTGTGTGGGCCCGAGGGCCAGAGGGCGTGACAATTTTTTAGCTTTTTGGTTTTTATAAGAGATGATTGTGATTTCAATGTCTTTTACTGAAATGTTTCCATCTAGGCCCCTTAAATAGGTGTATGTTTATTTGTGCTAAACACAGTACAATATGCATGAGGTTTGTATTTGTACATGTGGTGCTACTCAGTATAAATTCTTTGAATGTTCGATTGTTAGGTGTAAAAATATGGCTGGCATTAGCCACATCACCCATACACGTTTACTCAGATGCTCATAGGTAGGGGTGGGTATTGGCAAGGACTGCACAATACGATATGTATCACGATACATGGGTCACGATACGATTAAATCACGATGTATTGTGCTGTTATACATATTACGATGTGTTGCCATATTCTACAGTTCACTGAAAATGTAAAAAAAGAGCTGAAATGCAAGTTGCTGTGTACGATCTGGGTGGTCTTAATAAATCACATTACATTAATAATTCAGCCAAAACAACATAACTCTATTGAATTTTAACTTTATTGTCTTTGCATTTTAACACACTGAACTAGTGGACACCAAAAACGTTAACATAAAGTGCATAAGACTGAAAATAAGAAATTAAGGTGCCCAGTCAGTTATCTAAGGCTGGTGTGGTGCTTGTAGAGGAGTGAGCATATTAACTATTCTTATAAAGAAAATAAAACAGACAGTATTATTAGAGCTGGGCTGTATGACCAAAAATTTATATCATGGTATAGTTATATCGGTTTCACGGTATACAACTGTATTTTTATAAAAAGTATGATTGGGCGTTTACCACATTTTACAGGATTTTACAGGACACATTTTTGTTTTACGTTTTTGCATTGTTCCCACATTAACTATATTATTTTATTATTAGCCATTGTGCCTATCTGCTACCTTAATGATAACATCCAGCTAACACGTTTGTTGGCTAACTGCTTATAGATAAACGGCTAATGTTAAGGTGTGCACTGGCTAAGTTAACATTTTTGATAACTGTTTAATAGTTCAGTGTTGCTGGAATGCGAGCTTTACTGATCTTGCGAAATTTCTTGTAAAGACCGGGATGTCGGTCTTTAAGATGCTTCGCCAAGTTTGACGTGCTACTTGACTTCGTCAACTTTGTAGCACTGTTCGCATAGAGGCTTATCGACATCCTTAGCCTTTCCATGCTCGTCTGCAAAATACTTCTAAATGGCACTTTTGAGCTTTTTTTGACTAAAGTAGCTTGCAAAGTGCCTTCAACTACAGCATATGCCATGTTCGGCCAACTCGGTATGTGTGTGTTAACCAACACGAACGCGTTGAGCGGCTATTGAGAGGAAAGGAGGGGCTGCGCGAGTGTGTGCATGTGTGCACGCGCACCTGCGCTGTAGTGGTGCTGCGAGAAGTGTGGCGAATGAGGCGAAAACCGCACTGTTGGTATCAATACTGGTGAAAATGAGTATCTAATCAGATACTTATTTTTAATATCAATTAGTATCTGAGAATCGATTTTTTGACAATCCCAGTGTCTCATTATTTTCAACTCCAGTGTCAGCTATATCTTCCGTTTCTGATCTTTCACGGTACATTTTAGCAGTGCAGCAGTGAAAAAGGTCCCCCCTTCAACAAAACATGGGAAATCAGTTGCCAATCCTCATTAATTTGGTGTGACGTTATCATAACGTAAGATTCATTGAAAAAATTCTTAAAAAGAAATATCGGGATATATTGATGGATCGATATTTTTGCACAGCCCTACTCATAGGCTTGAGTGCCATCTAATTTTTAATAGTGTGGGTGGGGTTCCCCCATGATATTTTGAGGACCTTGTTCTTGAAGTAAGAGGTGGTCTCCCCTGGGGTGATTTCAAATGTTTCTCTCTTGTATTCTGTCACATACTGTGGGAGGAAAGACACAGGAGGAGGAGATGGGAAAAACAAATTGGCTTCATTAAACAAACCAAAAGCAAAAAGATCAAAACAGTGAGCAAGCAACAAGCTGAGCTGATATTACAACGCTAGGACGTTATGATTTTAATGACAGGACTGGGGAGAACAGGACTGGGAAACACCTTTATACCAGGAATAACAAAGGAGAAAATGAGAGGCAGCTGGAGTGAATCACACAAGGGCTGGAGTGAGAAGCAGGAGAAACAATGAAGAGGCAGTTCCTCTCAGTTCCACTGATTGATGGAACCACAAAAACACCTTTTTTAGGTGCTGGCAATATGAGTGTCGTCACAATGTTGCTGCTGTACCGCTGATGAAACCCGCACTTACTGGAAATATAACATGTGGGACGATGATGTATAAGGTTTTCACAGGAGCAAGAATAAAACAATTCCCTAAAAGCCTTTTTTTATGTTCATTGGAGTCTCACCTATTCCCTCATAGTAGTTATATTAAAAATAAAGCCAATAATTAAAACTTATTGTGATTCAAATGTCACTCCGTGTATTTTCAAAAATATATATTTTATGCCCATTTTCATTAAAAAAATTAAAAAAATAACTAAATGATGGATCCATTTTTTAAATAAATATGCTTGTACATGCAACTATGCTATTATCTGAGCATTAGTAGTATTTTACAATGTTGTTTTATTATTTGAAGGAAATATTATAATTATTTAAACCTGTGTGAGAACCTTTCACTCTGTTATGTCACAGTCTTACTGCACAGGTGTTTTTGTAGAGGGTGTGAGAAGGTTATTCTCACTGTGGGCTTCAGAGCACAGTAATACACAGCAGAGTCTGACAGCTGCATATTCTGTACTGTTAAAGGTACAGCCTTTGCAGTTTTGTCCAGACTGGCATTAAATCTCTTCTTGTACTCTTCAGCAATAGCACCTTTATCATAACTTCCTCTTCTCAGCATGTACCTTGGAGCCTCATTGGGATATTGGATGTACCAGAAGAGGTCATAAGTGGTGGACGAGGTAATTTCATAGTTACAGTTAATTATCAATGATCCTTTTTCAGATGCAAAGACATCTCCAGCAGTCTGATTCACTTTGTCTGCAGCCCTGCACTCTGTGGAAATGAGAGTGGAAGAATTAGGTAACACACCAGGAATCTAAAGACAGTATCAAAAACTCATGGAAATGATGAATTACCGATAAATGCTGAAAAAATTAGAAAAATTCTCAATGCATGTTCCATAATTGGGCTGTTAAACTAAATCACAGATGTATAAATTAGTGGAACAATATTTCTTGTTGTTGTTTACAGTCTCTGTGCTTCAATCTGCCCCATCTGGTTCTTAGGAGATGCTTATATCTCTGTGGTGTAACAGGAAATATGCATATTTAAGCTGCAATGTTGCCCCCAACAGGCAAAACGTGAGACTAGAATCTAGAATCTGAGCCAGGAAATAACTACACACCTTGCCAACAACATTTCCTGTTAAGGTAAACCTCAGTGTTTTTCACGTTTTAACTTTTCAACTTGACATTTTAATACTGACTGGAAATTTCATAAGCAGACATCTTACCTGACCTGGAAGTTCCAGTAGTCTCCCATAAAGGTACGGCTCTCTGACACCCACAAATGATGTGTACAAGAAATCTGCTCACAACCTCAGTAAATGTTGCCATTAACCATGCCCCCGGTCAAAAAAATGTAGAGCCAGCAAACCTCCATGTCCCCCAGATCACCTTCACCCACCTCCCTAAAATAAATATGCCTGAGGTGCAGTGTCTGCTTAAGTTTAACCTTTTTTCAGTTGTGAACAGTTTACTCAAATGTGAGAGGTCATTAAAAACTGAAAAAAATATCATTCATTTTTGGAAACAAAAATGAATGATACTTGACAGGTACTTGTCCGCGGACCAAGGGTTGGGAACTGCTACACTACACTGCACACCCAAGCCTTGTCTTGGTGAATTTGATGCTACTCAATGTAATATCTTGGTTGGTTTTGTAAAGTGGTGGAGTAAAAAAATGGTTTTCAAAATACTAGCCACATCACAATTACTGTTTGTTGCAATTATAAACTCGATGCTATAAAATCCATATATTTGCAGCTAGAAAGTAAACTATTTTAAAATAGTGGTGGTTTCCTTGTCCATTGGATGCACAGTACCGTCAATCCTGAGGGTTTGATTACTGCCTTCTGCTCTGTGGGTGTAAATTTCAGATCTTCTCCCTCCATTTTTTCAGGAATTTTGGTTTTCATATATGTGCAATTTTGAAGACAGGAATCTCTGTAGTGATGGAAAAATGAAGCTTCATGAACTTTTTGCTGTATTTTCTGACCCCACTAGAAGTTGGTCTCTGTTCAAATGGCTCTAGTCAAAGTAAGCCAAGAGCACCATGTATTTGGGATAAAACATACCACAAATGGTTCATGAAGCATCAATTTGTCACGCCCCGTAGATCTGTCCATCCCCTTCCTTCCCTGGCCTGGGGCTCGTTTATCTTACTTATTGTTCCCGCTCTTTCGTTAAGCATTCCCAGCCGCCTCCTGTTTGCTCCCTCATTAGTCTTGTATGTCAGTACTTCCCAGTCCTGTGCTCCCCTGATCCGTCATTCACATCATACCCCCATGATGCTTGTGCTTTGCCTTCCTTTGTCTTCCCCAGTTTGCATCCCCTGGGATTCTGTTTATTTGCTCTTTTTCCCCTTTTGTAGCTTAGTAAAATCCCTTTTGTTTGCATGTCCCTTCTGCTCCTGCATCCTTTGTCCCACTGAACGTGACACATTTCACCATCACTAACTACATTATGGTGCTCTTGGCTTGCTTTGGGACATGCTTTGTGCTATTTTTGCACAGAGTGCACCATCTAGTGGGGTCAGAAAATATAGCAAATGCTTCATTCAAGTTTAATTTGGCCATCAGTAGCAATCACTAAATCTCTGAATTGCTCACAGTGTCTGAGTGTTTCCTGTCTGCCTTATAATGCACTGACATCCTGTCTAGGCTGTAGCCCTGTCTTGTCCCCTTGGCCGTCTGGGATAGACACTCCTCCCCCAACCCCCCACCTTTCACCTGATATAAGATCATAAGCTAGATCATATCTACATGCACTTATTGCTGTAACTGGAATACAATACACAACACTGCAGGTCTGAGGAGGTCTGGTTTATTATGCCTTAAAATAAATTTACCTCCATGAGTGACACTAGTATTTATAGCATGAACTGCTCCCAATTGTTTATATGCATTAACTTAACCATAGTAGTGCAGTGCAGACAGGTTTGTGGCCCTCAGATCCCAGTAATACACAGCAGAGTCTGACAGCTGCACATTCTGTACTGTTAAAGTTACAGTGTTTGCAGTTGTGTTTAGACTTGTGTTCAGCATTAATTCTCTCCTTGTATTCTGGAGCAGTTCTATATGCTTCACATCTCAGGCTGTACTTTCGGGAGTCATTGTTATATTGCATGAACCGGAAGATGAATTTCATAGCTGAGCTGCTAATGTCATAGCTACTGCTGAGTGTCACTGATCCTCCTTCTGATGCAGTGACATCTCCAGTAGTCTGGTTCACTATATGTGCAGCACTGCACTCTGTGGAAATGAGGATGGAAGAATGAAGTAACACACCAGGAATCTAAAGACAGTATCAAAAAGTCGGGAAAACAATGATTTGGAGATATGTTATGAAAAAATAGCATAATTCTCAATGTATGTTCTATAATAATAAAAAGCTGTTGAAAGCATGATAGATATAAAACTATATACACCATATACCAGGTAAACAGATGTTCTGCTTAGTATTTCTAGTCACTGCGCCCCAATTTCTGTCTTACACATCAGGTTGTTAAGGAGGTGCTTATATGACAGTGATCAAACTGAAATTATATATAATTGTTTCTGCCATGTTACCCCCACCAGGTGAAATATCTGACTGTAACCTCACTCTTCCACAACATTAACTCCATGCCCGTTACTCTGACTGCTTTCATTAAGAAGGTGTCTTCAGCATCAGAAATGCTACTGATTGGATCTTTTTGGCTGATACCATCCTAGACACTGTAGTATAAGAAGATGCTTGATGTGTGATGTGGGAGGGGCAGTTAGCTCTTACTGTGGGGAAGGAGAAGCTGGAAGAACCGCTGAACATAACAAACATAATTTCATTGATGTAAAACTGCAGCGATCCTAGATACAGTTTCAAGACTGGTTCAGTTTTGGATGCAGGAAGCAGATGAGAAAAATTTTAAACAGAAAAATCTGTAATACTGCAATGCAATTAATATTTTCTGAGACTAATAACAAATCTAAAATCTTACTTCTTGCATTCATGCAACAACAAAATTCTACCCATTAATTCTCCTGCTGATTTTAAGAAACTAAGACACTGAGACACCATCAGGCTCCCTGTCACTGCTGCTCTCTCCCACCTCCACACTGTCTTATCAACATGGAATTTTTACACAGACAGCAAACTAAAATGACACCAGAGGAAAACACCCTCTGAATCTCCCAGAACATGATCCCTATTCACTCCCAGCACACACCCTGCTCTCACTTAGTCAGACTCCCACTGATTACTCTTACCTACAGCCCACCTCATTTATCATGATGGCTAATTAGTGACAGCACACTCTCAGCTGGTCATTTAGCTTGTCAATGGAGCTCAGTCAGTAACCAGTGATGCTCTACATTCAATACTCTGAGAAAATCGGTCATTATAAATGATTCACTGTTTGAAGAGGTAGGATCAGGAAAGTTTACAAAGTTACAAACCTTTAAAAACAAAAAACATTATTATCTGCTGAGATGCAGTCAGGTTTTTGTACAGCGTCAGTGAGTTTCCTGTCACTGTGGGATTCAGAGCACAGTAGTACACTGCAGAGTCTGTCACTTCTGTTGAGGAGAGCTCCAGATCTACACGCTTGTTCTTCTTGTTGACTTTAACAGACATTCGAAGTTTGAGGTTCTGTTTGGGTTCTGAAGTTTCAGTGATGAGCAGGAGAAACTCTGGTGTTGATCTGGGATACTGACGATACCATTGTAGACTGTAAGGTGATCCACTGTAGTTACAGTAGAGTGTAGTATTTTCACCTTCTGTAACATGCACTGTGTCATTAAAAGGTGTAATCGCATCCTCAGTACTGTGACCTGTGGAGATGATTCAGAGCAATATTTGCCATTTAGGGTCACGTTAAACAATATTTCAATTCAAATATGCACATTAAGCTCATTTATGAAAAATTACCCTAGTAAAAGAAAAGAACAAAATGTCAATTACCCACAAGTGCTGAAAAGAGAAGAAATAAACAGAGTAACATCATGGCAGATGGAGAGAGACAAACTGAACTGAATACTCTGCTACCAAGGTCGGGTCTAACAGGAAACTCCTCTACTGCCCCAAAACAACACGCTTGTTCCACTGTGACACAGCTTGTTTCACCCTGACAGCCCTCCATCTCTCTCTCTCTCTCTCTCTCTCTCTCTCTCTCTCTCTCTCTCTCTCTCTCTCTCTCTCAGACACACACACATTGTGAGAGCAGATTCATATCCACTGTTTAGTGTCACTGATTCTCCTCCGTAGACAATTAGTATCTTCTGCTCTGCACTCTGGAGAAAACATAATTGTATCAATACTAACATAATGTGGGAATCAGAATTCATTTGTGTATGGTTGAGGTGGAGAATCATAATAAAGAAACAGATAGTAAGGATAAGAAAAATCCACAGCGTTTGCGCCATAACTGATGCATGAAGACAATAAACATACAAGTTTGTCTGTTGTTTCCAGGACCCAAATGTGTCTGCAGAGACGTTGCACCAAAATACTACACTGTATGGTACATTTGCTGTATCGTCTTATTTTCATTTTCGAAAAGTACATGCCGAAATCGTGCCACCAGGAAATGTAATCACTGTCCAATCAAGCGTAAGATCTATATCAGTGAGGCGACAGCCGCTACATGACAGGCTATGGCCTCAATTCAGAATGTCTTTTAGAGCAATATTTAGGCAAGCAATACCCTCTCTGCTCCAGCAGGGAGAAGGTGACGTTGTGAGTGAGGATTTTGACAAGATCTAATCAGTCCATGAGGCGACGGCCACTACAGGACAGGCTATGGCCACAGCTACTACTAGCTGTGCCCCTATTAATCAGCTACTACCTCACTTCAGAATGTCTTTAGAGCGCTTTTCCACCGCACCTGGTACCGTCGTTTTGCTACGGTACTTTCAGTACTTTCTGTCCGATAGTGTTAACCCACCTGGGGTACTTTTTTGGTACTTCGGTATGTTATGTCGATTGTTTTCCCTGCATGCCGATGTCGTGTTTGCATTTCAAGGTGGCACGAAACCCGCTCCATAGTGTACTGTGAACACTTGTCGAAACCGCACGTCCTATCGCCTCTAAAGGAGCGGAATTCTCCATGTTGTCCTCCATCACCGGCAACTCCTTAGTGCCCTTTCAGCGTTACTGTCCATTTCCATGCAAACAAGTCAGAGGGGTGAGGAACCATTTATATCTAACATTTATGATTAACATTTATATATATTTTCATTTAACATTTACATTTATAGTTCCATTTAACATTTATGGCAAAAGGCTAACCCAACCAGGCCTGCTGTACCATCCATCCTTCCTGCAAATATTTGCTCCTTGGACAAAAAGACTGGACTTTATATGACTACAGAAATCTACACAACGAGAAACGAGGGACTGCTATCTTTTTACAGTATATTCACGAAAGGTGACTCAACAACTGTGTGGCCAATGTGGCCATTCAGCTAGCTAAGCTAGGTATATTTCACATGGACAGGAAAGCTAACAAGAGTGGTAGGGACCCAACCTGTCCCGGGGTATTAGCAGGAGAAGCATACAGTAAGCATGGTCACAAATCAACATTCACCTCCTCACCACCAGAGACACATTATGGATGTGACAGGGCATCCAGACTATCAGAGATTTCAGGTCCACATCACACACCTCAGATGTCTCCCTTCCTGACATTTTGGACACCCTCTATGTATGGTTTGAAGCTCTGAACATGGAGCCAGTGAGGAAATCTATCCCTCCCTCGACTGACCAGGTGGTTTGTCTTGTCCCCAGCAAATGTGAGGAAGATCACATGCATAGATTTTGATACTAATTTGGCCTCAGTTGTCACTAAACCTCACTCACGTTAGGTGTATATTTATGTTTGCTGTGTCCATCATTTAGATGAGCCTACTTTCCGTCACTGGGGAAAGGCATATGAATGAACTGACATGTAGACTGAACATGACTTTCAACAGAAATGAGTATAACAATTGATAAATGAGAACACTATTGTGTGCCTTATATACAGTATGTTGTCATGCACGCCTAATTATCAGGGTGAGAGAGAGACACATACTGTACTTAAAGAGGTTTTAGATGTGTTACCCCTGGGCTTGCAGATACCTTGTTGCATAATAGGGCTGTCGGCTTAATCTCTTTACCGTTTTCATTTAGTTTCAAAGCAAAAACACATCAAACTTCTGCCTGGTTACTGTATCTCAGCACGACTGTATCTCAGCACAGATTTGGCACTTGCACTGCGTGACATAACTTCTTAAAGTGTTCTTTGATGTGTGTAATAGTGTACATTTTTGGTATATCGAACAATGTGCACATCACAGAGGACCTTATCTGATCGACCAAAATCAGCTCCCTGACTGCTAGCTCAGCAGTGCCTGGACTTTCTATGGTTCCTATGGTTACTGAAGAGAGCTGTCGGTTATGCAGTGGTTAGCACTGTCTGGGATCTGGGATCAAGTCTCCCCCAGGGTTCCAAGTGTGTGGAGTTTGTATGTTCTCCCCGTGTGGTTGTGGGGTTTCCTCTGGGTGCTCCAGTTTCCCCCCACAGTCCAAAAACATGCTGAGGCTAATTGGTTACCACACTGATGTGCGAGTGATTGATCTGCTAATGATTGATGAGTGAGTGACTGATGTGTGAGTGATTGATGTGTGAGTGATTGATGTGTGAATGATTGATGTGTGAGTGACTGATGTGTGAGTGTGCCCTGCGATGGGTTGGCGCCTTGTCTTGGGGTGTTCCCTGCCTTGCACCCATTGCCTCCGGGATAGGGTCTGCCCGCCCCCCGCCCCGCGACCATGAATAAGATAAGCAGTTTCAGAAAACGGATGGATGAAATATATTATGGAATTATAGATTTTGTAACGCTTTCTAGGAATGCCATGTATTATGCATGATCACATGCATAACGCATTATAATACATTGATAAAGCGTTATAAACACAGCTATAAATATTTATAAAAGGGCATAACACATTATAGCCATGCTTATTATGCATTATGAATGCTTTATGAAGCTCTGCTGTATAATGCACTATAGCTACCTTCATAACACAGTAGGAGGTTAAGAGGAACGTTACATTATTTCACTGTGTATTGTCCATGGCTGAGATGACAATAAAGCTCTACTTGACTTCAGAGGTGAATGTTTTTTATTACAGTGTTTTTTGTGCAGTGACTCACAACTGATTATCAAAAAAAAAGAAACTGTGTCTTTAATGGGCACTGGCTGTTTGCTGTTTCTCAGAGAAGCTGTAACTGTGTTTTTGTACCATCAGACACACACTCTGTGTCACTGTGGGCCTCACAGCACAGTAATACACAGCTGTGTCTTCTGTCCTACTGTCACTGATGGAGAGGTTGGTCAGACCATCTTTTCTGTTTATGTCCATTAAGAGTCTTCCATTAGCTACAGTCTTATCAAATCCCTGAATGAGACGTTCAGGAGCCTTGTTTGGATGCTGTACATACCAGAACATATAGTTTGAGTTGGTAATATCATGGCTACATGTCAGTACAGCTTTGTCTCCCTCAGGTGAATTAATCAAAGGAGGCTGATTGACTTTATCTGCATTCAGTCCCACTGCAACACAGAGAGAAAGTACAATAAAGTACAATAAAGTTACAGTACAATAAAGTTATAAGTATAATTAAGTAAAAATGACAAGTTAGTAGAAAACTTAAAATATACTTACAGAAGAGGCCATTAATCAGTATTACTGCTAAAATAAACATGTTATTAGTTACAGGTAATTTGACTGTGATAATACTCATTATATAATGGATAATACTCCTGTATGACAGATTTTACCTGCATCAAGTGAAAAAAGTCTTCCAACTCACAGCTTTTTATGTAAACAGCAGATCCCGTGTTATGAATCAAAAACAGCACCCTCTACTGTCTCACATTCGTTAGCTGCTCCCTGTAGCACAATATAAATATGACATTTTATATTTAATTGTTGTTTTAGGTGTAACAGTGCCATCTAGTGTTTATGTAACATAATTACAGTTACTGCTATTTGCATTATGTGCTATACCAGGGGTGGGCAACCTTATCCACAGTGGGCCAGTGTGTATGCATGCTTCTGGGATGACCTTTAGGTCAGCTGTTCAAAGCAGACAACAGTGTTTGAGTATTCCTTACTCGTGTCTGAGTTAAGGTGACCACCTAAACCATGTCAGGGAGACACTATGAGCTAGGACAGGGTTTGTAAGCTACCATTTCAATTAAAAAGACTTGGATTTCACTTTAGCGCTGAGTTCCTCCTGTGTGCTGATTGGTCAGTTTCCTATAATCATGCATGTGCTACTAATGTTAATGTGAAACAGCTGGATGAGTCTTTTAATCAAGGAAACAAGCCAGCAAAAGCACTAGTAGACGTTAACTAATTAGCCAAGCACAGGAGCCATTCAGTTTTAAAGTAGTCAGATTTAAAGTGGGGGAGGGACATATCTGAGACAAGACCGAGTCCATTACTGGAGCTGGGTAGCCAAGTACAAGTCCAAGTGTGGAAAAGTTTAATTCTAGATCATGAATCTGAAACCATAAATAATTACATTTCAATAATAATTATTTTCAAATAAGAAATAAATGATTTGTTAAACACAAAGGTAACCTCTATGCTGCTTAATGCATTTAAAATTGGCCCTGGAGCAAAAGAATAGGCATAAAACAGTTCAAGACTTTTGTTTATTTAACAAACTTTTTATTATGTGCTCACACAAGGTTCTACTATGTACAGATATACTATGTGACACACTGTGTATTATACCTATGATTGGGACGACACTCTACAATTACAACATATTGCTTTAGAGAAGCACAAGTGCTGTGAGCATTTTATGGCTTAAACAGGCCTGATGGGGGTTAAGACTCCTGTGTCAGACAAATTGTTAGTTTGATTCTCCCTCCTGGCTGACAGTCATACCACCATTCGGCCCTTGAGTAAAACCTTGAAACATAATGGCTCCAGGGGCCTCATTTATCTTTGCATAAATTTCATTGCAAAAAAAATGCATATGCATGAAAACAAAAAATATGTGTGCATAAAAATGTGCATTTATCAAATCAGGCAAATGCACATACTATACTCCCAATAGTATTGGGACCCCCCTCCAAATCATGGAATTCAGGTGTTCCAGTCACTTCCATAGCCACATGTGTATAAAATCAAGCACCTAGGCGTGCAGACTGCTTCTACAAACATTTGGGAAAGAATGGGGCGCTCCCAGGAGCTCCGTGAATTCAAGTGTGGTATAGTGATAGGATGCCATCTGTGCAATAAGTCCATTCATGAAATTTCCTTGTTACTAAATGTTCCACAGTCAACTGTTACTGGTATTATAACAAAGTGGAAGCATATGCACAAAAATGTGGAGCGATTTGTGGACATGAAAAACGCGTTCTGCACATTTGTTGATCACGTGCTATGTGTGGATAGCGTTACATCCCTCCAACGACTTCCCTGTGACTCCCTCCTGTACTTATTTGTGGATTTTTGTCCAATTTGTACTGAGGCTGATGATAAAGACTTCACTTTCTTTCATGCACAGAAAGCAAGAGGAACATTTCATCTTGACATCAGCACCTTGCATTTTGAGGACAGAAGACTGAAAGTATCTGCTTACATGACTAAAAAGAAGTAATTTCATTTACAAAATGCATCATGTCAACTAAATCAATTCATTTTGTTGTACCTTCCACTGACCAGAAGGTGGAGAGCCAGCTTTGATTTTGCAGGCCTGTGTAATTACATTTTACCTGTATTTAAGTGTAATAAAATTACAAATAACTCCTGGGCTCATACTTTCACTGTTGTATGTTCCCATTTGCGGCACTATTTATTGAATTTTTTATATTTTTAAGCTAAGCCAATGAAAGATCTCGGCTTTGATTCCCTCCAATTGTAGGCTGTCACCATGCTCCCTTCCCCTGAATAACACTGGGTAGCCTGCATGTAGAATGCAACAAAAAAATGCTCATCACAACCAAGAAACTTGACTTGTGACCAAAGACTTGAGACTTGACTTGGACTTCAAAAAACAACTTGTGAGCATCTCTGCTGTTACTACACACACACAAGCTGGACCGGAGCCAGGAAATATGTACACAACCTGCCAACATTATTTCCTGTTGCGGTAAACCTCAGTGTTTTTCAGTTGGCATATTAAAGTAAATTGTGTGTAAGCAGGTGAAGCAGGTTTTTGTATGAGCTCTAGCATTAATACATCACTGTGGTACTCAGAGCACAGTAATAGACAGCACTGTCTCCTAGTTGGACATTTGAAATGGATAAAGAGGCTCTTCCTGATGACTTATCAGCATTTGAGGAGAATCTCTCTTTAGCAAACTCTGCAGTGCTGCTGCTATACCCACTGTACAGTATGAACTCGGGTGCTGTTCCAGGATAGTGACGGTACCAGTTGACATAATAGTAAGTGCTGCTCGTGCTGAAGGTACATTCCAGTGAAGCCATCTCTCCTTCCACTTTGAACAGTTCTGTCTCCTTCTGCTCTATATTATCCCCAGAGGATAAACCTGTCAGCAGTGGATAAACCAATACAAGTGATTACTGATGAGCAAAGGAACACTGATAATGAAACTACCATCCAATACTGAGCATGAGGTTTCACATACTTACAGAATGTCATGGTTAGCAGCACTGCTACAAGAAGCTGCATCTTGTCATGTGACGTTAACATTGTCACTCCTGGAGGGTAGATGACTTGAAGCCAAATACAGCCTCAGTTTTTCTGTGGGGATGTTTGGGCTGTGATGTGGGAGGGGCAGAAGGAAGGAGAAGCAGACAGAGAAGGTGCTGAATGTGCTGAGTGTGAACAGTTACACTCTCCATGTATAAAACAAGCATTTGGTAAATGGATCGCATTTATATAGCACATTTTTGCTACTCTTCCAAGCACTCAAAGCGCTTCATGGTTATGCCTCACATTCACACACTGGTGGCAGAGGCTGCCATGCAAGGCACCAACCTGCACACCGGGAGCAATTTGGGGTTCAGTGTCTTGCTCAGGGACACTTTGACGGAGTCAGAAGGCTTAAACCTGCATCCCTCCATTTGCCAAACGATAGCACTACCTCCTGCGCCACCATCTTCCCCTGGGGGGGTATGGGTGTAGTTCATTATTAAAGTAGTATCTAATAAAAAACAGTGGTGGAAAGTACCGCAGTACTATTACTTTGTTACTGTACTTAAGTGCATTTTTCACATATATGTACCTAGGTAGATTTTTCTGTGGACATTTTTTACTTTTAGGCTACTACTACTATTCTCCCTCTCCCTCTTATTATCATTTTGCTACTGCTATCAGTTTCAGTCTATTTAAACAGAAGAATATCATTGTCTGAACATCTGCTGTCAGGATTGTTAACATCTTACAGTTTGATTGTTTGTCTCTTTGTTATTCCAGCTTTATTGGGAATCATTTGGCTTCGGTTTTTGGTCACCAGCCTCTGTAATATTCATTCATAATAACTGTAGAACTTACAACTGTTGTTGTCTTACAACTTATAATAGCATTTATTTTTATGGTAGGATTAGTCTATGAAGGAAGCTTAATTGAAAATAAAAATATAGTGTTGATACTGATATACTGATACTTTTGATTTTTATTTTTTTTTTACTCCTAAGACTAATGCCCTTTGACCTGAGCGAGAATCTGCAGCTCTCTTTATCGTGTCACATTCTTAGCCCCCAGGTGTTTTTGTAGAGGGTGTGAGAAGGTTATTCTCACTGTGGGCCTCAGAGCACAGTAATACACAGCAGAGTCTGACAGCTGCACGTTCTGTACTGTTAAAGGTACAGTTTTTGCACTTGTGTCCAAACTGGCATTAAATCTCTCCTTGTACCCTGTAGCAGTATCACCATCTCCAAACTTTTCACGTCTCAGGATGTACTTGGGAGACTCATTGGGATATTGGATGTACCAGAAGAGAAATGGGTTTGTGCTGCCTGATGCATATGCACAGTCTAGTGTCACTGATTTTCCTTCACCTATAATGACATTTCCGCTGGTTTGTTCTATCCTGTCTTCAGTTCTGCAGTCTAAGGAAATAAAAGAAATATTAAGTCATTAAAAGCATAAAACTATTACAAGCAGACAGGATAAAATAATAAGCAATGAAGATGGGAACAAATCATACCTACAAACAAATGAGCGAAGATCAGAAAAATCCACATCCTTCGCATCATGACTGAGCTGTAAAGACAATAAATATAGAGATCTATGTATACTACGGATCAGGTAAGCAGCCTGTCTGGTTGTTCGCTTCTAGTGTCTAAATGCAGTTCCCTCTGCAGTGTCAGGCCTTAAGGAGGCGCTTATATGAGAAGGATGGATGGTTGTGCTACAATGTCGCCCCCTGCCGGAATTTCATATAACAACATCCTTAGATATAGCAAGACATTCATATATTTCATTTGTTTTATAAAGCAATGGATATTTTCTAACCAAGGTTAGAATGTATTGATGTAATGCGAGAATTGCTTTTGAAGCCTTTTAAAAGGTTATCTGTGATGGTTATGATGCCTTAGATAAATTTCTTGTCCATGTGAAATTGGGGTGAATAGAAATGAAATCTGGTGTTCACGCTGCTCAGCTGAGTTGTGCTTCCAGATATATTGTTTTAATGAGATCAAAAATTTCACATGATTTCCATCTCCATTAGCTAAATACTGATTAAGTCTCTCTTACATTTTCTCCTTAATCTATAAATCTTAGCAGGGCAGTCATCTCCTCTCAGATATTTTTATATGTTCGTTTCACTGGGTTTTCATCTCATGACAGCTCAACCGAGAGTCAGACAGCTGCACATCCCATACATTTACAGGTATAGATATGCTATTTACAATTGTGCCCAGATTGACCTTTGAACTTTAAACCAGTACGAGAATGAATCAGAACTAAGAGAAATGGAATAAACAAAATCCACAACCGATCTGCATCATGAAAATCTGCAAATACAATAAACATACAGATTTATGTACACGGGAGATCAGGTTGCTGTTTTGAGCATAAGGGCATAGATTTTTCTGTGGTGTCAGGTCTTATGGAGGTGCTTATATGATAGTGTCATGGACCAGGGCAGACTTGGTGCGTGGACGAGAGCATGGCATGGTGCAGGCCCACTTGCAAGTGACCCACTTGCAGCTCAACAGAACAGAAAGGGTTTATATGACAAAACAAACAAAAAAGAACAACAAACAAAATGGACCACGAGGGGTCAAAAGTAAATAGGACTAAAACTAAGACTAATTACAAAAAGGGGTAGGGCAACAAAGGGTAGGCAGGCAGGTTACAAAAAAAAACAGAATAGCCAACATACATACATCTAATAGCAGACTACAACAAACACACCAAGATACACAATGAACCACTAAGGGACAGAACTCAGGCAGGGACTAAAATACTAAAACTAAACCAGGCAACGAGACAGCAGGAGTGAGACAGACAATTATCCAATCGGGAAGGGTGCAAGAGAACGAGCAATCAGGAACACACACAAGGGCAGGCACAAAAACAGGCAACAGGTGGGACTAATTAACTCAAGAAACTAATACTGATCAAGAAATAGGGAAAACAGACTCTAACACTAGGAAATACAGGTAGAAACACAAACAGGGGCACAAGGAACGAAACCAAAACCAAATACAAATCACCAGAGACAGGAACTAGAAAAACTCATACAATGAAACGCTGGGGAACAAAAATACAAAGACAGAGGAGGTGGGATTTGAACACGCAACAAAGGAATGTGTAGGTAGAACAGGGAACAGGGGAAGCACAAAGACTGACAGAAGGGACAGGATGACCAGCGATGCCTGCTGGTCAAACAGGGAAGGGACACACATGGGTGCTGACCCTGACAGATAGCATGTGAATAAGAAGAATGGATGTCCATGACACAATGTTGCCCCCTGCTGGAATTTTGGATAACAGTATCTTTAGATGAGCAGGACATTTTCACATTGTAAAATGGGTCCAAGTAAATCATTGTCTACATAAATAGAAGCTTTGAAAATTGCATTCAGAAGTATGAATAATATTCTCTTCATTTGTTCAATTATTGTATCATTTACTTATCACCAATACTTGGAAGAATATATAACAATCATAAATTTCCTATATGTTTTCTTCTGTACGCATCTGTAAGGACCATGTGTGGGGGATGTGCCTGGCAGACTCTGCTACCATCTGTAAGGACGCTGCCATGTGTGGGGGATGTGCCTGACTGCATAGGTTGTAGGTGGCTGTAAGAGGGGTGGGTGGGGTTTCCTACATCATTTGTCACGATGGCTAATTAGTGACAGCACACTCTCAGCTGGTCATTTAGCTTGTTAAAGCAGCTCAGTCAGTAACCAGTGATGCTCTACATTCAATACTCTGATAAAATCAGTCATTATGAATGATTCACTGTTTCAGGATGTAGGATCAGGAAAGTTTAGAAATTTACAAAACTACTGAAAGATAAGTTTGGTAATTAAAGAAAAACCTCATTAACTACTGAGATGCAGTCAGGTTTTTGTACAGCATCACTGAGTTTCCTGTCACTGTGGGATTCAGAGCACAGTAGTACACTGCAGAG
>JAODKC010000047.1:13985837-13998819 GCA_026777985.1 Mormyrops attenuatus | reverse complement strand
GTAATGCCGTGTTGACAGCTTAAATGCTTAAGCATATTACTAGTGTTACCACCCTTAGAGGTGACAACGGCTTTGCACACTGCACAATGGTCGCTCTTCTTTGTAAAATGCAGCCATACCCTGGACCGCTACCTGCGCTCCATCATATGGACTCCAAGTCGCGGCATGTGACGTAATTTTTTCGCGACACGAAAAGTCCGGATAAATCGTTTGAGGAATCGGAGGTGTACGATTCCGGTTCTTCGCAACAAAAAGAGTTTGACCATATTCTCGATTCCCATCCCTAGTTTTATGACTTTATGCGACCCAGATCATTTTCTGTGTTGTTTTTGGCTTAGGCGTCGCCCGAGGTTCTGCGATCTTTCGACAAGTTCCAGAAATATTCTCGTTTAATTGTTCACGGCCAATGACCGTAACTACAAATGTCAAAAGCGTTACTATTCTTGCAAAATATTTAAATCTGAACTTTAGCTTTAAAATAATAACATAACTCTCATCGTTACTTGTGTCAAAACAATCACACAGCTGTGCTCTAAGAGTCTTGCATAACCATCAATTAAACCATGATCACACCTGACAGTGATTACACAAGTAATTTGGTTTTCTTCTGTGATTAAGAAACATGATTGTGTGACATTGACAGTGAAATAGACCTAGCTTGTTTTTTCACAATATCTTACACAATAAGATCATGTTCTCCTTTTCATTTCAAAGTAAACACACCCTCACTGATTTCCTGAGCTTGAAACTGCTCTTGTGTGGCTGTACAAAACCTCCAGACATATTCTGATCGGAATGACTCAACAAATCCTGCTTAACTATGAGCTCCAAGGTTGTCTGCAGGCACAAGTAAGACTGTGCCATGAACACATCGGCCCATAGCTTCAATAAATGCACCATCTTCTTCAAGAATGCAGAGATCATGCAACAAAAGTGCAATTACTCGCTGTTTTCCAAACATTTTGAGATCAAGGACCTTGCACAACAAAGCAAGCTGAATTACAATAGTGGCCAAAATTGTGGAAACACCTAGCATTTTTGGCATTACGGTTTAAAAGTTACTACAGTTTGTATATTTTTCTAGAAGTACCCAGTGGATTCACAAGTTCAACTTCATCAATGCACAAAAGAAGTCACAGTTTAAGTTCTTCTGAAGACCACAGACCAATGTGACCCAACACGGTGACTCTCTCCTGTATAGTCCTTGCTGTGTATCACTGTATTTCAGAATTTGAATAAGAATATCAGTGTTTTTGAAAAATTCCCTAATCATATGCAATATATTTAAAGAGTGTCATTTTCCTACGCGCGATCTGATATGATAATTTTATTACTATGCGTGCACCTTGCATTTTAAACGCGGATGATTTGACCTTGACCGCAGTCTACAACCCCCTGGTGCTGGCTTCGCTCGCAAAGGGGACCAAAAATTTTACGCGATGTGGTACTTCGAATTAATGTGATAAACTGACAACTATAGTTAACATACCTGAATATCACCACAAACACTGCAGACAGACAACTCAACGATATCAACACGACGGTAAACTCGTTCTAACAAGAATGTAAAATGTCGTTTTAATATCAAGGGTACTAAAAAATAATATAGGATTACAATAAAATATCCTTCAAGCCGTCATATTTTAACATTTTATATGCGTTACTATGGTACTAAGACAATTTTCCAAAGAACCAAAGAAAGATTTCCCGTCTTACCGTCCGGTCTATAAACATCGACACCGGCGAACGAGGGCTCCGCTCAGCACGTGCTGCAAAATAATGTCTCCATGGCAACAAGGCCAGATACTTGAAACTGCTGGTGGCCGTAAGTTTGAATTCTGAAGACAAGCGATGTCCGTTGTAAGAAGGTCTCGCCACTCGGCAGCCATCCGGGCAGTTATTTTTATTATATTTTATTATATTAAAATATTATTCCTGCAAGCTTTCCCTGTCCCTTATTTAAAAAAAAAACAAACATCAAGCTTCCCAATGGTGTGGTCTTTGAGAAAATGTGTAAATGCAGTGTTTAAATATGACTACCTCACTTTTTGTTTTGCAATCTTTAGTTATAGTGAGATTTCTCCTGCTGACTTGAGACACCCTTATTCATATCTTCCCCATGTCACTGTGGACATACATTTTTAACTCCTTGTTCTGAGCGATTCGAGCAGCCCCAGGCAGCACAGAAAACCATGGTGGAGACCATCCGCGACGACGACATGGAGGAAAGGACACAGACAAACTGCTTGGCATGCTATTCATGTTCGAGTTTATTAGTCATTAAAATCATTGAGGTGCTCAGCACGGAATTACTAAAACCATCATGACTTAACGAAATGTTAATTAGAACATTTAATCTTATCCGAAACGTTTCTTACCTTCCCCTCCCTCTTAATATATCAATAAATATTAGGATACTACGTACTGCTCTTGACTACCATACAAGTCTAAGAACATAATATTTAAAACAAAATCAAAGCAATTAACAGCAACAGCACGCCCTTTAACCCAGGTAAGCCTAAAATACGTCAAGGCAGGTAACCGTACCCATTAATAACAAATTGTACTTTTTAATAAACATATTGATGTAACAACTTACACGTTGTGTGCTACATAAATTTTGTAAATCAATGCATTTATCACTATTAATTACCTAAAAACGTTGTCTTATCGCTCTGTATTTAATACATTGAAATTGCCTGCCAAACACTTCCTGGAACTATCTGAAGGCTACATGAACCACGTGAAGACCAAAATTTTGGACTTCCGTTGAGGCGACTGGCTCCGCTTGTACTGACGTTACTATCACATTGGCGTGTCTTGAAGCATGATGCCATTATTAAGTGGGCGTGCCTTGCAGTATGTAACTTGTACTGGGAGTTTCTTGCAGACGTGCGGGTTGAAGATGGATATTATTGGATGATGAGGCATCTTGACGATGTGAGCGATTTTTGCGTCATAGTTGCTGACGCTACTTACACACGAAAATTCTAAGACTTATCGTCAGTTTTGCACTGTATGTCTGCCGGTTGGTCGTGTATTAATTTAATGAAAAAAGCACTGTTCAATTTAGAAATGAGGCGGAGCACTCGCAAACGACCAGGTATGGCACAATAACTATATGTACTGCTTGTATGTGTACAAAACATAATTTTACATAGATAAACATTAATCTACTATCCTAGCCATTTGTCACTGTCATGGGTTTAAATGTCATTAGTGTAGATACTACTTTTTTTTTTTAATTTTCCAAATTGCTATGTATGTATAATAGAGGAAAACATTTGAATTCTTTTGTGAATCAGCTTGCTAAGAATTCATTTGCTAGTGCATTACTTTCTACAGTAAAGTGTTACAGGTGTCACAGTAAAGTCTTTTCTAAAATAAGTGGGTTGTTGATTCTAAAAAGTGCAAACAAGTGACATAAGTCTGACATAATTTACTCTTTTTGTTGTATGTGTACGTTTTAGGCGCTAGACCTGAGTGTGAGGGGCCTGCCCCTGTGGATGGTCAGGAGGGAGGAGGGAAAAGACAGAGGAAGTTGGAACCCATGGGCCAACAAGAGAGAGGTGGTATGAAAGAGCGTAAGAATAAAACCACCAGGAGAAGAAACAAAGCGCTGCAGAAAACCAAGGCAGCGCAAAGTAAAAATGAATCACCCCCCTCCAAGGATTTAAGTGATCCCTGCAAAGGTTTGCATCTAAACATGGGTTTCTTACCTAATAGTTAGTAGTGAACAATTGAATACTCTGATATTTCTCCTTGAACCCCTATGTATTTGCATATGAATGTATTAAATGCATTAAAAGCATTTTAAAGGAAAAAAGCACTTATTAATCCAAGATGAATCAGACACACCAGCTTCTGCTAAGCAACATAATGAATGATGTCAAATACTTAATTACTAAGCAGATGAAAATCAATGTACTATGTCTGCTCTGTGTTGCAGCATCCTTAGAAGATCTCTACACTAAGGGGGGACTACTTGGACAGGGAGGGTTTGGCGCAGTGTATGCGGGGATAAGAAAGAGTGATGAGATGCCAGTAAGTCACCAAATTTATCTTCATTTACACTGAATGTCCCCAACGACTGTTTCATATGCTTTTTATTGGTGATGTACAGTAAAGCCATGTCATCATCAATTCCTATGTGTCTTCCTTCCAGGTGGCCATGAAATACATCCCCAAGGAGAAATGTATCAAGCAGCTAAGAATGGTAATTGTCATCATTTCAACCCTGGAACAAAAGGGTTCTTTGGAGTATAATCATGTAATGGTGATGTGTTCTGCATTTTAATGGATGTATACTTCCCTGTTTGCAGCCTGGACAAGAGAAGCAACTCCCTCGGGAGGTGGCTTTGATGGTTCATTTAAATTCAGAGCCAACTTGTACTTCCATTCTGAAGCTGATTGAATGGTTTGACTTGCCCAGTGAGTACGTGTTGGTGCTAGAAAGACCTGAGCCATGCATGGATCTCTTACAATACTTAAAGAGCCAAGGGGGCTTCCTTCGTGAAGATATGGCTCAGCGTGTGCTCATGCAGCTGCTCGATGCCCTGCACCACTGCGAGAGCAATGGAGTCCTGCATCGGGATATCAAGCCGAATAATATCCTAATACAGACCAAGACACTACAAGTGAAGCTCATAGACTTCGGCTGCGGAGATATTCTGAAGGACGATCCATACACTGAATTTGCAGGTCAGTGACACAGACCACTGTAAAACCCATAAAAATCATCCTTTCATTTAGGACAACAGACAGTCCAATGTCAAGAAGCCAGATGTTTTGCCAGTTGTTTTCTAGATTAATTCCTAGAAGAGGTGCTTCTGTTGTTTCTTTAATCAAGATAGCTGACTTACTTCCGTAAAAATAACCACCTGACTAAATGGAGCATGTGTCTAATTACAAAGACAATTACAGACGCTCCCCTACTTACGAACTTTCAACTTATGAACTTTCCGACATACGAACGAAGAGGACTGTATATCCAAATTGTGTTCGTTGGGCTCCCGTTTCCTGTCCCCAACATCAATTTTTTTTTCTGCGCTCCAATTCTGCCTAGTAGCGGTACCTTTCAGTGATTGATAAACATGTTTGTGATGGTTTTTAACAGTCAGATATCTATACATAAAATTACAGTACTTCATTAATAACATAAATTATTAAGACACTCCTATTTAAGTGTTATATTCTCCATTCACACATAGCGGCAATTGCATATTGTTTGTTCACAGTACAAACAAAGAAGTTCATCGCCATACAGTGCGTGGCATCACGGAAAGTACATAAAAATTTTAGGCATATGAAAATAATGTACAGTATAAAAAAAAAATCTCATTTTTGAAATTACTGTATTATTTTTGACTGTTACTCAGCCTTTTAATGTTAATTGTTTAGTTTTTTGGGGGAGATGTTTTGTGGTTCTTTGTGGTTTTGGCATCTTTCGAGCGACCAGCCCACCAACAAGCGTATGCTCAGTTGTGTATTGGTCTGCCTTCCGTAAACATATTATTTGAACAAATTATTTGTATTTACATTATTTTAAATGGGAAAAATTGATTCAGGTCGCGAACTTTTCGGGTTGCGAACTGAGTCCTCGAATGAATTAAGTTTGTGAGCCGAGGTACCACTGTAATTGTTTTTTTACCTACGTCTTTTCTACTTGATCCAAGATTTTAGAGTAAGTCACACACTTGTATTTGTGTTTCAGGAACAAAATTATACTTCCCCCCAGAGTATTTCGCGATAGGAGAGTACTTGGCCAGCCCTGTCACAGCCTGGTCTGTAGGAGTGACACTCTACATGATGGTGTGTGGCACAATACCATTCCTGAACTATTTGGATGCCCTCACAAGACCTCTGGAAGTCCCAGCAAGGGTGTCACCTGGTGAATGTCTGACGTTATGCAATATTAATCTCAGATACCCTGAGAAAGAACCTGCACCTAAGAGCAATGATGTTCTACTCTTGTTCTGTTCTTTCACAGACTTCCAGCATCTAATTCGTTGGTGCCTGTCTCTTGACCCAATGGACCGGCCAACGATAGATCAGCTTATACTTCATCCATGGCTACAGCAGTGCAGGCCAAAGGCCTGAGGGTCAGTCTAATGAGCACTGTTTTACTTTAGAAACTTGATGTTGCTTAAAGTCAGGGGACTAGTCAGTGTTGGGGCGTCCTGAAAATTAAATTAAAAGGTCATGAACATCTCTTTTGCGTATGTGTTTTCTAGCAATGGGTCACAATGATTTCTTTCAATACTTGAAGGCAATGAACAACTATGGACTAAAGTAGTTCTGTTCACAACAGGTTTTGCATCAGCTGGAGGCGAACAAAAAGTACCCATGGTGCACAGCATCTGAGCGGCTTCTTTTATTCAAAGATATAAGCTGATTTGATTGTTGGGTCATCATTAAGCAATTGCTTAATTAAGTGTAATTAAAATTTGCAAAGTAATTATCAATTAATGCTTTTATCATCAGTATTCCCACAGTTTCAAGCCAACAAAGATTCAAGCTGCCTTTCCAGTAAAATGACGTATGTACAGGTGGCTATTCTCTAAATTTACTTTGAATGTCTCTCTGGATCTATTGCTCAGTTGAAATTCTCTGTGTTTTTGTTGATGAAGAAGCCTAGTTAATGATCATACAGGGCTGAGTTGGGATTCAAAAATTGGTCCTGGACTTTTGGATCCCCCACAATAAATTTTGCCTGCCCAGAAACCCATCTGGAATATGCCTGGTATGCCAGATGACCAGGTCTGCTGATTTGAACTGGAGTATGTAAAGTAATGAATAAAGCATGTGAATAATCACATTTTTTAAAATTAAGTGACAAATTAATATCAGTGACAGCACACTTTGGCATATGAAGTAACACTCTGCTGTGTAGGATGGCTGTCTCTTTTTGTGTGTTTTTATTTCTCTTATTTATTACTCTTATGCTGCTAAACAGAGCTGCTAAACTGTTTTTCACTATTCTGTAACAGTGACAATAAAGATCTATCTTATATGTTACTCGGTTAAAGATCTACTTGTCTAGATGCTTGTCTTGGTTGTGAGATTTCATCACACTACTCAGAATGGCATTCAGTTTAAAAGTTATGAATTATTTCTGGAATCTTCCGTTGAATATTTTTGGACTGAGGGTAACTGAAACTGTGGAAAGCGAATCCATGGATAAGGGCGGACCACTGTGAATGTTTATGACCGTGAAAAAATTAAGAGGTAGAAAACTTAAATTTAAGACTTGATAAGACTTTTCAAGGCCTTAATTGGTTCAATTTAAGAAGTTTTAAGACGTTTTAATACCCCACAGACACCCTAATGAGGAGAGAAACTAGCCTTGGCTTAAAGTTCTCTTTCATAATTGTTATCAGTTCATCCACTGATTTGGACCTGGTTGTGGGAGTCATCTTAATTGCGATATCAGTGGCTACATGCACTTGCAGCATAAAATTCCGGGGTGTTGCCATTTGCTGATGACACAATTGGACAAACAAAATGCAGTACATATTCAAATTTATTTTCTGGTATAATCTTTCCCAACACTGCAAATGTGTAAAAATGAGAAAACTAGAATTACATTTTAACCAATTTCTACTCGTTTTTCCAAGAGTCAGGTTTTTGTACAGCGCCAGTGAGTTTCCCATCACTGTGGGATTCGGAACACAGTTGTACCCTTTCATCTTGTTCACTTCAATGAGCAACGAGGCAGGCTCCTCTGTGGAGTTTTTGCAGTCTCGTAGATAAGCAGGAGAAACTCTGGTGCTGAACTGGGATTCTGACGATACCGTTGTAGGTAATTTACAAATTCACTGTAGTGACAGGACAGTGTCACATTTCCACCCTGTACAACGTGTCAGTAAAAGATGTAACTGAATCCTTGATACTGTGATCTGTGGAAAGGAATATTTGGTTCAATATACAGCTTCCATGGTCTTGGTCAGCTTGACAACATATTTCTACTCTCATTCGATATGATTACAAGCACTTTACAGAGGGAAAATGGTCCGTTACTAATATGTAATACAATGTAATTGTTTTTAAAACCTGATTTAAGTAAAGAAAAAATAGTAGAACACCAAAAGCTATGCACATAATTTCACTTACGCACAAGTGCTGAAAAGAAATGAACAGAGTAACATCATGGCAGATGGAGAGAGACGGACTGAACTGAATACTCTGCTACCAAGGTCGGGTCTAACAGGAAACTCCTCTACTGCCCCAAATCAACACGCTTGTTCCACTGTGACACAGCTTCTTTCACCCTGACAGCCCTCCCGCTCTTTCTCTCTCTCTTAGAATTTTATGTTTTATTTTTGTTTGAATGGAAAACATCAGGATGTTTCCTGTCTAAGAGTTTGAATGGTTTAGTCCTTAAACTTTGTGATTCCAGCTTTATTATAAATCATCTCTGAGGAGTTTTTGGTTTGACCCTCAGCAACTAATATGAAGTGGAACAGAACTCATGGATTATGATCTTGCCAGTGTTCAACAAGATACGGTATCAAAACTACAATTGTATCAAAGATTTTTATAAGATTATTGATAAAATGTTATATATTAAGCACCAGCTGCTTGTCAGATGGATCTTAAATTATCTAACAGAGATTGAAACGTGAAACGATTAAAATGTAGATTTAAAATAGGTATTTTCTTACTGTTACTTGAACCAAATTTAGATTATCCAATTATTGTCTTATTAAAACTTATTTAAAGACATATATTCTTTAAACCTATTTAAAGAAATAATCTGACATGACAGAAAATATTCAGAATTAATCCTGTAATAACTGATTATTTCCAAAACATCTGAATATTATACTTATAAGCAAAATGGTAGATACAATGCTTTCTCAGCTATCTACTCCACTGACTGATGTAACCACAACAACCACCTTTACCTCTGAACATCTGCTGCTCTGATCCCAGATTATAGGGAACTACACTTTGATGCCCAATGAGAAGAACTTCTTGTCAGCTGGGTTTTTGTACAATGTTGCAGTAACTTTTGATCACTGTGTATCCCTCAGAGCACAGTCGTAGATGGCTGTGTCTGCTGTGGTAAGACTGGGAATGGTGAGCTGGGTGGAGTTCCTGGATGTCGTAGATTTGAATCGTTTATCTGGGATGTTCTCATAAGTGTTTGACCTGGCACCTTTAAGCAGTAGGTACTGTGGTGCCTGATTAGAGTGCTGTCTGTACCAGTAAAGATAAATATTTTCACTGCTTGATCTGTAGTTGCAGCTCAGTGTCACTGATTCTTCTTCTTTACTGGAAACTTCTTACTCATCAGGACTGATGTCATCACCTGCAGTTAATCCTGAAAACAGAAAACATGAAAAAAATAATTATGAAACTGAACAAAATGTAGGAATGAGCCTCAGTAATGAGCCTCAGGAATGATGAATTTAATTTCCTATATCACAACCGCTGAAGCCTTTTAGGACGGTTACCTGTGGTGATGGTTATGATAACTAAGATAAATGACTTCTCCATGTAGCACAGAAATCAGCCCAGCTGTTCACCCTGCTCTACTGAGATTAAGTTGACTTGTTGATGTAATGAGATTAAACATGTCACATGACTTCCTTCACCGGCAGAAACCCCCACTATTGGCTGTCTGTACTGTTTGTTATTACATAGTGCTAGCACAGTGTGTCACTACTGTTTCTCAGAGAAGCTGTAGCTGAGTTTTCGTACCATCAGACACACACTCTGTGTCACTGTGGGCTGCACTGCACAGTAATACACAGCTGTGTCTTCTGTCCTACTGTCACTGATGGAGAGGTTGGTCAGAGCATCTTTTATGTCCACATCCATTAAGAATCTTCCTTTAGGGAGAGCCTTAACAAATGTATGAATGAGAGGTTCAGGAGCCTCATTTGTATGCTGTACATACCAGTACATAGAGTTGAAAATTGCAATATCATGGCTGCATTATAGTTTTGTCTCCCTCAGGTGAATTAAAGAAAAAAAGCTGATAAACTTTATCTGCTTCGACTCCCAAAGTAACACAGAGAGAAGTAGTACATCAAATTAAGCAAAAGCATATTAACACGTTTAAATAAATACAACTTAAACACACTCAAAAATAACTCCATTAATCAGTGTTATTACTAAAATATGCACGCTATCAGGTGCAGGAAATTTTACAGAGATTACAATCTAGATGCTCTAAAAGTGATTGTATCTGTATCTACAGGGAATATGGTATTTGTTTTTCAGCTCTTGCCTCTTTAAGACAAGGAATCTGTCTAACACAAGAGAAAGAGCACCCTCTACTGACATTTTCATTTAGCCTCTTCCTTTCCACGCACCCATTGCTTTCTTCTCAGTTGCATTACTGATTTTTTTGTGTAACACTGCCATCTTGTGTTCAGTCATCAAAATCTGGATTAGTGTTATTTCACAGCCCTTGTGATCATGCATTTGGTTGTACTCAAAACATAAAATCTCGGTAAGTTTTACTGTAAGGTGGAAAAATATAAAACTGCCCTTCACAACACTGACCAGGTCATAATGATTAACTGCTGTAATGCTATTGAATTTCGTGCTGCATAATCCGAAGATATTCAGATAAATAGTTGGAGTCTCTATATTGGCTATATTGTCCTGTTTATATTTTGAATCCTGCTCCAGCAGTAATTCCATGCTTTAAAAAAAATCAAAGCAATCCCGTCACGTCTCCTCCTGTGTGCCACGCCCCCTCGTTAACCACGTGTGGAAACCCCGTGTTACCAGCTGTGCCTAGTCTTGTTTAGTTCGTGTATTTAAGTGTTTCCCTGTTCGTCTTTCCGTAGTCCAGTCATTGACGTTTATCCTTGGTGGTGCATTCTCTTCCGTACTGGTCTTCCAATAAATCCCTCGTTCCCCGGTTCTTCGCCTCCTTTTCCTGCTTCCCTGGTCCGTGCCTCCCGTTTGATGTGACAGTCCTCCCTATCTGTAACATGGTTATGGCTGAGGCTGCACAGTGCACACTATGGCAAATACCGTTTCTCTTGTTTTTTTCCGTGAAAGGGAGTTGCGGTTGTGGGAGTACGTTTCTTTCGCTCAGCAAGTTTATTTTTATTGTTTATGTTCCTGATTATGGGCAGGGTTGCCAACTTTGGCCATTTGACTAGATTGAGATTCTTCAAATCGAGACAACTTTGCACACAAATGCATACGCCTTTACGTGTATGTGACTGTTTTATTATCTTGTAAATTTGCGAACTACACCAAAGCTTTTGATGTAGCAAACTTTAGGTTTATAATGAAATAATATAGATTTGCCGTAAGATTTCTTGCGTGGGCATGCCCAGTAGGCACAAGTACGTCGGGGGTACGTCGTTGATACGTTTTTTGAAAGGTCGGCATCTAGTAGCATTTCAGACGTTTGCACATTGGCCCTACGTAGCAGCGTTGAAACAGCTCCGTCTCAACAGCGATGAAAACGCTCTGTCTAAGCAAAAGGGGAAGGTATATACTTGCATCAACTTATGGTACAGCAAAAGGACAGACCCCTTTTAAATTAACCAAATTATTTAAAAAAATGTCATTCGAAAATAATATTAATATTAAGGGTTGGAGTCAAGCTAATTCAGACACGATGATATCATCTGAGGAACTGAGGAGCAAGTAAAAACTTAATAATAAACATTTCTACATGTGTCTTCGACCTAAAAGTTTTATATAGAAAACACAGAAACATTTTAAGGAAACCTCCACAAACGCAAGTTGAGAAATTTGTGACAAAAGATCATTTAAGGAAAGGTATTATATCAGATCATTGCAATTTAACGCAGAGGTCCACTCTGCACAGCTTTCACAGTACCAGTGTTCAGGCTGGTTACAACGTCCAGCAACTTCGGTGGGATCCCGTGAAGTCTCAGGATGTCCCACAGGGCAACTTGATCAAATGAGTCAAACACTTTACGAAAATCAACAAAGGCTGCAAAGATCCTCTGCAGGTTATAGGTCACTAGACCACAGATGGTGTGTCATGTGCATCATCTAACAAACGCCTCCTTATCTACCATCAGAGCCCTCGCTACCGTCATTCTCAGTTCCCGGTACAGACTGGAGTTGCCACCAAGTCGTGCGCTGCGACTCCTCTCAATAAGATCCAGGGTGCCCTGAGAGATGAAACACCTCCTTTTAGGAACACTGGCAACACCAATACAACCCTCTGCAAGCTTCAGGGTCTTATCACAGACATTCTCCCACATCTTAGAGTCAGCAGTCGCACCCAAGTCTGTAAGTTCCTCACACAAACTGTGTGTAAACTCATCAGAAACAGTCTGATCTTGGAGTCTGGCTAAATCCAGGCTCATACTTAGCCAGATGTAGTTTGACGTCATACCCAGGACTTGTACTGTGGACATATCTTTATATTTTCCCCTGTCCCATACAAATGTATCAGGGAAAAAGGACGTGCCAAATTATGAGAGTAAAATAGTAAAGCGAGGACGCCCTTCCGCTAAGGGGTACCTAATCGCTCCTGGCTTGTAGGTCGGACCAAAATATTCACAAATGTGTCTGCGTCCATATACGTGCTGTGTGCTTTGTATTCTCTTACAATTTCGTGAGACTAACCGCTGAACACGATATTGGTTTGAGTTAGCATTTTAACTGATGTTCTTTGCGAAAGGGAGTTGCGGTTGTGGGAATACTTGTTTGGCTCAGCAAGTTTGTTTTCCATTAGTTAGTATCCTTTTTGGTGTCTTATTTTAACATCGCTCTTCCCTGATATCTGGTTTCTCGTTATATTAAAAAGAAAGACTAATTTTGTTGTTCATATTTAAAAATGGTGTGGTTCATCTTTGCCCGACGGCTGGGGAGTGCGATGTAAGGATGTGCAGATCGATATGCAAAAAATCAGTGGAAAGATGGAAGAGTTGCAAGAAGAAGAGTCCGGTCAGGGGCGGCCCCACAAAAAATCGTTCTTGAGCAGGGTTTTGGCAACGTTTTCTCTGGGTTGCTGTTGTGAAGCATAAGT
>JAODKC010000047.1:13946997-13974171 GCA_026777985.1 Mormyrops attenuatus | reverse complement strand
CCCACCTCTGGTACATAGAGTAGAAGTTTGTAATATCATGGTTGCATGTCAGTACAGCTTCGTCTTCTTCAGGTGAATTAATCAAATGAGGCTGAGAAACTTTATCTGCAACAATCCCCATTGCAATATAAAGAAAATATAGAAATTAGATATCAACAAAATAATTGTTATTATTAATTACACAAAAGGAATAGCAGTACCTTGCACCAAATAGGGGAAGAGCAGAACATTTCAAGAGACCGAGTCAGGTGAGGCTAATTAGTCTGTTCTGCATTCTCATGGGAGGATGGTGTAGCAATTATAAATAAGTAACAAATAACATATTAACAACTTAAATTACATATTCTTGCAGAGGAGTTTATTGACTAGTGTTAGGACTACAATAAACATGTTCTCAGATAAGTTCGTAAATTAATTGGTGATCAACACCCTGGGTGATGTCCGACAAAGATTGTTAATATCTCATGTGACTAGCTGTGGGTGGATTTTACTGAAAAGCAAATAAACACTTGACCGAAGTTATGAATATATGAGTAGTCCTATCTGAAGTTCAAAGAGCAGACATCTGCAAAATGTGGCAACCTTCGTCTCTCTTTGCATCTGCACTTAATTAGGTCAAGAATCATTTCAATCCACTTGTTTTCATCAGGAATGTTTAGTATTTGTGGGTTGTTTAATAATTCTGCAATGTCACTTTAAAAAATGTCAGTTTTTTTTTACAACAGAAATCAAGATTATACCGGACCAGAGAACCAGTAATCCCCACACCTCAGCTCTGCTAATGCTTCTTGTGTGTATTTATGTGCTGATGTGAAGTGGTCAGCAAATGCTAGTGCAGTACAGGGAACATAGGCTGGAAGATGGACTATTAGGGTTTAGGTGGAGAGAAGCAGACAGGTGCTGCTTTTGGGGTCAGTGAGGGGAGAACAAGACACCTACATATGGAGTCAGAAGGTCCAGGAGTCAGGTCTGCTGTTCTGGGGCTAGAGACTATGCGGCTAGAGCACTGGTGAATCACTATGGAAATGTAGCGTGATCACAGGACTAACGGACCCTAAGTACCAATCAGAAGTGTTGTACTTGTTTCCCCTACGAAGTAGTGAGGTGGTTTTCTTCTCAGCCGGGATGCAGAGTCCTCAGCACTGCATTTATTGTCATCCTTTCTCCTGCACCTGGCCCACTGTATCTCCACGGCACAGTAGTACGTGTCAGAGTGTCCTATTTCTGTGTAGGAGATGTTCAGAACCCCAGACTTCAAGTTCTTATTCAGATCAGCACTCTACTGCTTCTCTGGCACAGGCTTTCCAAAAGTTATAATAACTTCCTCTGGACTTCTGTTGGGCTTCTGCCTGTACCAATGCATCTCAGTGACAGTGGAGTCTTGGTATTAACAGAGAATAATCGTCATTTCTCCTTCACTTACTTTAGTTGCTGCAGTCTGACTCACTTGGACTTCACAGAGCCCACCTGAGGAATGAGACCCCAGTGTGACATCAGGTCAACTTGAGCACCCTTGGGACAGACGCAATGACAGGGTGAACGGGAGTCACATACCAAACATGTGTGCGTGAAGCAGCAGACAGCAGAGCCAGATGGCCGCCGGCATGGTTTAGATTGAGGAGGAAGTGCCAGTGACCTTCTTCAGCACCCTAAGCCTTTCCTCACTGTTGAACACTGTTACTCTTAGAACTAAGCAGAAGAATAGTCAGATTCTGCATTTTCACCTGTAGCATGATAGTGGCTCTGTGTTCATCCAAGAATCAAGATATTCTGCCTAGCCTGCTGCCTGCAACGCCTCTACTACCTGTGACGTCCTTCTGGCCTGTCCACCCTACTACCTGTGACGTCCTTCTGGCCTGTCCACCCTACTGCCTGTGACGTCCTTCTGGCCTGTCCACCTTACTACCTGTGACGTCTTTCTGGCCTGTCCACCTTACTACCTGTGACATCCTTCTGGCCTGTCCACCCTACTGCCTGTGACGTCCTTCTGGCCTGTCCACCTTACTGCCTGTGACGTCCTTCTGGCCTGTCCACCTTACTGCCTGTGATGTCTCTTCTGCTCGCCCTTCAGTCCGTAACATCACTCCTTCTTTTCCTGCTGCTGTACCACTCTTCATCCTGCTGTCAGGAGCAGCACCGGCACCTTTGTGTCATCACCTGCCTACCTCCCATACTGAGGCTCAAATCTTAAAATCTGGTCTGTGTGAATTAGGATTTTGCCATCTTGTTCTTTTGACTTCCTCTGCCCGCAGGAGAATGGGCTCCCCCTTTGAGTCTGGTCCCTCCCAAGATTTCTTCCTTCTAGGGAGTTTTTCCCTTGCCACTGTCGCCTCTGGCTTGCTCACTGGGGGCTTTGGGTGGGGATGCTGTAAAGCACTTTGAGACAATGTAATGTTCTGAAAATGTGCTATGCAAAATAAAATTGAATTGAATTGAATTGAATTGATCAATGAGACACAAATTACTGTGCGGGTATGCTAATACTTAAAGTTCTTGTATTTTGTTTAATGGGAAATAAAGAAATAGAATTCTCACTACAAGTAATTAACATCTCATTTGGAGCCATGCTGGGCCGCACTCTGGGTGATTACAGTCTGAGCCACTTTGGGCCTTGTCTCATGTAATTAATCTCTGATTTCGCAAGGACACATGAACTGGGGCACAGTTATAATTTACAGCATAAACAACATAAGATTGATTACTAAACAGTTGCAGCTTGAAGGCTGACAGGTCAGCCATTATTTCTCCTACTATTAAAACAATTTCATTGCAAGTTATGATTTGCATGTGAGACAGGTTTGTACACTAGGCAGTCCACTCTGCAACGGCACACAAGGGACAACTATGTTCAATCAATCAATCTGATAATTAGGAAAAATGATTTATGAAAATTTAGAATCAGGCACGTAACATCACAAAACAGGTAAATTATTTGATTAGAGGGCAATGAATATAATCCCTCCTTTGAAGAGTGATAATTTGCTTTAAAATACACAAATTGCAATTGCACATAACATTTATCAAATGTGAAAAAGTCAAAATAAGGGCTATTTAGGGATCGCTTTGCAGAAAATATGGATACAGCATCAACTAGCTGACGTATTACACAACAATTAAAGGAGCACCATGCAATACAACATAGCAACCAGTAGATGGCAGTCTGATGCTTTCATATCTCGAATCTTTGGCTACTCATCTGCTTTATCCTGACTCCTCAGAAAAACTGAAAACCAGGCATGGTTTTACATTTAAACAACTCAAAGCACGACACTGTCCTGCCAAAGTTTTACTTTTGCTCATTGTACAAATGTTTATTTCTAACGTAGGCTTGAGTGCAACTGGGACTTTTCTTGATTGCTTTGAATGTGGTGGGATTGGGCCAGGAAGCTGGCATCCTTCTTTGGGGAAATACGCTACCAGCCATGGGAGGAATGACTCCACATTTGTGTGCAAGTGTTTGACATTTTTAACCACTTTATGAATAACTTTAAACATGATTGTGAGATTAGCTTAAATGCTGTGGGGGGAGGGTTACGTTTCTGGAGGACAGGGATCTAGGCAGGAAGAGGAACAGCTATGTTAGTAACTACAAGAACTGGAGGAGTGGCCAAAGTATGTTAAAAACCACATTTGGGTATGTGGGGGTACAACTGGCCAAGCTCTGGGTTGCGAAACTGAGGTATAGACTGTGGTTTTTGGGCATGAAACAAAAACACACCAGTGTATACATAATGTATGAAGAGGCATGTGACTATCCCTAGACTCATTGCTGAGAGATTCTAGAAATTTCTGCTCTACTTCTCTAGGACATGTTGTAATAACTATGTTCAAAAATTTATAGAAATGTAATTTTGACCAAGATTGGCCAATTCCAGGGAGCATATGACTTCTGGAATCCAATCAGGTCATCTAACAGCCTGAGTCCTCCCCTTACAGGGTGTGAGCACTGCCTATTCCTGCACTGCATCATGGGTATTGTAGGCTAGTCATTCTTATAGTATATGCCATGGAATATATAGATTGGATTGCTGGAACGGGGTGGCATGGTGGTACAGTGGTTAGCACCATCACCTCACAACCCTGGGACCAGGGTTTGAGTTTCTGCCACGGTTCCATATGTGTGGAGTTTGCTTGTTGTCGTCGTGGGGTTCCCTTCAGGTACTCCGATTTCTCCCACAGTCCAAAAACATGCTGAGGATAATTGGAGTTGCCAAGTTTCCTGTAGGCGTGTGAGTGTGCCCTGCAATAGGTTGGTGCCCTATCCTGGGTTGTTCCCTGCCTTGTGCTTGTAGCCTCCGCGATAGGCTCCAGACCCCACGTGACCCGGAATAAGACAAGTGGTTACAGAAAATGGATGGATTAGTGGAGTGCTTACTGCAGTATGGGTTCAGGGTCGTAGTCTTGTAATATGTGTTTTCACAGTATTACCAGTACTCTCCAGAACAATAACAATTAGCAATGTCATGAGGATCAGGCAGTGAAAGGTTTACAGAATTAACAGATATAGTAACAAACATAGTAACTGCTTGGGATAAAACATGTTATGGTTAATTAAAGATGAATTAACATGAGATCAGTATGTAACTAAGACTTAGTGTATGGTTAATTGGTTAATTAATACATAAGTAGTAGCATAATACTATATTATTCGTGCCCTATCAAGTAAAGCGTTGCCAATTGCTCTACTACAATGTGAAAATAATTTGTACGGGATCCCAAACTTGAGATTCAAGTGTTTACCTTGCAGGTGCTCTGCTGGCTCTCTGGCGGGCACAGCCAGGACCCCACACTAGTGGACAGTGCGAGAAGGCCAGAAGCTCATCTTCTCCAATGAGCTAGGGGGTTGCCAGGGAACAGCTTGTGTCAAGCATGACATCAGTGTGTAGTGGATGGCCTTGTGGGCCCTCAACCCCCTGTAATGCTGTAACAGTCTTAAACATGCTGCATGTTTCTGTGCTGATCATTCAGTACAATCTAAACTGATAATTTGTCCAGATAAAATGCCACTGGGGGGCACTATAGACCTCCAAGCTGGATGCGGTGCCGACATGAACACAGACACATTCATCCTTCCTCTGACATATAGGCATACAGCACTGTGCTTAGATAGAACACGCTTTTTATCCCTCTCAAAGTCCATCGAAACATCCATAAATATGTTATTCAAAATTAAAAAGAAAAGATAACATGAATATGCGCTTTACCCTGAACCACAGACAGCATCACAGTTCCTGGGTTTGCTGTGTTTATGTCACCTGGTCACACATTGAGAAGCAGGCTGGTGATTAGAGATTCTGAGCTGTGATGTATCTAATGCATCCTCTAACCCCAATCATACACATAGACACACGCACACACACGCGCGCGCGCACACTCCCCTTTTTCTGTCCTCCTATTGGTTGTTTCTGGGGCTAGGGGCGGAGCATTCATGCACAAACAAGCTGCAGAAGCGCGGCAGCAGACTGTCAGAGTGAGCCAAGGGGTTGTCACGGTGAGAGGCTGTTTGTAAGGAGTTCACACCCCTGGGAGAGTTGGGGTGTAGGACTGCACCGCCCCCCCCCCATCCACCCACCCTTTCCAGCAAGCCGTCCGTGGCACGAGACATCGGAAGCATTGGTGGAAGAGCAAAGACAAGCCTGTCACTGTCCATGGTGCTGATGATCACGGGGTGCACAGACCGGAGCTTATACTGTCCGTGGTGCTGAACGTGTGAGGCATTGTAGGGACAGCAAAAGCGTGTCCTTACCGTCTGTGGTTCTGAACGTGTGAGACACCACAAGGAAAGCAGACACGAGTCTGTAACTTCTGTGGTTCTGAACGTGCGAGACATCGCAGGGAGGGCAAACGCGAGTCTGTAACTTCTGTGGTGCTGAACGTGTGAGACATCACAGGAAGGGCAGACGCGAGTCCGTATCGCCTGTGGTGCTGAACGCTGTGCTGGCAGAGGGGGAGACCACCTCTTTTGTTTCCCGGTTCACTACTCAGCATCCCGCTAACGAGCCGCAAAGCAGCCGGGCTTGCAAACAAGGTGCGAGCAGGATGTTGGATGGAGCGGATATGGTGGTCCCCGGCCCCACAGGACACTGAGTGGCCCCTCTGCCGATGTGCCCGGCGGCAGTGCCTGGGTGCAGGAGCTGCGGGCGAGAGAGCATCACCGTGGCGATGTCTCTCCTTCACCCTCAGGACCCACACTGCGAACAGAACCCATCCTATTGGGTCCTGCCGGCCTGGATCTGAGAACTCCAACACCTTTCTGAGGGGCAGGGCAGGAAGCGTTTTCTGTCAGGAAACATTTCACACTTCTCACCCTAGTAAGAAGCTCAGGATTGATGGTATCAAGCTGGGAGTTTGCTCCCTCGGTGAGTATAATTCCTGAAATATTGGGAATATTGCCTCTCTTTCGCTGATGCTCTTAATCCAGCAATACCAGTTTCACTTTATAAATCCTGCAATAATTAATGCAAGGTACATGTGCATGTCATATTTACATCCAGTTCACTGTGCCATGCTTGTGGGTTATGGTTGCCTGGATACGTGGGTCATTAGCTTTTTCTATTTCTTCTCTGCATGTGGTAAATTTGAGGTTTGGAGTGGTGCTGAGGGAAAAGCAACGAGATAAACAAGATGACTTTCAGTCCCGGGAGAATCAGTCCCCTGCAAATAGGAGGATAAATGTAAGGATTAGTGTGGGAGAAGGTCTGTGCTGCAGCAAGAGCAGATTTTTGGAGACCATGTGAATAGTAGAGCATCAGGCACACATAAACACATAAACAGAAACACACAGACCAGGCATGCTGACAGATATATTCTCTGCATGGCAGGAAACAGCCTATTTAGCTCTGTGATGGTGGCCAGGCAGGATTCCAGCATTTTGTTCCTTATACCCCCCAGGACACACACATGCACAAGCTGACACAATTACACACACACACACACACACACACACACACACACACACACATAGCCTGGGGTTCACATCAAGGAATTGCGCTGCAACTGTCGGTATACATGATGCTACTGGACGCAGGTCAAAGCCGCTCGAACTCAGTGACTATCTGGTAGTCTGTTATGCTTTAACTCGGTTTATAGCCCCAGAGGGATTTTCCTTTGTGACATTGCAGCTACTCTCACTGCAGACCCCCTGCTGCACATGCTACATCGCTGTCACCCAGCACACCTTGCACAGCGACTGTGCCTTATAGTGTGACACATAGGCGTGCTTTCTCCATTAGCAGACATCTTTCACTGTGGCACCACATTCACTATAATTTAATACAAAGTGACATCACTAATCCTCGATGAGGTTAAGGAGCAGTTCAGAATTTACGTCGAGCGCAGTGTATTACTGTCCTAGATGGTTATCAGCTGAACGTATACAGTGCAAAAGTGTTAGGCTGTCAAAGAAATTATTTAAGGCTGCTTATCTGTGTATTATGTGAATATTTGAAGGGAAAATAACATTAGAACATATGGCAATTAACAGTAACACAAAAAATATAACGAAGCATTTCTTCTGATCTCCAAAAAGTTGCTGATGTCTTGTTGGATGGCTAGATGAACACCGCTTAAACTTACCAAACCTCTCCTCAGGGGCACCTCAGCCATTCCATGTATTTGTTAAATCACCATCAGCTCATTTAATAAATTACCTCGTTTGATCAAAGGACCCATTGACTGATTGATTAGCTATATGACGTGTGCTAGTGGTCGAGTCAAAAAAATGCATCAGTGTATTGGACAGCAAATACTGGGGTAATTATAGGAAGGCTTTGAAATGCTTAAGCTGGCACACTTTGACAGACATAATAGCATAGTTTTACACCAACATTAAAACCATTTAAACATCATATTTTTTGCCTTGACTTTTATACAGTACTGTACATGTGTACAGTGCTCAACTGCACTGCTGACTTTTAAAACTGTCTGTACTTGGGAGAAGATGCAACATTTGGGCAAATGAGCAGATGACCTATTGCACAATCACACATTACTTTAAAGATTACACCAAATGTATTTATATTGATCACGTGACCCTCGTTTGTTTTCCCTTTGGTACAGAAAACAGCATCCAGGTGCCTTTGAGGGACAATGAACGTGAAGGACAAGGAAGCTACTCAGAGATTCTTACAGTACGTTGAGGACAGCGGACTGATTGCCTATGACAGTTTGGTCATCCAGAATGCGTCGGACATCGCTCGCGAAAGCGACCGCGTGAGGAATGAGACGAACCGGACATACCTTCAAGAAAAAAGTGAAAAGAAGAGGACACAAGAAACCACTGAAAGGTAGGCAGAGTTAGAGTTTATCTTGACCAGCCCAACAAAACAGCAGATTTAAGTGCTCATTCCCAGTCCGACCTGAACCCCTCATCTCCCGAATTACTGTAGCCCATAGATGTCAGCACAGAATCCAGATTAGTGGAACCCAGCTGGAAAAAGGCATTCAGTTGCAAAAAGGGCCCAGCCCTGGTCAGCTTGGCCTCTCTTCCTAACACTCTTCATGTCAGTTTTCTATAGGAGATGCAGAGTTGATCATGATTTTCCAGGCATAAGATTTTTGAATATGGTTCCTGCGTATCTCTGCTGCATGGGCTATACTTCAGCTGATACATGCCTAAATACACAGACACAAAATATATCAACTTGATGGCACAGCTCACAGCAGTAGGAGCTTTCCATGCAAATGCAGAAGACCTCCCAAAACCGACATGATAGCTCACTAAACATGAGCTACTGTTCTACTGTCAAACTTCAGCTAAAGACAAGCTAAAGGCAGAGGGACAGAGCAATGGCTAGATATTTCAGGAAGACCATAAGTAGGTCAATGAGACAACCCCAGTGGAGGGGGAGAAAAAACTGAGATTAAGTGTGAAGAGCTTCCAGGCAGGACCTGATTTCTGCCTGGTGACAGCTGGAGAAGCTGCAAGCCAATCAAATCCCTCTGGTGCTGTAGAAGGGGGAGGGTCTTCCTGTAGAATGCCCTCCCACTGGAACAGTCACCATCTCACACAATCTTGGTGCATTGCATTCAGTGGGTGATTTTAGAGCAGTGAATACTGTAAAACCAGGGAGCATGTCTAAGTGAAAGGATAAAATGCAAAAGCATGTGCACTGTGCCAATATTAAATTCTGGTGGGGTATCTGGTATATAGCATTTTAATGCAGTTCCTAGTGCAGTGTTCTGCTGCACAGTTCGAGTAAAGCATTTAATATAGTTTCCTAGTACAGCGTTCTGCTGCACAGTCCTAGTAAAGCATGTAAGGCAGCTTCCTAGTGCAGTGTTATGCTGCACAGCCCTAGTAAAGCATTTAATGCCATTTCCTAGTGCAGCGTTATGCTGCACAGTCCTAGTAAAGCGTTTGATGCAGTTTCCAAGTAGAGTATTATGCTGCACAGTCCTAGCAAATCATTTAATGCAGTTTCCTAGTGCAGTGTATTGGTGCATTGTCCTAATACAGCTTTTTAATGTGCTTTCCTAGTGCAATGTTATGTTGCACAGTCCTGGTACAGCATTTTAATGCAGTTCCTAGCGCAGTGTATTGCTGCACTGTCCTAGTACAGCATTTTAATGCATTTAATCCTAGAGCAGTGTTATCTTGCACTATCCTATTAAAGCATTTAATGCCGCTTCCTGTTGCAGAGTTTTGCTGCACAATCCTTACTCTGTAGTAGTTAGTCCCTTGCGTTTTTGCTCGCCATGTTAAGGCTCCCTCAAATGACAGTTTACTAAAGCACCGATTACCTTCAGACCCTGTACTTCAGCTATTTCTCTGTGTAAAGAGCCTGAATTCCAGCCGGCAATCATCCAGGCCACAGCAGCGCAGGCTTTACTTTCACTGAACCGGCATCTTTTTTGAGCGGCTGTTAGTTTCCCTTGAGAAGGTGGCAGCTTTCAGTAATGTGGTGTGAAACTGTGCTGGTTAACTGAGTGCGTGTTGGGAAGCACATGCAAATAAACCGGTTTCAGCAGGATTATCTTTACAGTCGTTCCAATTGCAAAACCTGCCTTTTCTGCCTCACACAAAAGCATACCCACACGCGGCATCCTGGAGGATTACAAAAAAGGGTCATACAATAATGCGAGAGCTGGTTAAAGAGCTGGCCTGTCTTCTGCAAGCCACTGACACATTACAGACCAGGCAGCAAGCTGTGAATTCAGCGTGAGGTTTCCCTTCTGCTGTCCCAAAACTCTGACCTCCAGACTCTACTGAGAGTGTAGGCTACTCATTGCAGTACGCACAAGGTGAGCTCATGGCCCAGACGGTCTGTATGAAACCTGTGTGAGACCAGTAACACCAGACAAGTTTACATATACTCAGCAGATATATAAAAGGGAGACTAGATCTTACTGGTTCTAATGAAATGTCTATACAGACGGTCCCCGGGTTACAAATGAGATCTGTTCCCTAAAGCCTGTTTTATACCTCTGTGTAGAATCTACACCATAGGTAGCTACTATGCCATAGCCCGATGCACACCTCACTAGTAATGTAACTACAAATATCAAGCTTCATTTTTAGGTAAGCTGGAACACTTACATGCAGTTATTACTCAGTGTCAGTTAGTTGCATGTTTGTCTTAGTACATTGTATATATACTTTACCTTTTTGTGCATATAAAACACTTAAGAAACACGTAGAAATACACGAAAGCATGTTAAACATAATTATACAGTACATAATACTAATAATACAGTAATAAGTAACTAGATACAGTACTGTGCTGTTCTGCGAGCCAACAAACTGCTGAAGTCACGCATGTTTTCATCGGCTTCACATAGTGTAATTATGAACCATGTGTTTTTAACTCACATTTTAAATAGGCTTTATGGCAGTCCTTCGTAAGTATGAATTGTCTCTAAGTTGGATGTTCTTAACCTGGGGACTGCCTTTGCTTTATTATAGAGACTACTTGGGATTTTGATTTAAACATTGTGTTAAGCAAGTTGTACTGACTAAGGATTTAAATACAACGTCTCAGAAACACGAGTGGCGTGGATGAGTTAATACTGATGTTTTCGTTCTACGCCTCCTGGCTGAGCGGGCCATTTCTAGGCTGGAGCGGGCCGTCCTCCGCGCTCACATGCTTTGTGGGATGTGTCTGGGGATCCCCAAAGCAGGCGGGGCTGATGTGAGAGGGAAGAGCGGGGGTATCGGGGGGAGGGGGCCATCACTGCCTCCGCGCGATGGTTAGCGGCAGCAGGCTTTGTGTCTGGTTTCTGGGAGGCCCTGTTGCTAGGCAGAAATCAGCCATGAAACACTCCTCCCACATGCAGCTGGGGGGGTGGGGGGGTCAAACATCCTTGCTCTGTCAGCAGCACGATGCCTGAAGGCAGCACCAAAAAACCGGGTCTAGACTAGGCTAAAATCAGGTTGTGACTGAGAAACAGGCTCCCGCAGACTGGGCCTGGCACCTGAAAGAGACTGAATCTAGCTCGGTTACCAGTAGCAGAACCAGGTTCAGATTAAATACCAGAACCAAACTCAAATGCAGCAATAGGAGTTAAGAAGCATCATGTGATCTAAATAGGCCTATTGGAGAAAATCTAAAGAGAATAACTTATGCTTAAGGTTAAACAATGGATAATTACATGTGCATTTTCACAGTATGTACATTTTTCACAATCTGCAATGACCAAACAGGATGACTTTTGTTGTGTAACCCAGCTAAAATTAACCTGCAGCAAAATATATCCATCTTCGCAGTGACACTCCAGTGGGTGCCGTTCACTTGTTTACGTGCTGTTTTGCACAAAATCTACTCATACAACCAATTCTGTAGGAATGTATATGGCTTATTCTCATTCATAGAGTATATTGCACAAACATTTAAATCTGCCAGTTTTGCAATTGGAAAACACACAGGACAGAATCATATGAGAGTTACATATATAAACACCAGGGGGTTGTCATGTTCCACTGGACTGGGAGACTGCACTGGCCTCAGACCAGTGTCTAAACACTGAGCGGTGTGTCTGCTGAAGTCAGTCTTCCTGGGATTGTTAGCTGATAATACAGCTACGTATTGCACTCTCACAGCGCCCCTCCCCCCAACAGGCTTGTTGCCACGGCAGCTCACACCATGGAGCAGAGGGAGTGTGAGAAAGCTTCTGCTTTTCTTGGGCAGAAGTGCCACAGTGAGCTAAGCAAGCATGTCTGCTGGCACCAGCAGCATAAAGAAGATGGAATGAATACTCCATTTACTGAAAACTAGCTGATTTCCATCACCCCCATTCCCATTGCTAATGTTGCATCTTCATCCGCCTTCCCTTGTGTACTCTTAGTATCACATCGTTCCCAACTCCCTTCCACATTGCATTGTGGGTATGATGTCCTCTCCATCCCTCTGCCCCATTGCATTGTGGAAATAATGTCCTCTCCATCCCCCTGCCCCATTGCATTGTGGAAATGGTGTCCTCTCCACCCCCCTGCCATGTTGCATTGTGGATGTGGTATCCTTTCCATCACCCTGCCCTGTCACACTATTGGTATCATGTCCTTCCTACTCACCTGCCTCATTGTTTTGTGGGTATGGTGTCCTGTCTATTCCCTTGCCCTGAAATATTTCCGGTATCATGTCTTGCCGACCTCTGTAGCACATTGCATTGTGGGTATGGTGTCCTCTCCATCCCCCTCCTCTCTTGCATTGTTAGTCCTTTGTCCTGCCCACCCCCTTAACTCATTGCCCAGAGAGTGTCACTTTCTATCCATCCTCCTAAGTAATGTGTCCACCTTCCTTCCCTAGGACCAGGGCACTGGTTTCAGAAGTCAGGTACACAGGGAAGCACTTCCACATGGGCTTCATGACTATGCCGGCACCCCAGGACCGGCTGGGCCTTGCCCGCGGGGCAGGCTTTTCCGTACGCTCCCAGTCCCTGCACTCGGTCGGAGGCAGCGATGAGGACACCAGCCCAAGTTCGCGCAAGCAGCCGCCCCCGAAGCCCAAAAGGGACCCTAACACCAAGCTCAGCATTTCTTCAGAGACGGTCAACATGGGGCCATCCTTGGGCAAGCCAGGGAAAGAGCAGGAAAAACACGAGGGTGAGTCTACGCATGACATCTGGCCGTGGGGCCGTATCCGTGCTCTTAGGTTCTCATCAGAAACATGGCTGCTGCTTTTACAGTGAGAACGACAGGCAGCCAGTGCCTCGGGAGCCTCCGATGATTACCCATGTGTCTCTCACATCTCCCCCTCCCCTCCTCATCTCCTCTGCTGGCTGCTCACTGCAGCGATGTGTATTCGGGATTTGTTGCTGCGATCTATTTATAGAGCATTCAGTAGGATGAAGTCATTGGCTGCTTCCTCGAATGGAAAGTGTGCCCCCCTTGGGGGAGGACTGCCCCCACCAGAGGCCCATTTGAATAGAGCTGTCAGGCAGCTCGCATTTTCGAGCATGGTAGATTTTCCAAAGGAGGCTGAGATCCCTGGTCTATGAGGGGAACGTGATGGCTGTGGTGACAGACCAGCCTAAGTCTCGCAGCCAGAGTCAGAGTCTCGTCCATCTTCCAGAGAGGCACAGCAACCAACACAAAAACAGCCCCCCCCCACACACACAGAGGCCTGCCGCCGTACAACCAATCACATCCCTCACTACTCAGTGGTGGGCGGGGCTGCCGACTGAGCGAGAACGCGTGAGCAGTGGTTATCAGCCAGCCCAAAATCCATTCATGCAGAGCGACTGACCCAGATTGTGCATCCATGGAGCAGGTGGGCATGGGGGGGGGGGGGGGGGAGTGTGCTCAACAGAGCTGAAACAGCTCAAGATGCGAAGCTGATGTCACGTGACTCAGAGCCCCCGGGCCCTCTGCTCCACAAGCACCCCTCCCCCACTGTCAGCGCTAACAGGGTTTCCCGTGCAGCCCTGCGTTTATCAAGCCTTCCTGGGCACCTTCATGTTTGCCCTTCACACATATCAGCCGAGCCCAGGACGGTGTAGCTGGGCATGTTCGCTTGAATCCTGCTTGGCTGCTCAGGGGACAAGGTCATTGTCCTCCCCCTTCCCCCAACAAAGACACCTCCCTGAGCAAAGAAAGGATACTTTAAAGGTTATCTCTATAGTACTGACTCCTTGTGATTGAATGATTCAACTACTTCTTTTGAGAACTCTGACAGTCTGAAGTTTCTCATAAAAGATGTGACCCTGTGATTGATGCTCGGGGCATTAAAGTTTCTGTACATTTGAACGTGTTGTGAGTGACCTTCAGAGACAAACCCTCTAGGGACCCAGAGACGGTCCGCGTTTCTGCTCCGTCCCAGCTCCCTGCCAGATACTCCACGTTTTTAACAGCAAAAAACGTGGGCTGTCTGTGGGTCCCTGAGGACCAGATCAGGAAACAGTGCTCTACAGGAAAGGGTGTTTTTATTAAAAATGACATCGCCCATGTCTTGATCACACAGCCTCAAGGCCCTGCAGTGAAGACTTCAGGAGGGTCCCACCCCCCAAGCCTAAAAGAAACCCCAGCACCCAACTGAGCACATCCTTTGATGAGTCATTCATCAGGAACCATGGCACCAGCAAGGCTTCCAGAGCTGGACAGTCCTGCTCGCAGACCCACAGCCCGACGCGGGATTCAGATGAGGATGAGCCTGTTTACATCGAGATGGTCGGGAACATCCTGCGGGACTTTCAGCGGGATGAGGAGGACGAGGGCGAAGCGGTCTATGAGGAGATGAAATACCCAGCTTCTGACGACCTGGGTCAGGACTCCAGGGGTGAGCACCTGAGCACGTCGCCACAGTGCTCCACACTCACCATCCCAGAAACGGAGCCGACACGCATCCCTGCCCCTTTCCCCAACCTGCTGAGCCACCGCCCCCCGCTGCTTGTCTTCCCGCCCGCCCCTGCCCAGTGCTCCCCCAACTCGGACGAATCGCCTCTGACACCCTTGGAAGTGACCAAACTGCCCATGCTGGAGAACGCGTCCTACAGCAAGTCTCCAGGCACCTCAGACAGGGAGCTCCCCACTACGCACACCATCACGGCCTCCGGCCGCTCCTCCGCACCCCCCTTACCTTCCACCCTGTACAAGTCCTCCGCCCATGGCTACCCTCGCAGCCACTCGGCCTGCCCCTCCCCCGTCAGCATGGGTCGCTCGCTCACGCCGCTCAGCCTGAAGCGGCCGCCTCCTTACGAGGCGCTGACCGGGGGGGGCCTTCCCCGCAGCGCCTCCGCTGTGGCTGCTGGCGGGAAGGCGGCGTCCCAGGAGGGATCTCGGCTGTCCAGCTCTGGCTCCCATGGCTCTGTGCAGAACGTGTGTCGTGCTCGCACGCCCACTAGCCCGCTAGATGAGCTGACAAACCTGTTCACCACTGGGAGGAACATGCTGAAGAAGTCCTCCAGCAGCCGCAAGTCCAAGGAGACAACAGAGGGTGAGGACTTATACCATCCAGAGCAGTTAGTTCAGCTAAAAGCTAGTGCTAAAAGCTAGTGCTAAAAGCTAGCAGCTGCTGTCGTTATTAGGGCTCTCAAGTGTCACACCTTAACCGTGAGACACACGCATTTCAACCAGTTCACACGCTGACATGCCACACCATATGTTTTTCACACTGAGAAGTAAGGGATAATATCCCCCCAGGTGTCTTGTTATATAGAATTAACGGACGAGGCACAGGCATACAGAGTGGAGTTTTCTGCCGAGTTCATAGCTGTCCTGATCGAGTTAATAGCCACCTATCAGCCAATCAGAAAATAGCATTTGTTGCATGTGATCTCGCTGCAAGCACGTTATTACATGGATGCGCACACATATGGAACATATGAAACCTGAGAGCCCTGCATTATAGCGAACACTAAAATACTCATCTATACTAATTCTTGACTCTCAGTATAGAAAATTGAGTAAATAAGTAGCATCCTTTACACCTAGTTAAATAAAAAACAATGTTTGTGCAAGTGCATGCTGGGATCATGCATGATTTTTAATGCAAACCATTATATTTATAGTCATGGAACCAGAATCAAGGTTTATTTTCCAAGCACGAACATGCTTTGTTTACTTGCTACAAAAGATGCAGACAGATAGATCATAAAATACAGTAAATAAAATAAATATACACCTAAACAAAAGTCTTAAAAATATACAGCAGTCACAATGCTCAAGATGCTACATGTAGCCTGATTCAGTCCCAGTGAACTATTGCTGCTGCCATTGTGTATGTACTTGGGTGGGGTTTTAAGGTGCAAGTATGTAAGTAAGCTTTGGGTCAAACGCACTCTCGATTTATACAGTTTCTAATATCTAGTCCAGTAGCTATTGGCTGACAGGGATGGAATGAATGATCAAAATAGAAATAAATAGCAAAGTAGGTTATGTCCCTCTTCTCCTCTGTACAAGAATCTTTTTGTGCACCTGTCACAATCTCTAGGACAGCAGGGTATATGTAAAGCATGTTTTGACAGCCACAGCAACAGAATGGCAACATGACTCATGGTGAGTAGGCTGGCCAGTCAAAAGGCAGACCTTCTCTGTGATTACCTGACTGTGAGAGATTGCAGATTCAGAAAAGAAGTCTTTTATAACACTGTTTTATAAGACAGTGGGTGTTTTGTAAGCAGGCCAATAGATGAAAAAATCCATGTTAATTCAAGAGCTTCTTCTTTTCACACTGAATTATGTGATATTGGCATTGGATTCCCACATGGTTTCTCCTATAAGGATTACTGAGGATCCAGTAAGGTTTCCACAATCAGATTCCCGTAAGACTCACTGAGAGTCTTATGGGATGTCCCCCACAATGTTAATAAAAAACATTTTTTTGACATTGTGGGAGCCATTTTTCGGGTCCTCACAAACATCTGTGAATTGAATCGAAAAACTAAAAATGCCAAGAGTCTCGTATTTTGTTTGGTTACTTATGGTTAAGGTTAGGGCCGGGTAGGGGTTAAGGTTATCGTGTTGTGATTAGAGTTTTCCCCATACGGATGAATGGAGAGTCTCCACAAACATATAATTACAAACCTGTGTGTGTGTGTGTGTGTGTGTGTGTGTGTGTGTGTGTGTGTGTGTATGTGTTTGTGTGTGTGTGACTGCAATCAAAAAAAAAATGTCTTGTATTTTGTTTGTTTACTTATGATTAAGATTAGAACTGACTAGGGGTTAAGATTGTCATTGTTTGGATTATGAGGATCAAGTAAGACAAACCAAGGATTAAATTATGCTGTCAAACTGATGATCCAGTCACATTCTCACACTGATGATACTCTCATCTAACCCAACAATGAAAATCCTTTCAAATTCCCAGAAGATTTCATCACTAACGGTTTTCAAGTAGTGGAAACACTAATCTGCTAATGAAAAAGTTAGCTTCACAGTGGTTAGCTGATTAGCAGAATCCTGGGAAACACTGGGAAACAATCATATTCTTTTCATGAGGATCCTTTATTATTCTCATTATGATAGTACCCAGAGACTAACTGAAGATCCTATCAGACTCATTGATGATCCAGTTACACTGTCACCCTGAAGATCTATACAGATTATGGCACTAAGATTCAATGAGATTCACTCACAAAATAGTCAGATTTTCACACAGATGATTCAATCAGATTCTCACACCAACATTCCCGTCACATTCTCACACAGAAGACCCTCTTGGATTCTTACACTGAGGATCATCTGAGGATATAATCACATTTTCACACGCTCACATTTTTAAGTGAACAAACAACAAAGAAACATTAATTGTACCAAAATACTCTTTGTAGCAGTGCTATTATGTATTTTTCTCCACAGTTGAAGTCAAGGGTAGATGCCACAGCACAGAACCTCTTCCAAGACATGACACTAAGGACAAGAGCAACCACAGCACTGACGCCAGGTGGGACAGCAAGGACAAGATCAGCCACAGCACTGACACCAGGCGGGACAGCAAGGACAAGATCAGCCACGGCACTGACGCCAGGCGGGACAGCAAGGACAAGATCAGCCACGGCACTGACGCCAGGCGGGACAGCAAGGACAAGATCAGCCACAGCACTGACGCCAGGCGGGACAGCAAGGACAAGAACAACCACAGCACTGAAGCCCGGCGGGACAGCAAGGACAGGAGCAGTCACAGCACTGACGCCAGGTGGGATAGCAAGGACAGCAAAGATAAGATCGGACATAGCACTGAAGCCAGACGGGACAGCAAGGACAAGATCAGCCACAGCACTAAACCCCAGCGGGACAGCAAGGACAAGATCAGCCACGGCACTGACAGCAGGCGGGACAGCAGGGACAGGAACAGCCACAGTATGGAGGCCTTACCCAGGTGTGACAGCAAGGACAAGAACAGCCTTGGCACTGACTCCATAAATGACGGCAAAGATAGCAGCTGTCATGGCACAGACTCTAAACATGACAGCAAGGACAAGAGCTGTCATAGCCTGGGGGGTTTGTCCAGGCCAGACAGCAAGGAGAGGGCCAGTCATAATGGAGGAAGTATGGACAACTCTAGAACCCATGAATGGGATGGGGTGCCTGAGCAACCAGCCCCTGCCACGCCCTCTCGACTAGGAAAAACTTCTGTCAGTCCCACACACATGCTAGGGAGCAGCAGCTCAGGTGAGAACAGGATTATAGTTTTTTACTCTGATGCAGCTTTATGGAAACCGTCTTCTAGACCAACGTTTCTCAACCCGGTCCTCTGGGACCCCCCAGACACTCCACATTTCTGCTCCCTCCCAACTATTATGTGTCTGGCAGGGAGCTGTGAAGGAGCAAAGATCTGGGAACCATCTGGGGGTCCCCGAGGACCAGATTAAAAAAACTGTTATATATTCTACTCTCATTTTAGAAAAGATTATATCATAGATTGTATCATATAGATGATATCATGATATTCATATTAATCCCTCAATACTGCAACTGATATATGAACTACAGCTGTAGTAAAAGTCTGCAAACATTTGCATGCTTACTGAATAGTTTGTTTAAAAATTCACCACATAATCTGGAAAAAGCATGTGAAACTTTATAATTTGCAACTGGTAGAACCTTTAGCAGTAATAACCTCAATCAAACACTTCCTTTACTTGCTGATCAAATTAGGGTGACCAGATAATCCACATCAGGGAGTACAGGAGTCTCCAATAATCATGCATGTGTCACTAATGTTAATGTGAAACAGCTGGATGTGTCTTTCAATCAAGGAAACAAAGCAAACTATTTGGCTATGCACCGAAGCTCTGACCCTGGAGTGCCAGTGTCCAGTAGGTTTTCCATAATACCTGAAGAGTTACTATCTGCCTGAGATCAGATGTGGTTCATCAGAGACCAGGTAGGACAGAAAACCCGCTGGATACCGGCACTCCAGGATCAGGGCCGCCTACCGCTGCCCTAGATCAAGCCGAAACAGTGGTTAGTGGCTGGTTCGGTATATTCCTCTATACAGACGTGTTTCAGTGTACTGGTACTTTGGGATGTTCTGCATGCACAGTTTGGTCATGATACCGTATATTAGTACCAATATGACAGAAGGCAGCATAAAGGCGCATTGATTCTGCAATGGCTTCAGGCTGTCAAGTCAACGATGCGCTAAAGCACGCCCCAAACCAGCATTCTCATCACGCTGTCACAGTTGGGTTTCTTCTACCAAACATAACCTAGTGCATTTTGCAATAAGCTCAGTTTTTGTCACATCTGCCACAGAATTTTGTTCCAGTAATGTTGCGGAACATCTAGGTATCCTTTTGAAACCTGAGACAGACAGCAAAGCTTTTTGGAGAACATGGGTTTAACTCACCATATCTCCCATGATCACCACTCTTACTCAGTGTTATATAGTGTAAGACACTAAACAATAATAGGAGACTCCTATAAATTTGTGTATATCTGTTACCCTAGGGTGCTTTGGCACAATTTTGAAAATTAGGATTGTGCTCTTGCAGCGATCGTTGCAGGACTCATGCTCCTAGGGGGCAGAGCTAAAATAATAAATTTGTATACTATCTCGCTGTGGATTGACAGAGGCCCAATCTTCTCAAAAGCTTTTGTAGCCCAATCCTGCCTAATGAATCTCAGCATATCTTCTTCTGAGACCCCCTGAAAGCTCTTCACTCTAATCATGAATCATATCACCAGCTCTCAGCTGTGAAAGGCAGCATTTATTTCATGGCCAGCCTTTGAAGGCTTTTATGTAGGCCCCTCAAATACCACCTCCCCACCTGACTCCAATCACTCACTCCACAGACGTCAACAGCCTGCAATTTCACATACTGTTTTGGACCATGAATATTTCAACAAAATAAATATGACAAAGTATAATTGTGTGATTTTTGTTTGATTATCAGGGATGTTGTGCAAACCAGATTTGTGGGTAGGCACCATTTTAAAACGAGACACAAGGCATAAAAATACACATAAGCAGTATTTATCTTCTTGCCACTGAGATGTGACAATGTGACATCTTGTTGATGATATGTAGAGTTATTGGTAGAATACAGGAATGATGAGGGATGGGGGAGGGGATTAAGCGATGCAATCTGACAGAGGAAACTCCCTCATTGGCCTGATTACCCTGACTGCAAGTTTACTACAAATTTAACTACGTGTTATTCACAGTCAGTTTAGGTAAGTTATTTTTGACTGAATAATTAGCTTATATCTTGCTTTTTATAAAATATTGGGTAGGCATGTGCCTACCTAAATTGATTGACACAATGCATCTGTTATCTATTATTAGACCTTAAATGAATATTAGACCACATTTTAGGAACAAGTAATGCATAAATGCAAACAATTACAACCTCTAAACCAGACTATATGACTGTATTGTGCAGAACTGTGTGTTAGCAATGCTCCTTTTGCATAATACACTCCAAATGATTGGAATACACTGGGCTATATCTGTTACACTGCATTATATATTTCATTTTTTGTGATGCTGTTTGTAATGAAGCACATCTTTTCAAGGGCCATTTATGTGGTAAAACATAACAAAGGACAAATGTGTGTTTATCAGTTTAAATGTGTTAGGCCGCAACCGGGTCCTCGGGGACCCCCATACAGACCATGTTTTTGGTCCCTTCCAACTCTCTGCCAGATTTGCTCCCTCCGAAATGTGGATCTGGGGATCTCTGAGGACTGGGTTGAGAAACACTGTGCTAGGCGATCATTTCAAGGTGCTATAATGGGGAGTGTTGATACACTGGCTGTTCTGCAAACCTAATATGGGGGTTAGATTGACTATGCCACCCTGACTATGGAGAGGACACAGACAGAATATCCTGGGCCAACCTGGGCTCTCTCTCTCTACAGAAACGAAGCTCATTTCTAGGCTGGGCCGCTCTGCCTCCACGCCAGGCGTATCACTCCCCACAGGGACGCCCCAACGCCAGGTCCCAGAGCCGCATAGCCAGGTATCCCTGTCTCCTCTATGTGCTGTCTTACCAGTTGGTCTCCCACCCCTGTGAGCCCATGTGTCAGTCCTCAGCGTCCAAGTTCCTCCCTGTGTGTTGCCAGCATTTGCCGCCTGTGTCCCACAGCACACAACCAGCAAACTTTCTTTAATGCAAATTATAATCTCAGTCCTTCCCCAATTCAGGGATTCAGGTGCTTCCCCAGAGTTTGCCCTAGGTCAATGGAACTGTCACCCAAAGAAATACCACCCATTTTTCTCACTGACTGGTGATGCAACGCAGTTAAAATTCTGCCTTGCAATCAAAGAGAATACACAACCTTATTACATTCCATCATCTTCTGCTCAGCACTTTACTCCTACTTCTCCACAAAACTTTATAAAAAATAAAATTAAGCCTTACTAAGCACCTTACTTTTGACACCATCGTGTCTTTTCACAGCGTGTGGCCTTGGAAACAGAATAGTCTGAGTCGCAGCGTATGCGGTCAAAAACAATCCCAGACAAATTCATAGATGATATCTATTATACATAATGTTGTCCTTGACTGGTGGAAGGTATCCTTACGGATACAGGCCCCACACGTGCACAGTAAAAGCAGTACGGCACACAGTGCCAAAAGCTGCTGACACATTATAGTCTAAGACACATTGGTATACCAAATCAAAGATCCCCTGAACAGTCATAAATACATTATGCAGTGTGCAGGAGACCATCTCTGTGTCCTGTTTTACTGTTCCGTGAGATTTGTGACTTCCTGTGTTTCCCTGAAGCATGTCTTCCTCACTACTGTACCATCTATATCTTTTACTGAGAAGTCACAGCTGTACAAAAGCACGAACAAACAGCTGTTAATTCACTAAGCTCCTACTCCATAAGTCAGACTTCAGGGTACCAGCCCAGCCCTGCCTTGGGCTCATGGGGATATCAATGCTATGTACCCTCAGCAGGTGCCATCATTACCATGGGCGTGCAGGGACAGCACCATGCTGGAGACCATAGAGAGGAAACGTGTCCTGTGCAGGGAGATCCGGGCTCGACAGCGGCCCGACAAGAGCCTCAGCAAGCAGGAGAGTCTGCCCGTGTTGCCCAGCTGGAAGAAGAGCGCTGGGGCCAAGACGTGCAGCCCACCGCCATACTCGGCTCATACCACTGTCTTCTGGGACACTGCCATCTGAGGCCTGGCCCCGTCCTAGGAATGACATGTACATGGCGGCAGCCAATCAGGGTGATGAAATAGCCCATGGTGCATATTAGCATAACTGATTAGTTAAGTCATCATATCTTCTTTTTATCGTTTATATCACTTTTCCTACTTGATTTAATAATTGAATAGTACCGCCATCTATTTTCAAACTGTCTAGATTAATCCCATCGTAGCGTTTTTAAACTGGTTTCGGTGTTTATGTTCGGCTCGGTCAGCCTGTTGCTGTCTTTCTTAGCAGATGTCAGATTCAGCAAGTCCTACTACCAGAGCTGAGAACTATTTCAGGTGGATATGTTTTGTAATCTGGGGTGGGGTCAGCAGCAGAGACGGTGGACTGAGTCAGGACCCTACGAAGACGTCCCTGGAGACGTCTTCACCATGGCTGTGGGGCACTCTGCTTTAAACACTTGACACACTCCGCTCGTCACGGGTCATGCACCTTGCTGTCCGACTGGCAGCATGGAGGGGTAGAGAGAAGGAGAGTCTAGAACAGGTTACATAAAATATATGTAAATTGTATGTAAATTGTATGTACATTCCTTTGGCAATAATTGTGAGCACTGTTCATGGTAATAAAGCACCTTGGAGTGTTAGAGGTAGCAGAGAAGCTTTTGACACAGAAGGCATAGAACGTTTCCTCTAGAAGAAAAATCATATTTTCCATTAATCTGCCACTGTCTTTACTAGCAGTTAAAGTGTTTCAAGTATTACCCAGCATGCACTTTGTTAGTGGCAATAAATATGACACCACCTGGCCTTATTAATTTCCCGCAGTGAGGCCAGAGGTCCCTGGAAAACTGAGAAACATATCAGTTATGAGGCCCCAAAGAGAATATATGCCCGTTGTTAAATATAGGACCAGCGATCTGTTATAGAGAACTCAGTTGATTGATCAACTTCCTTTATAAGTTAGTTATAATTTCAAAATGATATTTAGTTGGTGTTGGACATCATGTTATTGCCAAATTACTGGCTGTAACTTGCGAAAGCGGCAACATGTAGAACAAATATGTGTTGTGATGTGTGTTTGCCGGTGATGGGCTGCCATACTGGCTGGGTGTTTATGTATAAGCCGTAGAACTCTCCTGTAAATCAAGGCTGTGTGACAACTCCTGCACCTGTTATTCCCAGAAAAATACCAGTTCCCCTTTCTGACTCTTGTGACTGAAACTCGTTTGCGTTGCCTTGGAGACCGGGGTTCACTGTGACTAAAAGCTTAGAGTCCCTTTGGGGTTAAAGGTCTCTATAACTGGTGAGACTAGGAGCAGCTTAGTGCTGCTCTATTACCATATATCTGTGTCGAAGTTGAGGTCCTCTTAGCATAAAAGAGCCTGTGGTGATTTCAACTAGAGCTCTGTCTCTAACTCCATGCAGTGGTACCTCCAGCTGACAGGGGGCCCCCTACCTGTGTTGGTTTTAGGGAGTGCTGTACACAGTTCACTTAAAACATAATACTTTGTTGCATACAGTCACATTCACTGTCTGCTTTTGGGGTGAATTGTTAAATATGATGATGTTCAGCATATTTTTTTGTGAAGTACAGAATTCCTAGATCCTCAGTAATGTCACAGGTCTGGTCTTATTGCACTGTGTGTTCTATTTTTATGTTATGAATTATGTGAGGAAAAGTATGCTTATTGTAGGACTGTTTCTGAGTAATGACAGAGTTTAATGGAATAAAGTATGCACTAAATTTCACTGCAAGCAATTGCAGAAACACGCTTGCCTCTTGTATTTGAGTCTACATTGAGTGTGGCCCGCGACTCCTACAAATTATATTTTAGGTTTTGAATATGTCAGCTGTAGGGCTTTTACCCCTCATTTCTACTCTGAAATTTGATTCTAAAGATGGATCTGTAAATAATACATTGTAAACAGTGCAAAAATGACCAGTTTATTGCCCTCAATTTAGAAGGATTATATATAGATGCACAAACGCACACACATACATACACAAATTCTATTCAAATTAACTTCAATCAACTACATGTTGTTGGAACAAGAACAATGTATTCTGGCCCTGTTGCACCCCCATCTAATCTCTGCTCCTGGCAGACTCTCAGCCTCTACAATCTCCAGCCCCTGTATGCACTCTCCCCACCACTCCAAAAAAATCTTTGTTAAAAACCCAGCTTTGTGTGACTTCTCTCAGTGTACTCAGGTTCACCAGACCGGCCTGCGATTTGTCCCAAGATGAAATAGGCCTCAGATAATCATCTATTAAATGTTCCTGGGAAGTTTCAGACACATCTACGAAGTACCTTTAGAGTTCAGACTGTGTTCAGAATGTCTCTTGCAGCTTACCTTCCTTTGCTACTACCCAGCGCTGTTGCCTCAGTTTTCCTGCAGTTCATCTTAAAAGAAAAAAAACCAGGTATAGATCTTCATCCAAATAAAACGCTTTTGTGAATCCATTAAATACTTTCTGAGATCATAAGGTAACCTTTTGCAGTCAGCCTTCCCGTTGCTGCTACAAAGTGGCATTGCTTCAGTTTTGGTGTGATTTTTCTCAAAATTTTATCCGATCCAGATATTCAGCCACACAGTTTGAAAAAGTTGAACCAAAAACTTTTTCAGTTATCCCGCTAACAACACCAAGTGTCTGTGATTGCCCCTCTCATTGCTATCACTAAGCATCACTGCTTCAATTTTGGAGTGATTAGTCTCAAAATGTAATCAATTTCAGATCTTTATTGCATACTGCAAAGTTGAAAAACATTCATCAAATACTTTTTAAGTTATTGTGATGAAGAGTAAGTGTCTGCAGTGACAGCAGACCAGTCACAAAACCATACCAATTCCCCATCCAGGGAATACAATCGTAATGTTTTTTAAAAAAAATGGTGTCCCGGATTACATAAGCAATTCAATGTATTACCCAGATTTTCCTTTGTCAGCTAAAAAAACAGCCATAACCTGACAATACACATACAGTGGTACCTTGGAACACAAACTCAATTCGTTTTTGAAGGCTGGTCGATTTGGTTCAGGTCCAAGTGAAATTTCCCAATAACAAATAATGCAAGTGAATTTAATCTGTTCCAGACGCCTAAACGATTTAAACCTACCTACCTACCTAATTAATGATAAAAAAGCTTTTACAATCTATATGCAACTAATACACACACAGAAAAGCACACATACAAAAGCAATAAGCATGAAATAAATTTATGAGCACTTTGGCTGTACTGAGGTGAGCTGGTGGCAAACTGGAAGTAGCAGGTGCAGAGAAGGAGGGGTGGAGGAGTTAATGTTTGGAAGGGGAGACGTGTCTGTTTTGTTTTGTCATGTTCTGAGTTTTTGATTGATTTGCAGCTAGATATTTCTCAACCAACCTGTTCAAGGTCCAAATTGGTACACCCATACAAGTTTTAGCAGGAACAGTCAAGTTTAAAGATTTTGCTTGAGGTATAAGTAAAAAAAACGATTGTCGGACCTGTTCGATGTCTGAGTTGGTTGGTTTGAGCTCCAAGGTTCTACTGTATAATGCAAAAATACACCTTAAGCTTTAGCTATGTATAATGCGGTGAAATTTAATGTGGTCAGTTACTTGATGCAGGCCTGATCAGCGCTGGCATGTGTTGTGACAAAATACAATGGCCGCTTCACTCAATGGGGATTTAAAACTATAAATAGTCTGATAAGTAGCAAAGGTTCCAGTGATGAGGAGTGTTGGGCATTAGCACGTATCAATGAATTTCTGTCGCTCAATGGACTTAGCAAATTTCCTAAAGGAAACACCAAGCTAGCCAAGTTATCGGGCCACCCTAGTGTTGCTGGTGAGAACTGTCATAAAATTTTGCTTTAAAGTTTCACAAGCTATCTTCAGATAGTATGCAATTAGGGTTACCACCTAATCCATATAAGGGAGGACACTTTGAGCTTTAGGACACGATTTTTGAACTACCATTTCAATCAAACGGACCAGAATTTCATTTAAGCACTGAGTTCTTGCTGTGTGCTGATTGGTCAGTCTCCTATAATCATGCATATGACACTAATGTTACTGTGAAACAGTTGGATGAGTCTTGAATCTAGGAAACAAACCAGTCAAAGCACAAGAAGAACCAAACTATGTAACCAAGTGCAGGAGACTTTCAGTTTTAAAGTAGTTTATAAGCCACTGTGCCTGAGATTTCCTTGGTTGCCGGTTCAAGCCCAGCTTTGGCAGAATAGTCACGTCTGTGGGCCCTTGAGAGAGGCCCTAAACCCCCAGCTCCATGGGCGCCGCTGCAGGTGGCTGCCCTTCGCTGCCCTTCGCTGCCCCATGGTGCCAAGCTTGTTGTCACCTACATGTGTGTCTGTGTGTCATGGAGAGCAAGATGGGACAGGCGAAAAGAGAATTTCACCACAGGGATCAATCAAGTGTCATTATTATTATTATTGTTGTTATTCAAAGCTGAAGTAGCTCACAGTGTCCTCCCTGATATGGATTAGGCGGTAACTGAATATGCAATGATTGCTTTGCTAGTGGGATCCCTTTATCAAGCTGATAAATTAAAAGTCAGACTCAAACACAAATCTGGAAATTAGAAGCTCAAACCCTTCTGCTTACTCCATCTGTCTTCTTCTGGTCCGGGGGGGGGGGGGGGGGGGGGGGGGGGGGGGGGGGGGGGGGCGGGGGGGGGG
>JAODKC010000047.1:13913641-13946987 GCA_026777985.1 Mormyrops attenuatus | reverse complement strand
CACCAAAAAAAAAACTGGAAATTAACACCCCAAACCCCTCCTGGTACCCCATCTGGCCTCTTCTGGTCCCACCCCCCCCCCCCCCCCCGACCTTTCACCTTCCCTGATGATTGGCTGATTTGTTAATGTGAAAAAATACAAATACCAGGTAATTTTACACAGCATGTTCATGAAATGTTCTACAGGGGGTGACAGTTACAGGTACTCAGATAGATCTAGCCCAGCTAACAGGGAACATTCCCAGAACTTTAGGTCTTCTTAAAGTTGCCAGAAAAGGTTCTTACTGTAACGTTAATGTAAGGTTATTTCCACGTTTTACATTTTAACGCAGGATCTGCCAATATTAGCAGGATAACTTTATTGCCTGAACATCTTTTCACCATAATTAATGTTGAAAAGTATTGTTTTATAATAAGACTATTATTTTATAAAGGTGCAATCGTATATATTGCAAATGTACTATCCAGCCTTGGACCCATGACCTTAGAGGTGTAAGATGGCAGTACTCTTCACTGCTCTACCAAGCCCGTCATTTCTTACCTTAATCACAATGCTTGGTAAACATAAAGTTGTTAGCTGGGAAACAACTATACAAATGAATAAGCTGGGTGGAAAGCTGAATTAAACAAGAGCGTTCATTGATAACGGATCAGTGCTTCAAAACATATTATTTGCATGTAATTGAGTGTGAGTGACATTTTATGTGAGAGAAGTCATTTCTGTCGATATACCGAAAAAGGGAAAATATTATTCTGTTAAATGCCTAATTGTCCTTAGTCTGAATTGTTACTTTGAGTATGGCGCCCCCTGGCGTCATGCTATTATCCATAATATTATAATAACAGACTGCTGAGGTGCTTTGTTAATTTTGATATCAGGCCAAAATCAGTTAAGGTCCTTTCTTATTTTCATTTACACCAACACTGACACATGGTGAAAACACAATATTACTGCCTACAATCAGTACTGACTTACAGAGCAGACAGAAGCACCATGTTGGTTAGTCATCAGTCAAGACCAATGGGCTGTAGAAAGGCATGTAACATGCAACGATAAATCATGACACAAACCTGACAACTGCTTTCACAAATGTTCATAAATGGTTATTAAGCAAAGGAAGTTTATTAACCTTTGTGATTTTTAAATAAAGGAATATTTTAGTTAATAGGGTTATATTTTAGTCCAAAATTTACAAATGTTTGTAAATACATATTATTAGAAAAAGTTATTTTTAATTTAACAAAAGGAATACTGATGTTGATAAAGAATGAGAAAATGTTGCATTTTTTTGATAATAAATGATGATTAGTATTATTATTTTAATCATAGGAAAATCACATTGTGAATCCAATATCATGAATTGAACCAAATTGTGAAATGGGTGAATCTTTACATGCCTTGAAGTTGTCACATACAATTACACAGATGGTGATTAAGTAATTAACAAATAAGGGGACAGTCTGCAAGAATCACAAGAACTTTCAGCCAATAGTCAAGTCTGTTTCTATCAGGCCGTTGTATTATGCGTTTCAGCCAATAAGTAGCCTGTTTACTGAAGTGGCACCTACATCATGTGATACTTTCAGCCAGTAGGTCTAAATGAAGAAGAGCATGACTCCTTAATGCAGACATTGCACCGGCTGGCTCGTTGACGCTGTTGCCACTCCTCCATGAGTATAGCTGATGGGGCGGAGATGAACTGCTGAGCTATATCCACACCAGCAAGCCAGAAGCTGTAAAGTTTAGAAAAATAGTGGCAGGTTCCCCGTGGACCCTGGCATTCAATGACCGGTTGGCTGAGGAAGTCCTTCAGGCAGCTACCCGAGGAGGCCAAGGATGGACCACCCCCCGCATCACCAGCCCCCGTGTGCTGCAGAAGAGATACCATCCACTGAGAGTTTACTCAATCATACAGATACAAACAATCACCTACAGAGCCACTATCGCAGGTATAAGCAAACAGACACAAGGTCACACTTATTCATACTCTGAGACAGAAATTAAGCAGACGATTGTTTTTCAACTCAAAAGCAGATGAAAACAAAACAAAATACACTATCACATATACTGATATTCACATAGAAGTATAACATTAAAGCAGGACTGTCCTATCCAGATGCCATTTCCTTCACCAGGATGTAGGACTATCCGATTCAGGTTAGCTTCCTTTCTCACCATAAGAAAGGAGTATCCCATCCACAGACTCCTCCAGCCTTTGGGGCAGAGCGGTGTGGACATGTCCTGGCTGTGAACGGCGACAGCAGGAGACTGAGCCTCACACACCACGCAGCGGCTTATGTAGTTCACAATCTCGGGGCCTGACACCGGCATCATGGCCACGGGCGTGGCGGATGCCAGCCAGTAGGATTTGTCGTTGCGGCTGGCATAGCCGCACGTAGCAGCGTCGCAGTAAACAAATGGCATGGTGCTGAATACTCTTAAACACGACCCAACTTTGCCTGGAAAAGACCAGCTTGACTTTACCACCAAGTATCATCTCATCCCATTTCCACACCAATCCACAGAACTAGAGTTCATCTGGAGTTCAAGTTCGTGGTAGAGCCTCCCTTGACAGACTGGTTTATGTAGAAGAGCAAGAAACAAAGACCCTTAATGAAAGGTACCAATAAGACCACATATACCCTGCACAAAATAGGGTTACCAGTTCCCACCCACACCCAGGACCAAGGCCTGTTCACCAGCAGGCACTAGGGGTCAAAGCACGCAAGCCTCTCCACCACACTTAATTGATGCCTCATGGAAATATGTTCACATGTATATGAGTATAGAAGTACATACCTAGGTCCTGTAAGTGCGCTTTCTCCTGACGCTCGAACTGGAGCAGACTGTAGCCACTCCAGAGAGGGGCCAATCCTAGTGGACAGACTGGAACTGCATTTGATTGGCTGTGTATCACCAGTGGATAACTAGAGTAATAATTCCTACAAGGCCCCGGTGGCCCTGGTTCTCCCAGGGAACCAGGAGGACCTGTGAGAGAGAGAGACACAAGACACCATTAATAAAAGAAATAATATGCAAGGAGAGAAATGAGACGGAGTAGTACACAGTAACAGACTAAGAAGCACTGGTAGGAAATGAGGACCCAGAGAGAACATTCTCAACCTTCTAAGTCTTCTTACCCTGTAGACCAATAGTGCCTTGATCCCCCGGAACACCCATGCCACCTGGAACTCCTGGGGGCCCAGAGGGTCCGTCTGGCCCTGGGAGCCCTAATCGCCCTGGTTCACCCTTTCTTCCTGGAAAAACAAACACATTACCACAAACATAGCATTTAATGCACATATTGGGTACAGTGAGTCCCCAGGTTAAGAACATCCAACTTATGGACTACTTGAAAACATTGTGCGGCTTCGGAGAATTGTCATGATTAATGTTACCATAATGTTACTTCATGAATGCCCCCTCTGGTATGCCAGACATCCGTGGCACAGGAGTAATTGTCAACCTTTAATCGTGATATTTCTCCTTTTTTCTCTGTTTGGTTTTTTACAGTACTGTATACCTATACACATACACACACAGATTCTCTCTTCAGTACAATACTGTATTTAATTATTATTATTATTATTATTATTATTATTATTATTATTATTAAAGTTAAATATATACTCTGTACTAAGACAAACATTTCACTGCCTGACGATGAAGAACTATATGTACCCATTGCAGCTTACCTACAAATTCCACTTAAAGACAGACTTAGGATCTCATAACCTGGGGAGTGCCTGCATGAGGTCCCGCTTCACTTGTGTAATCAGAGCTATCCTTACCCTGTGTTCCATGGTTTCCTGGTAAGCCAGGAGGACCTGGGGGACCTGGAGGACCTATAGGCCCTGGGTCCCCTGGGGGCCCTTTGTGTGGGAATGGAGAGGGTCCAGGGGGACCTGAAGATCAGAGATTCATATTTCACTCCATCACTTTTTTGTGGAATTTTGATATATACTAATGCTCATGCTGGTGGCCACAACATGTCTGTTCCTGGTTTCAGTGATTTGTTGGCCACAGTGTCACACTCACCTCTTTCTCCAGCCATTCCTTTGTCTCCCTTGAGTCCTGGGAGCGCAGGTTGTCCTGTGGGGCCAGGTGGACCCCGATCACCCATTATCCCATGCGGCCCTCTATCACCTGGCAAAGACAGCCATGGTCATACAGTAATGCATGAGCATCAGGAACATGCAACATGACCCATGCAGATGAATAAATCTCAGATCTTACCTTTGAGACCTGGCAAACCTGGGTCCCCAAGGGGTCCAGGAAGACCGGGGGGGCCTGCATTTCCTTTCAGCCCTGGACACCCTGATTGCCCAGGGTTCCCTGGGTCACCTGGGAATGAGTATGTTGGACCTGGAAGTCCAATTTCACCCGGTGGTCCTGAAGCCCACAGACACATGAAGTACAAAATGAGGTGATTTTACTATCTTCCATCACTCAGTTTTACACACAGCTCACCTGGCCACCCATTTGCACCAGGTAATCCCAAATCTCCGGGTGGCCCAGGGATGCCAATCCAGCAGTCCTTTCCTTTTGCACCAGAGAGCCCAAGCTGCCCTGGAAGACCTGAAAAACAAAAGCATACAATGGGCCTTTATTCCACCGTAACACCATGACCATTGTTTTCACCACTAGAGCCTTGCTGTGGTATCACTCTCTACACATGTGGAATCTTGATCCTGCTTATATCCAAGTAGTGTTTCTAAACCTGGTCCTCAGGGACCCCTAGATGGTCCACATTTTTGCTCCCTGCCAACTCCCTGCCAGACAGTCCCCATTACAAAATAATAATCGCCTAATGTAGTGCTTCTCAAGCCAGTTTTAGAAGACCAGATGGTCCATGTTTTTCTGGACTGTCATGAACTTACAGGAACATTATACCTGTAACTCACTGCATTAAATGTTGGCTGTCTACCAGAGAGCTGGGAGGGAGAAAAAATGTGGACTATCTGGGGGTCCCGATAGGCAGCAATGAGGGAGCAAAAACATGGACTGCCTGGAGGTCCCTGAGGATTGGGTTGAGAAATAAGGCTTTAAAGCACTTATATGTAACGTGATAGTGCCTTATTTCTGTATGTAAATTGATAGGAGCTTATTTTTGTGTGTAAAGTGGCACATGGCAATAGCTCACTAAATCTGTGTATTATGATGGATCATCCTCATGAGTTAATTTTCAAATCCTTCATACCTGGCTGTCCATATGGGCCCCGGTGGCCTTTTGAGCCTTGATACGCAGGCCCCGGAGGCCCCTGTCTGCCTATAGATCCCTTGACACCTGGGGATCCTGGGGGCTCTGGAGGACCTGGCATATTTGAACGTAGAAGTTTGAAGCATGCATCTCCATGTCCAATGCGATCCATCCATTCATTTTCTACATCTATGGTTTTTGCATCATGTGTAATGAATGCATGTAGAGTAAGTTTTCCATGTCAGTGACCGTTTATCATATGTGAGGTATGTCTGAATCTGCACTTCCACATACGTACCTCTTGTTCCCTTTTCACCCTTCTGTCCCTTCAAACCATCCAGCCCAGGCAGACCCATGGTTCCTGGTGCACCTGACCAACAATCACACTCATATGTGACATGTCAACCCTTGTTATGCGATACAACCACAAATAAGATTAGTCACTTTTCTGGCAAATAAAAGTAGCCAGGCACTGTGTGTTTTACTTAGTATTGGCTCTAAAATAGTAAATGAAATTGCACTTAAGTTTAGAAGCACTAATGTTTTAGTTACACTATGCCATGTAAAAGTAAATATGAAGTCATTTTACTTATAATAAAGCCAACAAATCACCTGTATCACCCGCCTGTCCAGGAAATCCCTTAGGTCCAGGACATCCAGGGGGTCCTACTGGACCTTGAGGCCCAGGATTACCAGGTGGACCTTCTTGACCAAAAGAACCTGAAAACAAGCATATACATTTAAGCCTACATCACAAAGAGAGAGATAGAACTGAAGCTGAAGGAGAGCCGCCCCACCTGGAAAGCCAGGAGGTCCTGCAGGTCCGGGAAGACCCGGGGGTCCAGTTAACCCCGGAGCACCTGGCCAACCTGGGTCACCTGTATCGCCTGGTTCAACTGCTGTGGTGAGAGTACAGGCAGCAACCTGCATTTAAGCAGCTCTGGGGTGTCTTTCAGATAAACACAGCTAGACATAATCATCTCAGGTGAGTATTTAAAGCCACCTGTCTAATAATGTCCAAAATGAAAAGTACTTACCAGGATGATCTGCAAATATTCCTTATGCAGATGTGAGGATTTTGGTGAGGGATACAATATTCACACACACCACAAGAACAGAAGTGTAAACGGTTATCCTCATCTGACAAATCACACCCGAACTTGCTCATTGTTAGTAAAGCCAATAGGTTCCAAGAAGGTAGTGACTACCCATCATCTGAGAAGCTAATCTCCATCCATTAAAATTTAGGTATCTCACCACATCCATGTCCGTCATCTCCCGGGACACCTTTTTCTCCAGATGGCCCTGGAATACCTATAGATTCTCCAATATCACCTGTCCAAAGACACATTTAGAAGTTACTAACTACTAACACATTCCTTGTCACCTCTCTGACATACTTTACCTGTCACACCTGTGATTGTCTCACCTTTCATACCTACAAGTCCTGGAATTCCAGGGCTGCCAGGAGGTCCATGGAACCCTGGATCACCCTGTTACCAAGCATCAAAAAGAGCGTGAGTGAGGGCAAGTGTGCCGACTGTCTGCTCTATGGAAACTGTCCTAATCCAAGCACTTTGCCACACCCTGTCTGCCACGTCCACCTGACCCTGCTGTCTCCTCCCTGGCATTGCCCTAACAAACCATGCCTGATGTTTGTTTGTCTTACCTGTCATTCCTGCCCTTTTGTTAATCACTCCCAGCTGCCTCTTGTTAGCTCCCTCATCAGTCTTGTATATAAGTGCTTCCCCAATCCAGTCATTGATGTCAATCCCTCATGTTCCCTGTGGCACCCCTCACTCTCTCCTTCTGTTTTGATCCCTCGAGAATGTGTTTATTTGAAGTTTTTGTTCTTTTGAGTCTAATAAAACACCCTGTTGTTCCACTACAACGCCTGCCCCAGGTTCTTCGTCTCTCATGTCATGACACAATTATTTTTTATAAGATGCTGAGCTAAAACAAACCACCATGTTTCATGTCTATGACTTGCTCAGGATTGTTATTTTATCACTAATTATATTTATTTGCAATTTAACATTTTTAAACATATGCATACAAAAGCTTCAGATATACAGTACAGTATGTCTATCACACAAGGCTTGCATGAGCATTTATACTGCAGTGCACATGATAGCATCTATACTGCAATACACATGATGGGGTGATAGGAAGTTATCATTAGCAAAAGAGCTATCAATGATACTCTGGGCTGTAACATCTAAACTGCAAACAATAATATCTAAGCATCAGTGCAGAATATTGTACAGACACATAATTAATGGATATTAGCCTGGATTCATTAAGGGCAGTAGGAACCGCACCTGATCACCAGGGATTCCCGGGAATCCCATGATGCCGGTTGAGCCACGGGAACCAGGATAGCCTTTTGGGCCTACTGATCCCGGTGACCCTGGCAAACCCAGGGGTCCCTTCACCGTGCCAGGAGGTCCCAGTGGTCCAGGATCACCAGGTCGTCCTTTGTACCCAGCCATACCTTTCTCTCCTGAGGTAAACATGTGCATGTACACACAATCACCCTGTCATCAATTTTAACCAACATGCAGCAGTAGTCTGCTCAGTGATAAAACTGTTTTCAATGTAGGGCACTTCTGGTCACCGTAAAGGCCTAGCCGCTTTCTATCCTCAAATGCTCTTTACCTCTGGGTCCTGGAAGTCCGTTTGGGCCACGGGGACCCTGGTCTCCCTTGTTCCCTTTAGTCACAGAGCCAGGATTCCCTCTACGGCCCTTGCTACCTGGGGAAACAGAGACAGTGATGGATTAACTACTACTAAAAGAGAATGAAATAGACAGCACAAAACAGAGAGATTGAGACTCAGTACATTGATGCACACGCTAACAAAGCATGGATACTAAGTCTGACTGTAGTGTGTGATTTTATACATTGTGACTGCAAAAGGTTAACTATGCTAAAGCTACCTTTTAGTCCTTTGAGTCCATGTCCACCAGGGGGCCCAGGGCAGCCACTGACTCCATTATCTCCCTTCCTTCCAGGAGGACCAGATGGGCCAGGGAGCCCTGGGTAGCCATGTGAACTTTTTTTGCCAGGGGGCCCATGGACACCTGCAGAAGTTCACATTTGATCTGATTACTGATACCTGTGTGCCAGGTGACTGCATCACCACTGCGTTGCTAAACAACATCACAATGGCACAGGTGTGCCATCCTAACTCAATATGACCTCTTACCTTTCTGCCCAGGTACACCAGGCCTACCGCTGTCTCCACGTTGACCCATGGATCCTGGAGCTCCAGGGTCTCCAGGGAGCCCAGGTGGGCCAGGTGGTCCAGGAGGGCCCTTTGAGCCACCAACTGCCAGTCCAGCACTTCCCACCTCACCTTTCTCACCTTGAGAGCCTTAGAAACAGAGCACCATCAGTACAACCAAGGAGACAGCAAATCGCCATTGTAACACATTGTAACATTGTACACTTGAGAGGGAATATCTGTGCACCTTACCTGGAGGGCCCTGGGAACCATTATAGCCTGGTGGTCCTGGCTGACCGGGGTGTCCATAACACAGTGTCCCGCCTGTGGGCCCCGGGGGGCCTGGCTCTCCTTGGTCACCTTGTACACCTTTGTGCCCCTGTGCTCCAGGAGGCCCTCCTGGCCCTGTGGACACAATGCAAGAGTAAGGCAAAAAATATAATAACTTATACACAGACACATATACACGAGATTCAAGTACTGAACCACACATTGTTAAGCATCCACCACATCCAAGGAATTCCAATCGTGATGTAATAAATGATACCTGAAAACATCAGAACATTGTTCAAAAATAGATGAAAGACTTTAGAAACAAATCTTAAAAAGGTAAAGGTGTTTCCTCACTGGGAATACTCCAGAGAATTTCATTACAGTTAGCTCTTCAATAGTTTCAAGCCTGAATGGTAGAAAATATAGTTGTAGCCAAAGGTTTTGAGAATGACAAGTATTGGTTTTCACAAAGTTTGCTGCTTCCATGTTTGTAGATCTTTTTGTCAGATGTTTCTATGGTATACTGAAGTATACAGTCGTGTGAAATAATTAGGATACCCCATTAAATATTTAATTCTTTATTAAGAAATATCAAAATATCAATATTAAATCTTCTTTCAAATGATATCTGCAGATAAAGGTGATGTAATTGCATCACCTATGCAAAAACAGGAAACAAATTCACCTATTTAATAAAGGAAACCAACTAAGATGCCAATTCCTACTGAGGAAAAAGTTAGGAACCTTATGCCCTAATAGCTAGTATTTCCCCAATTGGCTGAAACAACCTCGATGAGACGTTTCCTATAACTATCTATGACATCGACTGGCAGAAAGTTTTCCCCACTCTCCAATGCAGAATTCCTTAAGCTGTATGAAGTTTGAAGGGTGTCTTGCATGCACTTCCGCTTCAAATCGCCCCACAGCATCTCAATAGGATTCAGATTCGGGCTTTGACTTGACCATTGCAGAATGCTCCATTTCTTTCTTGTAAACCATTCATTGGTAGATTTACTGGAATGTTTTGGGTCATTGTCATTTGCATGGTCCACCCCTACTTCAGCTTTAACATTTGGACAGATGTTTTCACATTGTCCTCAAGCACCCTCTGATATGATGAAGAATTCATAGTGGATTCTATGAAGGTGAGCTGGCCAGGTTCTGCTGCAGTAAAGCAGCCCCAAAATATGAGGTTAAGTTCTCTGGTTAAGCCAAACATGTCCTCTGTTACTGCCTCCAAATAATTCAATTTCAGATTCATCTGTCCAAAGCACGTTGTTCCAAACGTCCCGGTCTTTGTCTAGGTGGTCTCTGGCAAACTTCAGTCTTGCCCTGATGTTTTTTTGACAGCAAGGGTTTCCTCCTTGTTCACCTCCCATGTAAACCAAACTTGTGCAGTCTCTTTCTCATGGTAGATGCATGTACTTTGACATCAACTGTGGCCGGAGCTTCCTGTATGACCTGTGATGACATTTTAGGATTTTTGGAGCCTTCTTTCAGCATCTTGTGGTCTGCTCTTGGGTTGAGCTTGCTAGGACAGCCTGACCTGGCCATGTTGGCAGTTGTTTTAAATGTTCTCAACTTGCAAACTATTTTCCGGACAGTGGAATGGCTAATTCCAAACTCTGAGATCTTTTTATATCCTTCCCAGACTCATATGCATCTACAAGCTTCTTATTGAAGGCCTCAGAGAGCTCTTTCGATTTTACCATGGTGATACAACTCACTTCAACAATCAAGAGCAAACCAAACTAAATGTCTGTGGTTTAAATAAGACAGGCTCCACCAAAAAGCTCTGTTCTTGTCATTTTCACCTGATATGGTGCACTTAAATCTAATTCTAGGAATTTTAAATAGTGATGAATGTGAGGGTGTCCTAACTTTTTCTTCAGTGAAAATTAGCATCTTAGTTAATTTCTTTTTGTAAATAAGTGAATTTGTTTCTTGTTTTTGCATAGATGATCCAATTACATCACTTTTATCTACAGGTATAATTTGAAAGAAGATTTAATACTGATATGTTGATATTTCTTAATAAAGAACAAAATATTTAATGGGGTGTCCTATTTTTTTCACATGACTGTAATTACAAGCATTTCATAAGCGTCAAAAGCTTTTATTGATAATTACACTAAGTTTATGCAAAGAGTCAATATTTGCAGTGTTGGCCCTTCTTTTTCAAGACCTCTGCAATTCACCCTGGCATGCTGTCGATCAACTTCTGGGCGAAATCCTGACTGATAGCACCCCATTCTTGGATAATCAATGTTTGGAGTTTGTCAGAATTTGTGGATGGATGTTTGTCAACCCGCCTCTTGAGGATTGACCACAAGTTCTGAGTTCTGGGGAGTTTTCTGGCCCTGGACCCAAAATGTCAATGTTTTGTTCCCCGAGCCACTTGATTATTACTTTTGCCTTATGGCATGGTGCTCCATCTTGCTGGAAAAGGCATTGTTCACCAAACTGTTCTTGGATGGTTGGGAGAAGTTGCTCTCGGAGGATGTTGTGGTACCATTCTTTATTCGTGTCCTTTGTTCTTAGGCAAAATTGTGAGTGAACCCACTCCCTTGGCTGAGAAGCAACCCCACACATGAATGGTCTCAGGATGCTTTACTGTTGGCATGACTCAGGACTGATGGTAGCGCTCACCTTTACTTTTCCGCATGATCTTTTGATGGCATGACGGAGTGGTCTCCAGCCTTGTCCTCATCGACACTCGCACCTGTGTTAATGATAGAATCACTGAAATGATGTCAGCAGGGCCTTTGCTGGCAGGGCTGAAATGCAGTGGAAATGGGTTTTTTGGGATTAAGTTTATTTTGGCAAACATGGCAATTAATTGCAAATCATCTGATCACTCTTCATAACATTCTGGAGTTTATGCAAATTGCCATCATAAAAACTGAGGCAGCAGACTTTGTCGAAATTAATATTTTTGTCATTCTCAAAACTTTTGGCCACGACTGTAGGCGCTTTCCCTCTGAAGTTCTGGAGCCTAGTTCCTTGTTCTGAGTTCCTGGGCCATCTCGACTGGGAACTTCTGTACTTCCTGGCCACTTACCCGTGTGTTGCTTTCCCACCACAGAACAGGAGCTGTGACCTTCATGTTAAATAAGCATAGGAGACACAAAAAGCTTGTAGGTTAAACTTTATACATAATTTCATATGAATCTGCACCATGACTCCAAAACAAGAAAGAAATAAGTATTGTTAGTAGTTTTGTTGGTCATTTGGGCAGATCGATTGCATGGTCTGAAAATATGGGACAAATTATTTTATTTATAGGGCCTGCAACACGTTTCTAATTCATTATTAAATCTGGCACGCAGATTGATTTTTAATTTTCTAGAGAATTAAAAAAGAAAATTGTGTAACGTTGTTGCCCTAATAAACGCAGGCAAGTTGCACTGCTGGCACCAGCGATATTAGAAGCTTGCTGGTTACTGATCGAATTTTCCAATGCAGAAATATGGAGATGCAAGCAAAGAAGCTATTCATTAATGCATTTAATGTAATTGAGATACAAAAATAATTCCATTTGCTGAGTTTCTGCTCCATTACTTCTATCTCTTTTCCCCGTCTTGGTCGAGCGAAAAGTACTTAGTCTGGAGTAGGGGCTAAAAAAATAAGGAAAATAAAGGATCTTTATCCAAGGAACTACACTCAGGCCCAGTTCCTGCGGTGGGAACACAACAGAAGTTCCTGGTGCCTGAAAAAGGTTCTGGTTCTTGAGGTGGGATAAGCACCATATGTCTCTTTGGATAAAAGCGTGTGCCAAATAAGTATAATGTAAATGTAAACATAAACACACGATAATGGACACAGATTACATGTTCTAATCTAATGGACACAGACCGATTTCTCACACAAATATAACAGACACTGATAGTCAGCTTTCACATGCACACTTTTCTCCCAGTTAGGTGCCTCTTACTTTACTATGCTTTGCTTTGACCACTGCTCCTGTGCTTCTCATGCTCTACACGCCTCTACCCCCCAGGTATGACATAGTGTTTTTGCCACCCTCCTTCCCTGTCGTTGCCATGGAGAACCCCTGCCTAACTTTCATCATCTCCTCCATCCTGGAGAGCCACGAGTTCCTCCTGATCGACGTCATCCATGAGATTGCCCACGGCTGGTTCGGCAATGCTGTGACCAACGCCACGTGGGAGGAGATGTGGCTCAGTGAAGGACTGGCCACATATGCCCAGAGACGCATCACCACCGAGGCCTACGGTATGCGCAGGGTGCGTCGATGCTGAGGGTCTCAGGAACACCCATACCCCGTCTGACCCATCCGTGCTCCTCAGGTGAGGCTTTCACCTGTCTGGAGACCATGTTCCGTCTGGACGCTCTGCATCGGCAAATGAGGCTCCTAGGAGACACCAACCCAATGAGCAAGCTGCAGGTCAAGTGCGAACCAGGTACTTCAGCCGACGGGTGTCCAAGTGCAGTGTGGGCAGCAGGAGGCATAGTCCTTAAGGCTGTGGACTGAAGGTTACAGGTCCAATTCCAAGGAGAAGCCTTTCAGTACACAGGGGCGCCCCGATAAAATACCAGCTCACATGAGAAGCGTCTCTGTGTGACATAATAATGTCTAAGTGTCTCTGTGTCTTTAATAATATTTAACATGTCTATTTGTGATAAACATATTAGCCTGTCTATTTTCATAGGAGTGAACCCTAGCAGCTTGATGAACCTCTTCACGTATGAAAAAGGCTTTTGCTTTGTGTCCTACTTGTCCCACCTGTGTGGGGACATACAGAGCTTCGACAGCTTCCTGAGGGTAAGGGGCACGCACGCAATCACACACACACGCACACACACTCAAAGTCGCTCTCTTCTCCCCCTTCATTCCTCACTAGCTGCTTGCTTCCGCCTCGCAGAGCTACATTCAGCAGTTCCGGTTCTTCAGCGTGGTAGCAGAGGACCTGCTCGACCTCTTCCTGGGTTTCTTCCCCCAGCTGAAGGAGAGGGAAGGTGAGCCTGGGGCCCGAGTGCCTGGAAGCGATGTGCTCTGAGTGAGATGATCGCGGTGTGACAGTTCTCTGTCTCACTCTAGGGTTGGAGTTTGACCGCTGGCTGAATGAATGCGGCCCCCCTCTCTACGAGCCGGACCTCTCCGCGGGGGCGATTCTCACAGAGCCTGTGCAGTGCCTGTGTGAGCTTTGGGGGGAGGAGGCCCCTGAACCCCAGGCCATCGCCAGCTTTGACCTGTCCTCCTGGAGCACCTTTCAGACAGTGCTCTTCCTGGACCGCCTCTTGGACCGATCCCCCCTTCCTCAAGGTACACCCCAAAGCCATGTTCCACTTCTCCTCTGTTGCCCCTCCTGTGTAGATGTTTGTACCCCCTCTACTGACCCCCCGCGCTGGCAAAATGACCATGTTCAGTGGACATGTGTGCTGTGCCTACCTTCCTCACCTGTGACTGGCTGTCATGTGTGTCCCCCAGAAGTGATGACCCGCCTCTCGTGCTGCTATTCTGCGCTATTGGACAGCATGAATGCCGAGGTGCAAATTCGCTGGCTGCAGATTGTGGTGCGGAACAGGTTCTACCCAGACCTGCCCCGGGTCCGTAGCTTTCTGCACAAACATGTAAGGGAGACGACCACAGACTCTTGAAATGTGTCACACATGTTATTTATGATGTAGTGCGGTGTGCATGTTTAATACGATAGCTGAGAGTGCTTCCCAGCTTGGCTGATTTACTACATTGGCTAGCAGAAGCTCGTCCACAGTAATAACTTGGATAATTTATAATAATGAATGTGTGAAGATGGAAAACTCAATTCTGATGAGCTCCACTTCATCCTCCTCCTCCCCCCCCCAGACGTCCCGTATGTACACGGTCCCACTGTATGAGGATCTCTGCGCTGGGGTGATGAAATGCTTTGCTGCGGAGGTCTTCTCTCAGACTCAAGCCAGAATGCACCCCAACCTGCGTCGAACCCTGCAGCAGATCCTGTTCCAGAGCAGTACACCTCCCAGTGGGACTGCGTTGCCTTTGCTCCCCGTCACCTCCCCTGCACCAACCCCCACCCCCACGGACATGCCCAGCACAGGCTGCATCTCCTTGCGAAACGTCAACGTGTCCGCCTGACAGAGAAGACCTGGTCATGTGTCCTAGACAGGGAATCCTGATTGGATGAAACTGGACCAGTATAGTGACACAGACTCATCCTCCTTTATTTATTGCTCTGTACCTGATACTCGTAGGCTAAACCCTAAAGCTCCTCTGGGTTTCCTTATCGCACGTGTTTGGTCACAGTCCTTGGAGAGAGTGTGTGTTGTGTTATGCTGGGCCATGCCCAGGGGTGGAAAGCTCAGGTTCAAAAAGTACAAATACAGATTTAGTTTCAACCAACCAGTTGAGTATAAAGAATCACAGTCACAGAGTACTCAACTGGTTGGTTGGAACAAAATCATGGTCTGGATTTTTACTTTCTGGACCTGAAATGTCCACCTCTGGCTGAACTGCTATTAGGAGGTGGGCTTCTTGTTGTAGAATGGGACTGAGTGTCATGGACCACTTTACAGTCTGCTGGGTGGAGGGAGGTGGCAGTTATGGTACTTCTGTCTAGCAGGGGATCTTCATACATGGCACTTTTAGCTAAAAGAAATTGACTTTTTTTTTCTGGTTAACACTACACTGTGCCTTGGGTAACTAGAACATTGATGTACATTAACACGGGGATCAAGCCACGCCCTCTTGCTGGGTGACACTGCAACCTACTCTGTAGGGGTGGGGGCGGGATTCTGACCACCTTAGTGCCTTTTGGACCCAGATCACTGTGAAGCTACGCTCCTGTTCTGTAAGCACAGGCCTCCAGTGTCACATGGTAATTGAGTGGATGATGAAAATGTAGCTTTTTATGATGGGGGAGAGCGGAATCAGCTTGTATTAGGAGAAAGTGAAAGCTTCTGAATCCAATAATGTACTTAATTCTTTTTCTTTGGTGGAATAATGTCAGGAATGAAGGTTATACTGAGCTGCTGTGCTACTGCCCCCAGCCTGGGGCTCCTCCAGTCCATCTCTTGTTGATTTGCACAAATCGCAACACCAGCACGTTTTGGCTGTGTTCATATAATTAAACAGGATTGCCGTGTATTGGGTGCTATGCGTGACATATTTACACAAACACACACTGTCCTTCGTCTGTGCCCTTCTCCCAGCACAGAGGCTTGCGCAATCAGATCATATATCTCTCCTATTTGCATGAGTGACAGACAAGCCACAAGCTAACAGAGTGTATGCATTCGGGGTGATTAACAATGCCGAAAGAGAGAAACTAGTCACCTTGTGTCCGAGGGCAGCTGCTCTTTGCGCGAGCAACGCTACCTCAAAGCTGAACGGGTATCAATCTGTATTGTCCATGTAAACCAGGGGTGGCCAATCCTATCCGCAAAGGGCCGGTGTGTGTGCAGGTTTTTGGGGTAACCTTTAGGTCAGCTGTCCAAACCCAGGTGTGAGGACTCTTCAGCCAATCAGTCCTCTAATTAGTAATCTAATTAGGGAGTTGCAGCGAAAACCTACATACACAGGGGCCCTTTCTAGATAGAATTGATCACCCCTGTTGTAAGTGATTTAATGTCCAGCACTCTTAATCGCGATCTGGCAACACCATTGCTGGATGATATGGCGGAGGAAGTTTGTTTAAAAAGAGACGAGTTAATTTAAAAACAAAAAACCCTGATGTCACTATGTCTGTGAATTATACGGAATGATGTTTCTCTGCGAAATAGAGTGGCCTGTCCTGGCGGTCCGGTACTGCCGATATTACTGAATTCTGAATGACCGATTGCCAGCCTTTCCGAACCGGTCGAGTTGGGGGTTAGAGTGAGGAGAAGGGAGGGGCGGTCGTGCGCGTCCGGCAGGGGGCGCAGTCACCCAGTTCAGCCGTAACGTTAAGGCAAAGGGGCACAGGGGGCCCCCCCCCCGGTTCCTCGGGGTCAGCACGGGAGAGTCGATGCTTTCCAAAGCTCGGCGTGGTCCCGTCCAAAATCGCCAGCGCCACGAGTCCGTGAGAGCGCAGTCCGCACCGTGTCAGTCAAAGAGCTGGGCGTCTTCGCCTGCAACGATCCTGACAGTCCGTAGCGGAGTCTCCCACCGCGGGTCGGCGTGGTTCTCCCGAACCGGCCCGGGTCGCTGCGCGTTTCCTCCTCCGCCTGTAGAGGGAGTCCCTGGGAAGACTCGCAGAGCTGAAGACTGACGGACAGACAGCTGCTGGGGGAGAGGGGCAGGCAGAACCCGCTGCCGGACCGCCGCCTGGGGAATAGAGCGTCCCTCCTCCACCGCGGCGGAGACAAAGAGACGCGGAGGCAGCGCTTCGGCTAAACCGGAGATAAGGAGGCCGGCGGCGGTGAAGCTGAGCAGGAACCGGCGCCGGGCTGCCGACTGCCGCCACCCTGGGCTGAATGCGCCGGGCCTGCGCCTCCCCAGCGAGCCGCCATGGGGGAAACAAAAATTATTTACCACCTCGACGAACAGGAGACCCCCTACCTGGTGAAGCTGCCCGTCGCGGCCGACCGGGTCACTCTGGCGGACTTTAAAAATGTCCTTAACAAGCCCAACTACAAATTCTTCTTCAAGTCCATGGACGATGATTTCGGGTAAGACCGCGTCCCGTCTTTGTCCGTCCGGCCCGGGACGGCGGGCACAGCAGATGCGGGACAGACGCCGGGCCGGAGGGGGGCCCGGGCCTGCGGGAACCGAGCTGGGGCGACGCGGGTCGCGACACTCTTTCGCTCTCTGGGAAATAAAATGCCGCTTTTGTCCTGCGCCTATTTTCTAAATGCAGGGAATCCTGGCGGCGGTTACTGTCGATTCAGCTTTTTGTAATAAAATGCAGAAATAAAGGCTGCTTCTGTGGGGGGGGCGGGTTAGCCCGGGACACGGAGACGGGCCGGGATAGGGCAGCTGCCGTAGGTGCTTCACACTGGGGTGGACCGGGTCTGGCTCGGTCAGCAGGCTTGTTCCGGAGCTCTGCCCCCGTCTGCTAGCCGCCCCGGGCCCTCGGATATCGGCCGAACTGCAGGCCGGGCTTAAGAATGAAAATGGCGGACGGAGGGCGGAGGGCCGAGCGGTCCTTTTGTCCTGTGGGTTTCTCGCAGGCCGGTTCCGTTTTGTCCGGATCACTGCGCACGGGCTGGCGCTCCCCGGGCCCTGGATCTGTCAGCATCTCAAACGGGAGTCAAGATTAAAGTGGACAGCACTGTGTCCCGTCCCCCGTCCCCCGTGCACCTCGGACCCGGCCGCTGTCAGCCCGCTGTCCTAGGAGGGTGTCGGGGAGGTGTCCTACATTGTTATGATAATGAAGTCAAACAAAAAGCTGTCATTTCACTTCTTACTTTTCCTTTACAGATACCAGCCCGCCCCCCGTAGACGTAAACAATGACCAGAGAGCTCTAGTATTAATCGCCCTTAACACAAGCCGTGTCCTCTCTCCCGTAAACACACCCGTACTATTTGCCTCTACCCAGAATTTGGGGTAATTACCGATTATGAGCTACAGAAAACCAAATTAAACTGCACGGGTAATTTTAAAGGTGGATTTCCATGAATAAGTCCCTTACTTCACTGGATTAAGGAGTAAAGGGCTCTCTTGTGTGTGCATCATTCGCTGACGAAGTGGAGTCCTCTCTGGCTGGCTCAGCCACCGTCTCTGGGCTCGTTTGTGAGGGACAGTGAAGGAGTGCAGAATCTCAGGCTCTCTTCCTCCATTCCAGCAGACGTTCCTGAAGCTGGGCAGCCACCCTCGTGTCTCTTGGGGTATGCACTGACTGGTTTCAGGCGGAAGTCTGTGGTGGTTGGTAGTGGAAGGCCGGTGGGTGTTTTTTAAATGCCTGACACGATATCTGCAGCAACCACTGTCATCTTCCTCAGTGTGTGAAGCAACACTCGGGTGTGGGGGGATGCAAGGTTCCTGACAGCGACTGACTCTCCCTCGTCTTTGCTTTAATAATGCTTCCTTTACGGAGACTGACCTACATTTTTGCCCCTGTATTTTCCGGGTGTGTGTGAGTGAGCAAGAGAGAGAGGAAGAGATCCTGCTTGGGTGCCCTAATAGTGTGCCCGCCTTAAAACAGGACTTCTCTTGCCTTTGTTCTTGCATAATGCTGGCCTGCATCAAACGTCAGCATTTACGCCTTACAGGACCTTGTTTCATTAGTGGTCAGGTGGTTTACTCCCTCATGGGAGGGGGTTGAAGTGACTCGAGCTGTCCACATGACCTTAGCTGCAAGTCTGACCTGGGCACCATCCTGCTGTCCACTGTAGCTCTGCCTGGTGAATGTTCATGTAGGCGTTAGGGGGATTACATACCCTGAATTTTTTTTAAAGAATTTCCTTCTGGGATTAATGAAGTTTATCACCTTATTTTTACATGTAACTCACAGCAAATAGCATCAGAATGCCGCTGTTTTTTTTGTTTTGGTTATTTTTCCTTGCCATTTGTTTTTCTCATGAGCTTGAGTGTTGTGTCTATTTTGATGCTCCAAAGTGTTCATAAGAAAATTAAGATCTGTTTGGGATGTAGGCATCTCTTCTGGGTGACAGACTCGTAATAAGGATTATAACAGTCTAACAGGCTCCAGTCCACACAGAGTGAGTGCTTTCGACAGGCCATAAATTTTACATTCCGTACATGTTGCAGATTGGAACCGAGGTGATGTGAGGCCATTCTCAAAATTACTGTGCATATTTACTTAACTCTTCTGTCATAAATATAATAACTGATTCCAACATAGGGTCACATGAAACCTGAAGTCTACATCAGAAACCACAAGGCTGGGGACACTGTGGGTGCAGAGGGGACCTGCAGAGTGTAGGCGATATACAGCCGCAGACACACAGCTAAACCACGTGCTTTTGGACTGGAAAGAAAACTGCAGTGTGAGCACTCTGCACGCAAAGATATGGCTGGCCGAACCTGGAGTTGTGAAGCCGCGGGCTGCTCCTCTTTCTCAAGTAAATACAGATAATTTTGAAGGCACTGTGTCATCAGCTGATTGTTTTCATATGTTTATAATATAGGCGTATGATTTACTGTAACATTGTTTCATGAACTCAAAGCCAACTTGGCCATGGCAAAGAGAGAATAAAATGAAGCCAGGGGTTCCTCCTATCTTTTTCTCACTTGGGACAAATTTTGCAGAATGCAGGGCGAGGCCCTGCTTCTGTCCACATGGTATTTATTTTTTTTATGTCTGTTCTCCCATGTTGCTCCTGCGCACTGTTGGGAGGTTTTGCAATCAGGTCTGATTGGACACTGCCGCATCACCTGACAGGAGGGGTGCGTTTCCTGCAGGCTGTCTGGCTAAAGAGTGCCTGTGTTTGTTTGTTTTTTTTATGGCAACATGGTGGGAGAACCTGAATGAGGCTGCTTCCTGTGTGTATCCCATGTGTAAGGGTGGCTTCCTATGTGTGTGTGTTTTGTGGGGGGGGGCATGTTTTGTCCAGGTGTCTCTTGATAACCAAGGACACACTCTGACTTGATGAACCAGTTTCCTATTTTCTACAGTATTGTATTCTATTAAAAATATAAAGCATTTGAATAATGATTAAGTTATATGTCGCCATATGTTTTAATGAGTGCCATTACTCTGTGTCCCCCGTTGGCATTTGTCCCCCAGCACTGCTCACATTCTTGAGTCTCATCTCTATGGTAACAAGGTCGCATGGAGTTGATACCTTTTCTGAGAGTGACTGGGGGTTTATAATGTGAGGTGACGTTTATTTCCTTTGTTTGTATGAATCCACTGTGTTGGTGGTAAGACACACAAGTGTGCGTGTGTATGTAGGTGGGAGAAGAGTGTGACTGTTATCTGTCCATTCCTCAGGGTGGTGAAGGAGGAGATCTCTGATGACAACGCCAAGCTGCCTTGCTTCAATGGCCGAGTCGTGTGCTGGGTGAGCGCCCTCTGCTGGTTACCACTATTTGTGTGCTTTTGAAGTCTGTGTGGGTTGGTGGGCCAGACAAACAGTATAAGAATTCACTTTATTGGGCAGGTACAACTGCATGTACTGCGAATTTGTTCTGGCAGTATTGGTGCTTACATTCACAGACAATGTAGAACATAAGAAAATAATCCAGCTATGGACAAATAAAAAGAATAAAACCCATATTTGAAACATTAACATGAGGGGGGGATTAGATAAAAGTTTAAAAAGATGTTACCTATCAGTACTAGTGCTTCAAGATCCTGAAGCAGAAAACTGGTGACCCCTGGTGGCCAGAATGTGCACTTTGCTGCTAGATCTGGTCCCCAGCGAGCGCTTTGATACTCCGTGAAGAGGGAGCAGTCATGTTTAAAGCCAGATTAAATTACTGCAGTGGAGTCACAGGATCTGCGTGAAAGCTCCATAAATATCCCAGCCTAACAAGAAGATCGAATCGGGCAAAAGTGGCAAATTCCTGTTGCTTGCTAGCTCAGTAGCACGTGTGCCCTCCTGCTTCACCCCGTCTGAATATCAGCACAGTTCTCCTCCTGGGGCTTGTGTCTGTCTTTACTGACCTTAACATGAGGTTTTTTTGTTGTTGTTGGTATTTTGCACATATTTCTTTGTGAGTTCTGTCATAATGGCAAAAACTCCCAGTTTGACAGTTACCCAAATAAGACCACATTGGTCCTGTCTGCCTTTGACCACTCAGTCTAATGAACTGTACCCTCATATTCTTGTCAGTACATGCATGAGTGTTTTAGCTGCCCGTTGCACGCTGTGTGTGACCGTACTGCTCTGCTTCACTGTGTCACGTTCTCTTTGTGTTCAGCTGGTGTCTGCGGATGGTGCACAGTCAGACGGTGGCTCTGTGTGTGCTGACAGCCAATTGGACCTGCCCCCTCCCTTGGAACGCACTGGGGGCATTGGGGACTCTAGGCCTCCATCATTCCAGTCAGTATTTTCTGCTTCTGTGTGTATATGTCCTCCGACTACAGTAGTCCCATCTCCATCCATCCTGCACGGGTCTGTCACAGGCTGTGCTGTGTCTGGCTCCTTCTGTATACTTGCCTATGTCTGTTGTAAAGGGTTTGGACAAGTCCAGTGCTCCTGTGCTTAGCATGCACCATCTATCCCTCTAGTGGAGAAGTGTGAGCACTGCAGTGGCAGCTGCCTTGGCTTGTCCCATCGCAGTACAGACGCTCCTCTACTTACAAACGAGATACATTCCGAATGGCTGTTCGTAACTTGAAATGTTCATAAGTCGTTATTCAACATCATTTTAAGGGTATACACAAGTACAAAGAACTAGGATGCTGGGAGTAGCGGGCAGAAGTCGTACTAGGCAGAATTAGCGCACTGGAAAAAAATTGTTGCAGACAGGAAAACATGAGCCCAATGAACACAATTTGGACTTAGTCCTCTTCGTTTGTATGTCTGAAAGTTTGTAAGTTGAAAGTTCGTCCAAATAAGACCAAAACAGACCTCAGAACCCTGGCTTGGTTTATTTAGTTTTTTTTTTTTTTTCTTCCCCCACTGCAACCCAAAGAGAGATCTTCAGTGTTGTGACTGGGAATGGGTTAGGGTTCTTGAATTAAAGCAGGAGCAGGATAGAAGTGCGTAATTCGGAAGCTTGCAACGTAATGAGATTCTCATATAAACTTAAATACATTAAGGTTATATATAATTTAAACACATGGTATTTTTGTTGTGCCATTTCATTAATTTTAGATGGAAAATCCTATATATAGTCACTTGGAATATTAATGGATACAGACTGAAAATGCAAAGCTGCTTATTGGACTAATTGGACATTTTATACACCTGCCAAGCAGACTGGGACTTGATCCCATGATTTATATGTGCGGTATGCGAGCATTTACGGGAAGTATGACTGTGCTTTATGTAAATGTGGAATAGAGCCGCAGAGTAGCCTTGTTGGAAAAGCACAGCACGAAGGCATCTGGTAATGCTGGTGCTATGACCCGTGTATCTGTATCTCAGCGATTGTACAGTAACTGGATCTTAATAAAGGCAGCTTGCTGATTGACGCCCACGCCCCTGCCCCCAGTGCCAATGCTGCAGCCAGTCAGGACAACCTGGACAATGAGACGGAGACGGACTCGGTGGCGTGTGTGCGGCGAGAGCGGGAGCGGCCTCGCCGGAGAGACACGGGTGAGCACGCTGGGTGGAGCTGTCCGCACTCTCTGTTTCCGCTCTTCTTTAATTATTTGTATACATGCAGTACTAGTCAAAAGTTTTGACACACCAAGCCAAAGACAGCTGGAGAAGCATTCCAGAAGGCCATCTCATGATACTAGGGTAGAGGAGATATCAGGGTCAGCCAGGCCTTGCTCAAGGGCCCAATGGTTCGATCACTCTGCTGAATATGGGATTTGAACCAGAAACCTTCTGAGTCCCATCCCGTGGAATTTTGATGCTTGTATAATTATTCTAAAATGTAGAGAATAGTAGAAATTAACCAGTCTATTGGTAGGTGTGTCCAAACTTTTGACTGGAACTGTGTCTGAGTTTTAAACCCTGTCCCCCGCACCCCAGGTGGTCGCATGAATGGACACTCACAGCGGGCGGAGCTAGGGGGCTATGAGAGCTCCTCCACCCTGATGAGCAGTGAGCTGGACACCACCAGCTTCGTGGACTCGGAGGAGGAGGACGCAGCCAGCAGGTGAATGTGGGCGACACGCTGACAGCCACCTGCTAGCACCTGTTCGCCCGCTCTCACGCTGTCTCTCCCCCCCTCCAGGTTCAGCAGCTCCACTGAACAGAGTAGCTCCTCCCGTCTGATGCGGCGGCATCGCCGTCGGCGACGGAAACCCAAAACCCCCCGCATGGAAAGGGTGAGAGCATGACGGGCCAACCAGAGAGGAGGGGGTGTGTTTGGTGCTTACATGGGCCCGCCCACTCACACTCTCTCTCTCTCTCTCTCTAGTCATCCTCCTTCAGCAGCATCACTGATTCCACCATGTCTCTGAACATCATCACAGTCACCTTAAACATGGGTAAGCGTCTCAAGCTCTGAGGGGCAGTGCTGTTAAAAGTCCCTTCTTAAACAATCACTGAACAATAAATGTTAAAGGCTGTGGGCTGCTTTCCTGCACAGTCAGTCTCTTGAAGTGTGTTGACACCCTGTGTCCTGGAATGGAATCGTAAGAGGCAGACACAAGTCGTTCGTAGACTGTCCTATAATGAGAATAAATGACTCAAAGCACTGTGAGTGAGTGAGCAGGGCACTGGGTCTCTGCAGAGAAGTACAACTTCCTGGGCATCAGCATCGTGGGGCAGAGCAACGAACGAGGAGACGGAGGCATCTACATTGGCTCCATCATGAAGGGCGGGGCGGTGGCGGCGGACGGCCGCATCGAGCCCGGGGACATGCTCCTGCAGGTGTGTGTGCATGCGCATGCATTCACGGGGGGGTTGTGTCGCTGAGCCATCCACTGTCACAGCCCTCGCTATTCCAACACCCTCCCCAGGTGAATGACATTAACTTCGAGAACATGAGCAACGACGACGCGGTGAGGGTGCTGCGGGAGATAGTGCACAAGCCGGGGTGAGTGCCAGGGGTAGGGGTGGCCATAGACCTGCCAGCAGGGGGCGCCGTGCTAACACTTTTTCTTTCTCTTGCTGCAGTCCCATCACACTGACTGTGGCTAAGTGCTGGGACCCAAGTCCCAGGGGCTGCTTTACCCTGCCCCGCAGTGAGTGTCACCTCCAGGCAGCCTTTTCAAACAACTCCAGCTCCCTTACAGTGATGTAAATTAATCCCTGAAATCAAACCAGCCATCATAGCCAGGCCACGCCTCCTTCACTCGCCCCCCCCCCCCCCCCCCCTTCCTTCCAGGTGAGCCAATCCGGCCCATTGACCCGGCCGCCTGGGTGTCCCACACCGCTGCCATGACAGGTGCATACCCTGTATATGGCATGAGCCCTTCCATGAGCACCATCACGTCCACCAGCTCCTCCATCACCAGCTCCATCCCCGAGACAGAGCGTAAGTCACCGGACCGCTGACGATCTCCTCAGAAAGCTCCGTGTCATTCCCCTGGCTGATCCTGCACACGCTTCGCTGTTCCTGCCAGGCTTCGACGACTTCCACCTGTCCATCCACAGTGACATGGCAACCGTTGCCAAGGCGATGGCCTCCCCTGAGTCAGGGCTAGAAGTGCGGGACAGGATGTGGTTGAAGATCACCATCCCAAACGCCTTCATAGGTACAGTGTGTCGGCGCCCACCACAGGCACAGTGAGTTCTCATCCCTTAAATGCTGCTTACTGAGGCGCTGGTCTTGGGCTCCAGGATCGGATGTGGTGGACTGGCTGTTCCGCCACGTGGAGGGCTTCACCGACCGCCGCGAGGCGCGCAAGTACGCCAGCAACCTGCTGAAGGCCGGCTACATCCGCCACACTGTCAACAAGATCACCTTCTCCGAACAATGCTACTACATCTTTGGGGACCTTTGTGGCAGTGAGTAATCTGTCCCGCTCCTTGGGTGTCTCGTGATAGCTGTTGCTCCCTCACTCTTCCTCCTCTTATTTTTTGTATGCATGTGATGTCACTGCAGCAAGGTGAGCCGTGTGTGATCCATCTGTTTTTATGCTCCTCACCAGACATGGCCCACCTCTCCCTGCAAGAGCAAGATGGCTCCAGTGGAACGTCAGACCAGGACACTCTGGCCCCGCTCCCCGTACCTGGGGCGGTGCCCTGGCCCCTGGCTTTTCCCTACCAGTACCCTATCCCGCAGCCCTACAGCCCACACCCTGCAATGGAGCCCTACGGATTCCCCGCAGTGGGGGGCAGCGCTGGCAGCCAGCCAAGCGAAGGTGAGATCCGGCTGACACGCCGATCAGGGCCTCCTAGATGGGTGTAGCTGGCAGGCTGAGATACGGGCCAGCCAGTCAGCGGGCTGATGCACACACCAGCAGCAATGGCACTGTCCTTCCCCTGCCTCCACAGGGAGTCGCAGCAGTGGCTCAAATCGCAGCGGCAGCAAAAAGGAGACAAAGCCGGGACCAGGAGCAGCGGAGTCCAAATCGGGCGGCAGTGGCAGTGAGTCCGAGCCTCGGCGAGAGAGGGCGCCCAGCGAGCGCTCTGTGGTGTCTCCCAGTGAGCACAGCGTGCGCAGCGCCCATTCCCACGCTCACAGTCTGATGTACGGCCCTCCTGGCCTGCCCCCACAACCCCCGTCGGCAGTCTCCCTAGCCCCACCTGGATCCCCCCCTGGCCGTGATCTGGCCTCTGTGCCCCCTGAGCTGACAGCCTCACGCCAGTCCTTCCGCATGGCCATGGGCAATCCAAGCGAGTTCTTTGTGGATGTCATGTGATCAGTGTCATCTGACTAGAGGACCTGTCTCATTTGTGCTGAGAGATGGGGGTGTGAGGAAAACAGTGCGACAGGGAGGGGGTGAGAGATGGATAGAGCGTTACAGTGGCTGTCTGTACCGCTGCCCCCTTCCTATCATCCCCGGCTGCAGCTTGTTGTTGCTACTTTCTTCAGTGAAGAACGAAAAAAAGCAGCTCGACTTTGTTTTCCCAAGAACCTCTTTCCGAAGTTCTTCCCGCCAAACACTCTGTCCTGTGTCCCCCCCCCCCCCCAGCCTCTGTCATGTCCCTTGTCCTTTTGTTTCTGCTTCTCCCGTGTGTCACTTTATAAGGAGAAAGCAGAGGTCATTTTTCATTTCTCACGGACTGAATGTGATGCGTTTCATGACGGATTAAACACAACAATACCGTGGTTATAAGCCAAGCTGACTGGTTTACCTTGTCCCGTTGTTTTCCTTTTTATTTTTCCATAAAAATGTTAGGGGCGAGAGGAAGATGTTCTGGGTAAAGGTGACTGTTTGATCTGCTTTAAAGACCTGCATTAAAAGAATTGGAGAGGGTGGTGGTTCTTTCTGATGAGATGACCAAGTTTTTTCTGGGCTGACTGAGGTACTATTAACAGCTTTTTCTGCTAACCAGCAGCGAGTTGCCATGGTAATGTGCCATCAGGCAGCTGGTGTTTATCTGTGTAGGGTGTTAGTGGTGCTGTCCGGCCTGCAGTGGAGATGTGGCCGTCGCAAGCCGCATGCATGTGGAGTAACAGAGAGACGCGAACACGTAGACTGACTGCGGGAGCAAGCTGGTGAATGCCAGACTTCTCCTTTCCCCTCTTGGCACATTTCAGAGGTTTTACCGTTTCTTTCTGCATACTTCATTATTAACATTAAAATTCTGTATTCAGTTTCTCATTGTAACATTAAGCCTTTCTGCATTTTTGTCCTGACTACATTTATCTTTGGTTTTTAATAATTAGCAGATGATAATGTATAGCGACAAACATCCGATTTCATACATACTGTACGCTGTTTTATGGAAAAATGTTTTTATTTATAAACATAGTTTTATTGCCTAAAATTACCGTGTTTGTGTGACTTTCTTTTTCCAGTTTTAACGGTAGAGTCTGACTTAAGGCCTAATCCGGTGATTTAATTTTAATTATGGCGGCAGCTGCAACTTCCCGTGGGAAATCTGAAGTGTCAGGATGGTGGATGTACCAGTACTATGCATGAATATTACATTTCTACTGAGCTCCGCCGACGGTCGTTTTTCTAGCCGTCCATAATCTAATAGTACAGCGTCGGCCCTTTCGGCAGGGGTAAGTAGGGCATGTCGGCTGGTCCATGTAATATTAATTACGGCTACGGCAATATGACCCTTTGTTTGCATGTCTTTTAGCTACGTTTCGAATATAATCCCGTTAAATCTGAACCATTTACTGAACTGGGTTTACTCTCAGTACGAATAAATTTAAGTGAATAATGGCCCTGGGCCAGCAAACAGGCGTGGCTCCTGGTTGTGCGCAATGACGTCATGACGCAGCAGCGCCGGTCAGCTGACGGTCGTCTCCGATCGAAGGAGAGGCAGACATTTTGAATCGGGGAAGCGAGAAGTGCGGTGGCACCGGTTGAACGGGAACGGTCCGGCGGTAGCGGGACTGGAGGAGAGCGGTAAGGTCATCCGGCTCGGGCATGTCGGTCTTGATGGGACATGATAGCATACGGTTTTAAGGGTGAGATAGCGAGCTGAAAGGCCGAGTTGTGAATGAACGGGCGTGTTTGGCGGATGGGGCGCATTCTGAGAAAAGGACGGATCGGCGGGCTGTGCCGTTGCGGACGACATCTTGGTCCCTCACGGGGGGAACTGCGGGAAAATGGAGACGAAGTGCTTACCTCAGTACGTCCGTGAGAGAAAGACCGCGTTTGTAACAGAGTCTACCCGTGGGAGTCTGCGGATGTTTGCGCAGTGACCGGGGTGTGTGTCGCGTCGCGTCGCGTCGCCGAGTCTTCGGCTCTCGCAGGGCGGTTTCATGTTCCTCGGTGGGTGGACGGCTAGCCGATTAGCAATTCTTATTTTTCTCGTCGGGAAAGACAGTCGGCTGGGATCGTTCTTGGTTCCAGCTCCTAGTCATATTTTTAACATTTTTTTTCCGTCCGCCTTGTACTGCCCTTCAGGGAATTATGGAGGCGATGCTAGAGACCAGCGCAGACGGGACGCTACACGACGGCGATTAAATCCATTCCTAACCTGAGGGTTTTAAGTCGTCTGTGTGACAAAGCCGCGCACGCCATGTAAATGCATTTAAAAGGCAGCTCGTTTGTGTTTCCGTAGTGATTGGCGCTGTATGTTATAGGAAATGGCAGCCGACCAAGAACGTCTCTGTAGTGTCAAATTTTTAAATGTATCTTCCTGTTTTCGGTAACAGTTTGCACAGACATCGCACTTCCCGGGAATCCTTACCGATAATCTATCGTTTTGGAGTACACATTTTGCTCAGAGCAGTTTTATCAGCGAGTAGTCTATTTCAGTTCAGCTCTTCACTTATCCATGATCTGGAGGAGGTGCTTGGGGGTCTAATCGAGACCCTCAGATGGGTGGGGCTTTCTGGTGGCAGGCGGTCCGGAAGCCTTCCTGTTGTTTATCACGTCTAATGTGGACAGATGCGCTCTGATAGACAGCATCAGTCTTGTCTAAGGGTCTTTAGGTTGGCAAAGGAATGCCTACTTTGCGTGTCTTGGTTTCTATTCAGGGGCTGTACTGTGCTTTCAGCGAATCAGCGGGCAGTCATGTTGTCACATGAGAACACTTTTTAATTTTTCCCCAACTCCTCCACAGGCATTTAGTCATGGCAGGACAACACTGAACGGCTGCCAACATGATTGGAGGACTGTTCATCTACAACCACAAGGGGGAGGTGCTGATCTCCCGGGTGTACCGCGATGACATAGGGTGAGCGAAGACTGAAGGCAACAGAGACTGGGATTTGTGTAATATAAGGGGTTTTAGTGAAAAGCTTTGCATTTAAAATGTTTTACATAAGGGGGTGGTTTGTACTTCAGCAGTCATTCAAAGTTCCCATGATCCTTTCTGTTCAGAAGGAGAGAGAGAGCACACACTGCAGTACCCTTCCGCTCCCCTGTGGCCCTCCTGCTGTGTGTGCCCTCTCTCTACTGTACATCGCTATCATATCTTTGAATAGTACCTTGATGGATTTGCTGTGTGGCTTCAGCGGGATCATCGTGTAGTGCCTGTTTGTGTGCCTGATCCTCTCTCTCTCCATTTTGCCCCCGCCTATTCCTGCTCTCTTCCTTCCTCTCTCTTCCTGTCCGTCTTCCTTTTGCTGTTGCCATTTCTGTCCTTGTCCATCACTGCATTGGCTGCTGTAGGAATAGGTAAGACCAGCTCAGCAACGACTGCCCCAAAGCATGTGTGCTTGCGCCCCCTGCAGGTATGGGGTGGTGCTGACTGGAATCATGCCTCGCTTGCTCGCGCCCCCATTCATTACTGCCCAAAGGCTGTTGTCTGCTCCTCTTGTGGCTTTTATGACCTTTTTTGCAGCTTTGTAATTCCTTTTGGTTGCTAGACATTTTTGGATGTGTGTTTTTAAAGACAAGCCGAACACTAATTGGAGACTCCTACAGGATGACATTTAGCAGTCATTGGCTGTTGGATTTGCATGAGCTTCTGAGATGAAAACATCTCTAAAGGTTTAAATGATTGAGTCCGTTTTTGCACTGCTAGGCTTGCTTCGTCCAGATTGCAGCTTGGAAAGAACTGAAAATCAAAATCTGTTTAAGTATCTTTAAATTCTTATGGTGATTTGTCTAAGATCTTCAGTGGTCCAGACTGAGCTCATAGAGGCTGCCTCTCCCTCTCATCCCCCCCCCCTGAGGCTGGCTGTGCAGTCTGACACTGGTTCCTTATGGCTTCTAGTCCCGGTTGATTTGGTGCTTCAGGCAAATTGACTTTCTGTCCAAAGTGTGGATGGTCAACAAGTTGGCAGATGTGCAGCGCAAGCTGTGGTATGATATAGTATAATTTTAAGCATTTTATTTTGTATAATGTGCTCCCTTGACTTGAGACAGCATGATGTCTTAGTTCTGTGAAACCAGTCAGGAAGACATAAGCTGTCGTTTGAGGTTATGCTTACGCTTTGTGTGTGTATGTGTGTGTCTGTCCAGGCGCAATGCGGTGGACGCGTTCCGTGTGAACGTGATCCACGCCCGGCAGCAGGTCCGCTCGCCCGTCACCAACATCGCCCGCACCAGTTTCTTCCACGTTAAGCGCTCCAACATCTGGCTGGCCGCTGTCACCAAGCAGAATGTCAACGCTGCCATGGTCTTCGAGTTCCTGTACAAGATGTGCGACGTCATGACTGCTTACTTTGGCAAGATCAGCGAGGAGAACATCAAGAACAACTTCGTGCTCATCTACGAGCTGCTGGACGGTAATCTGGCCCCCAGATCCACGCGTTAGCCCGACGCCGGTGTCTCTGTCTTTCTGTCCTTTTATTTTAGCTTTCCATCCCTACACATGACCCTCCCCGGCCTGAACGCGTCTCCTCTGGGTTTTCGTCAGCTGACTCTGCTCTGCTGTGGTTTTTTTAGGTTTTGATTTTTTTTGCCCTTTAGTGAGAAAATCAAAACCTAAAGAAAGTTCAGCGCAGGCAGGTTCCATCGATCCACCCGACGATAGAGGCTTCAGTGCGGATTCCTCAGCTCCTCCTGGACCTCCAGCGTCCTGCTGTAGTCTGTGTTCTCTTGCTGTGAATGACGGACACTCCCCGACCTCCGCTCAGCCCCATCTCTCCCAGCCTGATGACCTTCTTCCCCCTGTAGAGATCCTGGACTTTGGCTACCCCCAGAACTCTGAAACTGGAGCCCTGAAGACCTTTATCACCCAGCAGGGCATTAAGAGTCAGGTGAGGGGCAGGGTGCTTTTGCTGCGGCTTGTATCGGAGGTTTTGCCACATGTGGCTGACGATCTGCCTGCTTTCTCCATTTCTCCCTCTCTTTGTCCCTGTTGCTGTGATTCCTCTCTTCCTGTGGACTTAACACACTGAAGCACCATGTAAGTGCCCTTCTGTGTCAAACCAGTTCCCAGTTCAGAAGTGACACTTGTAGTGGCCGACACCAGCCAGTCCATAAAGCTGGTCCCCTCCTCTTCTCCCCGTCCAGACCAAGGAGGAGCAGTCTCAGATCACTAGCCAGGTGACGGGGCAGATTGGTTGGCGTCGCGAGGGGATCAAGTACCGGAGAAATGAGCTCTTCCTGGATGTGTTGGAGAGCGTCAACCTGCTAATGTCCCCGCAAGGTATGGACTGACCGCATTGCAATGCAGGGCATTGCAGCTCGGTCATCTTTTTAATTTCACCACTGATTGGCTATTTGGATGTTGTCATGTAACCCCTCCCCCCAGGCCAGGTTCTGAGTGCCCATGTGTCCGGCCGGGTCGTGATGAAGAGCTACCTGAGCGGAATGCCCGAGTGTAAGTTTGGCATGAACGACAAGATCGTCATCGACAAGCAGGGCAAGGGCGGCGCAACGGACGATGCGGGAAAGAGGTGAGGCCTGCTGCTGTGCTCGCACCTGAGACCTTGAGCCGCTGGCCCTGCGCCATCTACACATTGATTTGGGTTCCAGTTAAACTGATTTTTGTTCAGGGTGTGGGTGGAGATCTGTGCTTCTGTGCTGAGATTTTATTTATTTCTTGAATTCAGTTCCTTTTGTGTTTCTGTTCCTAAGTGGTGGTTCTTGTATCTTTTTTGTATTTGTTCCCCGTTTTCTTCTCTCTGTGCTGGACCTCAGTGATTTAGGGGGCAGGTAGTGTAAAACTCGCCTGGCCAGAGTCTCATACTGACCCATCAGCCCCGTGCATGCGTGTCTGTGTATGTGAGCCACGTGTTCTAGTCATGTCCATCTGTCCTGTACGCTCAGTCCATCCCCTGCTTGAGGAACCGTCAATACTGTCCTGGTCCCCTTGGTCCACTTCTCCTTGCTCTTAGCCTGTCCTCCACCATCCTGTTTCTGTCACACCGCTCTTCTGGGGCTTCCTGTTAAACCGTCGACCCCTTCGCCCCGGCAGTGGAAAGCAGTCCATCGCTATCGACGACTGCACCTTCCACCAATGCGTGCGACTCAGCAAGTTTGACTCGGAGAGGAGTATCAGCTTCATCCCCCCCGATGGGGAGTACGAGCTCATGAGGTCAGCAGATTCGCAGTCGCCGAGTCACGGTCGCACTTGCACGTCACCGCTATGTCACGCTCATAACATGAGTTTGTATGCAGGTACCGCACCACTAAGGACATCATCCTGCCCTTCCGGGTCATTCCTCTGGTCAGGGAAGTCGGCCGCACCAAACTGGAGGTGAAGGTGGTCATCAAGTCCAACTTTAAACCTTCCCTGCTGGCTCAGAAGATTGAGGTGAGAATGGGGACTGGTCTGTTGACCCGGTGTCACATAGAGCTGGGACATGAAGCAGAATGTTCCCTCTCTGCCCCCTCAGGTGCGAATCCCCACCCCCCTCAACACCAGCGGGGTGCAGGTAATCTGTATGAAGGGCAAAGCAAAGTACAAGGCCAGCGAGAACGCCATCGTGTGGAAGTGAGTACCTCTGTGTGTGCGTGCGTGTGGGGAGGTTATGGTGCCACCTTGTGGACGCGAGTAACTCCTTGTGTGTTCTGCAGGATCAAGCGCATGGCCGGGATGAAGGAGTCGCAGATCAGTGCCGAGATCGAGCTTCTGCCCACAAACGATAAGAAGAAGTGGGCGCGCCCCCCCATTTCCATGAACTTCGAGGTGAGTTGGGCCGCTCTCACTCAGCCATCTTACTCAGTGTGCGCCTGTGATCTAACCAGGCCCCCCCCCCCCCGCCCTCCTCAGGTGCCCTTCGCTCCCTCTGGACTCAAGGTGCGCTACCTCAAGGTGTTCGAGCCCAAGCTGAACTACAGCGACCATGATGTCATCAAATGGGTGCGCTACATTGGCCGCAGTGGCATCTATGAGACCCGCTGTTAGTGCTGCTGGAGCCGTGGGGGGGACGCACTCTCAAATAGGAGGCCTGAGGGGACAGCGCTGGTGGCCATGTAATGGTGGTGACATTCAGGTCTCTGATGGATGGCTGCAGGAAGGTACCGGAGATGGTTTCTGTGTTAAATCACGGCGTCTAAATCATTTAATTGAAGCCGGAATGACCCCCCCCCCCCCATCTGTTGGGGTGTGTTGAAGCTTGTCCTTTGATACATATATATATTGTGTGGGGCCCCCCCCCCCCCCCCCCCTCGGCCCGAGCAGGGGGCCGCGTGGCCGGGAAGGGATTGGGGGGTTGGGGGGGACGGGGGACGGCCGCCGGAATAACAGTGGGGTGGGTTTGT
>JAODKC010000047.1:13888079-13905503 GCA_026777985.1 Mormyrops attenuatus | reverse complement strand
CCCAAGACAGGGTGAGGGTAGAACAGAATGGGGGGTAGACCCAAGACAGGGTGAGGGTAGAACAGAATGAGGGGTAGCCCCAAGACAGGGTGAGGGTGGGGCAGAATGAGGGGTAGACCCAAGACAGGGTGAGGGTGGGGCAGAATGAGGGGTAGACCCAAGACAGGGTGAGGGTAGGACAAATCAGTGATTTAATAAATTATTATTATATTATATAGTAAGTTTAAGCCTATTGTTCAGTCTTTGTGATTATCATTTTAAATGAGAATATATAATGTCTTAGTGTAAATGAAAAACTGACGATGTATAGAGCTGGAGAAGGAAAGTGTCGTTCAGTGATACCGTAATGCACCTTATTGGATTTTACTGGATGATAATTTATTAAACGCTAATTAAGTACTGGACCATACTGCCTTTTACCAGACTGTTTACTTCAAGTTACCAGATCTTCAGGGTTGCCTTAATGCACAGGCAAACTTGAGCTTTTTATTACACAACCAACCTCATATAATAAAACATTAAACCTAGAGGTGCCATTTGTATTTTACAGGATCATCTCATATTGAGGAATAACATGCTGTGCCCCATTCTGAACCAATATGTGACTTCCGATTTGTGTCATATTTTCTTGTCTGGACTGAAATGTAATTTTATCAGGACTGTGTAACCGGCTCCCCCTCCGCCCAACAATTTTTTTATCTTACCGTCAGGACCCCCCCCCCCCCCCCCTCAGTTGACAACTTTTGTAGCCAAGGGGTCTCTGACTATGTTACCACGTTTTACTGTGTTACTTTAAATCCCTAGGCCTTGCTGGATGTTAAAGGACATTATCAGATTTAATGGGAACTTACTGGAACTCCAGGAAGATGGGCGTACACCGGATCCCCTCTGGCTCCTTTCGTTCCTGCAGTACCCTGCAAGCAAGTAGTAACTGTAAGCCTTGGCACACCTGTTGTGCTGTGCCGATGGAATTCCCAAAGGTGGGACACACCTGTCACACACCACAGCTACACCAATGACATGTGACCTCTGGGCCCTGATATTGCTCACTAATGTTCTCACCGGTATCCCCGGAATTCCATGCCACCCGGGAACCCCAGGAGGACCAGGGTCACCCTTTGTCCCGTTACAGCCATCTCGCCCAGGGGCACCCAGAGGCCCTCGATCACCTGGGTGACCCTGGAAAAAAACGAAAGTGAAAGCATACTTTTGGCCTGGGGCTGTAATGTAGTCTTGCCATGAATAACCAAGACTGACTGTAACAGAACCTTAACCATGTGTACCTGTACAGACAATAACCAAGAACCCCTGTAGTAAACATGAACCATGAACTCTTTCAATGTGTCAAGGTCTATTGCTAGTAATTATTTATTGTAGAACTTCAGCCCAGAAGAAATGAATCCTGAGAAATATGTACTCACAGGAACACCACTGAGCCCCATGAATCCAGGACTACCAGTCAGACCCTTTAACACAGAGTATACAATGCAGTCACAAGAAATCACAGCACCCAATCCGAAGATGTTTCACACACAATCATTTGACATAGCATGCACGAAAGTACATCCACCTAGGAGAGCACAGAGAGAGCATGAAGAATTCATATTCCATGACATGAAAGCACTTTTTTACCACATCTCCAGCGGGTCCTGCATGCCCTGGCAGCCCTACGTCACCCCCTTGTCCTTGTTCTCCTTGAGGTCCCTGGGGACCTGGAGGCCCACTGGGACCCTGTGGGCCTGCCTTCCCCAAGTGCCCAGTGGCTCCCTGGGATGGAAAAATGTTTGATATGCAAAAATAGAATAAAATTTTGTATATATATATTACTTTTGATGTTGGCATACAGCTGGCATCTACACCTTTATGCTAGTCACAGCTTCATTCTAGCCTGTGAATGTGCCACTTGCATCATACTTGATATAGAAATGATAAATGCGATGGTAAAGATTTTATTTTTCCACTGGGGGGCGACAAAAACCATGGCGGCTGACAGTTCTGCATGACATTACTTTTCATTCATTCATTTAGATTACATTAAAAACATGCTTTTCAAAAATAATAGACAATTGAGAATGGAGGGTTAGTTAGTTCCTGGAGCAATTGGGGTCTTGCACAAAGACCCAACAGTGAATCACACTGCCAAACATGGGATTATAACCAACAGCCTTCCAGTCATGAGCACAAAGTTTTAACTCAAAGCACCACGTGACACATTTGCCCAAAGGATTCTACAAGTGTGTGAAGCTTGGGATTTGGAAGCAGGGTCGAGGTGAAGCCATACTCGAGCTCCTTTAACTGGGAAACACAGGCAGCTGGAACAGTCTCGGCCCTCACAGGGTTCATGATTTCCTCCCTGCAAACCACATAACAACATTACTGTAATGTAAATAAAAATGTTACTGTGGCACACATCCCAATGCACCCAGCACAAATCACAATTTTACTGCAGGAGAATTGTTAATTCAAATACTGCTCCACACAGTAACTGGCCAACTATGCACGGTAAGTCCATAGGACTAACAACACACACTTTCACATCTCTCTTTCTCCCTCAGTCTCTCTCTCTCTCTTGCTCTCTCTCTCGCCCTCTCTCTCACACACACACCAAAAAAAAGTTTATCGAGTATATATTCTTACATTTATTTCGCAGATGATTTTACCCAAAATGAAACACAATCGAGAGAGCAGGGTCAAACAGTCCCTGGAACAACTGAGGCTTTAGACCTTCTGCTTACATTTAAATTTCTTTGGCATTTTTTTATCCAAAACAACATTCAAACAAGGCACACAATCCACCAATTTTGTCTCATTAATGTCATTAAGGCAACTTCGGATGAAGGCAAGTTTCCCCACTTTAATCAGAGAGTCAGAAAACTGAGAAATGAAACACCATTATAAGATTAATTAAACATGATAACCTTTGCTAAGGGGGTGACTGTAAGCAGACTGTTTTTAAGTAAAAAAGAGAGCAGCTGAGGATTCTGGTCCCACAATCAGAAGCACGCAGAGGAGCGTACATTGAATGTTTTGCCGATTTGCCTGAGACTCGCGTATCATCAACATGGCACAGACTCCCCCAGGTGACTAATGGATGTTTACTCCAGTTAGGCTGCATGAATTCCTACAGCTTGTGTGGATAAGCACCGCAGCTTCTGTTTGCAGCCCTGTTTTGGCTACTTCAGGCACTCCCTGGCTCCTGCCAGCTCGCACCAGCAGCCTCAGATACGAGCCTAATTCCTACCTAATTTCTTCATCCATCTTTTTTTTTAGAGAACTGCTGGGGACCCGTTCCTGCAGTGCAAAGTATGTTATGCAACCACAGCCCTTCCTAAGTCCTCATTCAACCTCATTCATTTTTGGCTTCAGTTTACCAAAATCAACTGTCATATGCATGACTGGATTGGATCAGTGAGAGTCAAAGTAGCCAAAGCGACTGTCATTCATTTTTCTTCCTCCCCAGCATATTGCCAAACCCCTCCCCCAAATAAAGAGTGTACAAGCAATAATGCACTGCATTTGTTTCAGATATTATTAGCTTGAGAAAAAAAACACTGGGTACTTACTGCACTGACCATCAGAAGTGGCATGTTCCACCTGAAAAGAGGAATGATTGTTATGAAATATATTGAAATTCATAACAATGATGATTCTACCATTCAAGTCTCGCCAGTTTCCTAATGGTGTGGCGTGATCTACAGTGTGGCTTGAACACTGTTACATACAATGACCCCATTCACTATTTTGATTGGCCCTGTACTAAATTTTACATCCATTCCTATATACAATAAATGTCCCATGGTTTGCAAGACAATGTTCTTTAACTTTCAATAATGCATATATATTGTGATGGGAAGAACAATTATAAAATTGCTATTTATAAGAAAAAGAATTATACATGCTGTGTGTGACTTTGTCATCCCATCTAATGTTACATCCTGATCCATGGATAGGCACAACAAAAAACTAGAGTGAGACCACTACTTACTTTGTCTGCTTGATTTATTTGTGAAGCACGGTTATGATTAGACTAACCTACTTGACTTTTTTTGTGAATTTGTGAAGTATCAGCTTCAGTAGCTGGCCAGAGGTGAGTTCCCAGAAGCCTTCTTAACACCATTAACACAGAATTTAAAAATGAAAACAAACACCTCAGGCCAAAATAACGAACAAAACAGCACAAACTATATTAGCTCCTTAACCAAGCGAATATGAGAAACAAAACTTCCCTACCTCCCAAGTAATTAAAAAAGTGAGAAAACAAATCCAAGCAAATGACCCTACTTCCCAGCTCTTCACAATATATACAGTACAATGTATACAAATGATTTACAGAGAAAGGTCTCTACAACCAAACTGAAGGACACTTCTGAGTGGTTTACAACGACAAAAAGGAAGACTAATTCAAAGGCATAGTCTCGTTCCCCTTCTTGTTATACTGGAAAATAGATCAGGACAGTAAGGACTATGTTACTTTTCATTTTTGTGTGTTTCAGAGATAGTCAACGTCAATTACGCATTACCTCATGTGACCTGGGGAAATCTGTACCGCCTCATTTTTGTAACCCTGTTTATCTATATTCACATATGTATATGCACCGGTTCTGTTTGTGCATATATATGCATGCCAGTCCACTGCAGAAATCAGAAAGCCTAGCTGCGTGTCTTTGGACTGCTGTAGGGAACTGGAGGTAATCCCTACAAAATAGGGCAAACATACACACTCCGGAAAGACGGAAGCAGCAGAGCAGGATTCAACTCCCCAGCTCAGGAAGCAGGAGACTTGAGTGTTGTCTACGGGGCCACCATGTCTTTGTGGTGGTGTTTGTTTAATGTACATTAATGTACAGGTGGCCCAGTGTGTGGCTTCACACCTCTAGGCTTCGGAGTGCATATCCCATCTCTGCTCTGTGTGTGTCAAGCTTGCATGTTCCTCCCGTGTCATGTAAGCTTCCTCACGCAGTGCCAAGACATGCAACTAACTCATTTCCTGTACTAGACACACCCTGTGGTGGAGTGGCATTACACCCAAGGTGAACCCCGGTTTTCTGCTCGGGATAGGCTCCACTACCCTGCAAACCTAACCAGGACACAAGGATGGATGGATGGATGGATGGGCATTGTTAGGTCTGATCACTCGGGCTATAGCCTGAGTATTTTAGCCCCAATGCCAATCATCCTTCAAAAGCACAAGAAAGCCAGCCCCAGGTAAACTTGACTTACCCCCTGATCTTTTTGATAGCTAGATTCTCCCCTGGATGTATGGATGGATGGATGGAAGGATGGATGACTATTTATGTGTGCATGTATATCTAGGCAACTGCCTGCTTCAGTCCCACTACTTACGTCTAACTTCAGTCACACTCACAGCCTCACCACCACTCTCAACTGAATCAGTTTATATTTTTTAAGCAACCTTTGTGTGTCTAGCCCTGTGTCACAAAGAATTACCAGAAAAAGAGAGAAGAGCAGGTGATACAGATGACTGAGGTCTTCATCTGGGATCCCCACAGCTCAGCAATACTCAACACGGCAGTCTGTGGTGCTGAAGAGCAACTATGCATTAATAATTTGGCCTGACCACACACTTCATTGTGGATGCCTGGTCCCTGTCCTAACAAATAATCATAGCCTTAGAGCTTCAGGGAGCTGCATAACAAGGACTAGACTATGGGAGGGACACAGCTGGGAAACGGGAAGCAGGATATTTAATGAAAAACTGCATGCAGACTGGATGAAGAGCTCCAATTAGGGCAGTAAATGTTAGCGAGGCAGGGTTCCTGATTTCCCGCTCATCTCATAGCTGTTATTTTTTATCAAAGAAGATCAGCAGGCTGCACTAGTAGATGTTTAAGATGAGAAAATATTGATGAGATTTAATTCAGCTGCCTCTTAAGCCAATGCATTTGATAACAAGTACAGTACAGTGAGAAGAGATTCTAAGGATTTTAAACCCTTATAAAATTTACACATAGTCCGATATACTGTAAATATCGTCAAACTTTCACCATTAAATAGTATTAGGAACGTCAACTGCAATTAAAATCCTAACGGATAATCATAATTTATATATTGATGAAGTTCTGACTACAGACGTTACTTACTTCTAGTGCAACAATTAAGAACAATGCTAACAGTGATAATGATCTTAAACACACTTGCTGATAAAATTATTTATGAACCATATTAATATAATAATTAATATCATTTATAACGATTACTTACTGATCTCTTTCATTTTTACTTCTGCGGTGGTTTTAACAATTCATGCTGAACAAATAAACAGGTCCGATATAAGCAATTAAGACTTAATTACTGTAAAATAATGACGAGCAGGTAGTTTGAAAAGGCACTTATCTGTCACTGCATAAAGCATTTTAATATTAAAACTGGAACAGATTAAATAAATAATAAATTTAATAATAGCAATAACAATAATTTAATAATAAATAATACTAAAATAAATAATTCTATTGAGCGCCAATGGCAAATGGAAAACAACTTATACAAAAATACATTTAAAGGTGAGGTAGAGATGGGTATTGCAATAGGTAAGTTACATGTAATTATAATTACTATCTAGATTTAATGCAACACTCAAAATTAGCATTTCTTCTTTTGTCTGCAAAACGATTATTTTGTCGATCGACTCTCACTACTGTGTACAATTCCTCACCTTCATAAAATGTCGCTCGCCAACAGATTCAGGCAGAAATGAGAAAGAAGCGCTGTTGCATAAAAGACTTCCGGGGATCTGACAGTGTCATCATATATATATACCGTGAAATGAAGAGGTTACACCCGTGTCTGGACAATTTTCTGAGCAGTGCGTTTGAGATGAAATCAGCATGGCTGCAGAATAGAGCATAAAGTTAGAAACGCCCACATTGCGGCTTCATTTCCCGGTCCTCGCTTCACCTCCATTGCCATTAATCTCATATATTTCTTGTGCAGTTTAACAGATTCCCACTAAACGACAGACACCTCTTCGCATCGCACAGTGGGCCGCTTGTGGGCATATACCTAGGAGGGCATCTCCTCACCTGTTGCCGTCAGTATACTCTTAAAAATTACTTTGAGACCCCGGTTACGGAGCAGTGATGACCCGCTGGACCCGGTCCATGACAGCGACCCGAAGGGCGACGCTTCTGCTGATCCTGGGAATTTTATGGGACGTTACGGCGAAGAATGTAAGCATCATGGTTCAGCTGACAATGCACAGATCACGTTCAATCGTAAATGTTTCTGCAATCACTGTAGTATGGGATATTAGCGTCTGTAAGGCTGGGCATTTCCCTAAGTGCTTATAGGCCTACTATTAAAATACGAAGTCTACAAATGTAGATGAGTAAAACCATTCCTGTTCAACTGTTGTATTATATTTTTTAATAATAGATTTAAAAAGTGTTTAAAATGATTTATTTACTTAGAAGTAAATTACACAGCAGCCAGTCCCATGTCATATCCACAAAGGATCAGGGGTGACATAATATTGGAGAACATTCTGTTGATTTCAAGGGCCCCTGAGTGACGGGGGCCCTAAAAAATTTGGAACATAACTGGATTGGTCTGGATTGGGTGGCCCAATATGATATGTTTTTATGGGGTCCAAAATCTCCACCAAAGTTCCTGCAAAGAATATATGTGCTGCTCAGTGCTTGCGAACTGCTGAGATTCACTTACCGCTTTATAGTCCATACAAAAGACCACGATGTCGTATGAATGTGACTTGAATTTTGCTGTGTCTGTCAGCTTCACTGAGGATCAGGCACACAAAGGAAAAATTAGTTCATGGAAAATTGTAGGAATTTGATGATCAAGTGATGGTACTTCACTCCAGTTGTTTATCTGGCATCAGTAAATAATGCAAATAGTCCAATCAAACAGATGTTAAGCAAACAAATAAGATTTATTCTGACACCGTTTAAGCGATCAGTCACAAGGCCTTGAACTCTAGGTCCTGTTTGGTTTCTTTTTATCTTTTAGGCAGTACAGGATGGGGTGCTAGACATGAATTGATAAACTAGCGTTTTTATAAAGGTGGGAGTGGGATCTTATCCGCAAAGGGCCGGTGTGTATGCAGGTTTTTGGGGTTAACCTTTAGGTCGGCTGTTCAAACCCAGCTGTGAGGACTCTTCAGCCAGTCAGTCCCCTAATTAGTGACCTAATTAGGGAGTTGCAGCAAAAACCCGCACACACACCGGTCCTTTGCGGATAAGATCGCCCACCCCTGGTGTAGACAGACACTGAACATGCATTTACATTTTGCAGATTTGTGCTTATGTTCCCTCGACTGCCCAGTAAACTGTTTGGATCATCTTCGGTCATGCAAGCTGCACGTGTGTCTGTGTGTTCTGTGTTGCGTTCTGAGGGCACCAACACTGCATTAAAATTGCTGCTGCCACTCAGACTGGCCTTAGGAGGAAAATGCACCTAGGGACCAGTGTCTGGGGAAGCTATCTAGACATGCATGCAAACACGCTGATTTTTTATCCCTCACACCATCTGGTGCTAAAATCACTGTTTTCAGGGTGCATCAGTGTACAAGGGAGTACTTCTGTTTAATAGTATGTCAACATACAAAGGAATACCTACAGCTCAGGAAAAAAATAAGAGACCACAGGTAAATTTTTTATTTTCACTCATTTCTCAATGTATGGGTATGTTTCCGTGCAAAAATATACATATTTTTTTTGCAAACTCCAGTCTGGCTGTTCCCTGTTTTTCATTAATGAAGGGCTTCTTCCTTGCTTTATGGGTCTTCAGTCCTGCTTCTAGGAGCCTGATATGAACCGTCCTAGCGGTGCACTTCACACCGCTTAATGTTTCCCATTCCTTTTGAAGATCACTTGATGTCATGCTCTGATTCATGAGGCACTGTTGGTGAAGTTGACAGTCATCTCTGGCATTGGAAAATTGCTTCTGCCCTCTACCTGGCTGGTTTCTGGTAGTTCCCAGTGTCTCCTGTTTCACATTGTTCTTGTGTCTTAGAAAATTTGTGCCTGGAAGCAGCCTGTCAAATAAATGTACTATAAAAGTAAAGTACTGTGCAAAAGTCTTGGGTCGTCAAAGAAAATGCTTAATGCTGTTTATCTGGGTAGTAAATATATTTGCTCAGAAAAATCTAACATTAGAACATATGCAAAGTAAAAGTAACACAATAAAAACTAAAAAGAATTTCTTCTGTTCTCCAAAAGGTTGCCTTGTTGGATGATTAGATCAACACCACTTCAGTTCCCAAACTTCTCCTCAGGGGCACCTCAGCCATTCCAGGTACTTGTTAAATTTCACCCCCAGCTCACTTAATTCATTAATTTAATTAGTCAACAAAAGTCAATGAGGTATTGATTATCCATCCATAGGAGGTGTGTTAGTGCGCAAATAAAAAAATACATGGGTGTATTGGATGGTTGATGGAAATACAGTGGCGCTGTTAGAAGACGTTTTGATATGACTAAGCTGGCACCATTTGACATAATTTTATAGCTCTACACCAACATGAAGATCATTTGAACATCATTTTCTTTGACGGCTCAAGACTTTTGCACAGTACTGCACATCAGTATAAGAGGGAAATTTCACTCCATGACAGCCAGTTTTGTGTTAAAAGATATTCATATAAACTGTACAAAGAACAATGCTAAGGATTTTGCGCTCTGAAGCACTATTTCTTTGAAAGGCACGAAATCATGTCCCGAATGCTATAGCTCCACTGTCTGACCAGGCCAATAAATCCTAGTCTTCAGAGTTCTTCCACATTTCTACAAAGCTGACAACACTGATCCTACCAGCATGTAACACATTACTGTGAAAAAGTCAGTGAGATAAAGTCAGTATTATCTGTTTGTCAAGTGTCTCAGCTTAATCGTTTGAAAACCTCTCGTAAAATCATCCCAGTGTTTCTAGCAACCATCCAATGTACTGATGTAATTTTTGACTCATCCACCACTCCATCTTGTATTACTAATCAATACCTCATTGAGTTATTTAACTAATTAGGTTCATTCATGAGCCAGTGGTGAAATTTAACAAATACATGGAATAGCTAAGGTGCCTCTAAGGAGAGGTTTGGGAGCTGAATCATGCGCCTCTTACTGTCCAATGAGGTGTCAGTAACTTTTTGGTGAACAGAAGAAATTCTGGTCTATTTATTTTTTGTGTTGCTGTTAATTGCATATGGTCAAATGTTATTTTTTAAATGAGCAGCTATGCGTTTGCACACTCTGCCCGTGTTCGCGTGGGTTTTCGCCGGGGACTCCGGTTTCTCCCACAGTCCAAAAGCATGCAGGGCAGGCTGATTGGTGTGTCTAAATTGGCCCTGTAGTTGTGTGAATGTGAGTGTGGCTGTGTGTGCGTGTGTGTGTGTGTGTGTGTGTGTGTGTGTGTGCGCCCTGCGGTGTGTTGGCGCCCGCCCAGGGGTGGTCCCCGCCTGCGCCCGTTGCTCCCGGGATAGGCTACGGGCCCCTTGCGACCCCAGTGGGGATTAAGCGGTTACGATAATGGATGGATGGATGAGCAACTATACACTTACTACCCAGATACCGTTGCACAGTACAGTATGTCTTCACACGCACAGATTGCCTTTTTCTGATCTAATATGTTCTACATACACTGTCAGACACACTACAGTGAAGCAGATGTAATCATAGAGTGGCTCATCACTGTGAAAAAGATCAAACAATTCTTTTGTTTTCAACTATTGCTGGGGTAAATTCAGGACGTGGTCTGGACTGGTTCCTTGAGTGATTTTACTGTCTCAACCTGTGTTGGGGATGGTTGTGGTGGTTCTAAATAATTTATGGGACTGTTCAGTATATTTCTCTCCTAACCAGTTCCACGCTGCATTCGGAAATGCTCTGAGTGGCGGGCTGTTCTCTCAGTCTTTATCAAGTATGTGTGGGAAAAGGGAAATGTTTGACTCCCAGTGTTCATTCCCACAGCACCTCTGAACAGCAGTTCTCAAAACAAATTGCTTTATCTAAAACCAAAGGTCTCATGTGGGTGGAGACCGTCTGCCTTTCTGAAATATTGTATTGACGTGTCTCTAGGTTTGCATGTGTTATGGGAAGCCCAGATGTCACTGTGACCAAGTCAAAGGCAACAAGGTAGGGTAAGACTGTGATAGAGCATGTGACTGCATCCTGCTGTTTAACAATAACTGCAGGTTACGGAAATACTGATACACAGATGTAAAACTCTGTAAAATTTGGACTAAATCGGGTCTCAAATGCCAGTTAGAATGAATAGGGCTCAATGTTTCATTAACTGGGGTCAGAATCATCTTATTGATTTGTAAGGTTTACATCTATTCACAAATTTCTCCCCCTTTGGAGAAATACCCTTCTAAGATCTTCAGAGAGTGAAAGGGGAGCTGACCTGTTTCTGTCCACGTAGGGTGAGAAGGGATACCCTGGTATCGACGGCCCTCCTGGTTTGGTTGGTTTTCCAGGTAAAGAAGGCCGCCCAGGACCACCCGGCATAAAGGTATTCAACCATCTCATGTGAGCATGGTCTATTCACATGCATCATATTACGGTGTACATGTCTACCGCTGTGGTGTATGATGTGATACAAACCCTGGAATCTACAGCACCCAATTGGTTGTTGGCTTCTCCTCTAGGGCCACATCGGTCAGCCTGGAGATCAAGGACCCAAAGGCAGTAGGGTGAGATTAATGTCACTGGCTGCATAATCTTGTCACTCTGCTTACGTAGCCTGGTTATTCAGTTAATATACTTTGTTTGACATTTATCACCAGTGTATACAGTGTGTAGTAATCAATGGCTTAAACAGGTGAATAACAATACAGACAACCAAATACCCTGCATCCATTGATGGATGGATGGATGGATGGAGAACCAAATAAAAACTGTCATAACAACATACATAACAGCAGTTTGATGACTAGTAGATTTGGTTATTTTGTGACCCGTGACTGTTCCTGATACCAGATAAAGAGATATTAAGTTCCCAGTGTGCATCCGACTCTGGAAGGCCCAAAAGCAGGATTTTTGGTGTCTTACTTAGGGAAATGTCCTCCTGTTTGCCACCGTTTATTATGAAGTTACTGTTGTGTCTCAGGGAATTAATGGAGATCCAGGATATATGGGGACTCCAGGACTGCCAGTAAGAACCTCCTGCTATTTCTTTACTTCCTAGAAGCTTTAACGTTGCTGTCATTCAATGAAGGTACCTGTGGCTGAACACTAGGGGGTGCTGAGAAGACACGACGTCCCAAGAGCTCAAGCCGTCATGCCTTTAACATTCTTTAACGCCAACATATATACTCACAGATGCTCACAGAGCAGCACTCGCTTGTCACCTTTTTCTTTACTGTTATAAAAATTTGTCAGTTTTATGGTGATTTGATTTCTTCTATTCTCATTTAAGATTTACCATAAATTCATCCAAAACATTTATTTTGCATCCAAGACCCCTTATTTTGATTATGATGATTAAATCAAAGAAACAAGATTGTTTTTTTAATTACCTTGCTTTTCTATGTTCTTTATGTCGTTGATGCAAACTTGCATTTGATTTTGTTCTTGTGCCATTCCTCTTCTTCTTATTAGTATTATTATTATTATTTATTATTATTATTATTATTATATGATTTTACGTAATATATTTGTTTGTAGGGTTTACCAGGAGTACAGGGTCCCCCTGGAGAACCAGGCACCCCAGGATGTGATGGCATGAAGGTAGGAATGGTGCATCCTGGTAGCCTGCGTGAACTACCTCAAAGGCATTCATATATACACAATCAGAGAACTGCAGGGAATAAATGCATCCATGCAGTAATAGATATATGTTTCCAGGGGGAAAGAGGCCATCCAGGACCTCATGGTGATCCCGGGCGTGACGGAGTGCCTGTAAGACTGTGGATCTTTCTATCCGCCTCTCATTGTTCTTTGTCTTCCTCTTTAGTGTAGAGGTACAGGTAAAGATGTTCATTCAGAAAACATAACCTTGTTGCTAAGATTACAGGTTATGTTCACTGCATTACTGTACATAATGCTGAAATGTTTACCACGTTAATTCTCACCATTGTGTTGTTTTAGGGTTATCCAGGGCAACCGGGTCCCAAGGTGGGTTCATGAAAGCAATAATCCATCCATCCATCTTTCAGCTCCGTATCCTCATTAGGGGTGCAGAGTATAAGACAAATGTTTCATGTTTTTAAAGTGACTGTGACATGAGCTGTGTCTTTGTGACTGGATGGATATTTTTGATCAGTTTTCAAGGATGCTTGTTGTCCGTTTTTGAGGTTTGGAGTTTCGGAATTGAAGTATAACGGGAGTCAGTAGGCTTCTCGCAGATACAGGTGTACATAAGTGTGCATTATCTCACCGGATCTCCCAACAGGGAGGCTCCTACTTATCCTCCTTTGAAGAGAAAGGTCAGCATGGTGCTCCAGGTAGTTGTGGTGCTAAGGTGAGGACAGCTTTAACTCCTGGCATCCAAGACATCCCTCCTGGTACTGTCTCACCCATTTTCTCACCTCCAGCTCACCTGCTTTCTTATTTCCACCTGTTATTCTCTGAAAAGAAAACTTAACTAGTCAAGTAGTTTTAGACAAACCCTCTGGCCTGGTTTTCAGGGCCAAACAGGACCACCGGGGGCTCCTGGACCCCCTGGACCATCAGGGCCGATGGGCATACCCGTGAGTGCTGATCGGACACAGTAATTTATGCCATGCTACACAAAACATGCGCCCTACAGTGCCAGCCTTAGATTAACTGGCAGTGTGACAGAAGGTGATGGTGTGGTTGATGCTATACTCTGTTCCTGGGAAGATGGTGGGGCAGGAGGTAGTGCTATTGTTCGGCAACCGGAGGGTTGTAGGTTCGAGCCCTGGCTCATCCTGACCCCATCAAAGTGTCCTTGAGCAAGACACTGAACCTGCAGATTGCTCCCGGTGTGCAGGTTGGCGCCTTGCATGGCAGCCTTTGCCACCGGTGTATGAATGGGTGAATGTGAGGCATGAATTATAAAGCGCTTTGAGTACTCGTAGGAGTAGAAAAGTGCTGTATAAATGCAGTCCATCCTATATTCCAGGGACCAGGGGGGCTGCCTGGTGCCCCAGGAGTAAAGGTAAGCTTTCTGCTGATCCTGTATATAGTTTCTGCCTAAAGATGCATGGGTGTGACTCTCCATGAGATGTGTCTAACCTCTATGTCCCTTTTCAGGGTCTGGAAGGGAGAAGCTCAGGTATCACAGGACCTCGAGGCCAAAAGGTGGGAAATGACAGCTGAGATTTGAGCCAGAGAGGCAACTGGAGTCCCTGCCCGGTCCTGTACCACCTTGGTTATGGACCGGGCTGGAGAAGGCTACACATAACTTCCTATGGTTCTGTTTTACAGGGGGAACCAGGACCTCCAGGAATTCCTGGGAGGAAAGGAATTAAACTGTATGCAACAGGCTTCAAAGACCTACAGGTATGAAGACCTACGGCTGCAAGGCCAGGTGAAACACAGGGAGAGTATAAATGATTAGATTACTATGGGTGGAGTTAATTCATAGTGGGAGTGGTTTCTGCCAACTGACCTTCACTGTTATTGCAGGGGGTCCCGGGTGATATAGGTGAAAAGGGCAATCGAGGATTACCTGTAAGTACATTTGGAACATTAAAGCTGCAGAATAGTCCAGACCTAAGCTATGAATAATGAATTACTTGTGCTTCAGTGCTTAATCTTTTTATATCTCTGACATGACAAACCACAATATCTGCAAATATTTTTGATAGATATACAAAATGTACATGCATAATGCAGTTCTGTATAAAGTGTTTATAAACTGCTTAGATTATGATAATCATCGCGGAAGACTTCAGCAAGTGTGCTGTAATTCACCAACGTGAACGTGCTGCATGACGGTATGTATGTTTAACTTTTCAAGTGCGGCGTATTTCACTTTCGTAGGGTCGTCCAGGAAATGCAGGACATGGGGGTACAAAAGGGGACAAGGGGGAACCGGGAGCTGAGGTACATTTGCCTATGAACAGGATGAGATGCATGCATGTAAAAGAATGCAAAATGAAGTAGTGCTTTATTTTCCATTTGCAAGTACAGGTACATTGGAATGCTTCTTCTTACATATGCCATCTTGCTCTGCTTTGAGACATATACACATATACAATACTGTGCTAAAGTCCAAATGTTTAAAGCTATTTATCTGGGTAGTAAGTGTGTATTTCCTCGAATTATTTAAAAACAAAATATTTATGCAAATATATGTAAAATTTATGTAAAAACACAATTTAACATTAGGACTTCTGCAAATTAACAGTAACACAGTAAAAAACTACCAAGAAATTCCTCTGTTCTCTGTCTTGTTGGATGGCTAGAAGAACAACACTTCGGTTCCCAAACCTCTCTTCAGGGGCACCGTAGCCATTCCATGTGCTTGTTAAATTTCACCATCAGTTCAATTAATTAATTTAATTAGTTAAATGTCTCAGTGAGGTATCGGTTAGCCAAACAAGGTTGGGTAATGGTTGAGTCAAAAAATATATCAGTGTATTGGATGGTTGCTGCACATCCGTGACTTTAGGAGAGGTTTCAAAATGGCCAAGCTGCCATACTTTGTCAGGCATGATATCTTAGTTTTATACCAACATGAAGATCATTTTCTTTGACTGCCTAAGATTTTTGCATAGTACTGTGTACAGGTGAGAGAGAAACTTTGGGTCAGAGCGCAGAGAGCCACTCAGTATACCACCACGAGCTTGACCAGCACATTAGAGAACTTCATGCTTCAACTGCAATTTCTTCTACAGGGGAAACCTGGGAAGGATGGCAGCCTTGGAGACCCTGGTGACCTGGTAATGCACACTTGGTGATGTTTGGCCTATAACCATTACAAGATTAAATATGGATTAGGAGGAGACAAGATTCATTAACCTATAATGGTCTCCTCATAGATCTGTCAGTCACCTCACATGACTGTCAGTTACCTCACAGAGCTGTCAGTCACAAGAGAGAGCTGACAGCTGCACACAGGGCTGTCAGTCCCCTCATTGACCTATCAGTCCTTTCAGTCACTACATTGAGCTGTCAGTCGTCACACAGAGCTGTCAGTCGCCACACTGGGCTATCAGTCTTTTCAGTCACTACATTGAGCTGTCAGTCACCACAGAGAGCTGTCAGTCAGCACACAAAGCTGTCAGTCGCCACACAGTGCTGTCAGTCGCCACACAGTGCTGTCAGTCGCCACACAGTGCTGTCAGTCGCCACACAGTGCTGTCAGTCACTACACAGAGCTGTCAGTCACCACACAGAGCTGTCAGCCCTGTCAGCTGCCCATCACTGAAGTGCTTCAGTTTTCCATTGAAATGGAACTGATTGTGTTAATTGTGGCCCTGTAGGGAAGCAAAGGAGATCGTGGCTTTCAAGGATTCCCAGGGGAATCAGGCCTAAAGGTCAGGGGTCGCTGTGCCTTATTCTCTTTGATGTGTCTGATGCAAGGCTGCCCATCCTGCTGCCTTGTGGTCACACTCTGTGCATATGTATGTGTGTTTCACTTTGTGTATAACACTGTCCCTCTGTGAGCCTACAGGGGCAGAAAGGCAATCAGGGCCCAAGAGGTGCCCCTGGAGATGTGAGTAGTACCACTGCAATTGCACTACCGTAATGGTACTTTTCCACTGCCATTCAGAAACCAAGCCATACCTGACTCATACCATGAACTGAGACTCGTTCAACTAAGTTCCAGCTCACTTCAGTTTTCTACTGCAGAAGGGTCAACTCGGCGTTGCCAGGTTTGGAGAGCAACATAAACCCAAAGAGATGCTTATTTACTGTTCAAGCGGTATACATCATGATTTATCCACTCATCCATCCGTCCCTCCATCCGTCCGTCCTGGGTGTGACGTTAATCTACATCCAGCCCTGTAAGGAGGTCCTCCAACTTACAGGGAAAAACTTGGGGGTCGGTGGAAGGACTGGCACTCCAGCTACCGGAAAAAACTCACACTGGTCCATTAGAACTAGTGTGGTGCTGAGGTATTGCCTGCTGCATGGCTGCACTCAGGTTCTCATGCCTGAGGTGGTTTGTCGTGTGGTGGGTGTGGCAACACGCTGAAATGAGTACATTCTCCTTACCTTTCCTCATCCATCCATCCATTTTCCGCTGCGTATCTGGGATCGGGTCGTGGGGGCAGCAGTCTATGCTGGGATGCCCAGACTTCCCTCTCACCAACCATTTCCTCCAGCTCCTCCAGGGGAATACCAAGGCGGTGCAGGCCAACCGAGACATATAATCTCTACAGCGTGTCTTGGGTCTGCCCCGGGACCTCCTCCCAGTTGGACATGCCGGAAACACCTCCCCGGGGAGCCATCCAGGAGGCAAGCTATATACACTCACCTAAAGGATTATTAGGAACACCTGTTCAATTTCTCATTAATGCAATTATCTAAGCAACCAATC
>JAODKC010000047.1:13868253-13878403 GCA_026777985.1 Mormyrops attenuatus | reverse complement strand
GCAGAGATTACACTTCCTGAGAATACTCAGGAGGGTCCATCTTACACAGAAGCTGCTTGTGTCCTTCTACCAACGCAACATAGGGAGCATTCTATCCTACTGCATCTGTGTACGGTTTGCCAGCTGCACGGCTGCTGAGCGGAAGACGCTTCAAGGGGTCATCAACACTGCCAAGAAACTCAGTGGCAGTTCACTCACCTCCCTGGACGGACTGTATAGTTCCCGCTGTTTAAAAAAAGCACAAAACATCCTAAAAGATCCATTCCATCCAGGTCACTCTATTTTTGAACTGCTGCCCTCAGGCAGACGGATCAGAGTGATGAAAACAAGGACCAATAGACTAAAGAACAGTTTCTATCCCAAAGCCATAACAGCACTTAACATGGCAAAAACGTGAACTTGGAAGTTGGGCATTCAAATTTCGTTGTATCTACAATGACAATAAAGATATATTCTATTCTATTCTATTCTATTGTATAATGTACAACATAATCTATCATTACTGCATTTAATGTTGGTAATGTCTTACTGTGCGTAATTTATCAAATAAACTTTACCATATCTATGCACATGAAAATCATGGTATATATGGGTTCATAGATGATTCACTATTATCTGTGGTTTTGGCTATCCAGGGTAGGTCTTGGAACATATCCCCTGCAAATATAGGGGACTACTTTATACATATAGTACTGTGCAAAGTCTTAGGTAGTCAAAGGAAACTGATTTAAAATTTTTCTGGGTAGTAAATGTATATTTGCCCAGGAAAAAAACACAATATAGCATTTGAACATATTCAAGTTAACAGTAACACAAAAAAAAGTTACTGAATGCTTGTTGGACAGCTAGTTGAACATCGCTTTAGTTCCTAAAGTTCTCCTCAGGGGCATTTCAGCCATTCCGTATGTTTGTTCAGTTTTTCCACTGATTCTCTTACTTAATCAAAATTAATCAGTTAAATAACTCAATGACATATTTATACGCCAAGCATAGTATGTTAGTGCTTGAGTCAAAAGACGCTTGCTGCAAATACTGGGGTGACTTTCGTAGAGGTTTTGAGATGGCTAAGCTGTCATGCTTGGACATATATAGTATCATAGTCTTGAAGATCATTTAAACATGTGACTCCCTAAGACCCTTGCACAGTACTGTATATTCATTTGTACACATGTGTACACAGAAAATTATGATGATTATGAAGTTTGTTATTCTTGACAGGATCTTCAGGCTTTAATGGTCACGAAGGTTCCAACGGTGCAGTTGGCCCAGATGGAGATCCTGGTTCTCCTGGACCACCAGGTTGTCCATCCACTGGGCTCCCAGGGGACGCTGGACCTCCAGGTCAGAATTTAAAGACTACATATAGGCTGTTGTCTTTGGGTGATGTGTTGTATGCTGAGTTTTGGATTTCTGATAGGACCTGTGGCTACTGGACCAAAGGGGCATCCAGGAATACCAGGGATCCAAGGACCCAAAGGAAAGGATGGGGCCCCAGGAAGAGTGTCTCCAGGTATGCCCCCCTCCCCCCAAAGTATACACATAAACAGATACTATTAACTGAATGCATGTGTGTTTGTGAGACTGTGTGTATTAATGTTTGTGTGTGTATAAAGATGCTTTTCCCTCTGTCCTCACAACAATTGCAAACCCCAAAATATAGATTTCCTTTGAATGTTTCTATTAGGAAAAATGTCCTTTTTAGCATCAACCAGGCTTCTAAAACATCAGTGTCTTTGCATATCCATTACTAAAACATCCTTGCATGGCCATCAGTGAATGGTTTAATGTTTTTAACGGACTTACGAGGATTGTTGTCAGTGAATGTGGAATCACGTGATTTTCTAATGATGTTTTCCAATGGCGCATGGTTAGTTCGAGCCTCATCTCCCTGTTCGCTATATTCAAAGAACTTGGTAGGTTATCGACAGCTAGTTTAAATGTTTGGATATAATCAGAACGTTGTCTTACTTTTTTAATGGCTATCAACGTCAAGTTGATAGCACATGATGTAAAGTAATCCATATAAGCGACCATCATGAATGCAAATGTTAACTTGTGCGAACATAAATACTGTTTTCAAATGAGAAGAGTCAGGTGTTAATTTAGCTTGACGGCCATATCTGACGCAAACTTTCTTCTGACTTCTCATTGGTCAATTAGATGGCTAATCCTGTCATTAAACAGAGAAGAATGGGCGTATTGCTTCTACAATAAAAAGTCACATTTGTCAAAAAGTGGACAGCAATGACATGCCCGTGATTTCTTTGGAACTAATTTCAATTTCATTGTCAAGTCCCTAGAATGATATTGAAACCTGTGTGCGGATAAATGTTGACAGTATCGGGAATGCATGTATTCAGGACTCAGAGGTGATCCAGGTGCCAAAGGAGTTCTGGGAGGTCCAGGCAGTGTTGGTCCCTCTGGAGCTCAAGGCTATATGGGCGTACCAGGTGAGTGTCACACACACACACACACACACACAAATATATACCTCATGCTTACAGGAACCCCATCTCCCAGGTCCACCAGGCATGAAGGGGGGGGCGGGGAACCCTGGATATCCTGGTCCAATGGGGACACCTGGCGCACCAGGTGCAAAAGGATACAGAGGAGAACCTGGCTATGCAAGACCTGGTCCAGCAGGACCACGTGGACCAAAGGTACGCCGACCTTCAAGGCTGATTGCCAAGGCTATAAACATTAAGATCATACTGAAAACACAGACACTAAACATAATCATCAATAACAGCAAGACCGAAATAGTCTGAGCAACTCCAAACCCTGTTCAGAATTTGACTGTGATCTGTGACACAGGTAAAATATAGCCACGATGATCATGGTGGTGATGATGATAGTAACAATATTAGCCATGATGATTATGTTATTTAGAGTTATGATTTATAGTCAGCACCCCCACTTTTGCTGGAAAGGGAGAGCCGGGACTCCCCAATACCTCAGGAACCAAGGGATCCAAGGGAAATGCCGGGAGCCCGGGACCTCCTGGAGTTCCAGGGAGACCTGGAGATGCAGGGAATGTGGGACCAGCTGGAGATAAAGGTTCCCCCTCCTTCCTCTTTGTCTACTGCTGAGACAAAGTTCTAATAATGGTCTAAATCCTAAAATCCTGGATATATCAAACTCCATGAGAGTAGTTGTCAAAATCACTTAAAGTTCTCCCTAAATCCCACCCCAAATTACACCTCTGTGCAGGATTGCCAGGCCTCCCTGGACAAAATGGCTCAGATGGTCCTGCTGGTCCTCCAGGGCCTCCAGGGCAATGTGAATCTTCAGGTTGGGAAACTCATCCTTACAGTACATGCACTTAAAAGGGCAGTTACAGCCAAGCTGATCATTCTGCTTCTGAACAATATTTTTGTATAAATAACACGGTATTAAGCAAAAGTGGGAAATCCAGGTCCAGAAAATAAAAATCCAAATCAAGATTTTGTTCCAACCAACAAATTGAGTACTCTGTGACTGTGATCCTTTATACTCAACTGATGGGTTGAAACTAAATCTTGGTCTGGATTTTTCCTTTCTGAACCTGAAACTTCCAACTGTGTTATTATGTATCTCTAAATATAGGCAATGACATCATTTTTATATAAATTTTTTATATCAAGCTATATATAAGGCTTTCTCATGCATCATTAGGGTACATTTCAATAATGGGATCTGGAGGAATGAGGTAAAATATAGCAGGTTGACAGTCTGTCTAAACTCTGCATCATGATCAAGGACAACCTGGCATTCCTGGAGTTCCAGGCCCTCCTGGAATGAAGGGAAGTCAGGGACGTGATGGGATTCTAGGTCCTCCGGGACCAAAAGGCGACACAGGTAAGACACGGGTCATCTACTTTAATTCCTGTCCTGAGAACTATGGAAAAGTGGTCATAGCGGTCATCCAGGGCATCACCAAGGTTCCTTTAGTTTCAAATTTTAAGTGAACATCGATATGCTCTGTGACCAACGAATGTAACTGAATAGACAATTGAATAATATATTGAAGCTTTACCTTGAGAGTAAACTGATTTTTCCATCAAACATGCTGCCTCAGTCAAAAGAAAAGCCACAAGCAGTGAAGGCACACCTGTTCCACCCCCAGCACCGCTGAAGCTCTCCGAAAGATTTATTACTAAAACGTAGCTGTGTAGTTCAAAGCGTCTGTCTTACTCTGTGCTCTCCCCACAGGCAGAGGTTTCTACCATATATGGGGATCAGGGCCACCAGGAAAGCCAGGCAAGTAGCAGCTCATGAAAGCAGATGGTAAAGGTGGATTTCTATAATAATAATAATGGATTTTATTTATAGGTGCCTTTCAGGTTAATCAAGGTCACTGTACAAAAGCAATAAGTAGCAGCAGAGGTGCCATAAAGCGGGGGAAAGTGAGGATGATTCCAGGGGCCCCTGAGTGACTGTGGCCCTAAAAAATTTGGAACATAATCCGATTTGGAGGTCTATGAGCTTCCCTGGCTGACTGGTTGTAATTTTCCTCTCCAGGTGAGCCAGGGGAACCAGGACCACCTGGTCCTCCGAGCTTTGGACGTCCAGGCTGTGATGGGGATCCTGGGCCCCCGGGTCCAAATGGACTACCTGGACCACCAGGTTCCCCTGGGCCTGATGGTATCTGTATCCCTGGAGAGAAAGGAGAACCAGGTCACAATGGCAGCCCTGGAAGGCCAGGTAAGAAGATACACTCAGCTGATTCCTTACCCGTCTACTTGCACATCTGCATCTCTTTAGTACTCACTTGTGTTGTACAAAGTATTTATAATTGTTTTTACCTACAGTACCAGTCAAAAGTTTGGACACACCTAGGAAAGTTTATTTGTGGTATCGTCTACATTTCAGAATAAAGACATCAAAACTATATAACATGTATGAAATTACGCACTGATTAAAAAATATTAAACAAAAAACTAATAATTTGTTGGGAGGCGGCAGCTCTGTGGGTTGGGACTCAGGAGGTTGCCAGTTCGAATCCCTGAGTGATCCCACCATTGGGACCTTGAGCCCGATTGCTCCACGGACAGGCTGACCCTACAGTCTCCTCTACGCCCGTCTCATGAGGTGACCTCCTGGGATGCTTTTCCTGCTGTCCTGAAGGAGGTCCCACATTTGCTGAGCTCTCATTGGCCGCTTTTTCTTTAACTCGTTCAAAACCATTTCTACTCCGTTTAGGTCAGGTGACCAGGTGATGTGATGCGACACCCTATCACTCTCCTTTGTAGGCAGCTTGGCGTGTCCAAACCTTTGACCGGTACTGTATGTCTCTTGGTGTACAGGTCCCTCAGGCCCTCAGGGGCCCCCAGGTCCACCATTTCCTGGGAATAAAGGAGACAAAGGGGAGCCAGGGCCCCCGGGTTCTAAGGGGCTTCCTGGGAGTCAGGGAGACGCAGGTTGTCCAGGCAGACTGGTGAGTGACATGACTGAACACTGTGGGACACCTTCATATACATATATTATAATAATCGCGGGTAAATGTTTAGTGTGCATGTGTACATAATATATGTGCATACTGTATATACTGTATATATACTGATGAGTCGAAACATTATGACCACCACGGCCGACCATAAACTCCCCACAAACCTTGCTGTTTCAGAGATGCACAAACCCAGTCTGGCCATCATGATTTGAACCTTGTCAAAGTCACTCAGATTTGTATCCCTGCCCATTTCTTCTGCTATCAATATGTAAACTACAAGCACCGAATGTAAGATTACTGTCTAACATATCTCAGACCTTGACATGCACCATTTTTCCGGGACGGTTGTCATAATGTTTTGGCTCGTCGGCTCGTCGTGCTAATGAAGGTGCGGGCCCTCAGGGACCTCCGGGATTCCCAGGGGAAAAGGGTTCCAGAGGTGAACGAGGATTTCCTGGCGCCCATGGACCGGCTGGTACAAGAACATGCTGAACACCTTCACTGCTGTGCTCTTTGGTTTGGCTGTTGTTATAATATCATGGTGAAAACATATAATGTTTTAGGTTATTGCAATCGCAGTCAATAGCAAACATAACATGAGAAAAATATTGTACTGCTTCAGGTGACAAGGGAGAGACAGGTGCTTATCCTGGTCCAAAAGGAGAGCTGGGGCCAAAGGGCCCACCAGGACCGGCAGGTAGGACCAGTCATCAGTATGTAACATCCAGAACTGAACACTGTAGAGCACTACTGTGGTGTAGGGGTGAAGCAGACATGGCCATGAGTCACATGTACACAGGTTACAAAAAAGTCCTACCCATTCTCTAAGCTTCGAGTCAAGACTCAAGTCTCAAGTCATATTTTTTAGAATAAGCAAATCAAGGCAAGTCAGAGACGTTATTCAAGCAAGTCAGGTCAAGTCATAATAAGTCCAAGTAATTTCACCATCAGTATCTATGTTAAATGTAATAGTGATTAATTTAATAATAATTTAATACCTTTAATGGTGATTAATTTAAAAAGTGGTAAAATAGTGGTTAGTTATTTTCATGTATATTAATATTTGCATCCCCTTAAGTAAAGAATTCCTGTAGTAAACAATTCAAATAAGTAGAAATATTTTTTTTTTAAACGGGAATATTTGCCATCGTATTTTACCAGGCACATCTAAAACAATCCTAATGAAAATGCAGACTTCATCTTGCAGAAAACTGGTGTGTAGCTGTGGAGCAACTGTGCCAGAATGACTATGCAACCACTGAACATTAACCAGACTGTATCTACTGAACATTAACCAGACTGTATCCACTGAACATTAACCAGACTGTATCCTCTGAATATTAACCAGACTGTATCCTCTGATAGGCTCAGATCCGTGCCCCAAGGGAATCGGAGGGGATCCAGGGCCATTGGGACGCCCTGGTGATCCAGGACCTCCCGGTCTCCCAGGCTCACCGGGACCACCTGGACCTCCAGGTAGAGGAAGTCTTGCTTTTGATGGCATCTTTAACTTCTCCCTTGGTACTGTTATCCTCAGGCAGGACTCCAGGCGCTTTCCTCCCCCCTCCCATCTGGAAGATGGTATAAGGTGTAACTAAGAGCACCATTCAGGAATAATTTTTATAGGCAATTAGACTCAACAAGTGTAATGCACTTTGATTCTTTATTCCCTGATCCTACCCCTACATTCAAATGAGGGGAGCTTGCCTACAGTGCTGCTATTTAGGATTTTTTTATTGTTAGATCTTGTTCTTATTCTCTGGTATTTATTGGAAATAGTCTGAAGAAAGCAAATAGGTAAAAAAGCTCAAGGTACTGTATGTACAAATGACAGTAAAACTTTGAAACGTGAGAATTTGACTTGGGATGTTACTTGGATTCTTAGGTCATCCTGGACATGAAGGCCCCCCTGGTTTCGGGGACCCAGGTCTGCCAGGCTTTGCTGGGTGTAAAGGAGAAAGGGGGCTTCCTGGACCACCAGGTGAGGTGGAAACAAAGTCACACCTACATACGTCTCACCTAAGAGGCCCCTGATTAATCAGACTCCAACTAATGGTGTTACTACCCTCTCATCTCCCTGCCCCCCTCACCACAGGGCCACAAGGGTATTCAGGGCCCCCAGGACATAAGGGCAGGCCAGGCCCCCCTGGGGGTGGCAGTTTCAGTGCTACTGGTAACAGCTTCCTCTTCACAAGGCACAGCCAGGGGCTGCAGATACCAAGCTGCCCCTCAGATACCACAGTCCTCAGTTCTGGGTACTCTCTGCTCTTCACCAATGCCAATGAAAAAGGCCACGGCCAAGATCTGGGTATGGCTCACACACACAGACATGATTATCAGACACAAACACTAATGCAGACATGTCCTAAACACTCATTAAGACATACAAAAGTCCTACAAAAAAAAATCCTTAACTCTAGGTCTCAAACCCATGACGTCTCTATATGCTGCTGACCTTCAGGAACCATGGGAAGCTGCCTTCCTCGTTTCTCACCCACGCCCTTCCTCTTCTGTGATATAAACCAGACCTGTCAGTATGCCTCCTGCAATGACTACTCCTATTGGCTGTCCACCGATGAGGTCACGCCCAAAAACGGGGAGCCCATTTCAGGCGACCTGCTGATCAGATTCATTAGCAGGTAAAGGCAAACACTGCCCTCACAGAGCTTCTGGCCACCATGAAGACTGGTGGCCTTGTGCCAGTCAATTTAGGTAGGCACATGCCAGTATTTTGTAAAAATGTAACATATTAGTTACATTATTAGTCAACCAATAATGTGCCTATTTTGACTGTGGACAACACGTCGTTAAACTTGCAGTCAGGATAATCTGGCCAATAAGCTATGATGAGTTTCCTCCATCAGATCGCATCTCTTAATCCCCTCCCCCCATCCTTCATTATTCCTGTCTTGTGTGTGGTTTTGAAATGGTCCCTACTCCCAAATTTGGCTTGCACAACGCCCCTGATGAAGACCTCGCAGTCTCAGCACACTGGATGGTGTGGGATGGCTTGTACAGGTATTGCCTGGGCTAGTTGTGTTGTTTGCCTTTCAGGTGCTCGGTTTGTGAATCCAGCACATATATCATGACTGTCCACAGCCAAAACACTTACGTCCCAGATTGTCCACCCGGCTGGTTCTCCCTGTGGACTGGGTACTCTTTCGCCATGGTAGGGAATGAGACCATTTGGAAGGGCTGCTGAGTAGGACCTAACAACATGTGAATGCGGTTCACCTGCCTTTCTCCTCATCATGCCCACAGCAAAATGCTGCAGGAGCTGAAGGTTCTGGCCAGCCTCTGGGCTCCGCTGGGTCCTGTCTGGAGCAATTTCGTAGGGTCCCCTTCATCGAGTGCCATGGACGTGGGACCTGTGACTACGACACCGACTCCTCCAGCTATTGGCTGGCCTCTCTTGACCCCTCCCACATGTTCAAGTAAATAGAATTTCCGATTCTCTTCGGTGTTGTCTGGACCCTCCCTCTATGCTGCCAAGATGACTGTTTTTTGTGTGTCTTGGTATCTGTGGCTTCATTTTATTGGTTATACTGATTTTAGGTAATAGCCTGCACGTACAGTACTGCACAAAAGTCTTAGGCAGTCAAAAGAAATATTTGAAGCCATTTATCTGGGAAGTAAGTGTACTTTTGCTCAGAGCAAAAAATACAATTTAGCATTAGAAGATATGCAAATTGAAAATAACACTATAAAAACTAGTAAGAATTTCTTCTGTTCTCCAAAAAGTTACTGATATCTTGTTGGATGACTAGATGAACACCGCTTCAGTTCCCATACCTCTCCTCAGAGGCACCTCAGCCATTCTATGTATCTATTCATTTTCACCTCCAGTTCAATTAATTCATTAAATTGGTTAAAACGTCAATGAGTTATTGATTAGCTATGCGAGGTGTGCTGGTTGTCGAGTCAAAAAATACATGGCTGTATTGGATGGTTGCTGCAAATACTGGAGTGGTTTTAGCAGAAGTTTTGAGATGGTTAAGCTACTACACTTTGACAGGCGTAAAAGCATAGCTTTTCACCAACATGAAGATTATTTAAACATCACTTTCTTTCGCTGCATAAGACTTTTGCAAGATACTGTACAGTAAATGAGTAAACTAAATTTTCAACCAAATATCCCAGGTAATTATACTTAATGTTACTTTCAGTTATGTGGCATATCATGGAGGTGTGTTAGCGGGTAGCACTCACAGACAGATACCGAAATTCACTGTCCGACGGAGGCGAACAGCACTGTGCATCCTTCTACAGGAAACCAGAGTCTCAGACACTTAAGGAGCCCTTCTTGAAGAACATCATTAGCCGCTGTAACGTCTGCAGGAAACAGCCTGTTCATCACCCTGTCACATGGAGAGACTGAACCACTGAACGAGCCAATCACAGAGTACTAGAACCACTGAAACAGCCAATCAAGAAGAAGATCCTACCGCGCGGATAGATACTGATGTCCTAAAAGAATTAAAGATATGATTTTACTATTAATTTTCACTTTAGTCATTTTATGCTAGTCACTACTGCAAACATGCATGATTTATTGATTTATTCATATTGAAATTTGATATTCAAAATAAAATGGTTAAACTGAATATTGTTATAGGTTTTGTAATCTATGACTTAGTCTCACAATAATAAGCTGTTTTCCCCATGACAGAGTGCAGGCAGAAAGATGGGCACTGGCATGGACGGCCAAATAGGGCACCCCCC
>JAODKC010000047.1:13796477-13868153 GCA_026777985.1 Mormyrops attenuatus | reverse complement strand
CCCCCGCCCCCCCCCCCCGGGCCCGCCGCACGGCCCCAAAGATCAGGCCCCAGAACCCCCAACCATAGTAACATCCACCCAGCAGAGCACGGGACAGGCCTGCGCTGTGCTGTGTTTGACGTCAGCTGATGTCGCACTGGGCGACACCACAGTGCAAGACCCCACTAAATGACAGTCAGTTTCCATGTTATCTGCCCCCCGCATGTAGTGCATCATGAAACCATTTCTATTTTGGGGAATCCATTAGGAGAATAAATAATGAAGTAACACACTAGAGTAACTTCCTAGCCTGGTCTCCCTTGGCTCTGTCTGGATCTTCCCTCTGAGTAACCGGTGTTGAGGTGCACACATTTTTCAGTTGCATGTCATTAGGGATCATATCTAAACAGGTTAATTAATTTACTGCATTTAAAGTCAGTAAACCGTGTGCTTGGCCTTTGGATGGCTGCGAGGGAGCATGACGTCCCCCGGTCTCTAAGTGCAGTATGACATCAGCGCAGGGGGCCCCATGGAGAAGTTAAAAGGGCTGTAGTTCCTGTCTCCACTAAGGGACCCCCACCACCAAGCCGTCGCCTCCTCTGAGCTTCGCTTTCCAGAATGCAGCTCCAGCGTACCACCTGCACTCTCGGCCTCCTGGGGCCCCTCCTGCTCCTGGCCCTGTGCTTCTGCGGCTCTTCCAGCCAGCAAGACATGCAGCCCCGGGACTTCTTCCCCGAAGCCCAGACCGCCGAGAGGGGTCCACAGGTAGGGCGGCATTGCCGTGGATGGGCGTGCACGACCGTGTGTACAAGTACCTTCATGTAGTTCAACCATTTAACTGTGGTGTCCTAATAGTTAAGGAAGTATGCTTATGATCAGAAGGTTGCTGGTTCAGATCCCTGACCAAGAAGGTACCCTGAGCAAGGCCATGCTTCCCCAGGTGCTAAATAATAGCTGCCTGCTTTGATGTCACATATGGGTTAAATACAGTTGACACTACTTCACGTAATATGTCCAGGTTTACCTATCTTTACTGATTCATAAATATTTTATTAATTTCATTAAAAAAATATTTTTTGTACTTCAGACATTTCGGTATCAGTTTATATGTGTGGCAGAGGAGTTAAAAAGCATTCAGCCAATGGGAAGGCACCATGTGTATACGTTTGTGTCTGCGCATGTGACACAGCCCATCTGACATCCTCACACTGCAGGATTGGAGCAGACAGCTCGTCAGGGAACTCCTGTGGCCGACACAGATCGGTGCATCTGTGCATCTGGACGCGCGCCGGTCGGCCAGCAACTCCAGCACCCCGGGCAGCCGCCAGAGAAAGCCCGGCTGCAGGCATATCTACTGGAAAGGCCCCACGGCTTGCTGATCCACCTGCGCTGCTGGCTCCTAATAAAACCATTTAGTCTCTCCTTCTAGAAAGCATGTTGAGATCTCCCTCCTTATTAACACACCACGCTAGGGTCTACAAACCAAAGCAAAGAGATGATTGTAGAATCACTTCTCCATAAGGCTTATTCTGGTCCATTAGGGATATCTGGCTTACCTGTTAAATTTCGGTCTGATTATGAAGCATTTAGAGATTGCTCCATTCTGTACATTTTGCTTGTATTGTTATTACGTACATACTCTTGCTCTGGGTTCTTAACTGGCTAAGTGCTTCGCAAACAATAAAAAATAATTATGAAATGGAGTACTAATGTGGAGTTTTATTTTTAGTTCATACATGGTCTACACAGAAATTTTTGGAGGTGTCTGATAATGACTATTGCATATATGTGCTTCACAACTGACAAGTAGGTGCACAAAGCAGTAACAGTGTGGTACTTTAATACAGGAGTCATCGAACAAATATGTCTTCATTTAGTTTAAGCCAATCTATCAGTTATCCAAAAGACCACCACGTGGACCCGACACGCTGCAATTAGTCGAGCTTTATCGCGAGGGGCAGAAACAGTTTCTTCTTTGACTGCTCATTCACCATCACGAAAATTTTCCAGCTCTTTCAAAGACAGCAATAATGTTGTAGACCTACAAGTGTGAGACAGTCATCTGCTATTTAGTTCTGATGACAAAAAAACTGCCAAATGAGGTGACCTCTAAATGTTGATGTTTTAATTTAGAATCCTTTGTGTTATAAATAGAAAGAATAAAACTAGCCTTGTGGAGAACTGAAACCTGTTTGGTATTTTTTGGACCGATGTACTGTAATGTGTTAGTTATATTTCAAACTGTTCACCAGTGGGGGGGGGGGATGCTGATCCATACAAGGCTGGGTTTTGGGTTGACCTCAAGGTCATTGGGAGGTTACCCCAAACACCGGCACCCACAGCAGCCCTGGATCAGATAAACCATTCCTGTGGTATACAGTGTAGCACACACACTGGTATCAAGATCGGATTCCTTTTAACTTGTTTTCCACCATTTTGACACTCCACTTCTACATAGCAATTCTAGCTATGCAGTCCCTGGTTATGCAGCCTGGTTTAAAGGCACTGGGCACTCTGACACTGGCTTACCTGCAGTGGAGCATTTACTGTCCACATGCACCTTACGGGTGGGAGAACAGACCTCAGGCAAATACAGCTTCTTGACTAACTGCAGCAGTGAGTCTGAGTATCCGTGAGTGATCTGGTTTGTTTATTATGGCTGTATGTTCAAAAATGGGAAAAATCATAACTGCTGGCTCATTTAGTGATATGCTAACTACAATTTTATATTCACTGTGCAAAGACGCCTCGGTCAAAATGCACAGACACACAAACATGCTCTTCTTCAGCACACACATATAAAGAGTCAGGGCACCTTTCAGAGGCTGCTTGTGTTTGGATTGGTGCATTCATGGATTGTTTCACACATTACCTGGGGGTGGGGGGGAACGGGGAAAGCAGACAAAGACTGCTCTCCCCCATGCTCCATTTGGCTGGGTCAGAGCTCAGAGGTCACAGCTGGAAAAGGCCTGCGGGGCACTTCATGGGAGCAGATAAGAGGCAGCACCTGCCATTAGTGCCATGTGGCGCAGGCAGTAAGTCAGTCCACACAGGTGACAGGTGGTACCTGAACCGGGGAGAGAAACGAAGGGGGAAGATGCACGCATAGAACCAGGAACAGAAGAGATGCATGCAGAGAACCAGGGAGAGAAATGGAGGGAGGAGGTAGACACACAGAACCAAGGAGAGAAACAGAGGGCGGAGGTACACGCACAGAACTAGGGAGAGAAATGAAGGGAGGAGGTACACGCACAAAACCAGGGAGTGAAATGGAGGGAGGAGGTATATGCACAGAACCAGGGAGAGAAACGGAGGGAGGAGGTACACACATAGAACCAGGGAGAGAAATGGAAGGAGGAGGTACACGCACAAAACCAGTGACAGAAACAGAGGGAGTAGATGCATGCATGCATGCAAGTAGGGTCAGAAACAGAGGAAGGAGGTACATGCCTCAAACCAGGGACAGAAACAGATGGAGGAGATGCACACATAGAACCAGGGACAGAAACAGATGGAGGAGGTACGCACACAGAACTAGAGACAGAAATGGATGGAGGAGATGCACGCACAAAACCAAGGATAGAAACGGAGGAAGGAGATGCAAGCAGAGAACTAGGGACAGAAACAGAAGAAAGAGGTACACACATCAAACCAGGAGCAGAAACATACAGAACTGGGGACAGAAACAGAGGAAGGAGGTACACACATCAAACCAGGGGCAGAAACATACAGAACTGGGGATAGAAACAGAGGAAGGACGTATGTGTATAGAAGCGGAGGCAGAAACAGAGGGAGGAGGTACACATATAGAATATCCACCATTTTATTTTTTGAGCTTAGCTGACAGCAGAGAGTTTGTCTTAAAGCAGAATGTGTACATTTGTATGCCCCGCTATGGCCTGGCATTCTGCTCAGGGCCGCATGCCACATCCTTCCTGGAACAGTGTGACCCTGATTGTTGGGAAGACTTCCAATGCGTCTGTTTCAGGACCTTAAATCCTCCAATGGATATCTGGTGTTATCGCAAGTTGACGACATCAGAGGACAAGACAGTGGAATCGTAGTTGTTTGCGTGACCTCTTCCAAAGACTTAAAAGACAGGCAAAAAGACCCCCTTCTGCAAGACGCTCACCATATACGAATTATGAGCAAATGTCCTTAATTATGTGTTCTTTAAATATTCAATTGTTGCTCAGTTTGAAAAACAGAACAAGAAAAAATATAGAATATAAGTTTGCATAACAAAGTGTTTGAAGGACGTCTGTTGAATGTTCCAAAGATTATTGGGTTTATGTGCTGTGTTTCAGTAAATTAGATGAGTGAAAAACCAGCATGCTGGAGGCTTCTTGCTGAGAGTCTGATAGCAACAAGGGTAAAAGGACATTAAGAACCCTTCAGTATGGTCCAAATTTAAAAATGTTATGCTGGTAGGAACAACACAGCACTAATTAACAATGAAATAATTACTAACATTAATACAAGGTAGTTCAAGTAAATATCGTTGAAATTCAACAAAAACAGCTTGGCAAACTGCAACAGTAAAATCCTTCATGGATCTGAAACCCCAAGTTTCAGGGTATAGACCCAAGCCTACGCATGGTGGTACCCCCTTGTGGTATGATAATAGAATTACACCCATTTCTCCCTCTGTCCAATTTTCTAAGCTCCAGGTGTTAGCTGACATTTTCTTCAAACTCCGTCTGTCTCCTATCACAGTAAAACACGAGGACTCAATCTGCTCCCACTTGCTGCATAAATCTCCTGCTAAAACATGAAATGAGCCTTATCTTAGGCAGCGCTGGGACCAGATCCAGCATTCATCTTTAGAGCTGGGGTCAGCCGTGGAACGCGCTGAGCTGAAGAGCTACAGCACTGTGCTAACAGTCAGGGCCAAGATTACAGCAAAGTCAACCCGGTAGAAAATAGCCTCCCGGTTAGACACTACAGATAAACTATCCTGTCAAACTAGTGCCCCAGCTAGATGCTACAGGGGAGAAGGGGAAATATCAGCATCACAAGCGAGATAAGAATGTAACACTGCAAGCTGTGGTGAAGGTTTCCATAAATGTGTCGAAAAAGCAACAAGATAAGATATCAAGCAAGACAGCTTGTGCAGCCTGGTATCTCCACTGCGGAAACCAGCATGCAGGGCACAGAAAATCAGGTACATCTTCAAAAGAAGACAATAGAATTCATCTCGAGGCTGAGACACAGCAAGTCTGTTTATGTTTTGATGTAGCGCGACGCCCGATGCGATGGGAGAAGCGATGGCGTGAGATGGGGCACTCCATATTACCACCATGTTCTTGCAAACCTACCTTCAGATCCATACAGATACTCAGGCCCCCTCAAGTCACCCAAAAACTGCACGAAATGCACTTGGTACAGATGGAAATGTGGCACCTACAGGCTCCCACTGCGACAGAGGAGACTGAGCTCCAGCACTCTGATGGGCGCATACTTCACTTGTTCTGTCACACTATTAAACTTTTACAAACCAGCCGCACTTAAAAAGCCAATAAATGCAAGAGAATGCTCTGGACTAAAGAAAAGAAAGGTCAGATGAGATGTACGTGAGACTATGCATGGGCATTGGTGGGTGACAGGGTGAAGATGACAGCGTGTATGTTTGGGGGTGACAGGGTGAAGATGACAGCACGTGTGATGCTATTCAGTGCCCCTACCAAAACAATCGCCCTGCAGAATTTTAAGAGACAGAAAGAAAAGAGATAAGCAGAGCTTGTGCATCCCAATGCATCGTGTCCAAGCTGCCTATACATGTCTCAAAGGGGAAACTGTGGGAGAGAGATGAAAAAGATGCCCTTAGCCTTCAAAGCAGCCCCAGGGCTTCACAGCCGTCTTCACTGTGGTTTCCAAGACAACTGAGATACATCAGCAACTGAAAGGTACAAGGGGAAGCCAGGACGTAAACAGGGCATGAGGACTGGAGGCCAGATGGGGGGGAAGTGGTCACATGATCATGTGTGCGGAGCAGCAGAAGCCTGGTGTTGGAACAGGTCACTGGACTCACAAAGAAGCAGGTATACTGGATGCTGGAGGTACAGCATGTGAGATTTTCAGTCGCCTGGTTTGAGTATTACCACTGCAGCCAACACATCCAGGCTGCCAGGGGGAGTGTGTGACAGAATGCAGAAAGGCACACCAATTAAATATGCATTTGTGGTTTCATTTTTTTTATTTTTATTTTAAATGATCACTTTTCATTCTGATGCGTATTTTCAATGTTCATTTTTTTGTTTCATAATGTCTATATGACAGTGTTTCTAAGTGCAAACATTCAGCAAACACAAACAGAAATCTGAGTTCACCCAGGCGCAAATCCCATCTTACCTTCGTGGGGTCTTCCCCTAACCCTCCACACCACACTTGCTTTTCCCCCAGCCCTCACTGTCGCCCCCCCAGTGGAAGACTTAAGACAGAGACTACGGTGTTTTGCGAACGGAACACAAACCTTCAAAGGGCCTGGGTCTCTTCAAGAATGAACTGGAGGGAATTTGTTTCAAGGCCCCTGCTCTATGTTATTGCCCAGCGATTGTGCAGTTGGCTTTGTAGCTATATCAAGGTTGTGGTTCTCAAGCCTCGGGCTTCACCGTTTCTTCCTGAGTTTTCACAGGTCCAGGGGTTCTCGGGCGGACTCTGAAGGTATACTCTACGGACAGGCTCCTCTGATCTGTCAATCATCCTGCATTGCAAAACGCTGTGAGAGCCGCGTCCGTCACCGCAAGGCCTAATGGGTCAGCTGTGCCGCTGGTAAACGGAGGGTACGCGCGCGGCAGAATGTCGGTGAAGTCGAACTGAAAAAGGTTGCAATCAATGACGTGAAGCGGCTCGCCGTTCAAGAAGATAAATAATGGTAATGCCTTTTTACACACCTGTGTCATTAAACCCCAGCCTGAAGGGAAGCTGTGCTCAGGGGCTCCACCTGCTGACCCAGGGTGCAGTTAGCAGCCAAACCCACTCTGCTGCCCCCACCTCTGGCCGCCACCACCTTACACTCAGGGACGATGTCACATGTGCTCTGCAGTAAATATCACCTCCTATTGGACGACTTTCTTAATACCCCAGGGCGACAAAGCGAGTCGCCAACGGCGATCCACAGGCTTCCCACACAGGCAGCGTACCTGACAACGCTATCAGTATTCATAACCAGAGCAACAGAGAAAGCGAGTGAACGGCTCCGAGCATTCAGAAAATAACGCGTGAAAACTGCACCATGGCTTAAAGCTTACATTCCCAAGCATCGATTAGAAAGTAAATACCGGAATGAAGACGTTAGCTTCCCTGTGTCACAGGCTTTGCATAAAGTGTAAGTTCATGTCCTGATTTAAAATATTTCTTTTTCCTTTAAGTCTAAAATACTTCACAGGCAGGAGCTCAGTTTGTCTGTTGCGAGGAGTCGGCTGCCGCTGATAACGGGAAGGAAACGGCGACCCGCTCCTGCTATGTGGAGTCCTGCTTCACGCCCTTGCCGCCGTTCATGGTGGGGGTCCCTGAACTTTTCCTGGAGCGCTGCTTTTCCTCGATCTCGTGCAGCGACGGCTCCCTGTACATGCAGACTGTGTGGGGGGGTGGGGGCAGGGCAGGGCGGGGGAGGAAAAATGCCACAACTCAGGAAACCTGCACTGAGGTTAAAAATTAGCTTCTAGCTTTAGAGGTTTTACACAATAACAGTGATCAGCTCATTGACAGGAAAACACGCCCCGTCACTAAGGGGAAACTCAGCTTGCCTTCGATGGGTCTGGGCAGGAAATGCGAGGATGGTTTAGTCTTCTTCACGCGATTCCCCTTCATAGCCTGGCCATCCTTGGTGAGCCCGAGGAACCACGCCCGGCCAGACTCCTGCTGCCGGTACATGATGGAGGAGTAGATGACGTAGTAGTTCTCAAAGACAGACTCCTTGAACTTACACTCTGGTGTGAACATCTCCTGAAGGATGACAGGACAACAGATGAGTGAGATTCTCTCTCTCTCTCCATTGCTCAGACAAAGGGACATTTCAAGTGTTACTACAGTCACAACTGATAAACACAACAACAAATGTTCAAAATGAGACCACAACATGCAGCTACAGCAGAACAGAAGTAAATGCACATCAGTAACATGACTAATCTGAACTGCATATGCCAGATGTAGCAGAAATATTGAGAAAAGATGTGAAAACTTACCACTCATCTCTCATTAATATCTAAAACACCCATTTGTATCCATATTTTTGTTGGGACTCTCCATTCATTTCTATGGGACCAAAGGTCCCCCCACTGTAATGTATACATAACCCACACACACACGAACATGCTAATGTTGTCTCAAAGAGGGCACGCTGTAGAGTCAGCGGGCAAAACCTCCACTGTAAAACATAAAGGTTTTGATGGAGCTACAAAACAGACCAACCGAATGCAGGGTTGCACCACGGCAGCACGACCAAGAGGCAGCATAACGAGGGACCATGTCAATCACTAAGAGAAACCAAACTGTACAGGCGAAACAGCAGAAAATGTACAAAAGGTACAGGCAGGATTCCAGGGCTGGACTAACAATGAGAAGCAGGAGAAGCTGATTTCCAGTCTTACAATGAAGAAATAAACCTGCAACCTGGTAGAGGATTTCAGAAGCCCAGCTGGGAGCCTCCGCAGACTGCTCGATAAAGCTGCTTCAGCGAGGGCCGCGCCGTGTAACCCTAATAAACAACAGTGTGCCCATCCGAGCTGCCTGCGGTAAAGAAACCACTCGACAGATAAATTATCAGCATGATGAGCTACAGCGACATCAGGCTGCTTCGAGAGAGAACCCCGCCGAGGCACTGGTAATTAAGGGACGCGGCAAGAACCGGCTCCGGAAAGGCAACGGGCGTGGAGGAGCGCAGTGCCCAGGCTGCTGCTGCCATAGCGACCGCGACGCGGGTGCCTGGTGTTAGAGAAGTATCATTAAAACGCACTGCGATACACTCCACTATGGCGAACCCCTCCCAGAGAGGGGGATACAGCATGCTTCAGACTGTCAGCGTCTGAGGGTGGGCGTTACACCCAAACCCACGAAAGCCCCAGGACTGACCATCACTTACTGACTCACTCACTCCACACAGACATTACAGCCTCAATACTGACTGTTATACACACACACACACACACACACACACACTACAGCCTCAGTACTGTTATATACACACACACACACACACACACACACACACACACACACCACAGCCTCAGTACTGTTATACACACACACACACTACAGCCTCAGTACTGTTATACACACACACACACACACACACACACACACACACACACACTACAGCCTCAGTACTGTTATACACACACTCTGCAGTCCCAGTACTGAGCATTACATACACACACACACCACAGTGTCAGTAGGTGTCACAGGTTCTGGCCTCTTTTCATTTTCAGAGGATGACAGGATGAAAAGCCTTGCTCGAGGTCACCAATGTGCTCATTCACTGTCAGAGCACTTGCTGTGCTGAAGGAGTCCTCTGTCTGCACAGATCTTCTTGCTGGGATTATCACGCAGCCGCCCTCGCTCACCGGTCGGGAGTCCGGCTCTGTTCCAGCCGCTCCCGTCTGCACGGCCACTCCACTCACTTTGGGAATGTGGGAAGGACATCAGGACGAGGCTCTGGGAGAGCACACCCCGCCAGCGGCTACTCAGGCAACTGCACAGCTGGTCCAAGGGCGGGACAGGCATCAGCGGCCCGACGACACGGCCTTCACGCTCCGCTTGGCGTCAATCCATCACGTCTGACGCGAGCTGCAGCCCGAGAGCGGATGCTGAGTGATGGGGCCGCTCCACTTAAGCTCTCCATCACGTCTCTCCTTTCTGATTTGGGCCTTTACAGCGACTTTGATGGAGCTTAAGCACCTCTAAATGTAGGTCGTCTCCTTCGTTCTACATTACTGACTGCATGTTTACAGTGGAAACGGGTTCCTCATTACCATACGACCGCAAGGTCAAGCATCAGCGACGGTAGATTGGCGTCGTAATGAATGCCAGACCGGTATCAGAACAAGGGTCAGAATGGCACCATGACCAGCGACAGGCTGACACCATGACCAGCGACAGGCTGGCACCATGACCAGCGACAGGCTGGCACCATGACCAGCGACAGGCTGGCACCATGACCTATGGCAGGCTGGCATGATGACAAACAACAGACTTGCATCCTGGTGAATGACGGCTGGCACCATAACGAATAATAGCCTGGCATAATGACCAATGACAGGCTGGCACCATGACGAATGACAGACTTTCATCAAGAGGAATGAGAGTCTGGCGTCAGTGTGAGAGCTAGTTAATTGGAGCTGCTCCTCTTCCCATGTTTCTCTCACTTTCCCTGACGCTCAGGCGCTCTGACGCCCACACCGCTGCAGCACTGACGCCCACTGGTAGGATTCCCTGCTCTCCAAGCCGCAAGCCGCAGGCAGACTCCCAGCAGATGCTCCTCTCGACACTTCCTCACGACAGTCGCACAAAGTGAGTCCAGCACAGTTTCGCCGCAGGAATGGGTGGCACTCGCTTAAAGCGCTTAGCCTCCCTGGGGGTGTGAATGAGGCACGCCAAGAAACTGAGCCTCCCTATAAGCCGTGTGCCACACCGGATACCTCCCAAACGGGAGCCCACCGCCCTGCTCCACAGGCTCCCGGACGTACAAGCTCACCTAACATTTCACTGTAAGAGAGACCATGCTCCTGTAGAGGGAGAGAGCCACACTGCATCAGGGAAGGGAGGACCGTCCTGCAGCAATAACTGAGGACCCATCCTCGTGCTTAAAGGGAGGGAGCCTGTACTGCATCGCGGACAAAGAGAGCTCTCCAGCTTAAGGGGAAAACAGGTGCTGCAGGATGCAAAAAAGCAACCTTTTTGTTACATTCAGGAGAGCCCATCTTGCTGCACAACAGGACAGATCATCCCACTGCCCCTTTGAGTTGCCATTTCTCCTTAGGATCATGGCTGTGTCAGAGCCTGACATTATCCCTGTACCAGACGGCAATGACGGGCTATTGAAAAAGCGTTTTTGATGTCACAGCAAACCCCGGGTCTTGGTGTGACAGCTTCCCTGTCATGGTGACATCCTCTATGTGCGCGTGTGGTCCTCTGCTTGAGGACGTGAGGAGAAGGTCAGGCTAGGTAGGGGGTGGGGGGGGCAAGAAGCCCAGCAAGCCACCTGCCATCTTGAGCTCACCATTAGCAAGCTGGAAAATGGCTCTTACTTAAAGCCACATGCATTTCTGAAGTGTGCGGTGAGAGTGGTGGTTACCACTGAACGGTAAAGTAGGTCAGAAAGAGCCTGAGATGGGGGAGGGAGGGCCCTGGCACGGTGAGCTTATTCAGCCCCCTCCAGTTGAAAAACCCTTTTAAAAAAAAGCACTACGGGGAAGCAACATCCAGTTGCATCTATGAATCTGGTGATGCGTAAAGCTGATCACACACCTATGAAAGCAGAACCGTGATACCGGGCCATCGGTGTTGCCGATTCACATCAGTGCACGTATCGGATGCTGGTAGCTACTGCTGTGTGTGTGGGGGGGTGTCACCTGGCTGAAGCTGGCCAGTAGAACGTATCCGGACGAAGCTAGCACGCTAACGCGACAAGGAAAAGAAGGGTGCGATCTAAAGCCGGCCAACCAGGAATGAAGGTTGCCTGGATGCCCTGAACCCGCTTTCTTAGCTCAGAAATAGAAGATGTGTGCCAGTCCCCCAGCAGCTGCAGGATCAGCAGCTACTTTAGCAGATTGAATCCCAGTAAATCAACTCCCGACATCCCTGCCCATTGCATGATGGGAGCGGAGAGCAATAGAAGAGTCATAAATACTTGCTGAAAGGGCCCGTATCACTGTCAGGGAAACAGATCAGAAGGGGCTCAGCGGCCCGCTGTGACGTGACAGAGGATCATTATGAGGCCTTCATTCTGGGAGTGTCTGACACGGGGCCATCAATCCGCAGGAAATGGGCCAACGAGCTTCGCCTGGCGGGGTGATGTCACCCCCACTGCTCAGGACAGGTGTTCATACACCACATGACAGATCACAGGCGGCAGGTGAGAAGGGGCAATCCAGACAGGTTTAAAGCTTCCTAGGACCTAATCATAGTACGCTAAGCCCAACTCCTAACCCAAGCACGCTTATATTAACTCCCTAAACTCAGCATGCCAATGACAAAATGCCAGACAGCTAACACCTACTTTTCTACCCTAGCACGTTAGCACACTTCCACTAACTCCAACCCACTAACCCTGACACATCACCACTCACTTACGCACCCCAGCAAACGAACGACCACCTGCTAACCGGAGCAAGCTAACAACAAACCGCTAACCCCAGCACGCTAACCCAAAACCCAACATCACCCCAGCAAACCAAGGCCATTCTACACAGCCATGACCCAGCAACAGGATCCTCTAGACAGCAATGGCATCAGGTGAATCCAAAGCGCAGAAATAGGGCTGCACAAACAAATCCCTGGAGGACGGCTCTGAAAAAAAAAAAAAAAAAAAACAAGGCCAGGCAGCAAACTGGAGCCAGAACACCCTTCTGCAGAGACAAGAGAAGCAGAGGAGGGAAAATGGAGAGGAACACCCAGGTGCATGCTGGGTAAATGCAAATATTTACCACAGCTACTCAAGTAACTTTACTACAGCGAGCCCTCTTCCGTGTCACCCTAGGATATGCATTGACATATGACTGCTAAAGCAATTCCGTTTATGCGTATCATTTTGTCAATAAGTTCAACAGCAAGAATACCAATTATTGTGAAGTTATAGCCTGGCTGCTATAGTTGAAAAATCATTTTGGCTCAGCTCACATTTCCAGAGCTGGCAGCCCCATCAGCCCTGTTGAATTGCTGCAGTCTCACCGCATGTATGAGAAATGCGCTTCAGGTGCCTCTATCAGCTGCCATAGCTTCTCACACACGTGTTCAGATGTGTGTGTGCTCTGAGGGACAGTAGAAGTTATGCTTAATATCCTGGGTCAAAGCCAAGTAGCACCAGCAGAATCTCTCACGGTATGGAGACATCAGCCATACTCCTTCTCGGTATGAGGGTTATCACCCTAATCCCTTTTGCTTATCAACACTTCGGCAAGAGTAACCTTGATGTAAATAGCGTTTTCCACGACGACCGTGTTCGTGACTGACGTGACTGCATTTGCTGGAACCCAAAAGACAGTTATCGGCTGCTTAAAATAAGAACAGAGAAAAACTAATCATGACTTTGGGGAGCCTTCAATAACTTTCATTTTCACCATGATTGTGAGCTAAAATAGTTAAAAATGAAATAGCCATATGAAACTCATTCCAATGAACGTGAGCACCTAGTAACTCACATAAATGAATGACTGGTCATTTGGCTGAAAATGACTCTCTTTAATTTGTCATCGTCCATTAAAAACATGTCGGGTGTTCGTAAAGGAACACATTTCTGCAATGGAAGCACTGTCTCACTCTTAACACCAGGAGTGCACTCAGTCGCTATGTACGGGGGTGATTAAGGAGATACAGCACACCATTATCATGGCTAGTCTCCAGGCCGGCAGCCTAAGAGTTCGTCTCTCATTTTAAACAGATTCCCAGATGAAAACGTCATGTGTTTCGGAGACTCGTAATGGTGATACTGATGAATGGTGAAGGCCCTTATACACCAGCAGCTGACACAGGATAAACTGGAGCTGGGGGGAGGGGGGCTGTTGGCAACATCCCCACACAGACACGGTGCATCTGGGAGACACATAGATGGAGAGACGACACACACACACACACACACACACAAATAGGAGAAGAAGTGTGGTCTTACTGAGCCGTAGAGGAGGCCCTCGCCGTTCATGCCTATGTAGAAGTTGGCCTTCACTCCCTGGATGGCCACAACGCGCAGTCCCACTGGAATGAGGTTGAAAAGGGCTGGGGACACAAAAAGCAAGCGATCACACATCCATTTTCTACGGCTCAGTGTCCTTCAGAGGCCGGACGCGTCCATAGCCCCCGCATTTTCCATTAGTCATAACTGAAGATCTTTGTATTTTTACAGCAAAAATTAGAAGGTAGACAGATTACTCAGAATGTGCAAGGGAGATATGCATCATGGAATCCCTGATGTGTCTCTGCATGGCTTGGGGAGGGTCACTGTGGGGTGAGGTGCAAGCTCTGCACATACCTCAGACTCCGTGTGACCCTCTGTAATTGGACATGGACTCATAGGCTTTGAACAAAAACATTTTGCGAGTTTGACGACGCTGCCGAACGAGGTCTTAGAAACAGCAAGTCAGTCTCAAAGAACAGGCAGCAGCCATAAAGCCCGGACAGGCCTAATCATTAACGCCCCGCTGTCGCTTCTGCATACAGTGTTGTCGTCTTCTTAAATCTAAATAAGGATTTCATTGGGCCATTTGACAGCTTGGTGATGAGCTGGTAGAGGACAGAAAGCCAAGGTGTTATAAGTCACATTTCTAATGTCTAACAGCTTTCCAACAGAGCAGCTTCAAGAATATTCCAGACCACTGCAGTGATCAGACAGGGAGCATTCATAGGAACCAGCAGGCATGACCAAAACAGCAGATCAAGGGCGAACACCGGAAACCAAAAGCCACATCACATGGTTTGCTTTCAACCTTGTAACCAATGAGCAGTGGCTCATTACAGAACTAAAGTGCTAAGGCTGAGGTATGGCTGATGCAACTCATGAGGACAACGTGTCTGCAAGATCCAGGCAAAAATACCCCAGTGTGAGTAGGTGTGCCTCATCTCCTGGAAAGAGCCTGCAGCAGCAACAGCCTGGCTAATCCTCTGTTACCACACAGAACGTTCTCCCACAAAACACACACCTTCAGTTTGCATGATTTACATAGCAGTCCTAACTGGAATGAACCTCCAGAAAAAGCCCAGGAAAGACTTGAGCGGAAGGTGTCGTCTTTTTTTAAAGAGAATCTTCTAATAATACATTCTGGAAATCAAAAGCCAAATGCGGGCCCTGAGCAGCGTGTTCTGCTCCGCCGGTTCCCTCACATTTCCCATAAAGCTCTCGGCTTCCTCTGAGGGATCTTTCTTCACATGGGTGCAAGTATTTTTAGTTGTGTTGGCTAAGTTGTTTGTTTTTCACCTCATCATCTATTGCTCCATCAAACCTCCGAAAAAAGCAGCTGAGAGTGTGCCTGGCACATACTGTAATGCGAAACCCCAAATCCTAGTACCACACATCTAAATCCAATTAAATCTAACAGTTTTGAGCCTCATACTGCACCATTTACTCCCCTTATCTCAACAACACAATCAAGACACCATGAATGTGCATGAAATGTACATATTAATGTGCATCACTAAAGCCCCGACATGCTACTGATTGCTCCTTGCAAAAAAAAAAAAAAAAAAAACACATTCCCTAAAACATTCGTCATTATCGAGAGATAACTACTGGAAAAAAACACCTGAGTCAATGTGAGATAGAGAATATTTAACGAACATTAACTTGTATTAATTTAGCGCAGGCTTTCATCCAAAACAACGTACAACTGAGAAAGCAGGTTTAGACAATCCCTGGAGCAGCTAGGGGTTAAGGGCCTTGTTCAGGGGCACGACGGTGAAAACACTCTGCTGACCATGGGATTTAAACCAGCGACCTTCTGATCGCAGGCGAAGCATTCTAACTTACTGAACCACACACCGCCCCCAACAAAAGCAGCATTTAACAAAAGCCGAGTCCTCCGTGTGGGTGTACTTCCTTTAAATGATTAACATTTAATGCAAGAATTGCTGTGGGGAAAAGCACCAACTCAGGTGTGAGGCAAAAAATAAAAATAGACACACGTTTATGCAAATGGCTGCAAACAACAACAAGAGTGTGAGCAAGTGGAATCTATCAAGAAATCCACAATGAGAAGGCCACCAGCTGCACAAAGCCCTCGTTATACTTAAAAATGCACCTTCATGAGAAAAATGGCACAACGAACAGTGGCCCACAGAGCAGTCAGGTTGAAAGACAAGTGACCGATTTCTGTGCACCTGGATAGTGAGACACGTGGCACATTGACCCAGTGGCACTGGAATGTTCCTATACACAGAGAACGAGTTCCATGACCAGAGATTCCAGAACATCATTCAAGATGGCGTCTCCAGCACCATCACCACCACAAGACACAGAATTTGTCAAGGAAAGATTTATCTGCTGGGTACTTATATGCCTTGGGTTACAAACTATTAAAACAACACGTTCCATTTAAAAGTCCTTTATTCTGGGATGAGCATTGTTGTGACAGTAAAAGACAGCACAATAGCAATTCGGCAGCTTGGGAATTATGGTATTTGTAGTACAAAGACTTACTGTAGTCACTGTTCTCGTCCTTGGTTCCACTGATGGTGCCATCTGGCTGCATCTGCAGGTAAAAGCCCTGCTGGCTGAACAGTCGTGTCACAATGCCTTTCAGCTGTGGTTCTGCAACACAGGAAATACCCACCAGGGCCACATTAGGCAGCACCCTGCGATGACATCACACAGATACACTCTGGCCCCCTTCTAAGTCAGACATGAGGCGGGATAAACACTCTGGAGTGCATGTGTTCATGTCAGGGGCCCGCCACTCGTTAATTAAATGACAGCCCAGGTCGCTCTCTACCTGTGCCGCTCCGCAGTGTGAGCTAGCCAGGTAGTGGGCAGACCTTTGGACCCTGAGGAGACAGACCACCCCGAACATGAGCGATGTTTCCAAGTGGCCGGTCCCTGACCTCTACAACTGCCCTCCTACCCATTGGTATGCCTCATATGCTCCCCCCTCGGTCAAACACTTGGGATTAATGGCACGCCCCATCAGCCATAGGGGCTGTAAATCAGAGGCGAGGCTGGTCAATCAGAGGAGAACCATCTCCTCAAGGGAGCCCTGTCTCCAGGGCTCTCTCATGCATATGCAGGCCGTATTATTTCTGTCCCAGAGAGGGGCAGGGTAGAGAAGCCACAGGGAGAAGAGGATGCTGGGACAGTCCACCTCCTCCACACCACACCACCACTGCCGTTCCAACAAACATCTGAGAGAAACAACGCAGATGTGGCCAAGTTTGAGTCAGCTTGTGGCTCAGGTTTCTGTGAGGTTTGGCAAATACATCTGTAGGAGGGTATGTTAGTGTGCCAACGTGTGTGGGCGTGAGGCTGTTTTTGAGCTTGTGTGCTGGAAAATGCTTAACTTTGTGCATGTTTGTGTGCAGTTCAACAACACAAATATTTACACAAAGAGTACCGGTGTAGATCGATGCCAAAGAGGACGCTGAAGGATTTGACGGGTATGCTCGCACATGGGTTATGGGCATGAGATGGGTACATGGCCGCCTCTAACACTGATCACCAACAGGCCAGGGGCAGGACCACAACACGACACGGCTCAACACACAGGAAACGAGCATCGCGCCAACCTCATTCCATTCCACCCAGTGGGCGCACAGGCCGACGGACAGGCAGATAGAGCAAGACGGGGGAGGAGAGGCAGAGACTGGGCGACGGATCCCCGCTGACCCCCCCCCCCCCCCCCACGCCAGGCCTGGGGCAGTGATGGAGAGGTGGACAAGATGGATAGACAGATCACACGGCATGGGGATGGAGGCAGAGCTACTGACCTAGCCTGATGGCCCTACGGGACACCTGCTGGGGGTTGGAAGGCGCATCTTACAGGGAGAAGGAGAGACAAGAGCCATCAGACCCCTCTGGGGCACGGCTGGGGCTCCCAGCCCCGGCGGCGGTACTCACGGCGAGAATAGCCAGTTCCCCTCAAGACACCCCATTCCTCCAGGCTCGAAACACACCCCACAATCCTCTAGTGCTACGCTATACCAAAAGCGTGGCTCTTTATCCTGCCCGCCATCATCACAGTGTCTGAGCGGACCAGCGCCAGTCGGTACTTTCTACCAGTGCTGAACCACAGCTGTGATAAAGATTTACCGGTAAACATTTTGCCTAAAATGCCCCTTGGTGCATTGCAGTGTAGCTTTTCCTCTGTCGACCTGCCTTACTGTTTTAAAGTTTGGAGTTTAATTATGGAAAGTAGACAAGGCTCTTAAAAGCACAGTCCTGTCAACGGTGACAAGCGATCATATTAGTCATCGTTAGCGCGGGAACACCGATTTAAAGACAAAATAACAAAAACATAAATAACATCACAACATAAAGGGCATCCCCGCACATCCCGATGGCTGTAATCGGTGCTTTTCTGTCGTTTCTGATAGAAAACCACACGTAAAGGATGGAACAGGTGGATTTTCGCCATCGCATGTCTACACCGTGGAGAATTGCTCTCTGACCGTTTCTATTAACATTTCGACTGCGGGAACGTAATCTCTTAATTATAGGAGTGGGGGCGGGATAGGGGCTTCATTCAAAAGCCGAGACACTAACCTGGTCGCCGCCGAACCGGTCTTTTCTTGCCGCTGCAGAAACGGACCTTGCTGAAAACCCCTAAGAAATGTCTCTCGCATAGAGATCGGGGGTCTTTGCTGGGACTGGGGCGGCGTTTGGAGGTTGAAACCCGGTCGCTGTTGGACTCCCTCGCCTGGCGTTTCTGACGGATTAGGGAGCTAGCGATCGCGGCCATCTCCCAGCCCAATGAGCCCAGTCGGAAGGTAGAGCTTCAGTGGCGCAGCTGCTTGGCGCAATAAATTGCAAACGCGAGTATATGGCGCGTAACATGTAGCGCTGCGCCGGTCTAACTAAGTGTCATCCTGATCTTGTCGGAAATCCACGGAAGCCCGTGAATCATGACGGGCTTTAAAGAGCGAGATCCACGTAGGACTGGGTTTAGGCACACTGACGGAACCGTTCGCACGCCTCACGAATCATCTACTAGCCGAATCAAAACTTAAAGTCAATGCAATAGCGAGAGCGGCGCAAAAACCTGTGCCATGGGAAGCCTAGCGTGCCATCCTGGGACGATGAGAGCCAAACGCGACGGTGCGTTTTCACAGCCCGATGGCAGCCAATGCAGACGCAAACGTGTCTCCCGCCGTAGGCACCCGGGGAGCCTCGAACTTTTCAATTAATATTTCGCCGCTATTTGTCGCTTCACAGCGCGAAACTTTCTACTGCATTTCGCCGACGGTGCGACACAGAGGCGAAGCGCGTCAGGAAGAAGCGGAGGGCAGGCACTGTGCCCCCCGGGATAACGGGCATCGTGCGAGCCGACAGCCGGTGCCACCGAAACCCGCCGGGAAAACGATCTCACATTTTATGCGAGTGCAGCGGCATGCGGTTTTCCAAGCGCCTCGCCACGCAACCGATGATAACGCATTTGCTGGTAAAGCAGGTAAATTACGCCCACGATTGTGAAGAAGCGCTACAAAATAACGGTTAAGCATTTGCGGGGCGATCGGATGCGCCGTTACACCTCCCTGACAGGGAAGCCGATGAAATGCTTGCAGCTCCTTCTCTCCCTTACGCAATCATACGTGATTGAGGTTTGGATGAGGAGATCTCCCAAGCCGGGAGAAAAAAAGAGAGGGGGGGGGGACAGAGAAATACGGAGTTTGGCCGGCGGAGACAGGGGCGGGAGCTACCAAGAGGGAGAGTCTTAAAGAATGCAGCTCACAGCTGTCCCTCATCGTACCTCAGCCATACGGATATCAGCGACTTGGGCGCCCCGTCATTTAACGGGACCGCTGTCCAGGGACACTCATGCACCGGTAACACCAGACCAGGTACAAATCCAAGCAATCGGGGAGCATGTAACAGATGGTGATAAATTGCCTTATTTGTTCAGAAGTGAATGGGTCGCTTAGTAGAAGCTGCAGGGATGTCTAACCCTAATAAATATATGACATCAGGATTGAAGACTCGCCGCACAGGACTTGAGAGCATCGGCCTCTTGTAAACGGGCGCTGGTTTCGCGTGGGTGCTTGTATTGCTGTGGGTCCCATGTCACTGGGTCTCTGTCACACGTTCAGCTTTCGTGACAAGCTAGTGTGTCCGTGTTCACATGGTGACCTCCTCTTAGTCGCGCACAAATACTGATAGTCACTAATCATATGCTACACCTGACCAGCTATTAAAGCATTTCGACATGTGCACAAAAAAGTGGCACAGTAGTCGTATACGGATAGTGATTACGCACTGGAGCCGGGTATGTAAAACATAAAAGCTTTATGCAGATATAGTGAACATTTACATCTCACATGTTTTCCATTCCGGACGCTTGTAATGAAACATGCAGTTGGAGTGCCAAGTGTCCATATCAATAAATATCTTCCCGTGATGGGTATTTCATTAACACGTTAAGTATTTACTTACATACTGTGCTTTAAAGCGAATCAAACTGCCATACGGCGACCTCTTTAAATCATTTAAAGAGATTCATACACAGTTCAGAATATTTTGAATACATTTACATTTGAATTGGACATATTCATTTTAGATATTAACTGTAAATGTTCTCATCTAAAGCATGAAATCGCTAAAATGTAGCCTTTGGGGCGATATCTTTAAAACATAGAGATTGCTTTCGGGATGTCTTTAAACGGTATAATCTTTGAAGCAATGTCTTAATCCGGCTGCTGGCGGTCCGTCTAAATGCTGGGCCTCTTCCGGTGAGCTTTCACTCACTCTTGGCTGAACCTTTGGGTGGAAGGCGGAACACAAATCACGGTAAAATGACGTGTTATTGATGCGTTGCTGTAGCCTAATTTTCTGTTGGCCGAGTGAACCGAGGAACACTTCTAAGTGTTATGAAAATGTTAAAGAATCGAATCATTTTCTCCCTTACAATGAATATCAACCTCCATCACGCATTTTTTCAGTTAATTGTCGAGGACTTCATTAAATAGAAAAGTAGTTCTGGTGCATCATTCCCATTATTTCGCTTTTACAATGATTAAAGTGCATCCTTCCACCGATATCCACCTATAAAGTACAGGATTACATTAGGCCTGGAGAGCATCCCAGGAAACACACACACAGGGAAATTTAGAAACACTAACTCATCTAACCACGTGACTTTTTTGACTGCGGGGGGAAACTGGAGTCACCAGCAGAAAGGGTCATAAACACAGTGACAACACTCACACACCAGACACACGTAATCAGATTCAGAGACCCCAAACCCTGGATGTGTGAGACCGGCAAGCCACCCCTAACACAGATGCAATAAACAGTAAAATCAAGGCCACTTCATTAGGAGCTGAATTAGAAAAGCTAACATATACTGTGACCCAGTTAGAGTATCTCAAATGTGCCCTATATATCTCTGGGATACAATTCTTAATATCTTGGTGTTAAGAGATACTCATGGAACACTCAGACATGACTGAAATAATGTGAAGATATATTCACTATATATATATATATATATATGGCATATAATATTCCTACCCCATATACACTCTGTGGCCACTTTATTAGGTACCACTATGTAGTACCGGACCCACTTTGAGGGTCAGTGCCTTTCTGGACACCATTGTTGTACGATGTCTGGAAAAAGGGTACAGCACTGGCACAATTTCCTGAGGTTCAAACAACATTTATGTACCCACAATGGTACGAAAATGTTCCTCAGAGTTCATTTCTGTACCATAAAAATGTACATTTACCTACAGCTAGGATAGAACTGGCAGACCCTTGAGGGTACAGCCCAAGTAATTGTACCTTCAAAGGTACAAATTGATGCTTTTTTTTCCTGACAGTGAACTGTTACTTTTGCTCCTGCCACCTTCCTGTTGGCTTAAAAAGTCTGGCCATTCTCCCTGGACCTCTCTCATTAACATGGAGTTTTCAGGACACAAAACTGGCATGGACAAGATGGATAAAACATTCTCTGTAAGCTCCAGACCAGGGGTGTCAAACTCCAGTCCTGGGGGGTGGAGGCCTGTGTAGCTTAGTTATTTCCTATTCTACTACAAATGATTCAGCTCAAGAGCTGTAATTAGCACTAGGAGTTGAATCAGGCGTGTTAAACGAGGGTAAACCAAAAACTGTGTAGGGCTCTAACCCTCCAGGACTGGAGTTTGACACCCCTGCTCTAGACACTTAAGTGTGTGAAAATCCCAGTTGCGTGGCTGTTTCTGAGATTCTAGAACGGCCACGTCTGGCACCAACAATCACACTGACAAATCACAGGCGTCTCGGCCCTTCTAAGGCTTAGCCAAGCGGTAAGTAAACCTCCTGACCCTGTCTGTGTGATTGTGTTTGGGTGCAGCCACATGATTCACTGTTTGGAGGTCAGGCTGTTAGCATTAAAGGGCAGGATTACCTCATAAAGTGGCCACTAGATGTAATTTATAGATTCTCCCAGCACACACACACACAGAGGGCCACACACTTTTAAAAAAGCCAACGACCCAGGTGTATTGTACAGACGGCTGCTTCCTGGGAGGTCACAGCAATGTGCTGCTTTTGAAAACTGTAACATCAGGAGCTCCACACACACCCACAGACACACACACGCACACACATCTCTGTACATTACATTTACATTTTCATTTATCTAGCAGACGCCTTTGTCCAACACAGCAGATAATGGAGGTCATTTCTCGGACTATGTGAACTTTCAACTGGATTAAAATATAAAACAAATATCAGTAGGAAAAACAAAGAGTTTACGGCCTGAAAGCAAACTATTCTGAATGCAATGTAGAAAATTAAAAGTTTAATGGTTTCCAGTTAGCCTTGCATAGTACTAAGTTGTTGGTACCTTCAAAGCATAGTACAGTCATACAGTCATGCATTAAAAACATCTGAAACATAAGCAGCTGCACCAAATACTTCCCTTAAAAGAAACAATGTATTGAAAAATGCACATTTAAGTGATTAAGTGATTTCTGTTTCTTGATATATATTCTATATACTCCTGAAATGACAACGTTATGCCATGGGATATAAGACGGATCGGATACATAAGAAAAACTGAAATGTGAATTTCTGAACAAACGGAAAAGCATATAATAGTATAGAAAATCAGATTTAAAAATCCATCATCTGTTTTACATTTTTAAAACAAATGGATTTGGGTTAGCAAAACCCAAGACTCCCACACCGCATGAAAGAACCTCCATACTGTTAAATCCGGAAATGTTACAGCACACTAGTTTTCAGTACAAAAAAAGAACCCTTACATGCTTAATATTTATCTTACTAGTATATTTTTAAATATTCAGTGAATGGATTTAACGCTTACACTGACCCATGAAATGACTTATGCGCTTGCAATTACCATCTCTCAGCTTGAAATATGTTGCCATCTAGTGGAATTTCTGCAGAAGTGCACTTTGCTTTCAGCTTCTAAAGTATTCTAAGGATATGCAGTAAACCGCGGAGAATACCGATAAAAAATTCAAACTCGAGTGTTCAGTTATTTTTAGATAACCTGTAAGTTGTAATCATCTTGAACCAAATTCCTACCAGCTACCTATTTAAAGTGTTTGTCCCCCTCCACTGAAGAGCTGACCCTAAAAATGAGGTTAGCAAAATGGCAATTTTAAGGAGCTCTATAAGAGGGTGAGAATTTTACATGTATGGTCCATAAATAATGTTTAGCTGTATGTTTATGGCAAAATGTATCTGATTTTTACTTTAGAATATACCAAAAACCTCCTTCAGAGATTTCACACAACAACCAAGTGAAAATGAACTGTTTATTGCAGACTGGATCAAGAAGTGGTTCAAGCTGACTGTAATTTACCTGTTTAACTGCCTGTTCTTTCAGAGCAGAACACACATACATGTTTGCTACAGGATAAGAACACAGGCACTGAAAAGGTTCAAGTAAATATGTCGCTAACAGGAGCAGTAGTTGCCCTGCCTAGACAAGGTGTACCATGGGTTACAGGCTGTATCTGGCAGGGGTGAGTATAGGATTTGACCATGAGGGTGGAGCTCAGCCCCCAAGAAATATGCAATGAAAATGCCAAATGGATTTAAAATAGTAGTTTTCCAGGGGAGCCAAGACAAAAAACAAGGTGGCTGAAGCCCCCTAAATTTGTTCTGGAATTGCCTATGGTGTCTGGGTAAAGACTGTAGTGCATTATGGGTAAAGAACCCTGTAGGTAAAGTACATGATGCAGTACACTGTAAGGAGTGCAGTAAAGGCAAAGTATGCAATGCAGTGCGCCGTAAGGAGTGCAGTGCAGGTAAAGTACACCGTGCAGTGTACCATGTGTAAAGAATGCTCTGCAGTGTGGGTAAAGAACTCTGTAGATGAAAGTAAACGATGCAGTGCACTGTAAGGAGTGCAGTACAGGTAAAGTATGCAGTGCAGTGTGCCGTAAGGAGTGCAGTGTAGGTAATGTACACAGTGTCATGCACTACATGTAAAGAATGCACTGTGGTGTGGGTAAAGATCTCTGTAGGTGAAAGCACACAATACAGTGCAGTGGAGGTGAAGTACACAATGCTGTGTAAGTGAAGTTTACAATGCAGTGCACCATGTGTAAAGAATGCAGTGCAATGTAGGTAGACAACTATACAAAGTGGTGAATGTCAAGCAAATAGTGCAGTGTATGTAAAATATACAGTTTCAGTGGACCATATGTAAAGAATGCAGTGCAGTGTGAGTAAAGAACCCTGTAGGTGAAGTACAGAATGCAGTGCAGTGTGTGTAAAGAAAGCAGTGCAGCGTTGATAAAGAACCTTGCAGGGGAGGTACACAATGCAGTGCAACATGTACAAATAATACAGTGAGGTAGTATTGCAGTGTGGGGAAAAAAGTATGCAGTACGACAAGAATACAAAGACCAGCAGAAATACTAAGTACCAAGTAGGTGACAAGCACCGTGGGTACAGAACACAGGCTGTAGCACAGACCATGCTCACAGTCAACTGAAGATCTGCAGCCCTGAATAATTGTCCTTTGGGTTTTGAAGGACGGCCTCCTGTGCAATCTCAGCACAATGGCATTCTGCCGTGGACAAACACCAACATGCACCCCTCTTCATAAAGTCTGTTACACAGCAGTGAAAGTCATGGTGCTATGAAAGCAGCTGGATATGAGCTGGATTTCATTACACTGTAGTATTTGATCATAGCTGCTCTCCAAAGCTCTGAATCCACATTTTAACCCTCTTCTGCCATAGTTACCCATTTAGAAAGGCTTGGGGTGTCTGCTCCAGTAATGTGTCCTAATAGCATGCTACTACTGGAGCCCAGTCACAGAGGATGCTTGTCATGCCTCATGAGGCCTGTAGGGGGCATATTGATTTAGGTTATGGGTCTGTGACAAAAGACCAAGGTACTACTATTGAAAAAGCAAGTATGGAAAGCTGAAAATCATGTAACATTCCTTGAACAGAAGTTTAAGATATTTTTGATGATGCTGTTGCTGCTGTTATAAGAATAACAATTGATTAATTATTATTATTACTCTAGTAAATAGCAAATGTTGCTATATCGTTTCCATGGGAGCTCGCCAGGTACCACTTTTTCCATACAACTACACTGGTGTGTAAAGTTTGCAAGTTTTCCCACGTTATTGTGGGGTGTATCCCAGAGTCCGAAGGCACGTAGTTCAGTTAAACTGGTGTCTATAAACTGCTTTTAATGAGTGACTGTGTGAATGTAACTCGCGTTACCCTCCACCCCCTCCATGATTTCCAGGATCTAGGTCACTGCGACCCTTACTTGAATATCACTGAATTGTAATATATCTTATGGTTTCTACCACTGAATTAAGACAGCCTCATAGCTAGTGAACAGTTTGCTCTCAAATTGCTGACGTGTGTGTAACGACCAGCTGGAATCAAACAAAAATCTTGGCGTCAGGCTGTACACTGAGGACGATGAAATCACACAGCAGGAAAAGTAGTACGATTTAAACTCGGGGGATTTACTCATGGCAAGTCTGAAGGGTAAGAAACTACTGAACTGAACTATTCTGCTTTTGTCATTAAGCACAAAGTCCAAGGGTTTGTGCTAGAGCTTTGAGGAGTCCGGCTGCCTACGCTGCAAGGAGAAAAGGAGCAGAGCACTTCACTCCACCGGTCACTCCGCATGAAAAGAACGTCTCCGAGAGGCACATTGCAGCAGACGCGGCCGACGCGATCCTGTTCATCGTTCAAAAGAAAGCATGCAAGATGTCTCACCGCTGGGTTCCGGGGTCTGCTTGGCTCGTTTTCCACAGAGACACTGCAGCATGTGCGCTCCTTTCCTAAGGAAAAGCTTCAGGATCCTCATTGATTTCGGTTGGTGTGGTGCTCTGCCAGTCCACGCAATCTAGCACTGTATAAGACGGAGGTTACGGACACAGCCAGCTCGGCTGTACTGCTGTGCTCTCGGAGCGCAGCGCTCACTCCACGTAAAACACCGAAAGAGCATCGGCAGCAAGACTGGATACGCTTGAAGGAGACATCTTGAGACTTTCTCAATAAAGGCAATGTGCCAAAACAGGCTGTACCCCAGTCCCCAGTTGCGCAAGGACGTCAGAGTATTTTTCTATTTTTGCAGCTTATGCACCGGTAAGAGCGGAGCGGGTGAAATAATGCTTGTAGGTAAACTGCAGGGCTGAGTGACGGAATGATCAGTATGAGGCAATGCGGGCTGTTCATCCTCAGAGACACAGAGCCGAAACGTGGCGCGCTGGACACGGATGCTGCTGGAAAACGCCAGTTATTTAGCATCCATGGGGAGAACGAAGAAAACGTATAGCGTACGTCAGAGGCTGCCTACATTTAAAGACAAAGGGGTTTTTATAGAAATCCCTAGGCTGTCCAGCAACACTTTCTATCTGACACTGTAATTAGGCAGAAGGTAATGGTCTTTATTATTGTTTAATTCTTCACCAATGATATCGGATAACTTACGTATAAAATTTCTATTATGCTTCTGTCGAGAACTTCAAGTACGGTAATACTCTTGCTGACCGCTTCTGTCAAAAATAATTATTTAAAACAGAGGTATTTGAAGATGGATATGCGTAGTGCAAAAAAATTGTGAGCTCTGATTAAGAGCTTGAACTTTGTTCCAGGTAGCTTAAAATTCTGGCCTTAACATTTTCATAAAGGAACTGCAAGTGGGGAGAACTTAGTATAATTTAAAAACTGACGAGGAGATAAAAAAAAAAAAGCTCTGGTGATTGTTAACAAGAATATTCTCCAGGACCCCTGCGACCATAATAAGTGGGTAGAAGATGGACAGGTGCATGGATGCATCTTCCAAGACACAGAAGCTCAGACACTTATTTTTCCCAAATCTTTCTAGATACAGCTTAAGTCTGACCAGTGCTCAGCTTAAACCGAACAAACTGCCTTTTGTACTTCTGCAGTACATTAGCAGGCTTCAGACTGTCCTGGGCAGACATGTATTTATTATTTGTAATGAAATACTGCAGACGATACTCTTTCCAAGTGCACGACCCTGAAAGCAGCTGTAACATTGACAAGCCGCCATTCCAGCCAATTCGGAAAGTGATTAATGTGTCTGAGCTTTCGGCCGTTAGCTTTCACATCACGCATGTATTTCCTCATTCGTGCCTTTACTGCGTCTGTCAGCTTGCATGTTCACAGTGGTCACTCGCACAAAAGCACACAGTTGTAACTCCTCTTATTGGCACTAAGTCCTGTATCAACTCTAACTCCTCTGATCCCTACATTGCAGCCTTAGGTCCTCTTTGAGGAGCTCATTTCTTGCGTTCGCCACCTTTGACCCTGAACAAAGTAGCCCGTCCAGGTGAATGTGGCTCACTCATGTCCTTGGATGTCCACCTTCCTGGCTGATAGGGGGATTCAAAGGCGTAGGTATGGTGTAGCATCAGAAAAAAATGGTACAGTCCTGGTACTGGTTTGTTCCCCATGGTTCAAACGACATTATTGTTCCCACAATGGTCCAAAATTGTTCCTGTGCCTTAAAAGGTACTGTTCCCTACAGCTGGGGTCCAATTGACCCCAGTGACAAGTACGAAATTGTACCTCAAAAGGTACAAATTGGTTCTTCATTCCTGACACTGTAGGGAACAAATCAACCCCAAAAAACCCCTGTTTCCCTAAACACACAGGATAGTTGTACAATATTGGTAGGGATACATCCCTACCGTTCATACTTAAATCTATACCCTTGGGAGGAAGTGCACAGGGTTAAGCATATGATTCCACAGATATTCAAACCATTAAACCCTGCTGTGTAACCTGCCCCTATCCAGACGTGCATAGTGATGAAGACACCCAGAGGCCAGTGTGTCCACTGCCCATGTGGACCTAATCACAAGCACTGACAAGATCACACACAAAAGACAGGCTCACTCAACATGTGTTGTAGCTGAACACCATCACAACACCCCCCAACACCTTTTACCTTAAAAATGAACAATGTAGCTTCAAATTCCTGGGGATCAACATCTCCAGTTCACACAAAAGGAAAGAGAACATCACAAATACAATAAAGAAAGCAGTGCGTGTGTTCCCCACAGCAACTACAGAACTGATCATCTTGACTTCTTCTTGTACAATTCTGGACAGTCATAAGCATCATCATGTACTCCATCAGAGTGTATGCTTTACAGTACACAACGTCCTCCTGTTCCCAAGACCAAACTCTTATATGTTACCAAACCTTCAGGAAAGGTCATTAGTCAGCCACTCCTCCACACAGAACTTGCGCCACTCCAGAGTAAAAATGCATGTGGCTACTCCCACCCAGGAGATCACTGCAGCTTGATAAAAATCAGAAGCAGTGTGAGTTTGGATAGCTTCTCACTCAGAGCAGTCTTCCTCGTAGACAGTCACAACCCCTCTCCGCTCCCTGGAACTTCCAGATCAACAGAGGTTCCTTCAAGGAGTAGACTAGACAGTGCTTTTGTCTACTGCATTCTGCATGTTTTTGAAATGAATTTAAACAAATCTGCTATTGCACTTGTACTTTCACTTTATCGTCGGTGTCTGCTTAGTGTTAGCGGACTGCGTGAGTATGTCTGATTCGCCATCAGTTGATATTACTTTGATACAGAGCAGGCCCGAGAAACAAGGGCAAAAAGAGGTTGTTCTGATATGTGCGTTTCATAAGTTAATACAATGTCGATCTATATATCATAAAAATACTGCATGGGATTTACAAATGGACAGTCACATACGCAGAGAAGCACTCTCAGTAAAACTACCCTGTAGGAGGAAATGATGAAGGCACTTACCTCTGCAGCCATAGTGACTTTTGACAGGTGTGATATGGTCATATAATTCAAGAGTATATTATTTTCCCACTAATGTTGTATTGTATGGATGTGTTACAGTATCGAGTCTTTAATCCAACCTATAATCTCATGAAAGAAGTAGCCAGTATGTCGCTGGATTATACCATTATAGTTTGAAGTAACAGATGCATTCATATATCAGACACAAATAAAAAGAGTATGTGTAAGATAGGCAGGCCCGAGGAGGGGGGGGGTGCAGCCGGTACATCACTCCGGGGCCTACGAAGCTCAAGGGGGCCCATGAAGCCCAACACGTTCCATAATTTTTATTATACAGTGATCCCCAGCTATTCTGCGGTTCAGCTATTGCGCCCCCGCTGTTTCGCGGATTTTTCTGTGGAACCTGTGTAATTTTCTATCGCGGAAATATGCGGTTTTATAGTGATCGTTTTTTATGGGTTTTTGACAACTTGTTACGTTGAAATAAGCATTTTCTATGTCACACTATTAATAACAGCAATGTATTACTGTAATTATAACATATATACCTGTACTCTATATAAATAAAAATGGAGTAAAAATTCAATAAGTACATCCTACCTGTAGTGTACTTTGCAGCCTATTCATAACAAAGCATACGGTTTTCAGCAGACACTACATGTGCTAGACAAAAATTCGTTAGAACAATATTATAATTTATAATAACTAACGTAAACGTGACATTTAAGCAATACACTAGTAAATCATAAAACATATTGCTACTTACAGGAACATTCAGAGTCGGAATTCATAACGAAATGTACATGCGCTTTTCATTTGTCACTACGCGCGATAGACAAGAGTTCGTTAGAACTTTATAATACGTATTATAATTTATAATAACCATAACATAACTACATATACCTATATATTACTTATTATTATTATTATTATTATTATTATTATTATTATTATTATTATGTTACTCGTATCCTTAGCCCGACATCCACATATCATACGTCTTTAAAAAGTGCGTTTTAATACGTTTACATGTGTTTAAAGTGTGTGAGAGGGGTATTTTAAGGCTTAAACTATATAAAAATAAATGTTTATTCATATGGTCTTTCTATATCGCTGATTTTCACATATCGCTGATGGGTCTGGAACGTAACTTCCGCGATAGGCGGAAAACCAACTGAGCCCATTGGAGCTGCTGAATTGCTTGAAAATGTACAAATTGGAAGGACTCTCCAAATATATGCGTCAGTCTGCGTATTCCGTTGACAATTCCTGCCACTGTCGCCTCTGCAGAGCACTCATTCAGCAAGCTGAAGCTGGTAAAAAAAAAAAATCCAGATCCACTATGTCACAAGCGCGACTAGTATAGATTTTGCAAGACTCAGTATTGAGTCTGATCTAGCAAAACAGATTAATTTTGATGATGTAATTCAGAGTTTCGCCAGGAAAAAGACCAGGAAAGCACCTTTGTTCAACAGACAATAAATGCTATTATAAACATCTTTTACTATTATAAATATATTACTTTATTATTACATTTATACCTACACATACTTATCTAAATGTATCAGTGTCATCTACAATTGTTGGAAATAAATAATAATATACACACATACATGTGTGTAGAATTTTGTATAAGGGCCCACACACCTTCTTCGTACCGGGGCCCGGATTTTCTCTCGGCGGCCCTAAAGATAGGCGGTAACTTCATGCAAGCAATTCAGAACGTTGCACTAGCAGTCACTAGCGAAATGCAAATATCAGCCACTAGAGGGGGCAGTTAGACTAACTTTCGCGTCACTTTTGCAGGTAAGTCATTCGGAGTTTGCTGTTCCGCTTTTGTGGAAATTACAGCTGCTTTGTGATTTCTGAAGTTTTCTGTGATTTCTTGAAGTACGAGTCTGCAATTTTACATGTTCTGATGTTATCGGTGTCAGCTTCTGCAGAGGTTTGTGTAGTTTATTATACACACTCCTGGGCAAAAAAACGCCCAAAATGCTAAATATTAAGGTTTTAATGATCGTAACAACAAATCATTGATCACATAATTAACAAGAACATTAAAAGTGCATTCCCGAGACCTGTGCTACCGTTTGCTCGTCACTGCTCGTTGCTGTAGTGAAAGTTATTGAACGTTAACGTTCTCAACTTATTGCAGTTGTGGATTTGGGTCATTTTTTGCCCAGGAATATACATTTTCATTTGTTAAACAATACACGAAAATGAGCTTGAAAATAATGTCACACGTGCAATCAACACACAGGCTTAACTTGTCTAACACACACCCTGTAGACTAGGGGTGGGGAACCTGTTCCATTGAGGGCCGGTGTGAGTGCAGGATTTTGGGATGACCTCTCAATCAGCTGATAATAAAACAGTGCTTCTCAATTCCAGTCCTGGAGACCTACGGTTACTGGCTGATTGAGAGGTCATCCCAAAAACCTGCACCCACATTGGCCCTCCATGGAACAGGTTCTCCACCCCTATTGTAAACAGTGAGCATATAGCCTGCACACATCTAACACACAGCCTGTACACATCTAACACAAACCCTGTATTCAGCACTCAGCTTGTACACATCTAACACACATCCTGTATTCAGCACATAGCCAGTACACGTCTAACACACATCCTGTAGTCAGCATTTAGCCTGTACATGTCTACCACACAATATGTATTCAGCACACAGCCAGCACACGTCTAACACACACCCTGTAGTCAGCACACAGCCTGTACACATCTAACACACACCCTGTATTCAGCACATAGCTTGTACACATCTAACACACACCCTGTAGTCAGCACATAGCCTGTACACATCCAACACACACCCTGTAGTCAGCACACAGCCTCTACACATCTAACACACACCCTGTAGTCAGCACACAGCCTCTATACGTCTAACACACACCCTGTAGTCAGCACACAGCCTGTACACGTATAACACACACCCTGTATTCAGCACATAGCCAGTACACGTATAACACACACCATGTAGTCAGCAGACAGCCTGTACACATCTAACACACACCCTGTAGTCAGCACACAGCCTCTACACATATAACACACACCCTGTATTCAGCACATAGCCAGTACACGTATAACACACACCCTGTAGTCAGCACATAGCCTGCACACATCAACACACACCCTGTATTCAGCACACAGCCTGTATACGTCTAACACACACCCTGTAGTCAGCACGCAGCCTGTACACGTGTAACATACACCCTATACTCAGCACTGCAGAATCCACCTGTGAAACCTGCACAGGGACACTAGCATTGAATTTTTTATTGACATGCATTAATCACCAGTTGTGTGACTTGTGTGACAGCAAATCAACAGACATTTGCATTTAACTTACATTGGAGCACACGGTTATGAATTGTGAGACTATTAGAAATAATCATTTGATACATTGTAAACTATGTAATGCAGTACAGTTATGCGTCGCTGAACGTCCTTCCGCACAACGTCTGATTGCTAGAACATCCAAGGTCACATAAGGTCAAAATAGAGTTGAACAATAGAGTCAGCTAAAGGAATACAGCAGACACAAGTGGCCACAGTGCAACACGTGTAGCTGGTGTAAATAAAGCGGCTGCCCTGCCAGCTGTGTAATGGTACAGTACTTATCTAAGTTATAATACCCATAATGCACTACGTGTAGCTGGTGTAAATAAAGCGACTGCCCTGCCAGCTGTGTAACGGTACAGTACATATCTAAGTTATAATACCCATAATGCACCACGTGTAGTTGGTGTAAATAAAGCGACTGCACTGCCAGCTGTGTAATGGTACAGTACATATCTAAGTTATAATACCCATAATGCACCACGTGTAGCTGGTGTAAATAAAGCGACTGCCCTGCCAGCTGTGTAACGGTACAGTACATATTTAACTTATTATACCTATTATGCTTGACAGAGATAATAAACATGTTCATTCATAACATGCTACGTAATTATTTATTTATTTTAGTTTTAATGTTATTTTAACATTTAATTCCCTCTCTTCTATAAAGTATCTTAGCTTTTTAGGGGAATACAAGAACAGTATAGACTCAATATACCATATACATTAGTATACAGTGTATATGATGTTCCCATGGTGTCCAAGTCACCTAACATCGTGCATCCTATTGGACAGAGTGTAATTTGGATATTAAGTAACGCATACCTGTGTATTAGTGAAACTGGGCTGTAGGACAGGCGCCCAACCCATCTCGAGAGAGTGAATCAGGTTACCACGCAGTTTACCATAAGCTCAAGACTGCTTATTGCAGGATGAGTTTGTGTCACTTTGTTTCTCAGTAACCCTGGACTCTAGTTTGTGCCTGACCGATGCCCCCCCCCCCGCCAGAGAAAGCTTGGGTCCCTTTCCAAATCCCGCGTGTCACGTGGTTTGTCCTCAGGCTATGCCGGCTTTTCCTCAAGGACTTGGTTTTTCTAAATATAATCACGAGATGGTTCTGCTGTGTAGGCACACATGTCAAGGCTGAAAAAGCACCGTTTTGGTCATGAAACTTGTCCAGTACAAACTGGGATGCGCAGTAACTTTGTTACCCCATTCTCTCTGGTTCCCATTCACGGGCTAAGCTCCTCTGATATTTTCATAGCCATAATAAGGCAGACGGCTCATTCTCAAATAGCGAACATTTAAGTCTGTTTTCCCTTTCAGCCGGCATCTGGAAGTCAGTGTTCAGTAAATGCATTTGACTGGATGATCACATGGAAGGCGGAGAAGAGAGGAAGTGAAAGAGCTGGAAGGAGCAAATGCCCTGATGGTTTAGGCTGTTTGTGAGGGCTTGGATGGTGTGTAGGTGCTAGAACTGAACTGTATTGTGTGATCCAAGATGGCGGCATTTAGATGCAGCAGTCACTCTGGGCTCAGTGCCTCTGCATATCTCTATGTGGATGGAGTGACAGTAAAGCCCACTTGACTTGATATCGACTAACATCAGTCTATAAGAATCAGCGCCCACCTATGAGAAGGAAACAGATGTGAATACAGTCATGCACCACATTTCGATTAACAACGGACCGCATATACAACAGTGGACCCATAATATTATACTGTAATGGAGCTGAAAAATTGGCTTTGACTTTGTAGCCATGTAATGTCATAGGGCAAGATGTGTTGTGTGTTTGTGGTGCTGTTGTTGTAAACATCCTACTGTGCTGCCAGTTGTATAAAAGTATAGCACATACAATTACGTAGAGTATATAATACAGGGCAATGATAATAAACCACTATGCTACTAGCTAATGTATTTGCTATACTGTACTTTTTATCGTTATTTAGGCTAAAGAATATAGCTCAGGTGTATAGTACGCGGTACCACCTATTTATGCAAGTACAGTCTACACTAAAAAGGGTAAAAATTTGTAAATTTGCTTGTCACTGGGGCTGTACCCTCAAGGATCTGCCAATTGTACTCTTAGATGTAGGTAAATGTACCTTTTAAGGTACAGAAATGGACCCTGGGGAACATTCCTGTCCCTTTGATGGTACATTAATGCTATTTGTACCTTTGGGATATTCCTCAGAGTCCATTTTTGTACTTTCAAAGGTACAAGGGTGCAGCCCCAGTGACAAGCAAAGAAACAAATTTTCAGTGTATCATATTCACACGATGACAAATTCACCTAATGCCGCATTTCTCAGAACGTATCCCCGTCGTTAAGTGGCACATGACTGTCTGTTCTCACTGCAAGTAGCCGCAACGGTCCATAACAAGTGGCCTGTTACCTGTTGTGTGAGTTTCAGGCATAAGAGTCACGGCTCAAAAGCCAGGTAACAAAGGCGGGAAGCACAAAGGCCATCCCCCACCCCCCACCCCAAAGCTGCCTGCCTCAGCACAATGACACGCGGTGAGCGAATCAGCACGGGACACGGTGCTGTGCCGTGCGTAACCCAGTTAAGCAGCTGTACCTTCTGCGAGCAGCAGACAGAAACTTAAGGTGCTGCCAGCTGTAATCTCACAGGGTCACTCTGACTTCCATCCGCTCCCCGACAAAAAGCCCGGTGCCGACCCTGTCCACATTTACATCATTACACGCTCTTATGTCTTGGAGATATTCACAGGCTTCAGTAATATTTCCTTTTTGTGGCACTAAACCAAAATGTAACACTTTTAATAACCTCATAAACCATGAAAACCTTTTGAAATACAATAAAGTGTCTATCTAAAACTGTGTCCCAGGTCTCCATATCTAAAGAAACTTGATTCAAGAAAGGTGTGATTAATATGTTTATTGCCCTCTGATCATGTAACACATTCCCATAAAAAATGTTAACCCTGCAACGGGTGTGGCGTTCTGATAATTATGTAACACGCTAACCCAGTAACCCCCACCCAGAATCGGGAGTTTAGGCAGCAATCCCCTCCTTTAATTGAGTTTCATTAGTACACATATCCTAGCAAATGTCTGGGCCATTAACACACTGAACCCTCTTACTGTCTGTTTTGTATACGCCATTAATGGCATAGTAAATAATTCACAGGCTCCTTTGGACGGCGGTAGCCTTGGCTCTCTGCTCAGGAAGGAGTACAGTGATGAAGAGTAAAAGCTCACTCGCTCAGCAGGGTCTCTCTCCAGGGCCCATTATGCTCCGCAGGCTCCGCGTCATTTCACGGCCATCCAAAGCGCAAGTCACAGATAGAATAAGCACAGTACAAGCAGACGATCGCCAGGGTCCCGGTCTTAGTTACACGCAGTTCAGCTGCACTCAGCGGGGCCTGTTTCAGCATAGCAGTCACACAGCACACGCATACTAAGTCATCCAGAGCGTCATTACTAGGCACAGTCACACACAGAACACGCACGGTCACAACACAGCCATATAGCCCAAAGTCAGTCCAGAAGCACAATATAGACCAAACCGCTCATACATCCCTGTGATCAGTCCTAAAAACCAGTAACATACTAGTTAGTAGTACACGGAATAATTAACCTTTTCTGAGAGACTAATCACACAAGGCGCTATTGCCCTTGATTACTGCTGCCAACTCGTGACCAGCTCTTTGGAGTTTATACAATATAGAAATATTATACGGGAAATGAATCATATTTAGAGCAGTAATGAGAACTGCAGACCTACATAACAGCACTACAGCAGTGCCCAGAGATAAATATAACACATTAGAAAGGACAATTCGCAGCGGACTCTAGACACGCTGTAAAATCAGGATACCATAAGAAAACAGTGCGGTTAACAGACATTATCCTCCCAATCAACCAACACACTCGTAGTGCAAAACCGCACTGCATCGCATCTAAAAAGCAGATTAATAAAGACGAATGACCGTCATCCCCACCCCCAAGTTCAGGTTCATACTATAGTCTCGCTGTTTATATAAATGTGGAGTATTTTACATTGTTTATTTATTTAACGTTATAAACATATAAGAGGTACAGTAGCCTCTAATAACGCCTTTAGCAAAGACGATTTAATTATTATGAGCACGGTAAATTTAGCTGAAATTTCATTTTCCAAATATCCGCTAACAATCCGGTAATCTGCTGTTGTTTGAAACCGTATGTAAATACTGTAAATAAACTTATAATAAATATATGAAATAAAGTTATATAGACATACACCTGTTTATGATCACTGTAGCCAAAGCGATAATTTCTAACTTAGAAATCAATTCTGTGGTGCACTAGTGATTCTTCTATTAATTCTCAAAAGGGTATTTTTTGCATGTAAACACACCTGATATAGCGTTATATTGAAGTTATTTATAATTCAAGTCCGCGTATTTGTTTGACAACAGGCAGACCTGATAGCGTGTTTCACTTCGGGACACAGCACTTCCATACATCCTCAAGCGATACAGGGGAATTTAAGATCTTTCCCCGGACTGAAGGAGGAGGATTCCCGCGGGCTTGAACCCAGCCCGAACCCAGGCTGCGCATTGCCGTCTATTGGCGCAGAAAGCGCTGCTCCTAACGCGACCAGTGCCTGCATGCTGATCCGCAGCGAAGCACCGCGCCGCCCCGGCAGAAAAGTGGATGGGCAGCGTTTTTAAATTGCTTCGCCACGCCGAAGAAGCTTGATTTATTTCAAATTAAAATAATCAATGAAAACACACACGTAGACCGTTATTCCAACAGATGAATCAGGACTTTAAGAGCGTTAAATTAATTCTCGAGCATAAAAAATTAGTTGTGAAAAAAGGAAATTCTGAAACATGCTCAGCGCTTTCGAGAACATTGATACACACGGACCGTGCGGGGCTTGTGTGCGGCTCACTGCCCGCGGATATACAGTATCCGAAACTGCCGGAAAACTCCCCCGCACCAGCCAGAAGTGCCATACAGAGAGCTGAGCCGTACTTTAGCGAACCTTGCTGCAACGCATATGAAATACAGCAAAACACGCGTCTCCTGAAACAGCCCGCACTACCGCAGTCACCAAGAAGGGCGCCGCGCAGTCCCCCGCAGCAGCGCACCCTGCCGTGGTCCCACACCCCTGCTTTGGGAACGCAACTTCCTTACCAACGCCTTTGGCGTCCATCTGCCCCCGCTTTGCTCAGTGGAGACGGGAAAAGATCTTGTGCTTTGGATAGATGCGCTCTGTCCGATCGGGACGTGCGCCTCCTCTTCAGATACGGATCCAGATCCAGTTGTCCTGCAGAGCTGCAAGGAACCGGCCAGTGGGTCACGTTAGGAGTGCGTTCGGAGCACTTTTTAAAGGGGGGCCGGGGTGGGGATGGGTTCGGTCCGGATAGGATTGCGTGTCTGTGAGTGAGGAATCGCTCCTTACCTGTGTTTGCACGCTCGGGTCGGAGCTCTTCTCCCCCAGTAGTACTGCAGCTCCCCTGAACCGCTGGGGTGACGTCAGGAGCCGTGGCTCAGGGTTAAGGTGACAGATTAACGCAGGGGCAGGGGTGATACATCTCCATGTGCGCTTGTCGCCCGTTATCACCCGCGGCGTCACTGTGTGATCGGCGTGTTTGCACACTGCTGCGCGTTTGATGCCTGTGTGAGCACCGCCGGCGAACCAGCAGCGACGCATCGGATGTTGCCATGCATCACGAGCCAGCACCGCTTCCTACAAGGCTGCCGGAGAAAGCTGTGCTATTTAAAACTTGCTTTAACCCACGAATACATAAAAGAACGAACACAAATCTAAACCAATAACTTGACAAAAACAAACATTTACTCTCAGTTCACTAGAAAAAGGGTCCCATTTAAAGCGACATTCAACATCAGAACTTCTTTTAAGTACAACATGTAGGAAAGTTCGTCTTAAAATAATTCACTCAGGATTTAATTGGATAAATGTAATATGTGTATGTTCACCTGTATGGGAAATAAAAGGCTCTCAATAAAATCACTTCATTTTTATTTATATGGCCCTTTTAACATGAAGGCTTGTCACAAAGCACAAAGCGAATGCATTGAAAAATCAGAGATGATATAATATTTCTAACCTATCCATTAGCCGGTGGAATTCGCAGTCAGCAAAACACGGGACACGGAAATGAAGCAGTACTCACGTTTCCTCTGTGCTATAAACAGAAATGCTTGATGCTATAAAACGCGGAGTTCGGTCTGCTTAATGTCCCAAGGCAGGAAGGGGACTAACAATGATACAGGAGCACACCGAGGGCTTTGAGGGCACCTTGCATGTATTTATTGTGATTAGGGAAAAATGTTCACAGCAGCCCACATTTCTCTCTTGGGAAAACTGGGTTACAGAACTCAGTGGAATATAACACATATGCATACTCCAATGAACAGGCCAGGTCATTTGGCACTTCTGGCATCATAGGTAACTAGATTGTTTATATGGCTCCGTTTAATGGAGGGCACACCTCTCACATTATGGTCACCCCCACCAATGTCCAAGGTCCCCAAGATCACGGCTACTAGTCAGGGCTGTAAAAGGCCAAGGCAGCTGGACAACAAAGATGATTTAAAACTAGACGGAACATGTGGGTGAGCAGAGCAGAGCAGAGATCAGTCCCCAGAGAGAGATACACTATGGGTGAGCAGAGCAGGCCAGAGATCAGTCCCCAGAGAGAGATTCACTGTATGGGTGAGCGGAGGAGGGCAGGGATCACTGCACCAAGAAAGAGAGACCGAGTGAATAAGCAGAGCAGGGCAGAGATCACTCCACTAAGAAAGAGAGAGAGACCGTGTGGGTGAGCAGAGCAGGGCAGAGATCATACCCCCCCCGAGAGAGAGAGACCGTGTGGGGGAGCAGAGTAGGGTAGAGATCACACCCCTGAGACAGAGAAACCGTGTGGGTGGGCAGAGCAGGGCAGAGATCACGCCCCCCACCTCCCCCCCGAGAGAGAGACCATGTGGGTGAGCTGGGCAGAGATCACACCTCCGAGAGAGACTGTGGGGGTGAGCAGAGCCGGGCAGAGATCACTCCCCCGGAGATAGAGAGACCATGTGGGTGAGCAGCGCAGGTCAGAGATCATACCTCTGCCACAGAGAGAGATGTAAGGTCAAGCAGTCAAGTCATAGACCATGCAGACTGCTGATAGTTCATCACACCCAACAGCCTGTGTCAGAATGAGCTCTGTGGGATGGGCTTCTCTCTTGCTGATTACATGACTTGACATAACCTCACATCCATTTACGTGCCATGCTGTCTACTCAGTAAAGTGTCCCAGCAGCAGGATTGTCAGGGCGGACAGGAGGAAGTGAGCAGTGAGGTGAATTACGGCTGAAGTTACTCAGGCAGACCAGTCAATAAGTGCCAAGTGTCGGTCCAGGATGGGTAGGCAGGGGCGTAGCTAGGCATTCTGGGCCCTCAGACAAAATGTCACCTTGCGCGATTTTGCTGAGCGGGGCCCCTTTAAAATGCTGAGCCTCCTGAATCTGCCAGGTCTCCATGCTCCTCTGACACCCCTGTGTGTAGGTACAGGTAGACTACGGTGAACAGGTAGGTGGACTACAGTGCGAACAGTCCCGAAGGCCTAGCAGGCAACTCCAGCAGGGGGGCTGCAGAGGGCCAGGCAAAGCAGCTGGCTCACAAAGCCCAGCTTCTTTGCCCGGAATAAAACCATAAATCAATATTTTACCCAACACTGCTGACGCAGTGTAACCTAAGTAGAAGCAGACACAGCAAGGTCAGCGATAATCGAAGAAGGAGCCCAGGTGATCCTGGGACAGCAGACACAGGCCAAGGCCAAACAGGCCTTTCATCCTTTCCGGGCCCTCTGCGGGTCCGGGGACACCGTAAGTGGCAGGAGCCTTAAAAACTTGGAACAACTGATCTAGTTTTGGGGAACAATGTGGTAGGCTTTCGTGGAGCACGGAATCTCTAGCAGTACCCCTGGGCAAGTCTATCAGAACACCTGGCCCACATCTTGCAGCCAGCCCCCCGCTGAACACTTGGGGTGTAACTGCGGGATTTCCCATCACCATTTCATAGCATGCCCTCATCTCAGAGGCCATGCAAGAGCAGAGCTTCCATACGACAGCAGGTGCTGGATCAGTTGGCCTCCTAACCGATCATCAGTGGTAAACATGAGCAGAAATCATTAGACTCTGATCAGTTATGGCACAGCATGTACCTAATGGCTACATCATCATTATTTTAACAGCATTTAAAAACACCACCATCCCCTTAATTTAGTCATAAAAAGATAAAAGAAATGGATGCATATGTCCTATTTAAATAATCAGTAATTTAGTCAATCGTTCATGACTTAAATGGTTGATTCACCGTTGATTAATTGAACGTGAACAGACAACTATCTTTAGGAACAGCTGGATACTGTACCACCATTACAATTATTCATTACAAGGTGGGTAACCCCAAAATGTTTAGCTTCTTAAAGTAAGTCTTCAGCCAAAGGATAATATTTGGGTTAATGTAAATTTGGCGAATTGATTGTTTCTCAGCCCAGTCCTTGTGGACCCCCACGCCATCCATGATTTTCTTTTCTCCCAGCAGACCTGAAGCGAAGCAAGAAGGAACCAAACAATCAAGAACAGCAAATACGTGGTACAGGTTCAGTGCTGGGAGGGAGCAAAAACGTGGACTGTCTGAGGGTCCCCAAGGACCGGGTTGAGAAACACTGCTTTAGGGAATGAAGTGATTGATGAAGACAACAGCTCAGCCAAAGTTCATTAAGAAGGATCTCACCTGGATCAAATCCCAGCATGCATCAGGGCTGGGAGACGCTGGATGAGCCTGTAAACAGGATGCCCTGGATACACCTGAGTCAGACCTGCCCCAGGTTGTAAAGTCACTTCTGTTCACATACAAATGAGCGAGTTTGGAGTCAGTCAGACTAACCATGTCTGTCCTGACAGGTGTAGTGTGGTGCTACACAGTGGCACAGACACACACCCCCCCACCATGGCTGTGGAAGCCCAGTGTCCCCTCAAAGAAACTGCTCTCAGCACAGCCGTCTGATATGAGTGCCTTTATTACTGGATTGGTTTGATATATACAAGAATGTATAGGAACTGAACAAAACGGCTGCTCCACTGGCCTCAGAGGAGGGTTAAGCCACGAGACTAAAGACCGGACCATTCCGGGAACAGTAGACACCTGATTGGGTCTTCTTCTCAACACAATGCACATGATTGGACACTTCCCTTCTCCAAAGGCTCGTGATAGGTCCTTTCGGCCTCAGTGAGGTGAATTTATGCAATAACATACATACAGCAAAGATGGGCACATCCACATTCGCTCAACAGATACATGTAGTGTTAAACTTAGGTTGCATAATCAAAAATGTGTCTGACCACTTCATCCAACCAGTTCAGGATAGCAGCAAAGAAACTGAATGAGACGTTATATGTGCATGACGACGAGCAGGGCGCTTCAACGCTCCCAGAAATAAATAAGACAGCATTTCAAGCAGTGTTGCATCACTGAGCAGATCATCACAAGACGAAAGTAACGGTTTTATAGACCATCTTCCTCGCGTGTGTGCCAGTGCGTGTGTGAGTTCATGGGGGTACGTGCACGCGTGTTCTAACTAATTGCACTTGGAGATGGAGCCCTGGGCTGCCAAGGTGCTTTGCTCCATCGGGTAGAGTCCTGCAGCGTTCGGTAACTGGAGCTGTTCCCACACCGAGAAACGGAAACGTGGGTCTTACAGGTGAGCCGGCCGAAGTCTTGGCGAAAGACCACGGGCCGTCACCTACAGGTCCCATTACACACATTCCCCTCATAAGATTTTACAGCCAATAACCAATAAGAGAGGAAACGGGAAGGAGCCAGGATCTCGCGCTCCTCTGCCAGACGTCATAATCCCGCCAGCCATGGCCAGGCTGGAGCAACACGCTTCCCTTTACATTCTGCACAAGAGTACGGAGCAGAGAGTTCGCTCTGGACACACGTCTCTCCAGGGTGGCACGAGATTCCCGCATCTCCGCTTTCCAATAGAAAGAAGCCGTCTCCGGAATCTCGTGCAAATTCCCCCGTCGCCAGGCACGCCGGAATCGCGGCTCGGTGCGTAAGGAGGGCGTGGAGAGGTGGAGTCTCCAGGAGAGAGAGAGCGACATGAATGGACACCACAGGACAACGTACTGTACTTCACAACGCTTCACAGCGGACGTCACCGGGGGAGGGGGCAAGGCTAAGGACACGGACGAAAGGGGGCAGGTTCGCAGGCGGGGGCTCAGAAGAACTTGTCATCGATGCGAAAGTGTGGCCGCGTGACGTCGTCGGGGTTGATGAAGACCGAGATGGACTTGCCAGGGTTTTCTGTCACCAGCTGCTGCAGCTTCTTGGCCAGCCGGTCGTCAGGTGGCGCATCAGTGGGGTCGGCCTGTGGTGAGGGCAGCCCGGAGCCACTGCTGCGCCGCTGCAGCTCCAGAGTGAGGCGACCGGCGGCCTTAGCGTGCTCGATAGCCGTACGCAGGTGCTCGGTGGGGTCCGAGCGCACCGAAGACAGCTTGCGTGCGTGCAGCACAGCCGTCTCATCCGACAGGTGCTCCAGCATGTTGCACTGCGGGATGAAGTAGTTGGGGCACGTCTTGTTGACCAGGCAATGCAGTAGGTCATCAATGAGGCCCAGCAGGAAGTGGGCTGAGAAGTCATCCTGGGACAGGTAACTGGCGGGCAGGCGGTCACATGACCAGAGCATGACGCTACGCAGGTGGTAGGGGCTGATGGCCTTGGGTCGAGACAGCAGCTTGATGATGATAGCCTTGCAGGCCTGGTAAGCCTGGATAAGGCTGGTGGAGAGGCACTTTTTGAGCTGCACCTCACTGCGAGCGAAAGACAGGCGCCACTCATTCTCCTTGCGGCCCTTGAAGGAGCAGGCGGGCACCAGGTAGAAGCCGCTGATCACCTCCTCCTCTGTGATCTTTCCATCCCAGAAGTGGTTCTCCATCAACCAACTCTGGGCCACGGCGGGCCAGCCCTTGAAGGAGACCACGGGCACCACGTCATACAGCATACGGCTACTGCCCACGCCCAGGATAATAGAAATGACCGTCCCGTTCTTCTCCACCTTCTCCACGCGTGGCATGCCCCGCTGTGGTTTCTTCTGGACTTCGTCCAGCACCACGCTGATTGACTCGTAGAACCAGTCTGCCACCAGCGTGGGGGAGAAGAAGTAGTTTGTGGCTCCATTGATGTGGTCGACGATAGTGCAGCAGTCCTTCCAGCGGTTGATGGTGGCCTCGTCGAAGAGCCGCAGGCTCAGCCAGGAGTGGCAGAGCGCCGAGTGCCGCATGTCCAGGGTCACGGGCTGGTTGCGGTCGTGCAGCTTCAGGGCCGGCACTAGCAGGGTGAAGTCCATGTCGTAGTCCGTGCCGCGGGCGTAGACGCTCAGCTCGTCCAGGTCCATGTCTACCACGCCCTCACGCACCCCGCCCGACAACAGCAGGTACTCGTTGGCAACTGGAAGCTTCTGGTCCAGCTTCTGCACCATCCCTGGAAGACAGATCAGGAGGAGAGTTTGGGAATGCAAAGCGGAAGCAGAGGCACAGTGCAGGGATGCAAGAAAAGGGCAGGAACAGAGGGATGGTGGAGAACAGGGGAGAAGAGAGAGTGGGAGAATGGAGGAAAGGAACAGAGGGATGGAAGAAAAGAAAAGAAAAACAGAATGAGAAAGTGTGGCAACAAAAAGCAAATGGGAAAAGGGAGATGACATACAAAAACACACACATCCACAAACACGCAGTCACACACACCACTGTTATACATATTTATCTGCTCACACACATGATTAAAGCTGCTAGTTCTGGCACAATTTTAACCCAAACCGGCTGACCCCGTCCTTGTTCATGTCACCTCGCACTCGCCCATGTGATACTAAGTGCCTACGGTCGCCGCCCCTCTTCATAGGACCGGCGTCGGTTTCCGGCGGATCAATGAGAATACCTGAAAGAAGACACCGGAGCCGGCGTGCCGGGGGCCAGAGTCCTCAAGGTCAGGCGAAGCTCTGCTGCATTTCTAATGCTCAAGGAGCCATTTATAAATCACAACGGGGCCAAACGGCTACACTCTCACCCTCTACCCAGCATGCACTGCAGCAGTCCCTGCATGCTCTCGCCAGGTGACACTTAACACCTCAAGCACAGGGCCCTAAACCACAAGCATGCTACCCCGGCCCGACACAGTTAGCATCAGCAGGTAGTTAAAACATTCGACGGCTGCAACTTATTTGCTTCGGTGCGACGCTCGCGGCTGATTGGACGGCAGCCATTACCACTCCTGAAGTTATGTGCCATTTTGGCTCCACCACACCTGGGTGTTTCTTTACCACAGAACACAGTTGCACCCAGTGTCTCTCACAGTCTCCTTCAGAACCTGGCTGGTGATACTGAGCTGAAACTTTCAACCAGTATCGATTTTCCCCGTTTGTGTCTTTAGGGGGCACTCCACGGACAGGCCAGGCAGATGGGCTCTTAAACAGCTGCAATATCGTGAGAGAGCAAAATCTGCAGGTTCTGACCCATAGACAGAAACTGATATGGTCTAGGAGCTATGGTGGCGGTTTTGATAGAAAATCTGCGTGAATGTGCCACCCTAGATAGGACACTAAACGTGACAAAGGTTGCTCTCTCCTACAAGTTGGGGCAACAGGCGAAAGTTGCTCTGGGTCGTGCCTCGGATGAGAATGGGCAGTCTGAACTCAGCCCTTCCTTTGCACATAAAGCCCTGTGACCTTTCACCCCTAGCCCTTACAAGTCCCCTGATACCACCTGGTGTTTATAAACGTGGTGTAAAGTCCTTGCTTTATCACAGGGCATAATTAACCTTTATGTCTCTCCTGCTGTGACTAATCCTGCAGAAACCACAGTTTTCTAGGAGTGGCGCACGCATTCACAGACTTAATCCAACAAGGAGTGAGGACGCCGATGACATCACAGGCTCTGCTGGTGTATCATCTGTCATGTGTTCATGCGAGCAGATGCCAAAGACTTCAGTACATTTTAAACGCATCGTCTTTTTACACCGTCAGCACATCTCCAGGCAGCAGCGCCCTCTAGTGGATCACACCGCCGTGTCGCCCTACGGTGCAGTGACAGTGTGCAGGCAGGGACGCTGCGAGTAAGCTGAGAGTGAGCCGGATTCCTCATATATCATGCTGGGTTCTCTTCCAGGAAATCACAGCGTTTCCCTCTGCGCTTGCACGGTTATTTTGACGTATTTTACAGTAACTCAACGTGTTAACGTGGAGGTCATGATGAAAAAACACACAGCTGTTTGCCGTACAGATGATCACGAAATACATCAGCACTCCCGATGCTGCCCCACGGACCGTGCATTTGCACGCCCGTACCGAAATACAGACTGATTTCCCATTAATAGCCGCTGAAAGTCTCAGTTTTGCTCCACGTCGTCGGCTGGTGACAGTCATCGATACGTGCATCTGTGCTGTGGAGCATCTGGTCCAACAGACCAAGGTAGCAAACATCTAACATCTTACCTGACACTGAGTCACACACGCCCTACCTGCATCCCACCGATGTGGTCCTCCACACCAAGCTCTTTCTGAAACGCACAACGCCGGGCTGCTCCTTACCGAGCATGGAGAAGATGAAGTCCTTGGCGGTGTGAATCTCCAGCGCCCGCTGATCGTCATACTCCCTCTGGTCGTGCTTGCTGAATTCCTGGATTAGCTTGTTCAGCTCTTCTATCCTGGCCCCGGACCTAAAGTCAAGCTCCGGGCAGTTGGGCACAATCCTGTTGTTGTTGTTGGTGCTGCTCGGTGTCGCGGTGGGGCTGTTCCCGAGGCTGCTGACCGATCCAGCCCGGCTGCCTAGTACTGGCGCCGCCATCTTCGCGAGGAGATAATGCAGAGACCGCCCCTGGGAGCTCCGAGCACTCGGAGAGCGGAAGCGCTTCGGCTTCGCCCAGCAAAATCTCACATGCCGTGCAGCACAGGACAGCCTTTTATTTTAATACAAGAGGTATCACAGAGTAGCCTTTTTTTTTTAAAAAAAAATAAAATAAATAATAATAATAAAAAACACCAGGTAGCACAGAGCAACCTTTTATTTGAACACACCTGGTAGCGCAGATTGGCTTTTTATTTTAATACACAACGCAGCACAGAGCAGCCTTACATTTTAACACACCTGGCCGGACAAAGCAGACTTTTATTTTAATACACCAGGCAGCATAGATAAGCCTTTAATTTTAATATACCAGGTAGCACAGGCCAGTTTTTTTTATTATTATTTTAATATACCCACCCTAAGCAGCACAGGCCAGACATTTATTTGAATTCATCAGCCAGCACAGCATCGCTGCCAACTTTGAACGGCTGGCTGGACTGAGATTTTCAATTCGAGACAAGTCTGTACACATGTACACGCATTTACATGTATGTAACCGTTTTATTACCTTGTAAATAGTTTGCAGATTGCCCTGGCACTTTTTATTTGGGTAATTTTAGGTTTATAATGGAATAATATAGATTTGCCGCTTTCTTACGTGAGCGTGAGAGTCTGAAAGTGTTAGTTTCAAGCCAGATGCGTGAGTTGGCAACTCTAACACTGTCAGCAATGTTTATGTAAACGAGTCGGAATCTGCTTTTCATATTATATAGTTACCTAGATTTGAGATTTCAGATTTATAAGCCCGGGTATTTATTAGGAGACAACACAGTCAGCTTTCTGTGTATAAGATAAAACGCGCGTAGAAGCACAAGGATCGCAGCCCAAATTCCAATTCATTGGATAAGTGTGAGAGTTAAATATGTATAATGTGTATAATGTATCAGGGGTGAGTAAATTAAATAGTCCGTTCTGGATGTTATGGTTGACTTTCTGTGCGAAAAGTTAAAAGAGAATAATAACAAAACGATAAACTATGAAGGATGTTATCATAATAACCATTAAAACGAACTGAAGAATAACAACGAAGGCCCCCGTCCCCCGTAGTCCTTAAAATGCGACGTTGCCCCATCCGATCCACTAGGTGTCGCTGCCTCCACCACCGGCTTTCTGTGACCCGGTAGAGCATTGTCGGGGGGAGGGGGGGGCTGCGTCATTCGGAAAAATGGCGTGGAGGGGTGCTATACTGAGCGGCACCGGTGGAAAAAGGTGAGCCGTGCTGGAAAAATTTCACTAGTGTCTGTTCTGCTGCGCCCATTAAACCAGCGAGCCGATCCGGTTTTAACGGAGACTAGATCCCCGGGTAATGCATCGGCACAGTGGGAAAACACGACTCCTTGGCTCGTACATGCGTGAGGAAAGTGCTGTTTTTGAAGCGCCTGTAGGTAACCTCCACAGTGTTAGTTTTAAGTGTTGAGGCAGGACCGATCTGGACTATAAGATCGGTCCCAGGGGGGGCTGTGTGTCTGGCTGACCCGCCTAAGTTAGGAGAGCGCAGCCCGAAGCTGGTTGACGTTACTGCTTTTCCAAGGCTTGCAGGGTATAAACTCCGATCGTTTCATAGGTGATTTCATTGGATTTATCTACTTCTCAGTTGTATGCATCAGGAGACCCGGCGCGATACAAGTGAAGGTCAGGGGTTCTTCTGTTCTGCAGGTGGACAGTTTTCTTGCAGCAGAGAGGTTTCCGCAAGGCCCCTAGGAAGACTGAAGCGAAGAGGGTGGAGGTGGAAGAAGCGGAAATTGACGGGGCAGTCCGAAAGAAGAGCATTGCACCGCCCGTGGAGTGCCCAGCTCCCCCGGTGCCAAGTGTGTCCTTTGGCAGAATGGTGAAGCCCCTGCTGTTCACTGTAGGGGTAAGTCCTCTCCAGCTGTTAGATGTATTTTGATGTCTTTCCCTCCTAATGAGCGGGACTTGGCAGCGCTTAAGTCAGACCCTAATGGACAATGATACTGGGACTGTACCACCTTGGAGTAGGTACCAGCAGGTGAAAATTGAAAATGGGCAGGTTAGATTTAATAAGTCAGAATGTTTAGTTTTGATACCAAGGAAAGACACAAAAATGGTGGGAGTTTGCTATGAAGCCCATGGAAAACTTTGTTATTCAAGCTTTATTTGGGTATCTAGTTTGGGGGGGGTTGTAGGTGTCTGAGAAAATTGTGGGTAGTGAAATCGACAGAATTTTGTGTGGATTCTAAAGGAAATAATGACAGAGCTTGGCATATGAAGTAAAAAAAAAAGTAGCTTATTTTATTGTTTAAAAAATAAATAAATGTGACATTCCTTGACAGACAAATAAGTTGGACCTGAAGCTTTTCAGAGCAGTTTTGACTCTTTCCTCTAGTCAGTACACTTACCTGCCGGTACCTACGCTGAGATTTGTGAGCGCCAGGGACACTGACTCCATATCAGTTTACAGGCTGCTCCTTCGGCGCAGCCGCCATCTGGCAGTATGAGTCCCTGAAGTCGCGCGTACAGACCTACTTCGATGAAGTTCGAGACGACTGGCTGGACAAACTGCGTCCGCAGAAGCAGGGAGACATCCGCAAGCAGGTACGCTCTGATAACGGACTCAATTATCACCCAGGGCTTGTGTCTCATTAACTACTTTAAAACTCCTTAACGATACAAAGTGGGGACAGTAATTAATTAATGGGCATCGAAGAGATGGAGGAGCCAGAGGATGAATCTTTTGTCCGATTCGTCAGAGTGGTGAAAACTGGTGTTCAGGCCGTAAGGTGAAAGGTCACTTCCTGTTGTGAGGGCGCCACCTAGTGGACATCCAAAACCGTGAGTTGCTTGCTGAATTTCAGGTGAACCAGTGGTGGAGCAGTCTGAGTGAAGGGCAGCGGACGGTGACAGGTCAGTCTCCCGACACGCCTGGGACAGGGGGCCGTGGGTGTGGCGTCGTTCATCACTCTGTCCCGTCCTCCAGGCATCATTGCAGCCAACACGCTGGTGTTCTGCTGTTGGAGGATTCCTTCTCTACAGCGCAGCATGGTGAAGTACTTCACCTCCAACCCGGCCTCTCGTAAGCAGCCGTGCGTTCTCTCTGGCGCCCCCTAGAGCCTGGGCCTGTGTGCTAACTGTCTGCATCTGCTATCCCACAGGGACCCTGTGCTCTCCCATGATACTCTCCACATTCAGCCATTACTCCTTCTTCCACATGGCTGCCAACATGTACGTCTTGTGGAGCTTCTCCTCCAGCATCGTGTCCCTGCTCGGCCGGGAGCAGTTCATGGCCGTCTACATGTCTGCAGGTATCTGTAGGTGTGCAAGTCCCGCCATCGCACGTGATGGTCTGGGCCTCTGCAGCTGACACCCGTGTTCCTCACCCTAGGTGTCATCTCTACGTTTGTTAGTTATGTCAGCAAGACTGCCACAGGCCGGCTGGGACCTTCTCTGGGGGCGGTGAGTCCTCTCACACGCGTACGGGTGACCTTCAGGGCTTTGAACCAACTTGTTTTGATGCTAGAAGTAGTTCCGTGGTGGTGAGAAACAGTGGATTTTTTTTCCCTAGAGACAGACAACTGTGCAAGATGGTTGGTTAATTTGAGGCTGGTCTTTCCTGTTGGCAGGTTTCACTTTCAGTGGGTTGCTGTAGGAGAAAAAACAAAATGATTGGTTACTGGTTGCCATGGTGACATGCTGAGTCAGTGAAGACTGTGAGGGAGAAAATGGGTTAAAATATAGGGGAGATGAAGGGATCTCAGGGCTGTGCAGTGTTCAACTTGGGTTTTTGCTGAAATCTGGCTAGGAAGCTCACTCTCTCACTCCCTCACTCGTCTGTTCTCTGCAGTCTGGAGCTATCATGGCCGTCCTGGCTGCAGTCTGCACCAAGATGCCTGAGGCAAAGTTGGCCATCATCTTCCTGCCCATGTTCACCTTCACAGCGGGCAGCGTGAGTGGAATAGCGAGACGCTCCAGCCTCGTCCTGATCCGTCGTGTTTGTGTGCGTGTCCGAGCTTCCGCGTAACCGTGCACCTCCTCGCAGGCATTAAAAGCTATCGTTGCCATGGACGCGGCCGGCCTCATCCTCGGATGGAGGTTCTTCGACCACGCAGCACACCTTGGAGGGGCGCTGTTTGGAATGTGAGTCCCCTGCCCTCTCGTCCATCATCCCGTTTAGTTTTCCCTTAAAATTGTCATTTAGTTCCCCCATGACGGCCCTACCCATCATCTCCTGGTCTTTCAGCTGGTACATCCTCCAAGGCCATGAGCTCATCTGGAAGAACCGTGAGCCTCTGGTCAAGATTTGGCACAACTTACGGACGAGGGGACCAGGCGGCGGTACGGGCTCGCTCTAGAGGGGCGGGGGCACGGCTCTGTCCAGTGGTCAAGCTGCAATAGCCACTGGAAGGCTAGTGGTGGCAGTAGAAGCCAAATCCTCTGGATGTGGCTGCAGGAAGACTGATGCCCAGATTTGGCAGGAGCAGCCAAGCTCATGTCCTTAACCCCTGCTAGTCTGGCCTGTACAGCATGACCCATAAGGCCAGGGCGGGAGCACGATCCAGGCCTGGCCCCGGCTTAAGAGTTCCTCTCCCATCTTCCCCTCCCCCGCATCTTTCGTTTCAGGGGTGAGGGGGCTGGGAGGTGGGTTCTGATCTTGTCTCCCAGTCAAGAAGGTGCTGTGCCATACATGGATACTGTTTGGATGTTTTGTACTATTTCAGTGGGAAGAGTCTGCTTTTGGAACTGGGCTGGGGTGCTCCTATTCCTAACTCCCAGTTGTTGGTTTCCTGTTTTTGAGGACTGATGGGTGCCTTGGGAAGTGGATGAATGAGGAGCGACCTTCCATGCACACTGTCATAATAAAAGCTTCCCTTGTGTTCTCAGTATGCAGTGGATCCTTATTTGTCAGCCGCACATACACTACACAACCAGCAGGGGGATGTGTGTTTTTGTACAGTACCTCAAATGTTTAGACATGCCAAGTCACCTATAATGGAGAGTGAGAGTGTCGCATCACATGACCTGGTCACCTGGCCTAAGCACACTAGAAATGATTTTGGGGGAGGTTGACCAAAGAGTGAAGGAAAAGCAGCCAATGAGAGCTCAGCATCTGTGGGACCTCCTTCAGGACAGCTGGAAGAGCATCCCAGGAGGTCACCTCATGGAACTGGAGTAGAGGAGACTGTAGGGTCAACCTGGGGCAATTGGGGTTAAGAGCCTTGGTCAAGGGCCCAAAGGTAGGATCTCTCTACCGACACAGGGATTTGAACCAGCAACCTTCTGAAAGCCAGTTCATACTTCACTTTTCCACATGTGGAGTTGTGGAGGAGGGGACGTGATGTAAATTTGGTCATCGAGGTTTGGCTGTGGACGGCTGTGCTCAGTGCGCGTGTAGCCCAGATTTTTATGTCTAGCGGAAAACACGCACGTCCGTGTGCATTGACCATGCCTGTGCCAGATTATTGATTAGGTGTGGGCAGTGGTGGCTTGATGGTTAGGAACGTGTACTTCGAATCCCCGACCAGCAAGGTAAGACCCCCAAGCACTGCTCCCTGGGTGCTGAATTAGCTGCCCCCTGCTATGTCACATTGTCACATATGAGTTAAATGCAGAGAACACATTTCATTGTTGTGTGCTGTGGTGTGTCAACAATGACAATTAATCACGAAATTCTAATTCTGGGTGTTTCCAGTAGGTGCCAGTGCGGACTTTCACAGATCAGCGGTCAATGACAAAAGAGTGGAGGAAGAACAGTTATTGTAGTAGTTATGGTGAGCAGCTGTATGAGGAGGGTTAGAGATAGCCGCATTTCTAATTTTTCTTACTGTCCAGACATTATACCAAGGCATACGGTATTTTAAAAAGCAACACTATTTGGCCATTTTGAAATATTGGTGATAAAAATTCGCCGGATGGGGGGAGGGGGTCCCTGCTAATTTTTTCGTAAGGATTTCAAAATACTGTGGTATGCCTTATTACCATAATACCACCCAAGCCTTGACTAATAAGAAAAGTTTACCTGTTTCACTACGCTGCTTATATTTCTGGTTGTTGCAATGCATCTGCCCTCTCCTGGTCTGGTGGAATATCACTGCAGTATGCATGCACCGACCGCAACCTTCCGCATCCGCAGCCAAATGTAGTGTGAACACAAGCTGTCGCGCAGACAACCGTCCCCAGCCCAATAGCGCACTTGAAAAGTGAAGCATGAACTAGGCTTGAGCTCCAACCCACCAAGCTGCCCCCCCAACAAATTCATTTATTTTTGTTTAATACTTTTTTGGTTAGTACATAATTCCATATGTGTTACTTTATCATTTCGATGTCTTTCTTCTAAAATACAGAGAAGGGGTAGGTGTGTCCAAACTTTTGACTAGTATCGCTGCTGTGTAATAGGATCTGGAATGAGCCATACCTGATCATATGGATGACGTCTGCGTGCCCATGTGGCTGGGCTCGAACACCAGGATGGCGTGGTGCTCTTCACCGTGGTCCAGTTTTACCAGGTAGATCATCTCATCCTGCAGTCAACAGAGGGAGGTCTGTCTATGCCTCAGAGTCCCAACAAGCCCCAAAGCTCGCCATGACACTCGCAACTCATACCTCAACATCATCGATTAGGGCAGCTGGCAGCGGCTCCTGGTGCCAGCAGCCGTGGAAGAGGGTGAGGAAGAAGCGTCTCACAGTCCACAGCAGGATGGGGACCAGGACCACAAGCAGCACCAAGGCGAACAACACAGTGACTGGCCCCAGCAAGCAGAGTGAGGAATCTGGGAACACAGGAACAGACAAGCCCCCTAATGGCGTATTATCCTGAGGAATTTTGCATAGACTTTAGCACAGGCTGCCCCAGGGGTCCTTCTGCCACACCTGACACATGGAAACATTGGTCTTCTGAGCTGGTGCTTCTGTTGGTGCTAGGAAAGTAAACCTGGGCAAATAAGCAGTAGGTGGCTCCCTCCTGCAGGTCGCTCATGTAATAGGGACGCCACTTCTGAGGGACCTTCAGCCTGGACACCTGGAAGTGAAAAACACAGAGTCACCTGGCAAGCTCTGTACGCCTGAGTGAAACAGATGTAGTCAGGATGTTTGGTAATAACAGAGTTGAGGCATGTGAGCTACAGGGGGGCAAGTGACACATGGGACAGTATGGGGGGGTGGGTCCTCCACCTTAATCTTCTGGCCTTTTCTCCAGTATGTGAGGAATAGCTCCAGGGTGGAGGGCAGGTCAGGCAGGTCGACCTGTGCGGACGTCCCGGATACCCGCACGGCGATGATGGGGACGGTGAGCCTCGCTGTTAAAAACATGGAACGTTTATTCCCCTTAAAATCACAAATCGGGCCAGCCTGACCAGCGACTCATCAGCTAATGCTGCCAAATCGCCGATAGAGGTCTCGAGGCTGACCATTGACCAATGATGTGAATGTGTGCTTTTCTCGGTGGGTCTCCCCAGTCGGGCCTCACTCTGTTCCCTGTTGAAAGGCCTGGGGAGAGTGGTCCAGCGGGAAACAGCCTCACCGCACCGGGCCTGCACACGGAGGTTGTAATCCGAGTCGGAGGCAAGGTCAGCAGTCAGGTCACACTCGTTAAGGATGGTCAGCCAACAAGTCTGAGCATTCTCCCAACTTCCATTCAAGATGTGGAGTTCAAACTCCCTGCAATACAAGAGTGCCGTCTTTTTCGTCTGCCCTCGATGACTTAGATTTACGATTGACCAAATACGACATGCTCATCAAACTCACCCCTGGAACTGCACCGAGTATCTGACAGTGCTGCATGCGGCCACAGGGGGGCTCCACCTGAGCATGTGCCTCATGTTGACTGATTCCATAAGCACATCTCGTGGATGGGATAGCAGTTCGGCACCTAGGACTGGCAGAAGGACAACCAGCATCATAGGCCGTGGTGACCAGCTGTTGTGTGTATAAGTGTGTGTGCGTCTGTGAAAAATGGACATACAAAGCCTAGGTGAATAACTGATTGATTTGTGTGACAGGTATAGGTGTAGCATGAGAAATCATATGGCTGCTCAGGGCAGAATCATCAGAGCGGAGTCACCCTGAACCACACCCAGGTATGCATCTACTGTTACTGCTGTTTATGAGCACAATGTGCAGAGAGAGTGTGTGGTCATGTATAGGTCAAACTGTGAGGATCAAATGTCCCCACAATGTGATAAAAACCTATGATTTCTACATTGTGGGTACCATTTTTTTCGGTTCCCACTCAAGGAATCTCAATTTTATAAAACATATGACTGCAATCAAAGAACTAAAAATGGCAAAAGACTTTTTTATTTTTATTTTGTTTGGTTACTTATGTTTAAGTTTAGGGTCAAGTAGGGGTTAAGTCTGTCATAGCTGGGATTAGGCTTATGCCCATAGAACTGAATAGAGTCCTAATAAAGATATAGATACCGTGTGTGTGTGTGTGAGAGAGAGAGAGAGAGAGAGAGAGCCAGAGAAAGAGAGAATACTCACTATGACAGTATGTATGAGCATGTGTGAGCGTGTATCAGCGGGAAAATGCACTAAGTGTATGTATCAGAGAGAGCATTCACTATGAGCGCGTGTATCAGAGAGAATATTCATTATGAGTGTGTCTATCAGAGAAAGTATTCACAATGCGTGTGTGTATCAGACATTCACAATGAGTGTATGTATCAGTGAATATTCACTATAACTGTGTGTCTGAGAGATAATCTATGAGTGTGTATATCAGAGAGAGTATTCATTATGTGTGTGTGTACTGGAGAAAGTATTCACCATGAGTATCAGACAGAATATTCACTATGCATGTGTGTATCAGACAGAGTATTTACTGTGAGTGTGTGTATTAGACAGAGTATTCACTATGCATGTGTGTGTGTGTGTTCGAGGGCACTCACCCTGTACCATGAAACAGCCGCTTGTCAGCAGCACCAGGCAGCACCTGCACGGTCGCATCACCTTCCTGACACCCGTACGCCCTCTGATTTCTCTTTCTCGGACACTCGTCTTCTCTTGCAGTACCTCTTCTTTGTCGTTGCATATCCTCTGTCTGCTTCTGCAGCTCTGGACATGAGGAGTGAGTGAGCTGGGAGCCGCTCTACTCCTTTTTTGCTGTTGTGTTACTGGGGCGGTCAGACCTGTATAACAGGAACTCGCCTACCTGGTTGCTGATCCCGATTTCATGTTTCATCTTCTTCAGGTCAGGTTGCCTTCAATGAACCTGTTTTTCTTATTTATGTCAAGAGATGTTTACTGTCATTTTTACACTGGTTATTTTACCATTAAACAGAAAAAATTCAGATGTATGTAGAATTGAAAAATTAAAAGAACTTACCCATCAGTCCATTCTATTACCACTTATCCAATACAGGCAACAAATAACAGAATCATTAACCAAATATTTAAAGTGACAATTCAATAACAACAAATAATAATTATATTAGCATCTACAAAAGCAGCTGTAACATTAAAAGCAACTGCCTATGATTGTGTAGGTCCCCTTTGTGCCACCAAAACAGCTCTGACCCATCGAGGCATGGACTCCACAAGATCTCTGTACCTGTAGTATCTGGCACCAAGACATTAGCAGCAGATCCTTTAAGTCCTGTAGGTTGCACAGTGGGGCCTCCATGGATTGGACATCCCACAGATGCTCGGTCAGATTGAGATCTGGGGAATTTGGAGGCCAAGTGAACACCTTGAACTGTTTTTCATGTTCCTCAAACCATTTCTGAACAATTTTTGCAGTGTGGCACAATGCATTATCCTGCTGAAAGAGGCCACTGCAATTGCGGAATACTGTTGCCATGAAAGGATGTGCTTGGTATGCAACAAAGCTTAGGTAGGTAGTATCAAAGTAACATCCATATGAATGCCAGGACCTAAGGTTTCCCAGCAGAACATTGACCAAAACATTAAACTACATCCACCGGCTTGTCTTCTTCTCATGGTGCATCCTGGTGCCATGCTGTTCATTGGTTGGCCTTACACTTTTGGTAGGTACTGACCACTGCGTACCGGGAACACGAGACCTGCTGTTTTGGAGATGCCCTGACCCAGTCATCTAGCTATCAGAGTTTGACCCTTGGCAAAGTCACTCAGATCTTTATGCTTGCCCGTTTTTCCTGCTTCCGACGTATCAACTTCAAGAACTGACTGTTCACTTGCATAATATGTAATGGGTATTGTAGCAAGATTAATCAATGTTATTCACTTTGCCTGTCAGCGGTCTAAATGTTACGGCTGTTCGGTGTATACAATATACAAAAAATACATCTGCTGTGGAAAAGGTCATTCTTCAGGACAGCTGTCCCACATTCCCCTGTGATGAATTCATTGTGTTCTACTGTGACTTTATTATCTTCCTCTGCGATTAATCCATGGTGTTCCCCAATATCTGTCCACGTTTCTGTGCCTAATTCATCATATTTCTCCTCACATTCCTCTAGAACTTTCTCACCATACTGAATACATGTTGTTTATGTAAACAGGCTGTTATTATCCATATGTAAGTAGGGGACAAGAATCATAGCACTGAAGCTAGCCGGGACAGGAAGTGTTTGGTTGTATCCTTAAGCTTGTCTTCCTCTTGGACTTCATTGACACATCCATGAATCTTCCATACTGCTTAACAGTCACAGTGAGCCTGGAGGAAGCAGGAAAGGGAAAAAGGCAAGGGAGACGCCAGATGGGACGTAAAGTAATCTTCGGCACACTGAAAAACACCAGTAGCACTTTGAATTTTACTTTCATTTCATTCTCCTTAGCTTCAGCCTTGGGATATTTTTCAACATGTGAGTAAGTAGATGTGGGTGGTAATTGGCACATTACACTCTAGCTCATTTCAGAACAACATGTAGATGTGGGGAAACTCCTTCTGGTAGAAACCGACAGGACAGACTTTGCTCCCTGATACTGGACAACCATTAACATGGTTATAAAGCCATAAAGCCATAAAGCCTTAAACTGCATTTGAAACTTCATGTTTCAAAGACAAACTCTCCTTTGTTGGGTTAAGTACGGAAAATAATGTACAATGATTTTCCCGGGTCATCTGTCTGTGGGGCTGAGCTGTGGAGAGATGGAAATCACCGTAATGCTGTACAGTTGGTTTTAGCCCTGTAGTTGACTTCACATACTCGCTGCCTGTCAACTTTTCATCTCTTAAACCAAAGTCATTCAGTTCTAGGTCCTCAGATTCTAGCAACTAGCTTGATGGAGCCATCCATGCATGCATAATGTTATGGTGTAAGGATGGAACGGAGGTACAGAAGGTAGCATAGTAGCTTCACACCTCCATGGTTGGGCTTTTAGATGTTGTCCCTGGCTTTGTGTGTAAATCCTGCAGGTTCTTAATATGTTTGCTCTTATTTCCTCCTATTGCTCTGCTTTCCTCCCCAGGCTAAATACAAGCAGGTAAGTGAACTGGTCTCGCTGAATTGATCATGGTGCGTGTGGCTGTCTACGTAGTCACTATGACCCTATACTGGCTGGGCGGTTATGCAAAATGTACTGTATGGGGTGGGTTTGGACACCAAGAAGCACACATGCTCATTACATAGAAACAGGCCTTCGTGGCTTTCCTTCCTACTCCATAACTGACTCATTCAGTTCAACACAGTAACTATGTCATAGTAGCAGGGTCAGATGGACCATAAAAACATTATCAATGTTTCGGTCTCATGTGCCCAGTGAGTCAGCCAATGGTTAACAGGAAGCTGATTCTATTCAAATTAAAATTTGCGGAGCTTCAGAAAGGAAAAGTAAACAAGTAAAAAAGTGTCCTCCTTATACCACATACAGAGGTGGACGGTTCAAGTCCATCCATAAATTTTCTGTACCCACTTGTCTTATTCAGGGTAGCAGGGGGTCCAGAGCCTATCCTGGTGTCTTTGGGCACAAAGCAGGAAACAATCTAGGATGGTGTGCCAACCTGTCACAGAGCATAAACACATGCCATTCACTCACCCACAGAGAATTTGGTAACTCCAACAAACCTCAGCATGTTTTTGGACTGTGGGGGGAAACCAGAGTATCCAGAGGAGACAACATGCAAACTCTACACACATGGAGCCATGGTGGAGACTCAAACCCTGGTCCCAGAGGTGGGAGGCAACAGGGCTAACCACTGCACCACTGTACCACCCAGGTTCAGAGCCAGAAAAAAGAAATCCAGGATTTTGTTTTAATCAACCGGTTGAGTATAAAGAGTTACAGTCACACAGTACTCAAATGGTTTGGTCTTGGTGTGAATTTTTATTTTCTAAACCTGAACTATTCACCTCTGACCACATAGTTGCTCCACATAGCTTGGCTTTGATTCTGTGCTTTTCCACCTGGACATATCTTCCTTGTCCAGCAGAATGCATTTAATCTGTGTGCTATAATGACCAGGACTCCAACAAGAATGTGTATGGTGGCTGAAAAGGTTATGGATACAATACACGCCTATTACTCCTTATAAACTCTGACACTAACTCTGACACTTCTAGGAGACTTAGTGAGGAAACAGTCAAAAGATCTTGAGGGTCTCCAACTTTAGACACACCTTAGTGATTAGCCAGGAGTGGCATGAAGTTTCTCTGAAGCATTGCTCAACCGTTTTCATATTATTTATGAAGGGAATACAAGAGCCTTGCTACAAGACAAACAGATTATAATCGTCAACACAACAAACAAACCGAAAGAAACAAACTATCTGTGATGATACTCTTTCACAGAAAGGTAGGGCAGGTGTGAGCCGCTCCCTCCATCCTCATCTGAAAGAGGGTGTAGCCATGACGAGTTTATAGCCCCTGGGCAAAGAGTAAAGATCCTGCCTGCAGGCCATCGACTGAGACTCTGCCTCTCACCTGCAAGGGGACCGACTCTGTTCACAGTCAGCCTTCCATTTCTTTCCGTGCGGATTCTGCTTTTCAGAAGTGACCATGTCGACCGGGCTGGAAGTAACAGGCTTCATGCTGGGTGCGGCTAGCTGGCTGCTGACAGGGGCCGCTCTGGCTAACGATTACTGGAAGGTGTCCACTTTCTCCGGCAGCGTCATCGTGTCCAACCGCCAGTACGAGAACCTGTGGCACTCGTGCGCCGAGGACAGCAGCGGCGTCAGCAACTGCAGAGACTTTGAGTCCATGCTCGCCCTGCCAGGTGAACTACCCAGCCGATACAATCGCTTTACTCACAGCTCAGAAAGATCCAGAAATCAGCACCAATCACTGATCAAAAGCTTCATTAGATCTGTATATGGCTCTTGCATGTATAAAGGAGAACTTGATCAATATTTGGTAAGACTTTCATATGGAGAGGCACATAAAACACTTGGAAAGAAAGTAGTTTCAGAGACAGCTTATCGGAGACATTTTAATCCAAGTTTATTTTTAGCGACAATAACCCCGTGTACTGAACAACAGAAATCGTACCACACCATCATTTCTCTATCACACTTAGTCACTCATCAGCTATGTTGGGCTCTGGAGTCATACCCATAGCATGTGCTTAGCAACTGTACGGTTCTATTGGATTTTCATACCCATTCATCAACTGAATGGATTTTCCAGTCATAACAGAGGAAGATAAATTGGTTCAGTTAGAATCAAATCAATCAAAGGCTTAAGTTCTTGGGTAGGATGAACATTTGAGCCTTTCACAGGGTGAGTACTGCTGGATTGGTGTCTATTCTCAACAGTTTAATAGTTACAATAAACTAGCATGTGTTACCATTACAAAGACTTTATGGATTATCTCGTATATTATACCAGTGATGCCCAGGGCCCAGCTGTGCATGTTGGTCTTTGCTGCAACTGAGCACCTCATTTGCCTTGGTTGAAGGAACTGAACAAATATGAAAACCTGAAGGCAAATAGATTTAAAACTTCTTAGAAATGGTTTCTCAGTTGTTAGATTCATAAAAAACCGTGAAGGTACATTTGAGATAAAAGCCTGTTGTCTTGTTATTGTTTTAATTAAATTTGTTGGGAGTAAAGTTTCCCCGAGTCTTCAGGCCAGCGTGGTTGGCTTAAAGCTCTTTTACCCATCCTTTGTGTAACAGTGTCACTCTGTATTCAGGTTATTTGCAGGCATGCCGTGCCCTGATGATCATAGCCCTGGTCCTGGGCCTGATATCGGTCTTTATTTCGATGATGGGTCTCAAGTGCATTAAGATTGGCAGTGCATCAGATCAAACCAAGAGTAAGGTTGCCAGCACCGGCGGAATAATGTTCATCCTGTCAGGTAAGGCCAGCGGCAGGCTGTATTATCGGCCCTTACAGTAATGCTAACGTGAGCATCTCCAGAGTAATAAGAGGAGTAATTATGTCTCTATCCTAAAACATAAAGCTAACAAAAGTGACTCAAAGTGAGAATGTTACTGTGCTAACAGTAATGCTAATGCTACTGACGTTAAAACTCCACCAAGGTAACATGATAAAGTTACTGATTGACCTTGTTGGGGCTGCTGTTTGTTCTGCTACTTCTTCATAGAAGAGATGAATTACCGGATTCCTCACAGTAGAGGTCTCTTTGTAAAAGGGAAGAGCACCGCTCTCAACACTCTTCCCTTTAGTTAAAGATAATTGTCTCTCTGCCCCTCCACCTCAGGCTTGAGCGGCATAACGGCTGCGTCCTGGTACGCCTCTCGTGTTGTACAGGAGTTCTACAACCCCTTATATGGAGGCATTAAGTAAGTTAATTGCCCTGGGAAAACATACTGTCACAGATAATCCTCATACTCTTCCCTATTGTGCCTACTAATGCATACAAACACAATACAGACGTTACCCGGGTTATGATGGTCCATGTTACGATATTTCTACTTTACGATGGGTATTCCAATTCCATTCTGATTTTCACTTTCAGTACATTATTCAATAAATTACATGACATATTAAACACTTTATTACAAAATGGGCTTTGTGTTAATGATTTTGCGCAACTGTAGGCTAATGGGTTCCTAGCATGTTTAAGGTAGGCTAGGCTAGGCTATGATGTTTGTTAGGCTAGGTGTACTGTGTTAAAATGCATTTTCACCTTACAATAGGTTTATTGGAACATAACCCTACCATAACCCAGGGAGCGTCTGTACATGTCCAATCTATTGAGAGACCCTCACACACTAGAGGGCAGCACCTTTCAACTCCAAGACTTACTGGCGTAGTGGTGCCAGGTTTCTTATGCATACAAAAATGGCTGAAAAACACAGTTCAGATAAGGCACACCAACATATGATTTATTCTTTTTCCTTGACGATTGCTCTACCTGTCCACAGGTTTGAGCTCGGTGTGGGACTCTACATGGCCTGGGCTGGAGCCTGTCTGGCCATCCTCGGTGGGGCTCTCCTATGTTGTTCCTGCAGAGAAGGATTGAAGGGGTCAGGAAAAGGGTGAGTCTTGTCCCTCTTGTGAGCAGATTGCATATCTAACTGTATATCTTCAGCAGCTGTTATGTTGCACTTTGCCTACTTATAACCATTAGAACCTATAAAACCATTTTACTGGATTCTAGTACCAAGCTAAACATAAAACTGGTCTGTCTGCCTCTAACCCCTTATGTGTGATTGTGTGCAAACACATATTTAACCAATTCCCATATTGTGTGTGTCACAGGAAATACTATGCAAAGTCTGCCCAGGGTCAGAACATCTACAGAGGAGCACCAACCTCAGAAACGGGGACTGCAAAAGCCTTTGTTTAAACTGCATTTGCAAAACTGTTTCATAAGAAGTAGCATTTTTCATTTTGGTTGTTTTTCATGCTCTTTCTTTCGATTCCATATCTTTTTCGATTTACTATCTAACCTTTCAATTACCATAAACCATTCAGTGAAACCTAACAATTTAAGGTACTAGTTATGAATCAGTTGTGTATTGTGTGTTTTTGAATATTAATGGTTATTAATAAAATCGAATTTGGTACAATTGTATTGTTTTTTTTCCCAAATAATTCAAATTCTGAATAATAAATATTAAAATGCTGGAGATTAAAAATCAACTTAGGAGCAGCATCTTAGAAAGTGCGCAAATTGCGACATTAACCTGAGTGGATGTGAAAGTTACACTACTCATGCTCATACCACAGCAGTCTTCCCTTCACTGCGAAAAGGGCTTGATTACTGCCAGCTTCATTGTAGTTTTACTTTTAATATAATCATATAGTGAAAATTATGTTATTTTAGTAATGCATTACATATAGTTCTAAGAACTTTAGTTATTAAAGTTTTAATGTCTGAAAGACTCGATATGTAAATATTGAATGATTAATAATTACTTTATCTGTCAAAATAATGATGGATATTTTTATTATTCGTTGGGGTCTACAAATGAACTGGTTCAAGTTGATATAACACATTAATTTTCTTGCAATATGGATGTTATTACAAGCAAAACAACTGGTAATGAGGATGACTTTAAGTTTTGACAAAATACAAACTAAAGTGGAGATGGAGTCCAAACTAAAATGTAGAATTCAGTTTGAAAACATTCAATAGATCATAGTGAACTCCAAACAGAAATCTGCTGTATTTGCCACATGGACAGATCATTTTTCAAAAAATAAACATATTTACAGATCAAGTTACATATTAGTATACGAGCTGTTCTTTAAGATCGCTTTAACTTTAACTCTCTCATCCATCAAGCTTGTAAGCCCTTGTGGTGCATTATCCTGCATGAAATTTTTATTTTGGAAGGCAGGATTCCTTTTATACCACGGTAGGAAATGGTCGGTTACGAACCCCACATATCTTGCAGAGGATATTTTGACACCCTCACAGACCCTAAAGGGACATACGACCTCACCTCCCAATATTCCTGCCCAAACCATCACTCTGCCATCTCCCTGCTGACATCATGAGTGACATCACCAGTCATCTACAACTACAGTACATCTATCTTTCTTAAGGACATTTTTAATGATACTTGTAAATGTTCTAATTCTGTTTAATCATTCTATTATGGGTTTTATTTATTTATTTATTTTCATTATTTATATACTCAGTTTTAGTTTTGTTTTGCAAGAAATTTCTTGCACTCGTCAGGCTTGTAAATAAGAAACTGTTCTTAATGCTTTGCCTAGTAAAATAAAGGTCAATGAATAATGAATGAATCTATCTGAACCATCCTTTGTAGCACACCATTCATCAGTGAATACCAATGTTTGAAAATTAGTCTTCATATATTTCTGAGCCAACTGCTAATGTTTCTCTTTGTGAACGTTGAGTAGGGGTGGCCAAAATACAGCTTTACGTACAACTGCCAGCCTCTGGAGGAGCCTGCACTGAGAAGTTCTTGGGACACCTGCAGCTCCAAATACCTACTTGCTGCTCAACAGTCTCAGTTTTACTGCTTCCCTTTGCCTAACTTTCCTTAATGAGCTCTCATCTGACAGAATTTGTCTGTGCTCTGAATCACTCACAAATCTTTTCACAATTCTCTCTTCAGTTTTCGCGAAATATGACGTTTTCATGAATCTTGCACCGCACTATTTCACGCTTTTCGTCTTGAGAAGGATCTTTGTTCGCCCCTATATCACAGAAGAACTCGGACTTCCTTACAGTGTGCAACTACCCTGCTCATCCATCTGTCCGCCTAATGACTTCCTTAGTCCGAGAAATCGACGCGCTAAACACGTAATTATAACGCGACTTCAGGATGTGTGACGTCACCAGGAGCCAAAATGGCGGAAGGGGGACTGGTTTACCTTAGGAGTAAATAAGTCAGCGTCGGAAAATTGCATCTATCTCACCAACGATACGACAACAACAAACTTGTTTATACCCAACGCGATTTCCTGGAGCCAGGAGATTTGTTTACCTGTCGTTGGTGGCTGTCATGTTTTGTTTACGGTTCAGTTAATATAGGGAACTCAGGTACGCGGAAGCCTGTTAGCCACTTAGCTATCACTACAACAGAACTAATCTGAATATCAACTAGTTTGACTGAACGGAAAGAGACTGTCGCTGGAGGGATTAATTAACTGTCGCCGTGAGTCACTTCATGCCCAGTGTATGTGTAATATTTTGCGGTTACGTAGGAGTGTCTTACTTTAGCTAAGAATCTTAGCTGTCATGGTAGTTTACCCCTATGGTCATCGGTTACTAGCATGTGAACGTTCTGAGCTCACTGAGTAAATGATAAACCAGTTTCCTTAAAAAGGGGTGGTTTGCACGTCACGTCGCTGTGAATCGGTAGGGGTCGACGTGATTGCGGCTTTTCTCGGTGCTGATTTGGGGATCTGCTGACTGCTGCTGTGGGCACTTCAACTGAACCGTTTGATGCATCATCGGGTGAATCGTGTGTCTCGATGGCACAGGAGTGACACAGGCACACACGCCTATACTTCAGAGTCTACCTGTTGACACACGCACCGAACCCAAGATCACGGTATTTCATATTCGTAAACCTGATAGCGGGCTTGATTATTAGTCGCTTTAGGAACAGCTTCTGTAAATATGAATTTCGTAAAGTTGCTGACGCATGGCTGATTTCCTACCGACAGATGATGTCGGGGGCCGGGGGCAGAACAGAATGCATGTGGAAAAGACACATTTCGGAGCAGCTGAAGCTGAGGGATCGTGTACAGAGGCAGGCCTTTGAAGAGATCATCCACCAATGTGAGAGCCGACCCCCTTACCTAGTGACGTGCTTGCTTATGGATCTGTCATACCTGTTATTGTGTTGTTTCATTTGCAGTCACATGAATCCTTTATTACCCATTGAAAATGAATCTGAATTGTAGTGTTTCTCTTGGAGAAGAACGGAGGGGAAAAGGGGCGTGTTCTCAAGAGCTGTTCTTTTGATAGATAATCGCCTGCTGGAGAAGTCTGACTTACAAGCTGTTCTGTCAGAAAGACTACAAACAGACAAATTCGATCTCCAGAACAGGCAGGACCTCAGGTGGGTTGGGCCTCTGTGTGCTGTCTGCGGCCCCCTCTGGCCACTCTGCTTCACGGTTTTTGATTTCGTCCCATAGCCCTGGTTCTGATTCGAGCCGCAGTGATGCCCTCTTACAAGAAATGGCCCAGATTCGGATTCGACACCAGGAGGAACTGACAGAGCTTCACAAAAAACGAGGGGAGGTCTGTCTGAACGTTGTGTGTCATCAGCTTGTCTGAGCAGAACTTTTATCCATTTACGCATTAAATCACTTATGTTGTTCTCATTTGTTTTTTCACAGCTTGCTCAGAATGTGATCCAGCTTAATAACCAGATGCAACAGAAGGATAAAGAGATTCAGTGCAATCAGGCCAAGTAAGTACCTCCAGTGCTGCGTACGTGCATTTCTGTTTGTGTGCGTGTTCTCTCTGACCTCTGAATTGCACCCCAGGATGCAGGAGTACCAGCAGAAGATTGAAGAGCTGGAGGGAGAGTGCAGAGACCTGCACACCTCCCTGCAGGAACTGGACCGAGCCAATCAGACACTGAAGGACGAGTATGATGCCCTGCAGATCACGTTCAGTGCCCTGGAGGACAAGCTGCGTCGCACCACCGAGGACAACCAGGAACTCGTGTCCCGCTGGATGGCTGAGAAAGCACAGGAGGCCAACCGGCTAAACGCAGAGAATGAGAAGGACTGCAGGTGCACATACACACACACTCTCGGGTTGCTGGTCCCGCTGAAACAGTTTCCCAGTTTAGCGTAATGCTGGGTGAAAAATTCCAGGTACAGAGACCAATATGGTGAAGTTACGACTTTTGTTACAGACGCAGGCAAGCCAAACTGCAGAAGGAGCTCGCAGACGCTGCGAAGGAACCGCTGCCCCTCGACCCGTGAGTGTTGCCGCGCGTGCGCTCTTAAGTGTGTCAGTGTGTGCTTGTGGATGTGCACAGCAGGACATGTCCATGTGTGCTTCCCAGGGATGATGACATTGAGGTTCTGTCTGAGGAGGCTGCAGAGGTGCCGGCAGAGGGCTCACCCAGCCGCATGGTATCCCGGACCCCCAGGTGGGCGGCGTCGTAGGGCATGTGGGCAGGGCAGGATTGGCTTTAGGTCTCTTCTTCAGTCTGTTCTGTTCCTCCTTCCACAGCAAGCGGCAATCCCAGGCTCCTCCCCAAGTTGGACTCCTGGACTCTATCTCCAGCATCTTTGGGTACGACCCCCAACCTCCCCCCCTCATTTGTGTCTCTGCATCCCTCCTGCATCTGCGCTGATGCCTGTGTTCCCTGCTCCACAGCAGACGCCGCTCCGTGAACATTTCCCCCGAGAGCACAGACACACACATGGGCGTCTGCGCGGAGGTGCGCGTCCCATCGACGGCCCAGCACGTCTTCGTAAGTCACGCCCTCCCCCTCGGTGTCCTTAACCGAGCACCTCGGTGTGCCCGTCCATTTAGACCCCTGGAAACACGTGTGTGTGTGTCTGCAGGACGCCCATGACGGTGAAGTTAATGCGGTGCGCTTCAGTCCGGGATCTCGTCTCCTAGCCACAGGCGGCATGGACCGCAAGGTCAAGCTTTGGGAAGTGATCTCAGGTAGGAGTGACAGCCCGGGGTCTGCAGTGGACTTGGGGACGGTGCTAACGGCTGCGTCACACCCTGTCCTCCCACTGCAGGTCGCTGCGAGCTGAAGGGCGCCCTCACTGGCAGCAATGCAGGGATCACCTGTATCGAGTTTGACAGTGCAGTAAGTCTCTCGGTGCACTAAGTCTCTTCTGGACCCTCTGTATATGTGAGCCTTCAATGCTGTCCTTTATAACATCCCCTGCTTGTCCCCTGGCCGGTGACGGCTCTGCACGTCTCAGCTGAGTGTCCCTTTTCAGGGCTCATACCTGCTCGCCTCATCCAATGACTTTGCCAGCCGCATCTGGACGGTGGATGACTACCGATTGCGGGTATGTTGCTGGCCGCCAGCTCACTCAGGTGGCCGTCACTCTCAGGTGTGAGGGGCAGGTGCTGCTCAGTTGGTAGGGGCTTCCTTTCAGCTCAGTGTTGTCGCCCCCAGCACACGCTGACAGGACACAGTGGGAAGGTGCTCTCCGCCCGTTTCCTGCTGGACAATGCACGAATTGTGTCGGGGAGCTACGACCGCACACTCAAGTTGTGGGACCTACGCAGTAAAGTTTGTAAGAACCCATGACCCCGCCCTCCTCTCCACCCTCTAACCACTTCCATGATTCCTGTAGCCCACCCTCTACTCCACCCTTAAGCGCTCTGGTTTCTGATACTCCGCCTCCTACTCTAGCCACAACCTCCGTGATCCCTGCAACCTCACCCCCGCTCTACTCTCAAGCCCCCGTGATCCCTGCAGCCCCGCCCTCTGCTCCACCCTCAAGCCCCTCATTATCCTCGTAACCTTCCTCTCTGCTCCAACCTCAAGCCCCCAGTGATCCCCGCAGCCTTGCCCTCTGCTCCACCCTCAACCCCAGTGATCCCTGCAGCCCCGCCCTCTGCTCCACCCTCAAGCCCCCAGTGATCCCCACAGCCTCACTCCCTGCTCCACCCTCAAGCCCCCAGTGATCCCTGCAGCCCCGCCCTCTGCTCCACCCTCAAGCCCCCATTGATCCCTGCAGCCCCGCCCTCGATCTCTGCTCCAAGGTCTTAATTAGCTCTTAATCAGGCTGTTAAAAATGCTGCATCAGGTAGCACTTAGAAAAATTTGCATGCAAAAAGTGAAATTTCTCCAGTTTGAATCATTCATGCAGTACGGTACAATGATTAAGATATGTAAGTTATAATGAGAAATAATGTTGCCTGTTGGTAACATATGTGTGACTATTATAGTACTTGCTGATTTGCATACATATCATGTGACCATAGTTTATTGTTTGATTGTCTCTCAGGTATGAAGACAGTTTTTGCGGGCTCTAGCTGCAATGACATTGTCTGTACTGAGCAGTGTGTCATGAGTGGCCATTTTGACAAGAAAGTGCGCTTCTGGGACATCCGGTGCGTCTGGTCATGCCTGATGGCTCTGCATGCGTCTGGTCATGCCTGATGGCTCTGCATTGGTCTGGGCCTGCCTGACAGCCCTGTGTACCTTATGCTGTGTCAGGTCAGAGAGCATTGTGAGAGAGTTGGAGCTCATGGGCCGGGTCACTTCCCTGGACCTGAATCACGATAGGACCGAGCTTCTCACCTGCTCCCGTGACGACCTGGTGAAGATCATCGACTTGCGCTGCAACGCTGTCCGGCAGACCTTCAGGTAAGATCGTGTCAGTGAGGTCAGAGGTCACGGCTGATTTCCTCATTTGAAGCATCTCACCCTTTTCTCTCTCTTTTTAGTTCTCAGGGGTTCAAGTGTGGCTCAGATTGGACTAGGGTGGCATTCAGGTAAGGTGTGCTGTGAGTGGCTGTGTAACTGTGCCAGTGTCTTTCTGTACTGACTCACCTGCTCCCTCAGCCCTGACGGTGCGTACGTCGCGGGCGGCTCGGCAGATGGCACCCTCTACGTGTGGAATGTGCTGACAGGCAAGGTAGAGCGGACCCTGGAGAGGCAGCACAGGTACCCCCCCTCCACTTCTGGCTGCCCTTTCCCCCATCCTGTCTGCTACCTAGACTCTCCTGCTTCACCTCCCGCCGGCCGCTTCTCTCCCGCAGCACCGCCATCAACGCCGTATCCTGGTCACCGTCGGGAACTCACGTGGTCAGCGTCGAGAAGGGCAGCAGGGTGGTGCTTTGGTCGGACATGTGATCACTCTGCTGTGTCCTCATTGGCCCGAAGAGGGGGGCGGAGCCAGATCCAGCAGCAGAGAAAGTGACAAGTGGGAGCCGTCAATCTGCTCCCGGTGTGAAAGGATATAAGCCCTAGTGAACTCCAGGAGCCACAGTCCTGTCCTGTGTGTGTGTGTGTTTGTGTGTGTGTGTGTGTGTGTGTAAGCGTGTGTGTGCGTGTCTGTGTCTCTTGAGTGTATCCATATTCAGATCCTTACAGTGTTGCGATGCATGCAGACATAGCCACAGTGAGCCAGGCCTTGCTGCCCTGCTGTCCTGTTTGTACTGGAAGGCAAGTTAAGGACAGCCCCTGCCTGAGATGCATTGTGGGATATGAAACTGACTGTGGCGGAGTGCCAAGGGTGTGTGTCTGTCTCTGTCCAGATGGGGCTGCTCTTCTCCATGGTTTAATCCAGATGAATCTCTGCTTATTTAACTGTAAATATTGAAATAACAATAATAAATGATTCTCCCACCAATGTGTGCTTTCCTGTTTTACCGTGTTGTCCACTTGCATTTATTAATACGGGTACTTTCCGTGGAAGTTACCCAGCCTAATAGTGAGAGTCCAGTTTACGACTGTCGGACGCCGGTGGGTTTGAACAAGAAACAAAATGTAACCTCTCATTATCTCTGTAAGCTCTGTATATCGATTTTAAATTAAACTAGGTGAAATTCTGTTTAAGAACAAACTGACTTTATTGTTGTTCTGAATGGCATTTGCTCGCAATTGCTCAAGTCGCTGGTCAGTCACATTTCATTTTTAATGTCTGAAATCATTGAATTGTCTTAAAGCCTGTCGCACTATGGGTAGATATTTTTGAAGAACAGGGACCTATAAATCAGACTGCAGGCCTGCGTCTCCGGATGAAAACGGAGAAGGTGTTCAGCTCCATGTTGTTTGTTTCCTAAGCCAGTAGCGTCCCATGTGTGAGCCTCTTGTTTTGAGATTAGCAGCTCTGAAGGTGATCCCCTTAAAGACACAGACTGCTGACAAAGGTAAGACGGGCTTAAGCCTCAGGGTCAGACGCTGCTGAAGCTGGCTTCTAGGTCCCCGTCCCCTCCAGCAGGGAGGGCTCACCATTCGCTGCTCTGGATGTCAGTCAAAGTCCTCTGGTCATCCTATAATTTAGTACATCTGTTTACACACAGCTACGGCTATTTATATACCTGACAGCTTTGCAAGAAAACGTGATCTATAAACAAAGCCATGGTCCTGGATCTTATGAGGTCACCACCGAGGTGCCCCCTGCCCTAATATGTGATATGGGGGGAGCCACATGACAAGCCATAAGAGCTCCTCAGCTAAACCCAGCACCCCTGACCTCTATTGTATGTCTCTCATTGACAAATCCATCCCTCTGCTGACGAAGGGGAACACGTCTAATGCATCGTGCCAGGTGAGTGTGTACACACTGTGCGATCACCTGATTGGCCACGCCGCAAAGTGGCACGAACCATACAAATACTGGGTCTCCAGTGTCAGCCTGACGCTCTGCTCGTCAGTGTGTTTGTGTCTGTCCCTTGAGGGTCGAGGATCCTCACCTTTAGCCTGGGTAGCGCTGGTTGGGTCCATTCGGTGTTTCTTTTTCAGGATTTCATCTGATTTTTGTCTTGGAACAGAAAATGAGCCCAAAACACGTCGTCTTCAAGAAATTTTTGCGAGACAAATCGGTGAGCGCCGGTCATACAAATGCTTTACAAAAACATTATTAAATAACTGTTTTTAAAATATATATACAAAAAAGAAATACAGACATTAAACAGCATATCATTAATCACATTCAAAAAGCAGTTTTGGGATCACTAATCTGAGAAAAACTAAATGTACAGAATATTTATGAAATGTTTCTTAAGTAATTACTGCATAAATTTGCATATATAATGTACTCATAACATTAAACTTAAAAAAATGAAACAAAATGTATCTCTGGAGAATAAACACACTTTCTTGTCATATTTGGAACCTCATAGTAGTATGATATGTTAAAACAAATTAGCCAACATAGAATAGTGGATTCCATTAGTTACATTATTTAAAACAAGATATACAGCTGTTTAAAACTAGTTCCCAGCGGGTGTTAAGCAGGCTAAACTGGTCTGCCTTCTGCTACCTTATTCTGTACATATTCCAGTTGATCTGCTTGCGATCTGCATGCCTTCTGCTTCAAACCTAGAATTGCAGATGTAACACTAATACTGTCCAGCTCAGCCTATTGACTTTCAGGCAGGGAGTTCATTAACTTTCTAATAAACTCCATGTTCCATATAAATGCTAGCAGATGGAATCTGGGGCCCTTATTGCCCTGGTGCATTTGCACCCCTTGACTGAAGAGTGCGCAAATAAAATCTGTATTGTTCTGTGACAGATTGGTGTGTACATGGGGAGGAGGGACTTTGTGGATTACTGTGATTTTGTGGAACCCATAGGTGAGTCACCGAAGAAACTGCTCCCCAGAAGGCATCAAATGCCTAACAGTTATTAATCTTCATTCCTCTAATTGTACACCAGATGGCGTTGTTGTCGTTGACCCTGTACTCCTCAAAGGGAAAAAAGGTACGACGTCATCATCGTCGGCATGAGTATCGGAGCCCCGATCATCACATTTATTCTGAATTAATTCAGTTGAGTTTACTATTCTATAACCATTATGTGTTAAATACACAATGGTATAGAAAACAGTTTGACAGTGGGGAACACAACGTAATAATTTAAATGGAAATATTTGTTTGTAGGGACGAAT
>JAODKC010000047.1:13778422-13795693 GCA_026777985.1 Mormyrops attenuatus | reverse complement strand
GATTCATGATTGTCTTCTCTGTGCGTGAGGTATGCAATGAGTGTGATCTGTGATCGTGTTCTCTGTGTGCGAGGTATACAGTGAGTGTGATCTCTGAGTGTGTTCTCTGTGTGTGCAGTATGCAGTAAGTGTGATTCATGATTGTCTTCTCTGTGCGTGAGGTATGCAATGAGTGTGATCTGTGATCGTGTTCTCTGTGTGCGAGGTATGCAGGGATCGCGTTCTGTGATTGTGTTCTCTGTGTGTGAGGCACACAGTGAATGTGATCTGTCAGCGTGTTCTCTGTGTGCAAGGTATACAGTGAGCGTATTCTCTGTGTATGAGGTATACAGTGAGTGTGTCCTGTGAGCATATTCTTTGTGTGTGAGGTATACAGTGACCGTGTTCTATGTGTTTCAGTTACCAGACAACCTGCCGTGCTCCGTGTGTCTACAGCCAGCTCCTACAGATGTTGGGAAAGTAAGGGTGATGAAATACTTTCTTCACTGTTTATGTGCGGCAATTTAATAAGCCTAACTTCTTTATATAGCCATCTGCTTGATTGTATGCATATACCAAAATAAATGGTTTTTATTTCTCATCCATCTTCTGTTTATTTTCCCCTGGCAGTACTGTGCTGTGGAATTTGAAGTCAAGGCTTTTGCTGCAAAGGATAAGGAAGATAAAGTCCAAAAACGGTACGGCCAAATCACAGAAGAAGCAGTCCCTTTTTTTAGATGTGTGTGTAGAGTTATTGACTTTTCTCCTCCCTCCCTTCAGGAACTGTGTGAGCCTGGCAATACGCAAGGTGCAATATGCTCCAGACCAGGGTGGTCCCCCTCCCTCAGTGGAGACCATTAATGAGTTTTCTACACCTGACAAGCCTCTCTATCTGAAAGCCAGCTTGGAGAAGCAGGTGGGTCTTGTTCCTAAAACATGATAACCCACCATATTATACAATATTTCATTACATCAAGTGTTTTTTAATATTATGTCACATTACAGGGGGTTAAACCGAAATCACATTTCATTCGTCATGAAGTCTAAAACTTCTGCTACTCTGGAGCTGGGCCCATTGTTCATGAGAGCATCCAGTTTCACTTCATGACATTACCTTCCATATGACATGGCCCTGTTCCCTTTGAGCTGCTTCTGTTCCTCACAAAATCCCTTGTTGACTTGAGATTCTCCTATTACTTATGACATCCTGGTATTTACTGCTTTCCGTTCAGACTTACTATCATGGGGAGCCAATTAAAGTGCATTTGAGCATCAACAACAACTCCAACAAAACAGTGAAAAGCATCATAATTACAGGTGAGGTACCTGGTTACTGCACACATTCTCATTTTTGCCAGTAGATGGGACTGTTTGCTGGTGATGTAGGAAGCATCAGTGGTTCACTGATGACTCTGACCCATCTCTTCATGATCTTCTTTCTTTGCAGTGGAGCAAGTGGCTAATGTAGTGCTGTATTCTAATGACAGCTACATGGAAATTGTGGCCACAGAGGAGCCTTTGTGAGTGTTAGGTGGTCGACCCACACCGACGATGGCTTTTCAGTTTCAAGGAGTAATAGTTCAGACATCGCGAGAGCTAAAAGTTAACAAGTGAGAATTAGATGGAGTGGACATTGTTTGTGTTTTGGTGAAGGTCCACGACTCCTAAATCACTTAGGAATGGTTCTCCACACTAAATCCTCTGTCATATTGGCCATATCTAACACACATCAGTATCCTTGTCCAGGGACACAGTGGAGCCTGGTGACAGCCTAGACAAGGAATATTCCATCCTGCCCCTCCTGGCTAATAACCGCCATAAGAGGGGTATAGTTCTGGATGGGAAGCTGAAGCAGGAAGACACCAACCTTGCCTCTTCAAGCATGTAAGTGAACGGCTGCCAAAAAGGACGTGAAAAGCTGACAGCGGCACCAGGACGTGTGGGGTAGTAGGAAGAGTCGTCTATTTCAAAACTTGTTCCGTGCTCTAGCTCTTCAACAGGAAAAAGGTTGGGTGCCTCAGAAATAGGATGTAGCAAAAGCATGGCCCAGTATGAACGTGCTTTGGAGATTCAGTATCTACATCCATCCGTCTTTGAACTACTTATCTTGGCCAGGGAGCACCTGCAGCACATCCTAGGCATACAGAACTATGGAACACCCTGGGCAGTCCATTGCAGGACATACACACTTATGCACTACAGGGAATTTTGAGATGCAAACGAGTCTAACTAATAATTTGCATGTTCTCCCCACTCAGTGTGGGAATAACATGCAAACACCAAATACACAGAGCAAAGGCAGGATCCAACCCTCCATTCAGGTGTGAGGCGACAGTGCTACCTTCAGTGTTTACACTTGTGAGGAAAAAAAACACGTTTGTGAACCTTTTGGAATTATTTTGATTTCTTCATGAACAGCTCCTGAAACTTGATCTAATGCTCAAACTCTAATGCTGAAACTCATCAGACATTTATGGGGCCCTTGAAGACCAAGAAAATCAAGCATTCAGTAACATCACAACATGATCTTTGGAACAGGGGTCATACACATAAAATTAGAGACCAGTTATAGAAACAACAAACATATAAGAGTGAGGAGACTTTTTCAGTATGCCTGTGGAACTCAGGGAGGGGCTACAAAGTACACATAAACATGTTTTATTCAGGGAGAGTCACACTAGAACAGACTATGCCGCTATGACAGGTGACAATGACTGAGGGGACATTAGGCGAGGGCAGACACATATATACATGGATAACAAGACACCAACTAATGACAGGTGGAGACTATAACAATTAATCACACACAACGAACCACCAGTAATGGGAGTCAGCTGTGGGTGAAGGAGAAGAGAGTTCAGAATGGCCAGCAGTGACCTCTGCTGGCCAAACGGGAACAGGACAGAGCAGATGGATGCGGATCATGGCGGTGGATTGACAAAGACCCAATCTTTTCAATCTTGCCTAATGAATCTCAGCATATCTTCTTCTGAGACCCCCTGAAAGCTCTTCACTCTAATCATGAATCATATCACCAGCTCTCAGCTGTGAAAGGCAGCATTTATTTCATGACCAGCCGTTGAAGGCTTTTATGTAGGCCCCTCAAATACCACCTCCCCACCTGACTCCAATCACTCACTCCACAGACATCAACAGCCTGCAATTTTACATACTTTTTCAGGTACCACTTTACAATGAGGCTCCCTTTTGCCACTTATAAATGGTAGTAACTAATAAATAAAAAAAAGAAGTGTGTTAGAATTACCATTATCTATTAATGATTTCCAAAGTGTTACACCCTAATTATTAACCTGATTAAAAACCATTCATAAACCCTTTATAAGGGTAGTCTTATTAAGAAAAGTGGTACCCTTTTTTTTACACATGAATGCTTCAACAAAACAAATGTAACAAAGTATAATTGTTTGTGCGTTGTTTAAAGACTGTTTTTTTTTTTTACTATTCCTTCAAAAAAGATTAGAGCACAGTTAATGCAGACAATTCCAAAGGGTTCACAATCTTTTTCCCACAACTGTACCCCACTTGCAGAGTGTAGCAGATTGCATTTAAGGTGTAGTAAAGCACATATAAGGTAAGGTGTGTCTCAGGGTGCAGAGCACCTCTGGGTGTCGTACAGTGTGGGTAACATATATGGTGCTGATCTCTGTCTCACAGTATTAAAGATGAAGTCCTGAAAGAGGTTCTGGGAATCTTGGTGTCCTATAGGCTGGTGGTCACGCTCATCGTTGGCGGGTCAGTATCTGTCTGTTTGGGTGCTAATCAATTTACAGGATTCTGATATCTGAAACTAACCAGATGTCCTTTTTATAGGTTATTTGGAACCAGGTAGGAGGAGATTTCTATAATCCCAGACTGGCATATCAGTCTTGATTATTTGCCCTTGAAGAGTGAAGGGCAGAGTATGCAGACCGGTGAAACACTGTGATAGGACAGTTTCACCTTGTAGTAGTCAGTTGGCTTTTAGCGAAGCGAGTCCCATCTGCATGTGAAATCGACCAATAGCTTCTGCTACATAACCGTAGGAGTAGCATCCATTCATTGACATTTTCCATCCGCCACTGTCCCTAAGCCCACCAGGTGAGTTTGTTCCACAGAAAAAGAGGAATTGCCTATTTCCTGTGCTTCATAAATCTATAAAAAGCTCTGCCGTCTCTTCCTGTAGCAGTCCTGAAGGATCTGTGCACATCGGGATTAACAGTTAATAGCACCGGGGCAGTGAAAGCATAATTTCTCACCTGGGCAAACTCAACAGGCCAAGTTCTTTATGCTTAAATGTTTGGTGTCTGAGATCTCTGAGCGGCTGTGTCTGTTTCAGTGACGTCCAAGTGGAGCTACCTTTTCAGCTGATGCACCCCAAACCTGACCTAGGTAGAGTGCCCCTATGGATCAGTGTTGTGTGTGTATGCTGGAAGGTATTCTCTCCTTCCAGTAATAACCCATGTTCCCTTTCCATCTGTGTTCTTCTGATATGCACCCAGTAGAGAAAGAAAGGTAAGGGTACCTCTAGCCCTGGTGGTCGGGATACGGCTAATCCTGAAAGTTTTATCAGCCTTTTAAAACTTTGCCCGATGTCGGATGTTAGACTGATGAGGTCTCCATGGCAACTGTGTTTGTCTGCACTGGGACAGTGACCAGGAGGAGGTGGATTTCCAGGACTTCAAGCGCCAGGACTCCAAAGAGATGGTCAATGATGAGGAAGAAGACGTGCCACCTGCGGGGGAATCAGGGGCCCTGGGCGTGCTGTCACCTTGAGGAGTGTCCCCTCAAGATAAATGCTAGCACTTCAGTGGCTTCACAGAGGGTTAGGCAGGTAGGGGTAAGATTAGGTCGCTAATCCTGTAGCTCACAGCTGCTGTCCCCTTATCCATGACCAGACTTCATATAAGACCTGTCAGTCATCTTCTTCTTCTCAGTGAGTGGCGGCCATTTTGTGTGAAAGCAGGTAGGCTTACAGCCCTATTATTGAAAGTAGTTAAAGAACTGCTATACTCATTAAATCCAATAAAACTGTGTCAGAAACTTAGGACCAGAGAATATGGACCCAGAGTGGGTCCAGGATTGAATTTCAGGACTGGGGTCTGAGTTTTGATCCCATGACAATGCTTAGGATTTGTGTTCAGCTTATTCCATTTGATTGGCTGTGTGAGGATGGATTTGGTTCAGGTGACCTGCCCACAAGCCTCTCACATATTAACATGTCACAAACACAAACAGTTAAAACATATCCTTACATACTTTATTTTAGAACGTATGAACAACAGAGAGCAAAGATCCAACATGAAATAAATGGAAAAAACGCAGCTCCTCAAGGAAAATTCATATGTTCAGTCAGATCGAGCACATCATTGAGTCCCTGTTTCCATGTGCACAGCTATGATGTTGGAGATCCAACCAATAAAATGAATAACCACAGACACACACCTTTATAATGCTGCTGACACCATCACCGTGCTGGGAGTCACCTACACAATCAAGTGATTCTAGCTGGGCCCATTCCAGACACGCATCTCTACAGTCATATACTACTGTAGATGATATTAATACAAACAGCTTTAGGGAAAGATCCCCCTGTCCACACCTAAAACCTCAATCTGTCTTCAGGAGCACATCTGTACAGTCCCAGTAACCTCACATTTATATTGACCACACAGCACTTTCTTCGAAAACATTCCTGGTCTGAAACTGTTTCAAAGATGAAATTTAAAAAAAATGCAAGTCCTGCATGGTTAAAGCCAGTCCTATTTTAATAAAATTAAATATTTCTAAGTGGAAAAGCAAAAAGTGCCTGTTTCTTTTGTCACTCTAAGATATCATGAAGGAACTGAAAATGCAGTCAGCATGAGGTTAGGGTTTGGGTCACTATCAGGATTTGTGCTGTTTTCCTGCCCCTACTGTTCAAATGGCACCTAATTCTGTCTCTAAACAGCCTGTTCTTTTTCACTGACTGAACTACTAATGAACACAGTCAAACATTTATAACAGTCAGGCTCACAAAGCATATAAGTAGCGAATGGTTTTTAAACAGAAATATACTGTTTATTTTTGAATGCAAATATAAGTTATTTTGCTACTCAAAGTTAATATACTAATATATTTGCTTAGCTAGTATAGTGTACAGTGAGAGCCACGCTCTTTTATCAGTCCAGGTTAACAAATGTCAAACGAACAAAACCATTAAGCAGCTAACAGGGCTGGGCTTCAAAGAACCAATCAGACAGAATTTCGGACGCTAGTGGCATTTATACTTCACAGAGCTTTGCAAAAATAATTAGGCTAACTTAGACTAGGATAAACGGTAGGAGAAACAGCTTCATTTCCGAGGTAAGTTCGCCTAGAGGAAGAGGATTTACATGAGGTTACTGGGGGAAGCTGTCATCAGGCAGGTGCTGGGAGGCTTGTTCTACTCAGGTGGGACAGAGACTGTAGGTTCAGGTGTTGTTGGGGTCTCTTCATCATCCCACCTATATTCTCCCTCCATCGGTGGAGTGAAGTCTCGGAACAGGGGCAGGTCACAGCTGTCGGGATGGAGCAGGAAGCCGCTGAAGCTGCTGCTGCTCTCGGAGCTGGCGTACATGCCGTTGGTGAAAGTGTCCTTCACCTGAATCCACACCCGGTCTCCCATGGACAGGTGCAACACCACCAGCTGGGAGGCGGTGGCCAGATCCGTGGGCTCGGTAGACTTGATCACGGGCCGGAAGTTGAGGAACATCCCAACTTTGAGCAACCGACTGAAAGCGACCACGCTGTAGCTGAAGACGTAGGTGCCATTGATGGGAGCCGTGTAGATCCCCATGGCAGGGTTGTAGTTGCCCTGCATGTTGTAGAGCACGCGCGTGAAGGCCACCGGGGAACCCGGCAAAGGGTACACGTTGTCCAGAAGGGCCGAGAAGGCCGACTGGATGGCTGGGCTGCATGGCCCTGGGAAGCCTTGCTCACCCACCTCTCCCTTCTGCCCATCTTCCCCTGGAGCCCCCGGAGAGCCCTGATCCCCCTTGGACCCAGGGGAACCATCCTGCCCGTCTATCCCATTGAGTCCATCATGGCAGTTGCACTCCCCTTCTGGCCCCTCCTCACCTTTCTGCCCCTCCTTCCCTGGGGTTCCCTGGAGACCCATATCCCCCTTTTCTCCCTTCTGTCCTGGGGTGCCTGTAGGCCCTGCTATCCCCGGTAGCCCCCGAACACCCACAGGTCCAGGGAGTCCCGGGTCTCCTGGGGGACCTGAGATACTTTCGCAGGTCTCAGGACATTGGCCCGCATCACCCTGAGGGCCCTGTTCACCTGGGGGTCCCTCGACACCTGGGTCCCCCTTGTCTCCTGCAAACAAGGAGCAATAGAGGTGAATGCCGCATTTCTTGGTCTGAGATGAGTCGACTTCTATGCTGCATCCCACTCACCCTTGAAACCACGATCTCCCTTGGGGCCGGTGAATCCCAGCGGTCCTTGGTTGCCCTTCTCTCCTTCATCACCCTTCTGCCCTGGGATGGGAAAGAAAGGACAGTAGGAAGTCACACAACACCCGAGCACTGCACCATTACCTATGGTGGCGTTTGTCTAGTTCAGTGTTTTACTACCCAGTCCTTGAGGTTCCCCCCAGACAGTCCATGTTTTAGCTCCCATCCAGCTCCTGCTAAGATGTGGACACTAGAGGCCTGGTAGGGAGCTGGATGTGAGCAAAAACGTGGACTGTCTGGGGGGTCCTCAAGGACTGGGTTGGAAAACACTGATATAGTTCAAGCATAAAATCTGCCTCAGCATTACATGTACATTTAAATTTATTTAGTAGACACTTCAGTCCAGAAGCAAATAACATATTACAAACATATGCGCTGTCAAGGAATTGATTAGGCATGGATGCAGCTAGGTTGAGTGTCCAGTGAACACCCAGCTAGACAGGTAAGCAGTACTGCGGTAAAAGTTACACAACATCTACCAAGCAAAGCAAGAACCTAATAAGACAGCTATTCAATGGGCAGAAAGTGCAACATTAAGAACCTTGAGGCAACACAGAGTGGTATCAGGCTAGTAGAGGAATTCCTGGAACAGATGGGTCTTGAGGCCTTACTTGAAGGTGGAGGACCTGTATTACAGTACATGGATGACTACACACAGAATCGATGAAAGTTAGTGCAGGGTAGTGGACTGTATTTACCCTTAAGTCCCAAGCGTCCCATGAAGCCTGGTCGCCCCCTGAACCCAGTGAATCCTCTTGGGCCTGGACTCCCAGGACTGCCTGCAGAGAGCGAGAGGGAAACAGAGGGGTCCTTCCATTTTGCTGGGAACAGCGCTGGGGTTCTGCATGAGACAGGCCTGCAGTGCCGTGGCTAACCTGACAAGCCCCTGCTTCCACGGTCCCCCTTGGATCCGGAGGTGCCCTTGCAGTGCGCGCAGAGGCAGAACCAGGGCACTGTTTGCAGGGGCGGGGCTTCTGGAGCCTCCAGCAGCATCTGACAGTGCGACATGTCCGGTCCTAGGTTCGGCATCATGCCATCCTCCATCCCCATGTCAAAAAAGCGAGAGGTGCGACTCATGTTGCCAGGAAGGGAGAAACTGCCACCAGATGGCGCTGCAAGGTGATCGTCGTCCGTGGGAAAGTATGAGTCCTCCGAGCCTGGGGGAGGGGGAGGGGAGAAGCCCGGGTGCCCTGGAGGTTCAGGCATTATCATGGCTAAAGACACAGAGAACCAGAATACGACTCCCAGAAGAGGACACGGGGTCCCAGATACCTGGAAAGGGGTGAAGAGCAGGACAGTGACATCAACACTGGGCACAGGGGGCAGCGCAAACCTGAGTGCTGAGAGCAGGACACAGCCGACTGGTCAGAAGTACATCACCCTGCAGACACGCCTCTCCCATGAATATAACCGCATTCATCACTCTGAGCCTCAACTGCAGTAATAAGCTCATGTTGACAGTATTTATTCAATGTAATCAGCCAAGTGTCAGTCTAGACAAGGATAGGCAACCCTGATCCTGCAGTGCCAGTGTTCACCAGGTTTTCTATCCTACCTGATGAGTTAATGTCTTCCTGAGAGCTAGGATAGAAAACCTGCTGGATTCTGGCACTCCAGAATCAAGGTTGGCTACCCTTGGTCTAAACACTGCATGTCAAGGTAACTCTAATCAACACCATATTAAACCAACGCCGACCATAACTTAGACTGGTACAGGAATCAGGAAGCTGCATTCTGTCAATCTGCACACTCTTATTAGCCTGAATTAAAGTAGCAAAGTGACACAACCTGTAACTTAGTCATCCACACATATACTTAGTCATTCCTCATTGCAGTTTAATCCTCATTTAAATCTCACAAGTGAACTGTTATACAGTTACATTGTTACCTATATCTGGGAATCAGAGCTGTCTACACTCACCTTCCCAGGAGTTCTACCTGCTGAGGTGAGTTCTTGCGGTCCCTGACACTGAGTGGCATGTGTATCCAGCAGTGGAAGGCTAACCAGTGAAGACTAACACACTCACCGGGGCGGCTGAGCTTTGTGCCATCTCTTACAAGGCCGTCTCTCTTTGGAATAAGCAGCCGGGTTGAAGCATTGGTCAATATATAGGCCTGACCCAAAATGCATTGCAGCTACTCAACTGACGCCCTCTTGCCCCTCAAAACAAAGCAGAGGGAGCAGGTAAGCGATATCTTATTGTAGAACAGATGCAGAACTAGGGCTTCTACCTCTGCTTCTGCTCCTGCTCCATTAAACCCTGTAAGATGACCTCATTACTATGTCACATCATAGTCCAGAAAATAATAATAATAATAATGCATCTTTCTCCTGTTTCGGGCTATAAAACTACCGAGCCGATCTGGAGATAGTGAAAGGGGATCCTTGGGGGAATGCGGATACCGGTATGAGTCCCACGGAAGTAGATCTGGGCTGGCCTAATTCCGAGTCTATACCCACTTGGGGCAGCTGTCGATGCCCCTCTTACTCGTGGGTGGCCCATCTGCCATTGATCAAACCGGATCTGGCTAGTCCAAATTTAACACAGCACTATGGAAGTGACCCCAGACCTGGTATCCGGCTCAGGTTCACCAGAAAGGCTTCTGACCAGCACCTATACACATCCAGTCTCTAATGAAAAGGCCATTATACAGAGCGGGCAACACATGCACCAACATCATTTGAGCGCCTTTCTGAAGTGTCGTAGGGTGTCATGACGACCCAGTGTTCCATCCAGGTTGCATTCTGTAACCTCTTAGTCTTTCCCCAACGATGTCATGCCTTATCTCTCTGTCTTGAGCTTAGGCTCGAACCCTGGCCAAAGTTAGCCCTGGATCCTGCCCTGACTTGTTCGGTGACTTGTAGGACTGCAAGCCGTACTGTAACCATCCGTGACCCGCCCAGAAAACGGCTCTGTCTCAGGGTCCCGTGGCCCCAACCCTGTCTCCCTCTTGCTGGTGGAATAGAATACCATTCCATTCATTAGACTCCAGCACATGAAACTTGATATACAGAAACAAGGCCCCAGCACAAAGCAGTTATAGACTTGATCCTCACCTAAAGCCAACACCTAACAAGTGCCCTCATTTCCACAAAGTCAGACAAACAATACAGTGGCATGTGTGAATGTGAAATATTTAATCTGTTTATTCTTCTTTGTAGCATAAATCTCCATAATTTTATGCCCGGATATACTTGAACACCCACAAGCATAGTTTTTGGGATTTACGTGCTTTTAAAAAATAGTTTGCATTTACCTGTATTTTGTTCCATTAATAATGATAATCTTCCTTTTATTTGCCCATATGCTAATTATGTATTTTCATTATCACAGACGATAATGGATGTAGAAATTTCATGAAAGACTCGCAGCTTTATGTCAATCTGCCACTCAATGTGTGGCCTGTAGGTGGCGATGTCTTCTTGCTTTATTTCCCCTGTGACTAGCTTTGTAGTAAAATGCACAACACCTTAAGTTTTTCCCATCATGTTGTAGCACTGCAATCTGCATAAGAGATTTTGCACAATATTTCACACTGCCTTATTTATCAGTTTTGCATGTCTGTGTGGGTGTAGACAAATCATACACTGTCCAGTTGGACAATTTGAGGGCATTCAGACTGTGGACTCACAGTAAACATGACAGTTAGTCATTAACACAGTTTAAACACAGGATATCCCATTCGTTCAACATCTTCTCTTAGATGTAAGTAAAACTGCATTTATAGACCTCTTTACCTTTAAATAACTCTTCTCTGTCTTATTGCTTGTGTTTAGCCTTGTTTTAAAACGTGAAATGTTCTGTAAATGACTGATTTACTGATTCCATTTAATATGCAGTTTCAAGCCCCAAGGCTGAAGGTTTAAGTATATATAATATAGCTCAACTGAGATTTGAGATGTCTGCAAAACTAAGCATAGTAGGAACATTAAGATGTGCTAATATGAAGTTGTTACAATGCTCAATGCTTTTTGGTTCTTTTTAAGTTTCTTTAAGTTCTTTTTAGAAATTCTGGAACTTCAGCAGTTCCACATGTAGACATTTTTATTCTGGAATTGGCTGCCGGGTACAATATTCTTTGAACTTTTAAAATAACTGGCTAGGGTGGGTGATTATATAATATCCCAGTTACCCTCAGGATTGTAAATGAATCCACATGTACGCCCAGCAAATTAACAAAAATTGTGTTCGGGAAAATGTTGCAATGATGAGAAAAATGTTTTCTGGAAAAAAAAACTACTAATCTTATAAAGAATACACCTTATAGTCATGGAGATGAGCAGGGCTGAACTCATCCTCGAAGGTTTCTGTCTCACAAGCGGTACTTTTTAATTTTACTTTTTCATTATTAGACACAATCATTGTCATGTGGCCAAGAAAGCATGCAAATGCAGTATTTATGTCAGTTTAGAATGGTTTATCTAACTATATCTTTACTTTCAGCATCAACAACTAAAGAGTATCGTTTATGTTTATTCTTATTACAGAGTGTCAGTAGAAGTATTCGTGGTAAAAGAGTATTGCCTATAGTGTCTGTGGTCATAGAGTATCATTAGCATTGTCTATGTTTACAGCGTTACAGCGTTACAGAAAATCTTCAGGATGGTCCACCGAGGTGTCATTCTGCTCATCGCTCTGTGGTCATCAGTTGCAATTGGCCAATCAGGTAGACCGCCAGCTTTAAATATTCCCAAATTAACTGTATACTGTTCCACCTCTCAGTTTTGCACATGGGAGGATTGGCAGCCACATTATCTAGCAGGCCATCCCTTTGTATCTGCACTTTCTGTACAGCATACAGAGTAGGCCCGCGACACTGTTTATCGGTCGTGAGCACTCATTCCAGATCTGTGTTTCATTCCTACCTGCCAAAGTGTTCCAAGACAGGCCCCAAGCCCACATGCTGTTGCGACATAAGCGGGCCAATAGTTTTCTAGAGGAGATCAAGCCCCCATCCAAGGAACGTGAGTGTGTGGAAGAGGTGTGCGACTTCGAAGAGGCCCGTGAGATCTTCCAGACCCGGGAGGCCACGGTGAGCAGCAGTTATGAATGCCTGGTGCGTACAGTGTGTCTAGCACCAAAACTGATGCCTTTGTCTACCTCATGTGTTTTACAGATAGAATTCTGGGTTGTATATACAGGTAAGTGCATGGATCAAGCTGGGCACAACAAATCCACTAGTCCTACTGGGTGACATCCACTGGTCTCACTGGATCTGGAATCTTTTTCAGATGTTAATCAGTGTGAGCCCAATCCCTGTGTGAACGGAAGTTGCGTGGACCAATTCAAATCCTTCACCTGCAAGTGCAACCAAGGGTTTGAAGGAAAATTATGCAACCACAGTTGAGTAGAACCTGCATGTCTGTATCTGTAGTCTTTGGCTGGAAGCCCACCTAAAAGTGTGTGTTCGGCATTCATTTGCAGCGTAGTGTTTCTGCACTGTCCTCAGATGTCACAGCTACAAGCTGCAGGAAAGACAACGGAGACTGCGAGCAGGTGTGCACAGAGAGCGCCAACGGCACGAGCCGCACATGCAGCTGTGTCCGTGGCTACAGTCTCGACCTGAACTCCAGGAGCTGCATCCCCTCTGGTAGGCCGCCTTGGTGCCCTCCTGTGACGCGGTCAGCATCTCCTGTGGTGTTTCAGCCAGTATGTCTCTCCCATTTTGGCAGCCAAATTTGCATGTGGCCGGGTGCACATTTCCAGAAGTTTTTCAGATGCTAAAGACTACAAAGGCCTGATGCCGTGGGTGGTGGGTGGGGAGAGAGGGAAGAAAGGCGAAAGCCCCTGGCAGGTATGATCCTCTCTAAGGTGTCACATGAACCCACCCCTCCCCCAAGGCTGACGTGGAGCAGTTAACGTGCAAGCATGTGTCTTTTGTAGGTGATGCTTCTGAACGAGAAAGGTAACCTGCACTGCGGTGGGGTGCTCATCTCTGAGTCCTGGGTCCTTACTGCTGCTCACTGTCTGGAAGGAGAGCCACACCTCAATGTCAGACTGGGTCTGTAATGCTTTTTCTAGAAAGGCTCCATTTCCAGCAGCCCGTGGACAGTGTAGTGTGTCTGTGTGCCCCAAACAAGCATCTCTATGTGTGTGAGCTGGTTTCCTGGAAACAGTGTCTCTCCAGCCCGCTGCAGCATCACTGTGTGTGCCCTCGTTTCCATGACACCGCGAGCTTCACTATATCTGTGTCTCTCTAGGAAACTATGACCGTTTCTATGTATGAGTGTGTGTCACCAGAGGAAAGGATGACCAGAACTCTGCATGTGTCTTTAGAAGACTCTGAGTTTCATTCTGTTCGCATGCTCCTTAACAGGAGAGTACGACCGAACCATCAAAGAGGGAACTGAGGTAACTCTGCCTGTAGCAGAGGCCATCTCCCATCCTGACTACAACATGGAGTCCGTGGACAACGACATCGCCATGTTGCGCTTGGCCTCGCCGGTCAGCTACACCACCTACATCGCCCCAGTGTGCCTTCCCAGTCGCAACCTGGCAGAGAGCATTCTGCACCGTAATGGCACCAGCACCATCGTCACAGGCTGGGGCAGAAAAACCTATCAAGGCCCGATGAGCTTGGCCCTTCGCTACGTCAGCATCCCAGTGGTGGAGCCCGAGCTGTGCTCGGACGTTATGCCGAACGAGATCACCGAAAACATGCTGTGCGGAGGAATCCTGGGCCATGAGCAGGACGCCTGCAACGGTGACAGCGGTGGCCCCATGGTCACCAAGTATCACAACACGTGGTTCCTCATTGGCCTGGTGTCCCTGGGTGACCGCTGTGGACAGAAAGACAGGCTGGGCATTTATACTAAGGTGGCCAACTACCTGGACTGGATCGAGAGAACCCAGAGGACCAGAAACAAGGCTTAGTTCTGCAAACAGAGATGTCCTAAAATCGCAAGATTCATGTGTATGTACTGCTAAAATAAACTGCGGCCTCTGCTTCTCAACTAACTCTATTTTTTCCCATATATGCTGTGAAACACTGAGACAAGAATCGAATGGCCTTCCATTTAGGAAAGAGGACGAGGGGAGCCCTTTGTCGGCAGGTCGGATTGTGCCTTAGGTAATGAGGGCTGGGCATGCCGGAGACTGACTTTGTGAGAAATGCTCCGTTAACTTCCCAATTCATCAATAAAATTGCATAAGAACATTACAGAAAGATATGATTGTGTCATGCAATTGAGGTGCAAATTTCCTAAACTCACTCATACTTTTTCAAGAACATTTCTATGGAGTTTCAGAAATTTAACAAAAGTTCTCTGTTGGGTTAGATGAGGACTGAGTAAGTTATGTTTCCCAATACTGTCACATTTGATGAGGAAGCCTGACTTTAGGTAATAGTTGGTCTCATCTCAAAAACAACCAAAGATGAACTGAGTGAGTTCTGGAAATTTGCTCTTCTGTTGGTATATCAGGCAACTGCAAACTGTGGCAATCCTCCTTTTATGATACACAGTGTGTCTGAAAAGTAAACTATGTATTCTTAAGCACAAAGCATCAATATATAAATACTCTCTCCACCCCAAACATCATCACACACTCCATACAGAACTCGACAGGAATCGTACCTAAGGTTGCCTTTCCCACCAAGTGAGAGGCCAAGCCAGGTGACTCGAATTTTCTGAACTGCTGTCCACTGCCTTGTGCCCTCTGTTTCCTGGAACAGATAGCATGATCATTATGATCCTATACTGGATTAGCAGCCCGGAATATGAATGCGGTGTCACCAACTTTGATCAGTTGGCTGGAGTGAGATTTTCAGTTTGAGATAAGTCTGCACACACATGCACACGCATTTACATGGATGTAACAGTTTTATTACCTTGTAAACAGTCTGTAGGGTTTGCAAACCACCCCAACGCTTTTGATGTAGCTAATTTTGGGTTTATAGAGGAATAATATAGATTTGCGTGAGCCTGAGATTCTGAAAGTCTGAGTTTCACGCCAGGTGCGTGAGAGCTGGCAACTCTGTGAATAGATAACAGGCTTGGTTTTTTCGGGCATTTTTTGAGCAGGATATGAGGTTCATAGATGCGTCGTGTGGAGGATGCATGGCTAAAATTTGTAGCTATAAGTAGAGTATTGCAGATTATTGCAGAGTATTGTGGAGAATGTTAAGTATTGCAGCAGTATTGCAAAGTGCTGTGGGGGGAAAGTGGATAACATTAATCTCTGTGCAGTTGTTTGATCGCTAACAGCCACCAGGGCAGGGCACACACAATGAGCGATAAGGGGGTAGGTGGGATACACCGTATTCTGCTCTGTCACTCGCACTTGGCATCCGCAGCTGGGCTACGGCCTCTCGTGTTGGCACTGATGTGTGGAAATTGCATCATGCTTAACCAATGATCTTGATGTGGTTTTCTAGAAAATGCGCCAAGCCCGTTTTTCTCTGGAAACACGTTGGCTTCGTAGTCACTCGCTTGGCTCAGAATAAGAGGCGACACCCGATAAGCGTCTTTCAAAGAAAACCGTTCAGCGCAAAATCGACAAAATTGCTTTAGTCACTCAGTTATATGTATTGAGTTGTAGCCGTCCGAATCGCACAGAGGGTTCCATTTAATAACATCTGGTTCTGGTTCTGGTGTTGGAATTTGAAATGGGCCTGTTCAGTATAAATATTTACTTATAAGTTATATTTATTTACAGGCATTTTATGATTTTCAGTGTTACATTTCTGGTTGATTGACCTATATATAAAATGATTTATTAGACAAACTATCCATTAAAATCATGTGTTCAGATATTTAAAGTTTTGGCGCAGAATGTGAGGTAGACAGAGAGACCCAGAAGAAAACAGAAGCAGGCATAGCAAGAGACGCCCAAGGGCAGTTGAGTGACAGCCGAGACCAAGAAACGGGAGGAGGAGGGGGAGGAATACAGAGCGGAGGGGAGCGGGGGCGGGGAAGAGGCGGAGTCTTTAGGGGAGACATGAAATAAAAAGACAGGAGAAGCTGAGTGCTCAAAGTTGGGGAGCTGAACTTTAATGGAGCTCTAATCGAGTCTGAAGCTATGCTATGAAGGACACGCAGACCTCCAGTCCACAGGAACAAGTGATCTGAGGGGGAGGGGGGGGACATCAGCCCATCTGGACATTCGTCCTACAGAAATAACACACACAAACGTTAAAAGAACGCGACACAAACGAAGTCATGATCGAAAGCCTGCGGCAGAACAGCTGAAGTAAGAGGAGAACAGAGTCAGAGTTACCCGGTGAGGGGATGGAAGAAAGCCTGTGAGAAGAAGAGGAAGAGAGAGGAAGAGTGCGGAGAATAGCAGAAGTGTGCACTCAGCTGCACCATGTTTCACAGCTCGACAGCCGTGGGCTGCTGGGGGACCTTGGCGGTGCTCATGGGCCTCCTGCTGGTCCCCTGCCTGGGGGAGCTGTGTCTCTTGGAGCCCTGCAGCAGGAACGGCAGCACCAGCATCAACCAGCAGGTACGTCCTCACACCGGCAGGTACATCCTCACACCGGCAGGTACATCCTCACACCGGCAGGTACATCCTCACACCAGCAGGTACACACTCATACATGGCTGCCTCATTCACTTAGAGATGCTCAACAGCTGTCTGCTCACACGACAAAGAGTGCATGCTAACACACACACAGACACACATATACTGACCAGCAGTGTTGAGCATAAAGACTAGAGTCACAGTCACAGAGTATTCAATTGGTTGGTAGAAACAAAATCTTATCTCTACCTATTTAAATGGGTCCGTCCTTTCATTTCAATGGGAAAAACCCTAATCCCAATCAGGACACCCTTAACCTCTACCCATCCCTAACCTTAACCATAAGTAACCAACCC
>JAODKC010000047.1:13758445-13778322 GCA_026777985.1 Mormyrops attenuatus | reverse complement strand
GGTCCTCAAATGTGATCTATGCAAACCCACACACACACACACACACACACACACACACACACACACACACACACACATATGCACACACAGACGCACAAATACACATATTAGGTATCTGTTTCTTTAAGAGGACTGTTCATTCATTTCTATGAGCATAACCCTAACCCCAACAATGACAGCCTTAACCCATACCCAGTCCATAACCATAAGTAACCAGACTACAATACTTTTGGCATTTTTAGTTTTTTTGATTGCATTCAGATTTTTATTGAGTTTCCCCTTGTGTGGATCAAAAACATATCTCAACAAGGTCAGAAGAACAGGTTTTTGTCACCCTGTGAGGACACTATGGCCCCCACAATGTAATATATACATGAACCATACTCCACACACATAAACCCCTGTACAGGCACCACCACATACACACACAAACTGTTGCTTTTTCCAGCTGTGAGTTTAGTGAGTGCTCAAAACTGAAGCACTGCATGCAGTCTGCCCACATGCCACATTGGCATCTGTTCACACACTTCATGCAGTGGCTGATGTGTGACATTTCACAGGATTCTGAGTCCTCTGACATGGCCATGGTCAACCCTCGTATCTCGTGGCTGCTCTTCAGACTGAACTCCAACAAAGGAGACAACAGGAAAACAAAACCTCAAAAGAAACCCTCCAAGGTAAACAAGCTAGCATGTGATGGGTATTTAGTATACCTCTAGGAAGTATGTGTAGCCTATAGTGTTCCTGTAAGGAGTAGGGTGTGAGTATGGTGTGCATAGCGTGTAAGGGTAGTCTGTGGTGTCACTATGAGGTGTAAGGACAGTCAGTGGTGTGTATATAGAATGCACAGATAGTCTAAATGCGAAGATTGGGTGTGAGGACAGTTGGTGGTGTGGATGTAGGTTTAGGTGCTGTGCTTGGCTACACTGTAGTGTAAACAGTTTGCGGTGTGTAAATAAAGAATAAGGGTGGTCTAAGGTGTCACTGTAGGGTGTTAGGGTGGAATATGGGGTGTTTGTAGGGTATAGGGACAATCTATTATGTGTATATAGGGTGGTCTACAGTATGTATGTAGGGCATATGAACAGTCTATGGTGTGTATGTAGGGTATAAGGACTGTCTATGGTGTGTATATAGGGTATAAGGACAGTCTATGCTGTATATGTAGGGTGTAAGGGCAGTCTGTGATGTGATATAAGGACAGTCTATGGTGTGTATATAGCCACTTAATGTTTGTTAAGGCATAAAGGATGTTCCATTGAAAATAGGTGAATGCATTACGGATATCTTTTGGTGCAGCATGGGCTCCCTGGCCCCCCTGGCCCCCCTGGACCACAGGGTCCCCCAGGACCCCCCGCACCCCAATCTGGACAGCAAGAGGATCTGATGCAAGAGTTACGCCTCAGGCTGAGAGGTGATGACGGAGCCGTTAAACTCACAGACAGCACCTTAGCGGGAGTCCCTCCAGACTCCGCAGAGGTGACCATGAGCACAGAACAAGCTACACACAGTGTAGGATACAGCCCAGAAAATACTATAGAATGTGCTAGAACAGGTCACATGTACAATGATGAGTATTTAATAAACCCTCTGCTGAGTGTTTGTGATGGCTCATTCCCTGCTGAAGCTGGCAGCCTGATCCTGTAATAAGGGTAATTTTCCAGGATTGGATGTGACTTGGCTTGGATGGAGAATTCTTGAGATTCCTCCCTCAGAACCCCTCACCCACCTTTTGTGGAGCATGAGCATGTGTGGTGTGTGTGTGTGTGATTGTGTGTGTGTGTGTGTGTGTGTGTGTGTGTGTGTGTGTGTGTGAGAGAGAGAGAGAGACTGGGGGATGCCTGGCTCCCTGCCAGGGCTTCAGAAACTTTGAACTGTGTGTTGTTCAAAAGGAACTGAAAATGTGCTTATTCACAGAGTTAGGTATATAGACTGGCCTCGTACACACACAAAGAGTCTCCTCTCTCCTGCCAGCTGTTTGGGACAAGGTACTGATTGGCTATTGCCCCCCTCCAGCTGTTTGACAACATACTGATTGGCTGCTCTCTCCCTCCAGCTGTTTGACAGAGTATCGATTGACTGCTCTCTCACTCCAGCTGTTTGACAGAATATCGACTGACTGCTCTCTCACTCCAGCTGTTTGACAGCATACTGATTGAATGCTCTCTCCCTCCCCACACAGAGGTGGCTGTCACTGCTGGGTCCCTGGACACCAGTGGAGGCTGCCTGCTCTGTGACCAGCTCCCACGAGTAGGGACGGCATTCCATTGCCGGCTGCTACACAACTTGCCTGTACCACGGAGAAGCCTTGTGGAACTGCAGCCGTTTGGCGCCGTGAGTCTGAGTCCCTGACCTTACTCCACACACCTACCTGTACATACATGCTTCAGTAATCTCCTACATACACACAAATATTCCCTCCCACTGTCTTCTGTATTTCAGCCTCCAGACGCGGAGAGCCAGTTCCAGAGAGGTCAGGGCTTCAACTCCAGCAGTGGACGCTATACCGCTCCCGTCTCTGGGTTTTACCACCTTTCCGGAAGCCTGCTCATCGGTAAAGCACCGATCAGCATCACCTGCTCGTGAAAGCACTATTGGCCTAAAGCAACAAAACTGTACTCAGGTCCCTACTGTACTTTTTCGGTGCTGGCTCCTTTTTAGGAATAGGTTCTACTTTGTGCTCAACTTAGCTTGGTCAGTGTCTGCAAAGACAACATATGTGGGAGATAAGGCCTTCTAAGGAACTGGGTGTGCTTCAGGGTGGGATCGCTTCTTTAGAATTCTGGAAACTTGTCCAGCTGCTGGTGCAATGCAGAGACCATTATAGAAGCTCCACAGGTCTGGGTTTATATGAACGTGTATGCACAGCTTGAACTCACAAAACGTGTGAGTGTCCTCCCACACCGGAAAATGCAGATCGGTTGACTCCATATCGGCCCGAATATGATTGGGTGTATGTGTCAGTTTCCTTCCTAATGTCCCTGCCTCCCAGCCTGTACTCCAGACAAACTTGTCTCTACGTGTGCACTTGTCTGCATACTTCTGTCATCAGAGCCCAGTGAGAACCAGCGCAAGACTCAGCCAAGGCAGAAAGACTGGATCAAGGCATCCATCTGCATAGAGTCACTCTGTCACAGTAATCTGTAAGTACTGATGATTATAGATCCTACCTACTTCCTGATCATTATAAATCATTCCTGCAGTCAGAGCTTCACACACAGCCCTTACTGGTTCTTATAGATCATTTCTGCAATATGAGTCTCACACACAGTCCTTACTGATCATCAGAGATCATTCCTGAAATCTGAGCCTCACAGACAATCCTTACCTGTCGTTATAGATTATTCCTGCAATGTGAGCCTTACACACAGTCCTTACTGATCATTAGAGATAATTCCTGCAATCTGAGCCTCATAAACAGTCCTTACTGATTATCCAGCCACAGGTTTCTTTGTTCGACATGTATTGGATTGATGTTTTCCAGGTCCCTGGAGGCCATGGGAGGTACAAGTCAAGTTGGGGGTGTCTACAGTATCCTGTTGACAGGAACCCTTTACCTGCAGGTATGGGATTCAGCAGGAAACACTAATACAGACACACAGAGTTATCCCGCCAGGTCAAGCCAGAATATGTATTACCCAAGAATGTTCATTTTGTTTAAAACACCAAAACAAACAAAATTACAATAGTGAATCATTTCTGTGACTCATCTGTGATTCAAGCAGCCCAACTGCCGACTGCCATCATGATACTTGGCCCGCTAAGTTTGGCTTATTTTCTCTCCTAGACAGGTGAATATGTCTCCATCTTCGTAGACAATGGAACAGGTTCTGCATTAATTGTCCAAAAAGGGACCTTGTTTTCTGGGATCCTATTGGGAGTCTGAATTAACCTACACACACAAGAAAGATCCAGACAAAGGAGAAAGTACCTAGACTGAGAAAGGTTGCAAACTGAAAACCTGTCTGGACTGGAAACAAGCTTCTAACTCCAGGCGCTAACTGTGGTCACCACATAACATCACCATGGAAACTCTACTCCAGCAACAGGTCTGCCAGTAACCTTTGTAAATACACAATGAAGTGCTTTTAATGATGGGTGTATATAGAAATGTATTTTTTTAAATCTCTCCCATTAATCAAGCATTTAACATGTCAGTTCAAGTTTTTATTTAAATACTTTTAGAGCTTAATTGTTTTTTTTACTAGGTTTTTGGTACTGATGATAGCAACCTTGTGCATTATACTATTTACATGTAAAACAGCAGAGGTGAAGATGTGCACTTGTGTTTTGCAAGTTAGGTCTTTATTAAACACTTTGTACCCAAAAAAAAGGTGATTAGGAGAACTCAGGTTGATTCTGAGGACACCCAGCCTGGATTATATCCTTCTCTGAAACGTTTATTCGCAGTGGGGCATTTTTACAGGTGAAAACACTCAGATAACATTGTGGAACTATTTACGTAAAGAATGTTTCAATTCACAGTTTTATGTGTAAATTGTACATGGTGTGATGCATGAAATGGCCAAGAACTTCTTTTTCATGTTGTGTGTAATACAGAGCTTTAAAATGTTGATTTTTTTTCCATGAGTGCTTACCAATATGGAAGAGCTGAATGTTAATGAGAAACCTTGGACTTTGAGCCCAAAGTTTAAAAGCCAGTATCACTGTGTAGTGATTCTCTTTCCTGTGTTGACAAATACAGGTGAATAAATAAATACAATTATGACTTGTAAGGTGTTTGTCTGTTAATAAAACATGTAATGACAGTTGAAGAGCGCCCTCTTTTGGTAGCTGTGACCTTTCAGTTAGGTGCTACATTCTGGGGAGTGAATGTGTCCTTTGTTAATGTCTAACAACAGACGGTGTCTCTCGTGGGGTGAAGTCACTGCTCCCCCGGTGGCGCCCTGTCGTCCGGTTGGCAGGCAGACACAGCCAGCCTGGAATGTAAACAGGGCCAGAACACTGTGCTACTGCTCCAGCAAAAGCCACAGACCCATTTGTGAGACGGCAACATTACCTTACAAGGAAAGGCGAGTGTCAAATTATGTGAAGAAAGAAAAATGACCTAAGAGTGGCAGGGCCATTTATGTCCCCCTCCCACTCCCCCATACCCGCTGAGAGAAGTGCTTTGAGTCCTTACATAAACACAGGGAATCGACAGCGTTCCCCAAAATGAAATAATGCCAGTGAGTGGTATGTGGGGCGGGGAGGGGGCTGTTCAAAAGGGTAAGGGGTTATGTGCACAGCCCCGTTGTCATGCTTTTTAAAGTTAGCCGTCAGATCTGTTGGACATTTATTTCTAGGTACGGCAGGTCCAAACACTGCACGCTCTGGAGACTACGACCCCCCAGCGTGAACACACACTCCCCTCTCATTTACTCAGCACTCCCGTTTTATTTTTCGTGTGAAATTAGTGATCCAAGCCCTTGAAGGGTTTTGGCAGCGCAAATTCGGATCGAGGTTTGGAAAATGTAACGTTTTTTTTTTTTTTTTACTACTTTTTGACAACGACCAAAGCAATTATCCTGCATTCGACACTATGAGAGAATTAATGCGGGATGGGTTGGGAACTTAATGACACACAATACGTCTCTTTATTAAAAGCATGCCTGGAAGATTATATTTGTGGAAAGGACACGAAAGCCGCCGGAAAGGTGTGCGAAAGTCCGACATCCTGTCGATCGGGGGCGCTGTCTGCCAATAATCGGACGAGGAAATCTGGCGCTCAGACGACCTCCAGACGGACGGGGGCGCTCTTCTCCAGCTGTCTGCTCTTGTATGTAAAAGCGCTGCTGGCGGGCTCTGACGCGTCGTGGGTTTTTCTCCGGTGAACCTTTGTTAACAATATTAAATGTTTTACTCTGAATTCCTTAAAGTTTACGGTTTTTGTAAATAAGTCGAGCGCTTTGTTATACAACGGTAGCGAGCGATTAACAGAGTAGGCATGGCGGCGGCAGGCGTGTCGGGGCCAGCGGGCATCGGCGATGTGGAGGAAGACGCGTCGCAGCTACTTTTCCCCAAAGGTACGGTACTTCGGAATCGCCTTTCGGATGGAATGAGCTGAGGGGCTGCGTGGGTGACCTCCTAGCGTGTCCGCGTCCTCCGCAGAGTTTGAAAATGCGGAGACGCTGCTGAACTCCGAAGTTCACATGCTGCTGGAGCACCGCAAGCAGCAGAACGAGAGCGCCGAGGACGAGCAGGAGCTGTCCGAGGTCTTCATGAAGACGCTGAACTACACCGCCCGTTTCAGCCGATTCAAGAACAGAGAGACAATCGCTAGCGTGCGCAGGTGATCTTCTTTCTCCGATTGCAGGCACCGGGAAAAGAAACTCAGAGTACGCCGGCTCTTGCTTAACTCTCTTCCCTACAGTTTGCTCCTGCAGAAGAAACTCCACAAGTTCGAGCTGGCCAGTCTGGCTAATCTGTGTCCCGAGGCGGCAGAAGAGGCCAAAGCGCTTATCCCCAGGTCAGATTTGTTTCTGTGAAATCTGAGGTGTCCCCTTATGGTAACTTTTTGAGCGCCAGCTGACTTCCCTTTCTGTATAGCCTGGAGGGACGTTTTGAGGATGAGGAGCTTCAGCAGATTCTGGATGACATTCAGACCAAGAGAAGCTTCCAGTATTGAGATGACTGTGGAGCCAGTTCACACCCCCTCACTTGCCTCATGGACACTGACCACCACGCTTATCATTCATGCGCAGGTGACTTCGGGAGGCCAGAATCTCCCACAGTGCAGAGGACTGCATCCAATCGTATGTTCAATGTGAAGTTAGCCATTGCCTTTTGTATATGTAGTTTTACTATCACTGTGTTTGGTTGTTGTACTGAATGTGGGCTATAAAGCCACCTGTGGACTCCTGACTGTTACTAAAGCATATCAGTCATGCAGAGATTAAACAGTGTAGCTCACATAGTTTATAAGTGCTTTACATCATTTGATCAATTTGTGCCCACAGAGAAGCACATCATGTACAAAAAAAAGTGAATGTGAAGTCTTTATATGTCAGAGGGCAGGGGTGCTGTTCCATGTGGCTTCTGCTGGTACTAGATGTGCGTCCTCTGGATTGTGTCTGGGGTTAAAACCTCTGTTGTGAAAGATCTGTGAAGCTTGTCAATCTGAGCAAAAGTCCACCATGGAGAAGAATTTTTTAATCATACCTGATCAGCTTGAACAGGCATGAGGGAAAACCCTGCTAACTCAGCACCACAAGTGGGCTCTAGCGCCGCCCTGCAGGTTCTTGGCCTCCTGCAGCCTGGGCGAAGTGGCCACCCTCACGCTGTTTTTGCCATACAGCTGTTTTTCATATTGCAACAGCTGACGCCAGAAGCCAGCATTGAGGCAGATATGGGGGCGTCGGTCACGGACCCAGTGGTGGGCCTGCCTCAGGGTGACCCCCCTGTACCTCATTAAATAGGCCATGACTAGGGCAGGTGAGCGACTCATGCCAGCCGCACAGTGGACCAGTGTGCTGCCTGCTCGGTTGTTATGGATACGGTCAGCGACCCTCTCAAAGTGGTCCCCCAGTCGGGCATGCGGGAGGTCTGGGACGGCAATGCGGATGCACTCCACACCACGGTATGCAGGGCTGGTGTGTATCACTGTGGCGTTGATGATGAGCGTGATGTGCTTCCGGGAGACCAGCGTCTGGTCCATGGCAGACTCGGCACTGCCCAGAAACAAACTGGATGTGATCTGTGTCACAGACATGGACCTGCGGGAAGAGTCACCAGCTGCTATTAGTCAGTCTGAATGGATCTGAGCTGTCCTGCTCCCACACAGAATTTTGTATTCACTTGGTTGAAAAAGAAAAGCAAACAGTGGGCTTCCCAGTAGGGTATTCAGCTGGTTCCACATTGTGTCAGAAAAGTGAGCTGAACTGTTGTTACTGTAAGTTATTCATAAGACCATTTAATATGTTGTAATGGAAATTTTTGCTTGGAACGTTGCATAAATCATTACAGCACTGATGTAAATAATCCCATAACAGTGTAGAAAACTTTATGCAAAACAGGTTGTCATTTTGCCCTATTTCCAAAACATTTAATAACAGCGTGAATTTTAGCGTTACTGTTTCCAAAAGCAAATAGCGTTACACTTATTGCAAGCATCACACAAGTAAATGGAATATAGAGAAGATGCTCAGTAAAATGTGGTACTCGCCTTTTTGTATTTCGTCCAATTACAGTAAGCTTGTCTACCCTTTTCCTTTTAGGGTCGTGAAACGGTTGTTTCTGTCGTTTAATTAAGTAACCCGGCTTTGTGGATTGATTTCCGGATAGTCGATTTCATGGAATAATCTGTGATTTTCCATCCGAGATCACTGGTTCTAGCTCTGGGCACTAGACCGGTTGCTTTTCTCAAATCGGTCACCTCATGGTGGTGACTATAGGCAATCCCATATATAGACAGCACTAGCACGATGCTTAGCCAATGTAGCGGCAGGTTAATTATAGAAATACTGACATTCCCATGGCATGGGACAAAGATAGGTCTTGCTTATATGAGTGGTACCTAGACTGTAAAATCTGAAACCATGGAAAATGCGTGATCGTTACGAGCTGTGGCAGTGAACCCGTGTGACAAATCGGTTACCGCTTTTTTAAGGTAAGGTTGATTGGTGAGATCAGAGTAGAAAATTAAAACAGCTTTTGTTTCAAATGGCAAATTTAGCATAACATCTTTCTAAATGGATTTATCAACAAATAATCTATATCGTACGTGAACAAACATTTCTGAAATGTGTTTTACAACACTAAGCTCGGACACCCATCATCGCTAAGACATTTTATTGCAATAACAAAGTGCATGCGTATAAATACAAGCTACATTTAAACTTTAAAAACGTAAAATATCAGGATATTAACATGACTGAGTCCTCCAACGACGTATCGTGTACTTGGCTTTAAACGTCCACGTGGAAAGTAAAGACGATGATAAAGAGGAGGCCAAGCCACTGGAGAAAACATCAGAAAGACCTACTCCTACATATGTTGCACCAAGAGGTACCGGAAACAGCAATGAGCTTCCGGTTCCAAACTTCAAAAAGACAAGTGCAATAGTCTGCGCATCATCAGGAACTAGGACTCCTCTCTCTCATCTAATAAATATACCCTCTCACAAACTACTACCCGTATTCATTGTCGGTTTAATCAACCGCAAATAACACACCACGCACAGCCCCCAAGATTACAAGCGGATAAAGAAGGGTACGTCTCCCTTCCGATTCCCGCTCCTTTTAAATCGACTGGCATAGGTGAGCTCAACCTCCCCATCAAGCGTGTGAGCTACGCTGCCCTCCCTTGTAAACAAACTCTAAGGAAGCCACACGGAACCAATCCATTGCTGACTTATGATCCCCACAGACGTTTTAGATTAACCACTGTACATATACTAGACATACTACTTGGCGATTCGTTCTTACTTTTACTTTAGCACACAACTCCACAAGTTTAAAACCAAACTTATTACTGTAGAATAGTGGAGCCACGTCTTTGTTTCCTATTTCCGTCGCGTTCACGTGACGTCAGTGGTACGTTCGGTAACTTCCTGTCACCGATTCTTGGAATATTTGTCGATCGCGTCTGTGAATCTGTGTAACTACGAGGTGAAACATGACCGAATTAAACAGACAACTTCAAGAATACCTGGCACAGTCCAAAAACGGCGCTAGTTCGAGTACCGTAGTCAGCGTTGAGGACGTTCCGCCGGTGAAGCAGAACTGGTTCAGCAGCTGGTCCAATCCCTTTACGCGGTCGGCAACCAACGGCGCCACAGCAGCGGGATCCAGCTTTTCGTGGCCCTGGACATCGGAGCCGGACCCGTGTTTGCCTGGGATGAGCAGATCACAGAGACTTATGGCTTTCGGGGTATGCGCTGCAGTCTGCGTCTTGTGTTTTGGACTAGCCGGCCTCTACGCCCCATTTTTGCTTTTCAAAGCCCGGAAGTTCGCTCTTCTCTGGTCCCTCGGCTCGCTTTTTGCTTTGTTTGCCGCGGCGATCTTGCGCGGACCCAGCAAACTACTAATGTCCCCGACTCCTGGTGCCATTTTCTATCTGTGTACTTTGGCAGCGACCCTGTACGCTGCCCTCGGGCTCCACAGCACTCTCCTGACTGCTATGGGGGCCGTCCTCCAGGTCGCCGCCATTCTGGGGTATGTTGTCGCCCTGCTCCCGGGAGGAAGCAGTGGGATGCGGCTCCTTGGCAGTCTTGCAACATCGGCAATTAAAAGGACCGTTTCTGGCAAAACTATGCCAATCTGACACGAAGCTGGACGCTGCTGGAATCGGTTTTGCTTATCGAAAACCCCGGCATCCCTAAAGCACATGGTGGCTGTTGTGCCACTCAGAATCCTACTAAGTTTAATGTAAGGTCCATGACACTATACACAGGCTTTCCGATTACCATTGTGGAACAGGACAATGTACAAGAAAGTTTTGCTTTTGTATTTTACCGATTTATCCAGCTTAACCCAGTTGAAATAAAACACTCATACTGTTAAATTTTGCACAAGTTCTATTGCAGTCATACAAAAATGGACAAAACAATATGACAATCTCTTGACAAACTGTACATTTAGAAACAAAGAATGCACCCTCTACATAAAGGGGCGTGGCAATGTTAGACTACCTTCCTCCATTTTATATTAAAAATTAAAGGAGTTAAAGACTGAGGGAAACAATCAGATCCCGTTTTATGAGAATGTGCTTTTGGGAAAAACGACTGTACATTTAGCAACGACAGTGGGTTTCTGCACTGGAGCAGCAGTACTCGCTGCTCTGTCAGTGGGGCTGAGACAGCCGGGTGCGAGTGCTGCTGTGGGGGAACCACACGGACGCCAGCTTAACAGTGATGAAGCAGTCAGTCCCGTCTTCTTGGCTGCCTCTGTTGGTACGTGGGGAGGCTCCCTGACGGGGGCCACGACTGGATAACACAGCAGCAGGTGGGGAGGGGCTGAACCTCCCCGCTCAGGGCTGGAGTCACAACCAGTGTGGGCAAGATAATCCAACAAGAAGCACTCTAGGACGGACATGTTCTCAGGACCTGTCCAGTGTCACACCCACAGTGAGAGCAGGGCCAGAACACCCACACAGACGTGGAGCAGGGTCCGCATGGGCGTCTAGGCACATGCGCGCACACACACAAGGTGCACATATGGAGGTATGTCTTTGGTCCCACCCCATACAGAGCCGGTGGATGGTACAGTTGTATCTCGCTCCTTTCCCAATAGTACAGTCCTACCGAGATCTCCCACCTCGTGGGAGCCCCCGGCTGGCACCCCGTCGTGTGGCAGGCCCCGAGCTGGGCCCTGCACCCCCAGCTGCACCTGATCCGCCCCTCCCCCATCCCCCACGGCCTCGGGACGGTCCTCCGTAGCCCCCCTCGTCTCTGTGAGGATCCCTCTGCGGGGGTCGACCTGAGGAACACAGAGTTATGAGTGGCAGCTCCAGTGCAAGGGTACTCAGGCACACAAAGTTTTACCCACCCCTGTCCTCTAGGCCGGCGCCGGCATCTGCCTCACGGGGGTCTCCAGTTCCAGGCCCGTCGTGCCAGGGTCGCTTGCGGGGAGGCAGAGAGGCCATGTCCATGCCCTGCAGGGAGGAGGAACGTTCCCTCCCGGCAGGTGAGGGACTATCCCGAGGACCGTGGTCCGGCCGCTGTCCATCCCTGTAGGCCTCGTGAGCTGGAGACACACAGCAGCTCAGTGAATGAGGGCACACTCATGCGCGCGCACACACACACACACACACACACACACACACACCCTCCTCTTCCAGACAGCTTACGTTGATCTCGGCCACCCTCCCAGCTCTCCGAGTTGCGTCCTCCATCGTAACATGGGGGAAACTCCTCTGGTGTTGGAAGCAGTCCTTTGCGTGCACCTGGGACAGGAGTAAGGACAGAGGGGTTAGGCCACTGTCGCAGGAAAATGGGGGGGGGGGGGGGATGTACACATCTGACCTCCTCTGGACGGGCCAGCACGATTCCTCCCTCTTCCTCCACTGTCCCAACTTCGGCCGACATCCTCCACAGCATCGAAGCCCTCCTCTGCCCCAAACTCCTCTGGAAAGCCCCGGGCACTGCCCCTGGAGTCCGACCTAGCTGGGCCACCCCTGCGAAACCTGCCCAGAGTAGAAAAGTTACAACTGCATCAACCTTCATAAATTCACGCTTAGGACATGGTGAAGTAAGCGACACTCCAGCCCGCGTGTTTAAGTGCATCAGACTGGGTGCGCATCTCTTACACTTCTTCAGACTCATGTCGCGGGGGCAGTGAAGGCCGTCTGGGCTCCCTCTGACGCTGCTCAAAGTCGTCCCCGGGACCTTCGTAATTGTCAAACCTACACACAGGTGAACAGCAGCGGCGTTAAGCCTGTGCCTGGCGACAGCCTGGCTGTATGAACGAGCCTCCGGTATGGAGGGTCATCTGTGAACTGCGTGTGGCGACTAGCAGACCTCTCCTCCCGCCGTCCACGGAAGCGGCTCTCCTCGGCGTCTCGAGCGTAACGCTCATCTGAAGCCCGGTGTGACTCCCATTTCCCTTGCACGCCCCCCCTGGGGCCTCTGCCATCAGCGGGATATTCCTGCCCGGGGCCTCTCGGCCGCCAATTGTCCTCCCCCCGTCCGTGAAAGCGTTCATCTGCCCCCTCGTAATCAGGGGGGCCGCGGCGTCCGTCACGAGAATCTCCCCAGTAAGGGGCCCCCCTGTCAGCGACTTGGTCTGGCACCCCTACACCCTCTGGGCCCCGGCGATCAGGTGGAGCCCCCATGTGGTGGTTGGGGGGTCCACGGGCATCTCCTGCAAAAAAAAATAAAAAATCAGTCAGTATGCATTTGCTGTGCACAAACCTGAGGACAGGTGGGCGTGTCTTTGCATGCATCACCTTTTCCATTGGGTCCCTGCTGTGCCATTCCAGACATCATTGGCTGCGGACTCTGTCCCACCTGTAAGACCAGGGCCAGCATTGGTCATCAATATCAGGATGCTTGTACCCTTGAGGAACCTTCCTGCCTCGTGGAATACCTGGCATCTCCATGTAAAACTGCTCTGTGCTAAACATTTTCATTTTATAAATATAATTCACTCACCTGGTTAAACTGCCCCCTGGATCCTTCACCCAACAGTGGTGATTTGCCTTGTTGCATGAAAGGGGAATGTCCCTGCATGTTGCTAGGGAGACCATGCATGTTTGCAGGGTGACCCTGCATGTTGCCTGGAGGACCGTGCAAGTTTCCAGGTGGCGCGTGCATGTTGCCAGGGTGACCATGCATGTTGCCAGGAGGACCGTGCATGTTGCCATGAGTCCTAGGGGGATTCTGCTGTCCCTGGCCATGCATGGCAGGACCCTGGTGCCCCATCATACTGCCCTGGGATGGGGGCCCCCGTATGTCCTGGGCCATCATGCTCCCTTGTGGTCCAGGCCCCTGATTGTCTCTTGGCCCCATTCCTCGAGGTGGGGGGGGCATCATGTTGTTCGGCGGTCCTGGTGGGCCTTGCATTCCTCCCTGAGGAGGTCCAGTCATCCCTCGGGACCCAGGGGAAATGCCATGTGGCCCTTGTGGCCCCTGAGGTGCCATATGCCTAACTGGTCCTGGATGTCGCTGCAGGCCTTGAGGCCCGTGCATGTCAGAGGGCCCCATAAAGCCCTGGGGAGGTCCTTGATGAAGCTGTGGGCCTGGGGGGCCCATCTGGCTCTGAGGCATGAATGGTCCCTGGAGATTCCCAGGGCCCATGTGAGGCATGTTGTGGGGCATCTGCTGAGGGGGAAGAGACTGTGGGAATCCTTGAGGAGGGGGAGGCATGGGGCCCTGGCCAGGGAAGGGCTGTAGTGACCCCGGTTGACCCTGTGGGGTTGACGCCACCTGTTCTGACTGCTTCTGAGCTAGACGTTCGATCTTGAGTTGCTGGAGGAGTAACGAAGGATTACAGAAGTATTAGTGTTGCAGTATTACTAATATAATGTGTGCTTGCAACACTGTCAAGGAAACATAACTATTCAATCAATCACAAATGAGCATTCCCACCGGAAGCCTTCTCATGCCCCCGATGGATGTGCGTGGTAACGCCTCACCTCCAAAAGCAATGGGTTTGTGTACTGCAAGGCAGCCATCTCCTGCTCTATCTCCGCCTGCGTCTTCTTCTTGCCGTCCACCTTCTTCTCATCCTTCCTCTCCTTCGGCGTCTCTCCAGGCGCTAGTGCAGGAACCTTGTTTTCCGCCCATGCCTATGAGACAAGGCCACGTGTGGCGTCAGAGGCTGAGAGAAGCAGGCTTGCCCAGCAGCAGAGAGAACCCCCCAGAGGTACCTGTTGAAACTGTGCAGGGATTGGCTTTGCATAAGGAACCTTCTTCTGTGGAACTTTCTTCTGGTCCTTCTGCATCACTTCCTCCATGCCCCAGTCCAGCCCAGGAATGGTCATCTCTACCTCAGCTGAGGTTTCTTTTCCTGGAAGACAAACCATATCAGGCAGAGTAACGCTGTTAACAGGAGAATAACTTTATTCATTATGAAATAAGTCAAAGTACCAGGAACATAAATTATTCTGTATAAGTTTAGCGGTCAGAGTAACAGATGTATAATGAACATTAGTGATGGACAAAATGACGCTTCATGAACCATTTGCTGTATTTTTCTGACAGCACTTGATGGTACTTTTGGTTTGCTTTGGGGCAGGCTTTCAGCCCTTTCTTGAACAGAGAGCACCATCTAGCGGAGTGAAAAAAAATACAGCAAATTCATGAAGCTTCATTTTGTCTATCACTAACACCCCCTTCAGCCCATGGTCTTATCTGAACTTAGAAATGCACAAAAAAAACCAAGAATGTCTGGAAAAAAGGGATCTGTGATCAAAAGGATTCCAATAATTACTCAGGAAGGAAGCTGCTATGGTACCCAGCTGAAGCCTTACCGGTGCAGTGGAAGATCCAACCGTGAAAGATAAAGGCCCCGAGCATAAAGGACGGCCTATGTCAGACTCACCACTCTGCTCCTGCTCCATGGCCACCTTTAGCTGCTCGGGGATGCCCATTCCAGGGATGGCTGCCACACTGTTGGGTTCCATGTCATCTTGTAGATACAGCGCTTGCGTTAGTGCACAGTTAAGAGAATATGGGGAGGAACATGGGCAGGGGCTGCACATGCTTACCATACTCCACTCCATCCTCAGACACCCCTGGGAGCAGGTTCAAGTTGTACCGATCCCGCATCTTGTCTCCAGGACGATTTCTGGTCCAAAATTTACTGAAATCCAGATGCCACACCAGTGAGACACTATACATGATGCTTTAGAGAATTTCACTATAGACCAGGAGACGTGTGACATCCTCCTACAGCTTACCTGGTATGATCGTTGGATCCAGAGCACAGGATGTGTCCAAGAGGGTGCCAAGCCAAACTCCAGATCATCCCTTCATGAGCCATCTCCATGCCTCCTACCTCCTTCTCTACCCTGCAGACGCAGGAGCAGAGGTTAGCTTCCCAAACCTTCAGTATATGGGCTGTGCAAGCCTGAGAATTTTAGTGATCATAATATTCTTTAGTAGCGCAGCTAGGTAGAGGAAGCTGAACAATCTTACCCCGCATTCCAGAAGAGGAGGGACCCATCTGAGCCCCCGCTGGCAAAGAGGCCCTCATGAACAGGATGCCATGCTACAGCTGCATGCACAGACGAACATATCAGACTCTTCAGGCTTAGTCTCCATTAGTTATATGCAGCTGAGAAGTAGCTGGAGGTGCATCTGTACCAACCTGTGGCCTCTTTCTTGTGGCCTCTGAAGACCTGCAGCTCTTCCTTCAGATTGCGGATATCAAACAGCTTGCAAAGGTGATCACGTGATGCGGTCAGCAGCCAGTTGCCATTGAGGTTCCACTTGACTTCCATCACAGTGTTCTTGTGGGCGTGTCTGCAGTGGAGTCAGTGTTAGAACAGCCACTAACACCATTACCGAAGCGAACACCGTGGGTCTGATCAGACAACTCACAGCGTGGCTAGACTTTGTCCCGTCTTTGGGTCCCAGAACTTGATGGGCTGCTGGCTGTCCTTGCTGCCCGATACCACCAGACCCTTCGCTGGGTGCCAGTCTACACACTTGACATCTGCACCATGACCTGCCAAGAAATGCAGTTTTGGACTCTCAGCTCCTTGGACACATTTATTTCTCAGGTCAAATTAAGGCCTTGTCAACAATCCAGCAGCTCATGGCGTCAAGCAAGTTATTTGAGCATCTCTGTCACCTTGTTCACGAGAAGTATTTGCCATTAACAAGCACACTTTCAAACATGGTGAACCTTTTCTTCTTAGCCTACAAACAGGCTGGGGGGGGGGGGGGGCTGTACTCATATCCCCCTCCACCACACAAGCCAGCCGAACTTACTACACCACGTAACCCAACTATTTTCTTCTACAAAACGTGACATAACGTGCAGCGTCCTTTTTATTGGTTGACCAAATAGCACAATCTGACCCAGCCTAACAGCTTTCTGGGTAATGGAGTTCAAGGCCTGTTTTTAGAGAGTAAAGGAAGCATACAGCAACAAGGGAAGAGACTTGAATCTCTGTGTCCAGAAGTAAAACACAGGTAGAGGACACTGGCATGTAGCTGTACCACCAGACACCTCTGGAATTGTTACATTTCTGTAAGTATCATTCAGTTGTATGTGAAGCCATTCAGTACCAGATGAAGGGTCACGAGATGAGTTATAAAATTGCCGCAGAGATTTGTGAAAAAATACAGCTTTACCAATATAAATGCTTCAAGCTGAAGTCCTGTGAGTGTGAAATATAAGATATTTCCATTTATAAACAACCTGTAAAATAACCACATCCCTTTTTATTCAAAAGTAAAAGCCAGGTGGAACATGTGTCAAAGCTAGCAATGTGACTTGGGCCTAACCAGCTTAATGTTTTGCTATAGAAATAAATCAAGGGTTAAATAAAAAGTAGAACTTTGACCATGGAACCACACCCTTGAGGTTTATGCTGTTGTGTGTGGACATAAAAATGGATGGCTATCTGATGCAGCTGTAGCTCCGGACATTGGAGTATTAATCATAAACATATCCACAAATCAGTAACATATGGGTAGCAGGCTTCCATATAAATCAGATATTAATTTAAAATGAAAGAATTAAAGTCAGTGAAAGTCAGCCTCACACTTTGTGCCGCTAGGACAAGCAAACGTTTTGTCTAGTGATGGAGAAATTGCATTGATTGAAATCTAGAAGAGTATTCTATGAGCTCATGCCAGTCACAATTCAGTGACAGCACAAGCTTGAGGGCACTCAAACTCAACTCTAGACCACAGGCATACTGAACTGTGTGACTTTGGGGTGTTGGACTGCTAACTAACTTTTGCCATTCATAGCTTATTTGAGTGATATTTTTTCTCCCTTTTCAACATTCTCTCATGTCAACCTATGATGCTATTCTTGTTAGATCTTATAATAATCACTCTGGGCCAGCTGTTTTGGTAACGACACTATAGGGAAGTGATGGGCTAAACCTGGAACGCCACACACTGGCAGATGAACGCATGCTCTTCTTCAGATGGATCACACCTGGGTAGGACTTAACCATGATGAGGCCCTTAAGGCTGCTAATTCCGGCAAATTCCCATCTTCCCAAAGTAGAAATCCCTATCGAGTGTTACCTTCCACACTTGATGAAAAGATGTGTGCATTTCCCTCCTGCTAGGATGGTTAGGGGGGGTATTCCACAAAACAGGATTACTTCATTAGCCAGATAACTTAAGCCAAATGTGCGGATTGTCCAACAGGAATGTTACTTACCTCTCTTCCTATTAGAGAGTTTTCACATTAGGCTTTAGTTATCCAGCTAACTGGGAAATTCTGCTTTGTGGAATAGCCCCCAGGCCACGTAGGACTTATGAGATAGACCACAGGACACGAGACATGCATGTCAGAAGTTTGCCTTGGGCACTGTATGTCGGCCTATGCAATCATACACAAAGATTCATCCCAGCTTATGTTTAACTGTATGCTTAATTTTGAGATTTTGTCCAGCACATTGAATAGTAAGAACATGTAATGAAATTATTCTCACTGACGGACTTTTATGGTAACCAATTTTGGTGTCCATCTGCTGTGCTCAAAGACTCCAGTGTAAGGTTTAAGGGTGGTGGAACGAGACAGTATGAGTTTCCCACTTTTAGGGTAACAGTCATGTGAAATAACACTGCAATCCTCTTAGAACTGAAAAGATAAAACCAACCGGACACGAATGAAAAAACCTACGTCATTAATTTGTATGTGAGAATGTGCCGTATGATGCACACAACATGGGAGTCTAAAAGGAGAATTGTGATAGCAAGCCATAAAAAAGTATCTTCTAGGGGCTCCTCAATATGGTAAAAGGTCTAGTCAGCTTTTTGTCCTATTTATGTTCAAGGTTTAGATTTTGTTTGGATGTGGGTAGGAATCATGAACACAATGAGAAGTGCAAGATAACAGATATACAATCATGCCCAAATGAGGCTAGCTGTGTGTAAGTCTTACCTCTGAGGATCCTTTCTTCATGACATCGTAAGAAGTCCCAGATGCGAACTGTTCCATCATCGGAGCAAGTTGCAAATTTATTATCCGTGGGGGAAAAACTGAAGACACAGCAGGAAGAAAATCAACACAGCAAAGCAACATGGTCTCTTGGATTACACCACAAGCACCGCACAGGTGTCATGGTAACAGTGGCCACATCCCAGTGGAGTTGTGCAAGTTCATAGGCCAGGGGATGAGCTCCATACAGACTTACTGAACTTCCTTACAGAAGCATGAAGATCCCGCAGGGAAATAAACAGACATATTCCGTGAAGGGGGAAATGTCAGTTAAATGGACTCCGTTTTAGAACAAGTGTTGGATATGTGACAGCAGACAAAACACATGGTGTTTTTTTGGCTACCATGGAGACATTATAGTGTAGGGGAGGGGCAATGTTTCTGCTACGGCCTACTGAAGAGATGTGTTTGTGTAGAAGAGGGCTCTATACCACATTGCTGGATACCCAGCACCTCCAGTCAGGTTCACGCAGCCAAATTTTGCTAATTATTATTCTCAATGTTAATACACACTTTATTTAGAAACTAAACAAAACCTTTCTGTACAAAACATTTAGGTGTATAGAACAGCAGAGTACAAAGGTCAACACCAGTAGAGTGACAAAGGCAAAGTGGCAGAAACAGCACATGACAATCTGTAGGTGAGGCACACATACAGCAAACTGAGCTGCACCCCCCACGAGCCTCTCTGAGGTCTTGCCACAATCTGGGAACAGAGACAGGCTTGAACCATCTACAGCAGTGTTTCCCAATCTAGTCTTCGGGGACCCCCAGACAATCCACAGAATTGCGAGGGAGCAAAAACATGTACTGTCTGGCAGGGAGCTGGGAGGGAGCAAAAACACAGATGGTCTGGGGGTCGCCGAGGACACGGTTGGGAAATACTGATCTACAGAAAGTGTGAGATTGTGTATAAACCTGGCCTCTCTAATCGCCTCCTTGTGGGCCTGGAACATCTTGACGTTGTTCATGTTGGACTGCCAGTACTTTACGTAGCCTCCATGGTCAGCGGTCAGCATCCACATGTCATTATGGGACCAGGTCATAGCTCGCACTGGGCTGTCATGGGCCTGCAGCAGAACCACAACAAGAGCCAGTCACCGGGGAATCAGCGGTGCAAGCGGCTTCAGAACAAAGCTAACTTGTCCTTCTTGGTTTCTGGCAATAAATTCTCAATCACTGTCAGCGACACTTACCTGGAGGATGGTTTCAAAATTGAAGGTGAGCCCATTCCACAGGGTGAACTCACCACTGGAGGCTCCAGTGACCAGTCGCCTGCCTTCGGGGGTCCACTAATAACCCAAG
>JAODKC010000047.1:13734635-13750033 GCA_026777985.1 Mormyrops attenuatus | reverse complement strand
GGGCAGGGATGCTGTAAAGCGCTTTGAGACAATGCAATGTTGTGAACAAGCGCTATACAAAAATAAATGTTGTTGTTTAAGGCAAGGGTGCCCAACCTTTTTTACAGTGAGATCTATTTTTACAAAGAAAATACTCAAGTTACCAAATTGCAATGGTATATTTGACTGACCAGGGGGAGGTCCCCTTGGTATATTTCGCTGATTTCAATCAACTGGTTGGTCACCAGTGAAATAAATCATTACTCATTTTGCGATTGACCTGGAAACATATGGGCTGGGCATCTATGGTTTAAGGAATTTTGTGTGTAGGTGAACATGATCTGCAATGTACCGAGAGGACTGGATCCCTTATAGAGCAGAAGGCCTGCAGGGAAACCCCACCTTTAGCGCTCGGATATAACCCTGGGAATACAAAGCACAGCTGCTGACCACCATGCATTTAAAGGCCTCGTGTCAGTCTGTTTTGCGGGGCAGCTGTTTGCTAATATGGTCCAGACTGCCAGCCATTCTCACCGTCTCCCCATATAGGCATCACTCAGACACTGACCTGATGGCCAACCTGTGTCCTGGGGCAATTTTCATTGGCATATTTTAATAAAAAATAAGAATGGCTTTTCATGCGTTTGTCTATGTTTGGGTGCTGGAGAAGGGGGAGCAGTTATGCTCGCGATGTCTCTGACAGAGGATCTCGTGGTCATTTGTACACACACGGACACTGAAGGCCAGGAGCATAGCACATTCATGCTCACCTACCCTGCAGGGAGGTACAAAGACAGAAAGATGCAAGTAGGAAGAGTCTCTGTCCTTATAGCATCCATTCATCCATGCTGACCTGGCTTTTCTTTGGAAAGGCAATTTTAAAATAGAATGAAAAATCGTTGTATTGCTACTTTTCATCCTCCTCCAATAACCACTCATCTAGAGGTTTGCAGTGAGCCTTCAGCCTATCCCAGGTAGCACAGGGCACCAGTCGGAGCATTATGCCAGTCCAGCGCAGGGCACACAGACACTCAGTCACACACCATGTGCCATATACTGCATGTTTTTGTACTGTGTGAGAAAATCTGTACAAACACAGTAAGAGCATGCATGAGGAAGTACAAATATAGCAGGGACTTGAGATAAAAGATGCATTATGATTCATTAATGATGAACAAACATAGGATCAGTATTTAACTTGTTTTATTCATTATTTGTTTCTTCAGTAGTTCCTTCAGTAGTTCACAAAAGTTTATAGAATTGACATGTAGTAACTGCTTGAGATAAAACATGTGTCACTGCTACGTGTACACATGTAGGCCTGTGTGATTTGTCTCTTTTCTTTTTTTTCTGCTGGGTCCCATGATTGGTTAGCCTTTCTGCCAATCAGTGCCAGCTAAACGAACAGCCTGCGATCTGGGAGGAGCAAAATGTTCACAGTGTTGGGCATTTCAGGTCCAGAAGCTACAAATCCAGACCAAGATTTTGTTTCTGCCAACCAGTGGAGCATAAAGAGTCACAGTCACAGAGAACTCAACTGGTTGGTAGAAACAAAATGTTGGTCTGGATTTGTAGCTTGTGGACCAGAAATGCCCAAAACGGACGATTCATTAATGATGAATTAACATGAGATCGGTATGTAACAAACTTAGTTTGTGGTTAATAAATACACAAGTAATAGCATAATATTACATTTGTGCCCCCACACACCCAGAGCTGGAAGGAGTGAGACTACAGAGCTGCTCACCAAAGCACCATTTCGGTTTTCTGGTCCAGTCCTGTCTTGTGTCCAGTCCTGTTCTACATCTTAGGTCATGGATGGATTGGCGATGGTGTCAGGGAGAAGCCACCTGCTAGTGTGAAAGAGTGTTTAACCAGACATAGGGCTTCCCACTGATGCACTGCTCCTACAGCCAGGACCCAGGTTTTCTGTGCCAAATAGCAGACACTCTGGGAAAGGTTTATTTGTGCTGGTCTACATCATTCTCACTTCAGCATCTGCTTTTTAGTGTTGATAGGGAAACCTTTCCAGGCATAACTTCCATGCGAACCGTGACCCAGGACTGATTTAGGCGCAAGGAAGATCTCGTCAACTGAATTCATCAAAAAGACCCACTCCTAACTGGTTTGTTAACTCGCCGAGATCGTTCATTGAATGGCGAGTTTATTCAGAAGTTTTAGTGTCTGCATAACATAAACAAGTTATTAATGTTTAAATAGCAAAAGGTCACCATACCAAAGAATTCATCTTGTCCCAGGGGCCTGAGTGACTGCAGCATTTGCTTCCCATAAATTTGTTCCTGGTAAGTTTATGCTTTGTGAGTGATGGCTTCACTGACAAAATGCTGCACATCAATGTAAACAGAAATCTTCACCCCCCACATTTGTCATAGATGAATGAAGGTTTTAAACACCAAAGACGGCTCAGCTGAACTTGATGAACAGATGTCTTTCGCAGGGCTGCCAACGTCGGTCAGCCGGCTGGAGTGAGATTTTCAATTTGAGACAAGTCTGCACACGCATGTCCATGCATTTTCATTTCTGTAACAATTTTATTACCTTGTAAATAGTCTGTAGGGTTGGCAAACTACCACAATGCTTTTGATTAAGCTAACTTTAGGTTTATAATGAAATAATATAGATTTGCCATGTGATTTCTTGCAAGAGAGTCTGAAAGCGTGAGTGTCACGTCAGATGCGTGAGAGTTCGCAACTCTGCTTTCGGACATATTGCCATATTGAGAGGGTCTTGCTTGACATCCACTTTTATGATGATTTCAGATTTAATAAACACCGATGAGAATAATATTACTTTCAGCAATAAGATTTATGATGTTTTCTAAGAGGAAATGTGTGCCGCCTGTGAGACTAGACAGCCTGGGACTTGAAACCAAGGCACTGGTTAACTTGCCTGCACATGCTGATATGTAATTTGATTCCCATGTGAATCTTGGAGGCCTGAAATGTGCTTATTCAGCCATGCCACGATGATGGATATACAGCAGGGCCATGAGGGATCACAGGTAGTCAGCAAGGTTACAAAGAATCATGGGTATCCAACACAACCATGAGAATTCATGGGTATTGAACAGGAGAATGAGGGATTGTGGGTATTTTACAGGGCTGTGAAAAGCCATAAGTATTCAGCAGGGTCACAAGGAATTGTCAGTACTTGCCTTGCACACCAAGAAAGCAGCCTACCACTTCTCATCTCTCCATGCTGGAAGAATGTCCACAAAGACATATAGCTCGCCATGGATATGTCTACATAATGCTGTATATTGAACGGAATTAAAAGAGATATGTCATGGGAAAACCTCAAACTGAGCTCAGTCTGAAGTCCGTGTGTGTACAATCAAATGTAGTTCTGATTTTTCTGCACAAAACTCAGCTTTGCATGGACAGAACTACAGGAGTAAGCTGAGGACATAATTACTGTAAAGTACATAATAAAAGCTGAGTAATTATAATCAACCTGATTACGTATAAGTCCACCTACTATGGCACACATCCAAAAATCAAACCTAAAAGCAGGTGTTCATGCATGGATATGTGACCTGGCCCACTGACACAGGCAGAGTGAGGCTGACACTTATCAGAGGGTGAGACAGCTTTAGAACTGCAGTGATAAGAGGCACTAGACTGGCTGTGTTTTTATTTAAACAGGCCAGTAAGGAGATGAATAATGGGGTGTAGGGGTGCTGATGACGGCCTGGAGGGAAGCAGGAAACTCAAGGAGCAATTGTAAGCAGTAGTGTTAAGAATGATTTTTATCTTGCTAATTGCTAATAGCCCCGCTACCCAAACCACAATAACAGCTATGAGATGAATGGATGGATAATTGCTGACAATAATTTTAATTACACACCATTCTTCTGTTTTGTTGCTATTAGCACTACTTTGTAAAACCTATATGGTGTTATATAAATGAGTACGCTATAAAGCTGGCTGTTTGTGTAACATTTTCAATATTCATGGCCTGGCAGCAGTAGACATCAGCACAGACCGTGCCTGTTGTTTGGCAAGCTTTGAGTAACCTCTGTGCCACCCTCAGAAAGGTGATAAACGTCGTAAGGCCTCCGCTATCCATTCTCAAAGCGCGGGCTCTTCAGGGCTGACAAGTAAGCATCCCCAGGAGCGGTGTGGATCTATTGAGACCTTCACAGGTATGTCTATGGCTCTGTTTCATGCAGGTATACTGGGTATTTTTGACAAAAGACAGTTTTATATACCTATGGGATGTAAGGTGGATTGAATTGTGCTCTCCTCCAAGCTTGCGATGTCTCTCAGTGAAGCTTGCAGCTCACAGAGTGATAAGATGCCGATGGAACACATGTGTTAGCCTTGGGTGCTCATCCTTGTTGGGTTAGCATGGAAGGGGAGAATCAAAAAGAACAAGAGCACAGAAAATGAAGCACACAGTTAAATGTTACCTAAAGCAGGGTTGCCAACTGTCATACATCTGGCATAACACTTTCAGACTCTCACACTCACGGAAGAAGTTTTCGGCAAATCTATATTATTCCATTATAAACCTAAAATTAGCAACATCAAAACCCTACAGATTATTTACAAGGTAATAAAACTGCTAGATACATATAAATGCGTGTGCATGGGCATGCAGATTTGTCTCAAATTGGAAAGCTCACGCCAGCCAACTGACCAAACTTGGCAACCCTGCATAAAGAGAGATAGCGATAAATGTAACGGTGAAAGTTATTAGCAATGTAAGGCTAAATGTAACACTAGGGTGCTAGAAATGCTAAATGTAATAACGCGGCTAATAGTAACGTAAGGCCAAGTGTAATACAAGGTTATTAGCAATTTTACAGTTAAATGAAACACAAGTTTTGTTGTAATGTAAGGGTAAGTGTAAAGCAAAGATATTAGCAATGCAAGGCCAAATGCAGCACAATTCTATTTATAATGTAATGCTAAGAAACATAACGCTAAATGTAACAACGTAGCTAATTGTAATGTAGGGCTATCAGAAACGTAGGGTTGAAAGGCTAAACTGTGATGTTTGCTGTCTGTTCTCCTCAGGGACTATGAACGTGTCCAGTAGCCTGGAGCAGAATGCCCATTTGCTAGATAAAGTGAAAGCAGGCGTCCACTGGGGGAACTTCATCACCACCACTGTCTTCACCTATACGGTGGTGACCATAGTGCGCAGGACGGCCAGGCTGCGGAACAAGTTACATTATGTCCTGCTTTGCCAGCACTGCGCTTGCATATCTGGCTTCAACGTGACGGGAGCACTGCTGCACACGATGCGGTCACTGCACACGGCCATGCCCCGTATCGTGTGCTGGCTGCTGTTTGGCTTGCAGGTGGCGCTAGCCCGCGGCCTGATGCTAACACTCACCATGATGGCTCTGAACATCTGCCTGTGTGTGTGCTGGCCACTGCGTTACCGAGAGATCGTCCACACCATGAAGAACAAGGCCATAATGGGCGCCTGGCTGCTGGCCCTGCTCAACCCAGTGGTGTTCACGGGCATGGCCTGTGCTGAGGCCCGGAAGGGATACCTCACCGAGCTGGACCCCGCCTGCCACACACCCATGGAGGGCTGGGCCTCACTGCTGAGTGCCGCAGTGCTGCTTGGACTACTCATTTTGCTCATCATGCTCAGTTACATTCTCATTTATAAGGAGGGTCGCCGGGCAGGACACTTCTCTGGCGCCAGCTCCAGGGGTTGCCGCACCATCCTCATCCACGGCCTGCAGATCACCCTGCACATCCTGCCTGGCATACTTATCATCGCCAGACTCAGGCTGGGTCTGGTCGGCGCACTGGTTGTATTTGTGGTCTTTTCCTTGGCTCAGTCAGTCAGTCCCGTCGTCTACGGTCTGCGATGCCAGGAGATCAGGGCCCAGCTTCCACGCTTCTTCCCATGCTGGACTCAGAGATGCAGCAAGAGCAGCAACATGGGCATGGATGACAACGGGGACAACAGCATGGGAATCGACATGGGCAACAGCGTGGGAATCAACATGGGGAAAAGCATGGGGAACAACATGGGCAACAGCATGGGGATCAAGATGGGGAAAAGCATGGGGAACAATATGGACAACAGCTTGGGAATCGACATGGGCAACAGCGTGGGAATCGACATGGGGAAAAGCATGGGGAACAACATGAGCAACAGCATGGGAATCAAGATGGGCAACAGCATGGGAATCAACATGGGGAAAATATAGGAATCAATATGGACAACAGCATGGGAATCGACATGGGCATCAGCGTGGGAATCAACATGGGGAAAAGCATGGGGAACAACATGGGCGACAGTATGGGAATCAAGATGGGCAACAGCATAGGAATCAACATGGGCATCAGCGTGGGAATCAACATGGGGAAAAGTATGTCGAACAATATGCAAATCTGAGGCTTTTCATCCCAAATAACAATCCTATGGAGCTACTGCAGAAAGTATTCTAATAAATTTTCTTGTTTTGAGTATTTTGTTTTATTCAATTTGATGGTCCACAACTAGGCTTTACTGAGTGAACTCTGAAACGTCAATTTTATATATACAGCTCTCTTTACATTAGTTAATGCTCTTTGCTGTCATGCATCTACATTGTTCTTACTCTTCTCACCCCTAGTACCTTTATTGCCATACTGTACTCACAGTACTCTTATACTGCCCTACTGCATTATCCTTGTGCTTGGTAATGGTCACTTTATTACTGTACACTCCTTAATGTATTACTTTATTACTGAAGCATCGTTCCATTATTACTACACTGTCCTTGTGAAGTTCTTTTATTATTATACTGTGCTTATATTAATACTCTTGTAATGCTTCTTTTAGTACTGCACTGTTCCTCGTATTATTACTCTTGTGATGTCCTTTTATATATTCCTTATTACTGTATAGTCCTCATAGTATAATTACTCTTGTTATGGTTCCTTTATTATTGTAGTGTCTCTCTAGTGCTACTCTAATACTGATTAGTATTTCCTTAGTACTTGATGCATGTGTTTTCCCTGCAGTCCTTCCATGTTTCGCATCGAGATTTTCATTTAAGGTCTGTGGTAGTTTTCATGCTTTGACTGAGTTCTCATATTTATGGAAAAAATAATAATACTGGACAATAAATGGTGAAGTGGCTTTGAGTCTGAAAAATCTGCCTGGTGACATCAGCAGGTCTCTACCCACAGAACCACAGGTACAGCTGTTAGACCACAGATCTGAAAATGAGATTATGGAGGATTATGCTGCAGTGAGCCTCTAGAGGGCGATGAAGCATAGGCCTGTGGGCCAATTCCCAGCGTTGCGCGATGCCTGCTTTTGCTGCCAGCCCTCCCACTTTCTCTCTTTGCACTGCTTTCCTGTTTCTGCCCCACCCCCTTTCCTCTTGTGGGAGGGCTTTGTGACGCGGCAGGGCCCAGTGACAGACAGCCTAGCACAGCACAGCGCACTGCCCCAGCAGACAACCACAGGCCGGGGGGGATACGGTAAGAAACACCCCTCCTCCTGTCAGACAGGCCGGGAACACGCAGCGCTTTTCCTGTTACACAACAGTCAGCCCTGGGTGCTGCACTCGGTGGGTAAATACAGAGAGAATGGGTGTGTTTTTATGAGCATGTTTGTGACTGTGTGCTTGTGTCTGACTGTAGCTTTATCTCTGGTTTCCGCGTGTTGGTGTGCCCTCAGTCCTATGCTTCAGACACAGCCGAATTACATCTGTCGAGCCAGCCAAAGAAGGGTTCTCGGCCTCGAGAGACAGCACTAGCCTGGCCAGGAGCAGGGCACATGATAACGGTAGCCTAACCATCATCATCAGCGTATGTGATAGCATTAGCCTGGCCACCAAAATCAGTGTGCGTGATAGCATTAGCTTGACAATCAGCATGTGTGTATGATAATATTAACCTGACCATCATCATCATCATCAATGTGCATGATAAGATGGCCTGACCATCTTACCCTCATCATTGTGTTTGATGGCAGTTGCATGACCAATTCACCATCATCAGTGTGTGATAGCATTAGCTTCACCAGCTCACCGCCATCAGCGTGCATGATAGTGTTAGCCTCACCAGCTCACCATCATCAGTGTGCGTGTTAGCATTAGCCTCACCAGCTCACTGTCACCATCAGTGTGTGATAGTACTAACCTGACTCGCCCACCACCACCAGCATGAGGAATAGCATTAATCCTGCTATGCCTGTTTTATCACTATTTCCGGTCTGACTCAGACTGAAGTACTCATTGATCTGGCCTTGGCGTCACATACGTGGACTTTCTGTTTGCTCTAAGAACTGGAGCACAAAGCTGTCACCAGAGCTAGGGCATGCACAGGCAGGGGAAGTCACTTCTTTCCTTAATAAAATGATCCAGTAGCTTGCCTTCTCAGTAGGATATGTGGCTTCTCTCCATTTCCTTTGCATCTGCGTAAAACATAAAAAACTCACAAGGTGCAGTCAGATTGACTCACCCTACAAAGTCTTTGTTTGTTAGAGATTATGTCAGTGTAAACAGGCAAACAGTGTATGATAGTATCCAGTCTTACCTATTCAAGGAACTATCTGCCTGAAAACATAGACTAGGTTATAATCCTGACAGAAATTCTGCACCCAGTACAAAGGAAGCTGTTGATTCATTATTCAAATAGCTCATTGTCAGAGGTCGCTGTGACACAGGTGTGTGGTTTCAGTAAACAGGTTTCTAGCTTAAACTTGACCTAAAAATTAAGCAGAAAAGTCCCTGTGCTTCTGATGTAGTGTGTGATTTGAGTATTTATCACACTATTCTAGAGCAATGTTTCTCAACCTGGTCCTCAGGGACCCCCAAACAGTCCACATTTTTGCTCCCTTTGTAGAGCTGGGAGGGAGTAAAAACGTGGACTGTCTGGGGGTTCCTAAGGACCGGGTTGGGAAACACTGTTTTAGAGTACAGTTAATGGATACCTGCAACTGTTTCAAACTACAATGGAATGCTTTTCATTTGTCTTCCCCCTGCAGATGGTGCTAGTCTCCCAAAGCATGGCAGGCCTAATGGACAGCACACACAGCCAGTGTCTCCTCAGTTCTCTGAGCGAGCAGCGCACAAGAGGCTTGTTCTGTGACATCACCATCGTGGTGGAAGACGTGAAGTTCAAGGCCCACAGAAATGTGCTAGCAGCATCCAGTGGGTATTTCCAGAATGCTTTGTCTTCCACACAGGAGATTGGACCAGCCAGCCAAGTGTTTGAGTTGCTGGACCTTAAGTCTGAAGTGTTTGCCTCCATTCTCAACTTCATATACAGTTCCACAGTGGCTCCTCTCGACAATGAAGGCTTCCAGTCCTTGGTGGCAGCTGGTAAAAGGCTGGGCATCCCCTTCCTGGAGAAGTTGCGGGTGCAAGAGAGCTCCAGTTCCATTGGTCTCACCCGGGCAACCAGTCCCATGTGGACACAGCCACCCCCAGGTCCACATATGATGAAACAGGAGGTACTGGATTCTGGCAGTGGTCCAAGGATCACTAATGCCTTTTCCATCACAGAGGGGGGGGCTGGCAGCAACCCGATATCTTCCCTCCAAATTAAGAATGATGGGAAGAGGCAGTCAGGTCATAGCACTGCCCGCTGCTTGAACATGACCGTTTCACAAAGTGGGTCCCTGCAGATCCTGGTAGACCATTCATACGCACTAAGCCCAGTCCGCCGGCTGGCCCCACACAGCCAACTCAGTGGTGTGAAGGAGGGTCAAAAGGCCATGGAACTATCCTCTCTGCCGGCCAGCCAACGCTGCAGTGTGCCCATCTGTAGCCGCAACGTCACAGAAAAAGCAACGGGCATCTCAGTGCCAGCCTCATCCTCGTCAGATTCCAACAGCCAGAGTAGTACTGCAGTTGTAACATCTTCCTCATTGTCCTCTCCATCTTTCTCAGACTCCAAAGGCCAGAGCAACTCAGCAAATGAGATTCCAGTGGTCAGCAAGAGAGTAAGCTTGAGTCCAGCAACACAGTCTTCCAGCCCAAATAACCAGTTTCACCTCCACGTAGCCAACGGAGACCCTGCCCCCCGCATGCACCCGCCGTTCTGCACAAGTAGGTTCAGGAGCCGCTTGTTCTGCAGGTTTTGCTATCGGAAATTCATACATTTAAAGCGGCTGCGCAGCCACGAGCAGGTGTGCCAGCAAGCCCTGAAGTCTTTAGCCAGGGACAGTCTCGGAAGCAGCACGACGCTGAGCGTGGAAAAGGATGAGCTGCCTTCAGAACCTTCTCGTCTCCCAAACCTTCTACCTTTGACAGATTTGAGAGCTCCCCGACCAGGACAAGCACAGAGGAGAACATTTCCTTGCAGCGTGTGTAAGCGCACATATGTGACCCTCTCCAGCCTGAAGAGGCATGAGAACGTGCACTCCTGGCGTAGGATGTACCCGTGTCACTACTGCAACAAAGTGTTCGCCCTGGCCGAGTACCGCAGCAAGCACGAGATCTGGCACACGGGGGAGCGGCGCTACCAGTGCATCTTCTGCTTGGAGACCTTCATGACCTACTACATCCTGAAGAACCATCAGAAAACCTTCCATGGGATTGACTCCCAGATGCTGCTGAACAGAAAGTCACCCAACAGCAACTTCAGTTCCGGTGCATATCCCATCAAGCTCTACAGACTCCTGCCTATGAAGTTCAGGAAGAGACGTAACATGTACAGCCGGACTGAATTAGAAATGGCTGAATGCCGTGATCAGACATCACCTACCCACTCAAGCTCCGGCTTCCCTCCAGCTGCCTCGGAAGACAGCAGCTTGATCAACAGCGGCAGCGTCGGTGTCGGACGGCCGTTGTTCTCCATGCCGATGACTTTCATGGCCACTCCGAAGGTGGCTGCCCCAGTTCAACCATTTTTTCCCATAGTAGAAGGGAACTCGCAGACAGATCTCAAAACCACAGAGATCCAAAAGTCTCATGCTGACGATGAAGGCCCCTCACAGTCTTCTGGGATGGCTTGCACAGCAACAGGAAGCAACAGTAGCAATGCTGGTGGTAGGGATAGTTTACCAGACTGGTCAGAGGGAAACAGGTTAGGGCAACCTTCCACACACAAAGGCAAGGCTGTGACCTACATTGCCAAACCTGCGTGTGCAGGTCCTGGGGTTGATAGCAAGGTTCCCCCACTCTGCCAGATCACAGTGAAAATCGGAAGTGAGGCAATTGTGCGTCGCAGAATAAAAGGTTCTGCCTTGTTCCCCAGAAAGAAGAAGAGGGCCTGCAGAAGTCCTGTGGAGGAACGTCACAGAGATCCCAGAAGACAGACAGTAGGTAGGATGAGTTCACGGCAGAGGACTAATGCAACATACATCACGGAAACAGAAACATACGATGACCTGACTTATCGCGACACACTGTGGCGCCCCTATTATTCCTACAAACCTAAAAAGAAGATGAATAGTATGAAATCAGGAAAGAGGGCAAAAACCCAGCATGGAGGCCTCAAGAAACCAGAGGTGACTTCAGACCCCTGGTCTGTAGAAGATCAAACAGAGAAGAGCACCAGCATGAAGCACAGCTTATCGTCCTTGTGTGACCCAGCAGAGAGTACGGAATGTGTCCAGCAGACAACATTCAAATGTGAGAGCTGCAAAAGCCCTTTCTCTCTTTGCTGTACGCACCATGGCGGTAGGCCAGAGTGGAATTCAGTGTCTACTTCTCCATCCCTACTGGAGTCGGCTAAATGAAGAGGTACTGCCACAGGTCCCTCCTGAGCTGGGAAAAATGGCCCCACATCCAACAGGATGATCTACCTGGAAAGGCCTCATGTTTTAGCATACGGAAGAAACAAAGTCTGGCTAAAGGATGCCGATGTGTTTTCTAAGATGTTTTTATTTTTGTATGCTTTTATTATCAAAGACAAAACATGCAATTGGTTAACAGTTGTAGTTTTTTAGTAATTCTTTTGCACAACAATGGGTCAATTTAATAATTGTTATTTAACAAAATCATCAATACCATGACGCCAGGTTTATATGGGTAAGATTTAGTTAATAGTGTAATTGCATGTTTGATTCAGCCTCATTTGAAGAATGAAAGAAATACCCGATTTTGAGAAAGAAAACACAATTTCTTATGTTTACATTCCATAACAAGTCAAAACCAAATTCAAGAAAATTTAAAGAACAGGGTAAAATATTATTACATAACACTTTGTTTTGTAGATTTTGTTTTAATTTTTTTAATTATTTTATGTATGGCAGGGCCGCCTAAAGATGTACGTATTTATACCGGTAAATGTTTTAACGTTTATGTGGAAGACATTAAGTTTCCAAAACATGCAGAACAGACCTACATAATATATTATACCAATTCGAGAGCTACTAATATAATCCTGAAATTCGTTAAATTCGTTTGTTTTAACCCCGAAAATAAAGTCGTTTAACCTGACATTTGAACGCCATCTTGTGCTCATTTTATGAGTCGTCACTTGTTTCCTATGAAATATTGTGAAATATGACAACTAGCCCACATTATCCAGCATTTGATTTTCATTATGTGGATGATGGAACGTGAATGTCAAAACGGAGAGACTTGTAAAATAAACTCCTACAAAATGTATAAACCTGAACAACAAAAACGCTAATGACAATGAGACACCCAAAGCACATCCGAAAGAAAAACACATCCGTACGAGAACCAACGCATGATTGGATAAGTATTTTCGCATTATTGTTTACGTTACGTAAGACGTTCCCGGTCATACGCACGTTTATATACGTCCTCTGTGATATATTGCGCATGCGTAACGTTTTCACCGCCTACTTTCATTGTGGAGGACCAATGAAAGTAGGTTGCCGTTGTTGGAGCTGGTGAGGTGGGACTGGACCTAAACGTCCGGCACGATGGCGGACATGGACGAAGGCGACGAGCCGATTCTGGTTTCATCCCACAGTGGGGGATCAGGGTCGAAGCACGGTGGAGAGAAGATGTTCTCTTTGAAAAAGTGGAACGCCGTGGCCATGTGGAGCTGGGACGTGGAGTGCGACACATGCGCCATTTGCAGGGTGCAAGTTATGGGTGTGTAGGAATCGGACGGCGGCTGCTCACATTGCCCTGTGCGGTAGCCATTATGCGGTTCATTTAATGTGTGTACAGTTCTGAAATGGCAGAGCCGGGTCCTTTAAACACAGTTAATTCTGTTCTTTTTTAGACGCTTGTCTGCGTTGCCAAGCGGAGAACAAGCAGGAAGACTGTGTCGGTGAGTGTTTCCGCCTTGCGTAGATGTGCAGAAGCTGTAAATCGGGGGAGAATCATGTTTGATAAAAACGCAGTTTATTTTTCTGTCTTTCTTTTTGTCTTTTTAGTGGTATGGGGAGAGTGTAACCACTCCTTCCACAATTGCTGCATGTCTCTATGGGTGAAGCAGAACAACCGGTGCCCGCTGTGCCAGCAGGACTGGGTGGTCCAGAGGATTGGGAAATGACCATGTCTCCGGTACTGTCCAGTACCTCTGCTCAAAGTTGATCTGCTCTGGAGAAGGGCTTCACGGACTGTGCTATTTATCTGCTGGATGATTCAGTTTTCTTTCTGTTAAAATGTTAACCTGACCTTTTGGAGGATGCATGTTTTGGTGTTAAATAAAAGTCTGGGGCGAATGTCCCTGCTGAGTGTACTCGTACCACATGTGACTAGTAGAAGCAGTGAACGCGGTGCTTTGCAGTGGGCGTGCATACCCTAGGTTGGGGGAGTGCAGACTCAGCAGAGTCATAAATATCATACACCAGAAGAGGGAAGGAGAGGGGTGTCATATTCTTAAACTAACTGACAGTGTTTCTTTAAGTTTTTCTATGTGGCTGCTGTCTGAAGGATTCTGCAGTTTGTACAGGCAAGGTATTTGAACCTGAAAACCTGAATTGTACCCAGCAGCCTTTTAGCTGTATGAATGAGTAAACCTGTAAAATGCTATAATAATGATATAGCTTTATAACATTAAGTTAGTTGATTAACATTAGTCAATTCCTTATGCCAGGGGTACTCAAATGGCAGACTCCTGTCCACATCTAATTCGAAATGCACTGTAATTTGGATCAGACTCTGCTAGCCCCCCCGCTCCACAGGGGAACCGCAGACCACAGCTTTGTTTGGCTGATGAAATTGGGGCCTTGGGGAAAAATAATATAGTACCCCTGCCTTGTGTAGAGGAAACTAAGAGTTAAGCAAGGGTTCTTAACAGTACGTGGCGGTATTAAAGTTACAAGCAACAGACAAGATGAATCTGTTGCACATGGTCAATTTGCCTGGGCTGTGCCTATTCCAACCCCAGCTCATTGTACAGACTAACAATAGGAGATAGGGATGCAAAGTGTGAAGAAAAGTATCCGGCATAAATGCTGTGTGTGAGGCTATACTCAGGCTGTCCAGCCCTCAAGCATGGAAGGACAAAGATCAGCTCATTTCAGTGCCAGTCTGGATGAACGGAAATATTCCCACAGCTGCTGAGCGACTTCACTGCTGTAAGGCATGTTAAATTCTTGGACTTTTTGTAAGGTCAGTGTCTAACAACACTCTCAGAAAATCAAACTGGAGTTAGTTGGTGTATGAGGATGAACGCAGTGACGTTTCAGATCAGTTACTTTTTATGAATTTTTAAAGAATGCCATTTCCAGTCAGAATGTTAAATTACCGTTTTAACAAAGGGTGCTTCTGTCCAAGACATTCACATACACACATTCAGATGTCGATATACGTGATCTGGAGGAAGAGCTTCCTGGCTGCTTCCAAGTTCCATCCCTCAAGCTGCTATTTTCTCTGAAAGAAATAGTCTGTGAAACAAGGTTCCAACCTACCCTCATTCCCTGTCAGGCCCTGGGCTGTAATGCTCTTACCAGCCAGAAACGCAGACTGATGTGAAAAGGCTAACATCTCTCTTTGGATCCTTCTGAAATATACTTATTTGCACCCATGGGCATGTCCCTCCGCCCCCCCCCCCCACGCCATATAGAGCTTTCACCACGCCAGTAATGTCACAAGAACAGGTATCTTAAGGGTGAAAAATATTGCGATCGCCACTCATAATGGGGCCTTTTGCTATTTTAGGTGGCCATGGAATTATCTAGATGAAATGGATGACAAACTACAAGCGCATTGCTTAGCTGTTATTATGAGTTTGCGTGTTACTGAGGCCAATTTGCTGCACATGCAGAGCGTGAGGGCAAATCTTATACCTGAAAGATTGTAGTCCTATATCAGACAAAATCATTTTATCTTATGGATGTTTTTAAAGTTAATTTTAATTGTGAAACTGCAATCTTATTGGTGTTAGTCTTATTTAAGATAATGAAATCTTTTTGATTTTAAAATTATATTAAACTTAACCTATGTCACATTCTTTTACGGTGTGACTATACACTCTCAAAAAAAGGGTACAAATTTGTACCTTTGCTTGTCACTGGGGCTGTACCCTCAAGGGTCTGCCAATTGTACCCTTAGC
>JAODKC010000047.1:13680721-13729903 GCA_026777985.1 Mormyrops attenuatus | reverse complement strand
AAAAGGTGATCATAATAATCAGTTAATCATGTGGCAGCAGGGCAATACATGAAATCATGCAGATGCAGGTCAGGAACTTCAGGTGAAGGTCATGTCAAGCACCAGAATGGGGGAAAAATGTGATCTCAGTGACTTTGACCACGGTACGCCTGTTGGTGTCAAAGGGGCCGGTTTGAATGTTTCTTTAACTGCTGATCTCCTAGGATTTTTACACACAATAGTCTCTACAGTTTACCCCAGTGACCGGCAGCTCTGCGGACGGAAATGCCTTGTTGATGAGACAGGTCAGAGGAGAACAGCCAGACTGGTTCAAGCTGACAGGAAGGCAACGCTGGCTCAGATAACCACAAATGTGGCGAGCAGAGAAATATCTCAGAACGTACATGTCAAACTTTGAGGCAAATTGGCTACAACGACAGAAAACCATGTTGAGTTCCATTCCAAAGGCAGAAACAGAAAGCTGAGGTGACAGTAGGTACAGGCTCACCAAAATTGAATATTTGAAGCCTGAAAAAATATAGCCTGGTCTGATGAATCTCAATTTCTGCTCAGACACACAGATGGTTGGGTCAGAAATTGATGTCAACAGCATGAATCCATGGACCCAACCTGCCTTGTGTCAATAGTCCAAGTGGTGCAGATGTAATGGTTCGGGGAATCTTTCCATGATGCACTTCAGGCCCATTAATACCTATCAGTCATTGTTGGAAAGCCGCAACCTGGGTATTGTTGCATCCCTTTGTATGTACAATTTACTCATCTTCTAACAGCAAATAAACAGTAAACGCACAAATAATGCAGTAGTATAGCCTTACTTGATGTATTAATTAACCAAATACTAAGTGTTAGTTATGTACTGATCCCATGTTCGTTCATCATTAATCATTTGGTTCATAACGGTTCATGTACTTCATGCAGTTACTATATTTGTTCATGTTTTGTACTTGAGTAGTTTCTCAGTTACTTGTGTCCCCTCAAGTAAAATGTTCCCCAAAAGTCTTCCCAAACTGGTTTCATGAACATGACAATGAGATCGGTGTTCTTCAGTGACAGTCACTGGACCTGAATCCAACAGAACACTTTGGGTTGTGGTAGAACGGGATTCACAGCAGGGATGTGCAGCTGACACATGCTCCAAAATTGCATGATGCAATCATGTCAGCATGGAGCAGAATCCCAAAGGAATTAATGCTATGATGAATTGAGGCTGTTTTAAGAGTAAAGGGAGGCCCCAACTTGGTGTGTAGGAACTCGACGAGGACGTGTACCCCCACAATATTTAATTTGGATTTATTCATCCCCTCAACAGACCTTTGAAATTCAAATCATTAGGTTGTGTCCCCCCCACTATCAAACTCTCTCCAACACTGTTGGCTCTACCGAATATTAGTATAGTGTTCTTAATGAAGTGCTGGTGATGGTCTTGATATCAGGGTTTGTCTGTCTCCTTCAGGGGTGACGATCCACGAAAGCATGCATTTTTCAAGTCCATCAACTTTCCTCGATTGGAAGCAGGCCTGATTGACCCCCCCTGGGTGCCAAAGCCCAATGTGGTGTATGCCAAGGACACCAGTGATATCATCGACTTCTCAGAGATCAAGGGGATTGAATTCGATGCCAAGGATGAAAAATTCTTCAAGGAATTCAGCACAGGAGCTGTGGCCATTGCCTGGCAGAATGAAATGATAGAAACTGGACTCTTCGATGAGCTGAATGACCCGAATCGAACAGAGTCTGGAGGTGGACTTGATGACGAGAGAAGATCAGGCACCTGTACACTTCTATGAAGCCTCCAGCAGTCAGATCTGTAACCAACTGCATAGGAGAGAGTTTGATATTGGGGGTGACACAACTTAATAATTTGAATACAAAAATATATTTACTGAGTGAATGAATCCAAATTAACTACTGGTATGTCCCCCCCATCGGTAATAACACCATATTACATGCATTTTGTTTCTAATTATCATGCAAATACCATTTAATAATTTGGTTTTAGATGGAAACAGCACAAGAGTGTCTGTACATATTTCAGCTGAGGCTGTTGTAAGACATGAAGGGGTTAGCGGTCGAAGGGTCACAAACAAGAACCAGTTGTGCAGGTGAACAGACTCTTATCACGTCAAAGCAATGTCCCAGCAGAAGGTCAAACAGATACATGGGCTCCATTGGAAGCGAAGGAGCGAGACAGTTAGTGGATGAAGACGACAAGACCATGAACCGCACGTGGCCAATGAACAGGACCGTGACATTCTGTACTGCATAATCTGTTTACCTCAGTGAGGTTGTCAAAGTGAACTCATGACAAACTGGCCAGTAAAAACAGAAGTAACTAAAAACTGACGGCAAGAAATGAATCAAATCAGACCACCAAACACTGCAGACACAGTTTTAAAAAGAAATGTCAGACTGATGCATAAATAGTGTAAACCGACTGATCAGGCTGTGGAATTTATAAGTATTTTTGGCAGACAACTGATACAAAAGTAACACAAAGAAAGCAATTTATTTTTATAAAAGTGCTTGATGAATTGTATGTTAATCCTGTATATAACGGAATTATGTGTAACATAAACCAAGCAACTGTGCTCCAAATGAGCGATGATAGTTTGAATATTTTCTGCAGCTGTGAAACGCAGTTCTGAGAAAAGATCTTTGCATTTAGATGGTTTATCACTCATTACTTTAAGACCATGACAAGGATTCTGTGGGTGTAGCTCTGCAAGCAGTGAACCAGAAGAGAGAACCTTGTTTAGTACAACACTCAGCTGGGCATTTGGCACCAAGCGATCCCGCAATAATGGCCCCTTTGTGTGAGTGGCTGCGCTTTCATCAATTCACATGAAGGTGTGATTTCATTTGGATGTTTGGGTTCCGTCTGCCTTCAGAAGTGAGGAAGGGTTAAAGATATTAAAGGTGTACGGTGACTAAAGGAACGGAGAAAAGTCTCAGATATTCCTCCCGAATTTGCTTCAAACAAGGTCATTTGGAACAATAAAAAGTTTTTAAAATCATACTTTATCACATATTCTTGTGTGTCTCTGTTTAATACAGCCATCATTGAGTTAATTTGAGATTTTTAATTTCTGGCAGCATTTTACCTTCCTGATTTTTGTTTGACAAACTTGAAACAGATTTTCCCAGTGAGGTGGGGGACAAAAAAGCAGTTGTGTGGGGGAATACTCTTTTTACACGAGTTCCTTTCAGACATCATAGCAAAGCCACATGGTGCTGCTTTACTATAAAACTGTCATGGCGAGTGTGGTGCCCTCGCGTAGCTGAAGGACAAGCGAGCGGCTTAAACATTTGGACGAATGCCATGTGCATGCGCATTCAGTGTTCAAAATCACATTTATTTTTAGCTGTCTATATTTCTTCCACATGAAGCACAGGTCCTGCACAGCTTACAAAAATCACTCGTCTTATAATTCATTTTAATTTAAAACTTTTACCTGGCTAAAAACATATTTATTCATTGATATTTTGCTTCAGATAATTACTTGACTAAAACAGTGTGCTACATAACTCATTAAATATGTACATAGAGAAAAGCAAAAAACCCAAACAGCAAAGAGAACTGGGGGAAACAAGCTCACCTATTTACAGATTTCTAGTATGGCACCCGACCAGAGCTGAATGGCCTTGTTTTATATTACTTTTGGGAGTGACAGAAGGGTTACAAGGACAGTCAGAGGTACCGAGAGGGGCTACAGGGCATTGGAACGTACAGAGGGAGGCTACAGGGCACTGAGAGGTACAGAGGGGGGCTACAGGGCACTGAGAGGTACCGAGAGGGGCTACAGGGCACTGAGAGGTACCGAGAGGGGCTACAGGGCACTGGAACGTACAGAGAGGGGTTACAGGGCACTGAGAGGTACCGAGAGGGGCTACAGGGCACTGAGAGGTACCGAGAGGGGCTACAGGGCACTGAGAGGTACAGAGAAGGGTTACAGGGCATTGGAACGTACAGAGAGGGGTTACAGGGCACTGAGAGGTACAGAGAGGGGTTACAGGGCACTGAGAGGTACCGAGAGGGGCTACAGGGCACTGAGAGGTACAGAGAAGGGTTATAGGGCATTGGAACGTACAGAGAGGGGTTACAGGGCACTGAGAGGTACAGAGAGGGGTTACAGGGCATTGGAACGTACAGAGAGGGGTTACAGGGCACTGAGAGGTACAGAGAGGGGTTACAGGCAGTGGGAGGTAATGAGGCGTTTATATTCTTCTCTTGATCTTATATTTCGGTTGGGGCTGAGCAAGTCACAAGAAGTGGAAACACACTGCTCAAATGAAACACCCCCCTGCCAACAACAAGCCCAACCCAACCCCTCAGCGCAGACTGGGTCCCCAGTCCAGGCTGATAGAAAAGGCAAGACTTGGCTGGGGGCCACTGCGCCATCTTGATGGCAGCACTCAGGAAACGACAGCTGTCATTCAGTCACTGTCAATCTAAATGTCACGCGGCCCTGGAACTTGTCACGGTCATCATCGTTACGTAGGTTGGTGCCCTCGATCTTACACTCAACAGTCAGCTCCGTATTGTAGTTCTGCTTAGTCAACAGCAACTTCACTGCGACCAGGGGCTGGACGTACGTCTCCTAGGTGTAACAGAGACAACAGTGTCAGTTTTCATCTTCATCTTTAAACATTTTGTCCCCAATAGGACTGAGGGGGAGAAGCTGACACTCACTTGGGCCTTCTTCCCATAGTATGGGAAGTACATCCTGTCAAACTTTCCCTCGATAGGGTAGTACTGCATCTGAAGAGAGCTCTCTTGCTGTGGAAAGAAGGAAAACGGAGGATTAAAAATATAATAATAAAAGTTAGGCAAAAACGCTGTACATCAGGAACTACTCATGGGAGTTTTACTTATATAAAAATGTTCTGAGGGCAGAATGAAAAATGATTGGTTTATAGAGATAACCAATCAGATTGTAGAGGTGGTGGGTCCAAACAACTACAGGAGGCAGGACCAACCAATCAGATGTCTTGGTCCTGCCTCCTCTAGTTGCTTGGACCCACCCCCTCTACAATCTGATTGCTTACCTCTCTGAACCTTTTCATTCATTTTTCGTTCTGTCCTCAGACCATTTTTGTGTAACTCCCCTGAGCTCAGGAACTAAGGGAGGAACAGTGATTAAATCTATTGATCTATTTAATCTTGTGAGTATTTAATCTTCTGAGAGCTGCCCGTCGAGCCCACCTAAGCGAACGCATTTTGGGGAATAAGACAAGACACTACGGCTGTCGTTCAGTCGGCGTGCACTAACTGGATGAGGATTTCATAAGCTGCTGCGAGTAGAAACATTTTGTGTCCCACAAACAATCCCAGAAAAACCAGGCAATCTGTGGCAGCATTCACCTAGTGAAAATTCCTTCAGAACCAACTTATAATCTATCGGTGACATCTAAAAACACCCCATATGTCGACACAGGCCTGACAGCAAAGTGATCTCTTACACACTACATCCACTGCATTTCCTGATTGTGGTATCATGTCTTTGTTACCGTTTTTCTTTTCTTTCAAGTTTTGCAGAGCAGGTTTTTCAGCTGTAATAGGGACACCAATAGATAAAGCAGTCTCAGTCTCACAGACAACTGGCTGAAAACATACCATTCTCGCATGTCTAAATGAACCATTAACTATCATTTCACTAATGTGTGTTGCAGGCTACAATTGCACTACAGCATTATTTTCAGTGTCTTTCTCTTAATGTTATAAAATGAGCACATCGTGTAACTGACACTCTGACGATGCACAAAAGAGGTACAGGTCTCCTGTGATCATACCGCTTATAAAATATGGGTGTTGGTCTAGATGATGTCTATATCTAGACTGCGCCAGTAGGGGGCAGACTGTAGAGCATACACAATGGGGCTGTCAAACAACTGTGCTATAAATCAACACAAAACAGACACCCTGCATTGTCTGACTACTGGAGTCCCCTGCCCCTCTAACAAAAGCGCAGTCTTAGTCTGAACAAGCAGGAGCACAGTGAAAGCGGCCAATCAGGGGTTAGTCACAGTGGCTTGGGGGGAGGCAGCTGGAGAAAAACTGCTTGTATACCTTCATGTCAAACAGTAGGGTCATGAGAGGACAAGGTCATAGGTCAACCTCACCCACAAGGTGATGGCAACCAAAGGGCAAAAAAAAAAAAAAAAAAGGAGCTGAAACGGGAGGAGGGATTCAAAGTTTTTTCCGCCAAAATGTTGCAAGATGTGTAACAAAATTTGGCATCTCCAAATGGCCCATTTTGTGTATGTGTGTGTCACAATGGACTGGCATTACATTTAAGGTGTACCCCAGCCTACTTTGTCTGGTATAGGCTCAAGGTGCCCTGTGACCATCTAGGATAAATGAAAGAAGATGAAAAGATATTTCAAAATTAGCATTGTTATTATCCCATTTGCTCTGAAGTCAATTTGAGTGAATTTATCAATGGAAAAGCTGATGGTGAGGTGGTCTTTTACTGGGCTAGAACAGTGTTTCCCAACCCCGATCCTTGGGGACCCCCAGACAGCTCACATTCTTGCTCCCTCCCAGCTACTTGCTGGGAGCTGGTAGGGAGCAAAAAACATTGACTGTCTAGGGGTCCCCGAGGACTGGGTTGGGGAAAAAATGGACTCAAAGACAAAACTCCATCCTCTGAAGCTATGGGATATGAAGGTATACATCATGGCCTGTATGGACGCTATGTAAAAGCATTAAAAACACAAGCCATAATACAGCTGTAAGAGTGCGGGATTGAGTGACTGAATCCTATTTAGCGCTAGGACCTGGGGACGCCTCGGACCGTTCCTCTTACCCAGTAGTTCACTAATTTCTCAGCTGGCAGCATGGAGAGAGACGAAATAAAAACAGAGACATGAACACAGATAACACTGGGTCAGACAGAAGACATGAAGCAGCATAAAGCGCCCTCACTGCAGAGCTATACATCACCCAGAGCTGTTGCAGTCTTACTCAGAAAGCCGACATTCCATTCCAGGACAGAACGTAATGGTTGAGTTTATTCAATACATACGCACTCCACTCATCTGACAGAGGCTACCCTCATTCGATTACACTGGACCTGAATCACTGCCAGGGCAACCAGGACCACAGTTACCTTGGCTGTGCAGTTGATGTGAGGATCTCCGTGTGGCTTCAGCCCAATGACCTGGAGGAAAAGAGAATGAGAGACACAGATAGATCGGATTTAAAGTGGGGCCGGTGCGGAGGACCAGGTGTGAAGTAACATGAGAATGTCTAGGAAAAAGAGATGGCTACCATGACTCACCCTGTTCATCTTGACCAACACGCAGGGCTCGCCTTGGGGGTAGCCGAAGTTGGGGTCCGACAGGCCGGAACATGGCCCCAGGAGGCTCCGGCTGAACTGACAGGCCTTCTTCTGTGGGTCGGCGTCCTGCTCGAAGAACTGGCCAGCCACACACTGCTCGTTCTTCTGCTCCATGTCATCATACTCTGGCAGGGAGACACACACACACACACACACACGCACACTCTCTTATTTTCCCACACGTCGGCTTTGCTGCACACACAGTCCAACACACTCACAACTTTTTCCAAACATTCACACGCTTTCACACGGCAGTGAAACTTACCCCTTCGGTGTTTGATGTTCTCATGGACCGGCCAGTCATACACACACAGTTATTTCTTCATCTACTGAGGGCCGTCTCTGTTTACATGCCCGTCTTGGTGTTTGCGAGCGAAGGTAAGGCAAGCTGACAGTTTACCACTTACGGTGTAGGAACGACTTCAGCTGCTCCACATACGGACTGTAGTTCAAGGGCTCTGATCTGTTGAACAGAATATCCATGGTCTTCGGTCTGATCACAAGGCCTGAGGGAAACGACACATGTGGCGACAGAGAGCTTTACCTCTTAAAGACAGTTACGCAATGGTGGGAACACAGGCAAGGAGAAAGTACTCAGGAAATGGGGTGTGTTTCTGGGAAACAAAAGAACCACCGTAAAGTTTTACCCCAGATTATTCCGATTGCTGATTTTCATGCTATTCAGTCACGTAACGCAAATACTGTCCAAAGCAACCTCACAATGAATGAGTCTCACACCGTCTCTCAATTCACTAGAGCCATGAGGACTATTAATGTGCCTCTCAGAGGAGTCAGAGCTGAAGGCGAATGAGAGTGCAGTATCAGGTGATAGTGGTGTGATCGAGCACTCCCTGAATTTACTCCCCTATTTTTTTTAAGCAACATGCTAATGACCCTATAACTATTATAACCATAAGCCCCGCCCACAAATGAAATATGGCCAATAGCAGGACTCAGCTACAGAGCAGGCCATGCTCCCATCTTAACAAATATGAAAATTAACCACTTACAACTAAGCTATACTTAAAAGATATATTACCAAGAAGACAGAATTAAGTTCCAGATTTGCACAACGGTCACAGCTGAGAGAGGAAAGACATATTTGAGAGGGGTCTGATTTGAAAACATTCAGACAGAGACAGGCCTGGACTTGCCATCTGGCATACCGGGCATTTTCCCGGTGGGCCGATGAGGTCGTGGGCCAACACAATTTGTTGTGGGGTACTCCCACCCTTCCAATCAGTATGTATGTGCGGTGAGCCTGTATGGACAAAAGTCCAGGACTTACTTTTAATTCCAGTTCAACCCTGGTCAGAAACAGGCTGCATCCCAAGCAAAGGACAGCACAGACCCAAACACAGCAGCCCCTACTGCACTCGGCCCTGAACCGGACTCCCCGGCCCAGAAATCACCTGGATTGGCTACTCGGTCCCGGTACCGGGGAGTGTAGTCATCCAGCGTCTGCAGCATGACCCACATGGTGAGCGTGAACATCCCAGCCAGGAAGCCGTAGAACACCAGGTAGAAGAGGATGATGAGAGCTGGAGATGCAAAGAGTATGGGCGGCTTTAGGGCAAAGCACCAGGCAAGGACAGCTCTCGCAGAACACAGAGGCCTCTGATTTAATTATCCCATGATATACATTCTAGTGGGCTACCCAGAATTCCCTGCACTGAACAGATTTGACTCTTTACATGCATATTGCACATAGTCACTGGAAGGATTTAACATGGCTTGAGTGTGTGAAAATATTAATGCCGCTACAAAACTACGCCATCAAATACACTGGAATACATCTTCTTTCAACCATATTCTGCTTAGCACACAGCCAAATTTACACTCAGGAAACTCAAGAAAAATAATATATCCTTCTATTCCTACAGCAGGATGACATTTCCTGGACAGAGTAAAAAATACGACTATAAATCTGGAGGTACTCCAAAAGGAAGACCTCTAGTGATTTCCTGAAACCGGAGTATCCTCATTAAAGCCGAAACCAAACCGCTTCTTCTAAGAATGAACTGATTGGACCTGCAGCAGGAAAGCAAAATGAAGATATGGAGAGAGCTCCGTGCACATGCGAAAGGACGCCAATATAGGCTGTTACAGGAGTGCCCCGGCAGAGAGCGATACACGGGAATGCCGGTCACCGCCGAGCCCATGAAAACCGGCACCGTGCCCATGGCACCGCGAATGCCGGCGCAGAAAGAGTCCGCATTTAGTGTACAGTAACATGAGAATAAGTCGCCCCCTTCAAGCGTCACACTCGATATGTCTATTGAGAAAACATTCAACGCGGAGCCAAAAATAGAGTGTTTTTCTGCACGACTGGCATCTTGCGATAGATCCCCTTCAAGACGACCCTGGGAAGCTGCCATGTCGTAATCAAAAGAAGAGAAAGATTACTCAGAACCCGGGGGTCAAATTTTAGAGTATGTTAATAATACGGCAGTTACAATGAACTGGAGCTCCGTACGCAAGACATTTATGTCATCAATTAGACTGTTATAGCCTAATAATAAAGGTACCGTACTGTGGCTGACTGTAGTTTAATATGAATACATATACCTGTTCTGCGGCAGCGACACAACTTAACGGATTAGTTTAATCGTAGATCGGTTTAAACCTATAATACCTGGAGTCTGTTCCTAATTTCGATAACACTTGGAATCTGCGGTGTCACGTGTTGTCTGGCCTGGGCAGTTTTACTTGTAAACGTTGAGTTCATAATTGTAGTTGGAAGGGACGGTAATATAAGCGGTTTTCTGTGCAGGATAACACTGAATGGGAGGTATAATGGTGATCATCTATATAAATTTCTAACAAGCACTTATTGTCAAACGACCCGGGCACGGCAGGTAAGGCGAGGTACCAAAACTACTGTGCATCATTAAAACAAAAACATGCTTAAGAGCCCTGCTATGTTCGTGAACACAAATTCTTTTAAAAGTTAAAAGTATGAATGAAAAAAAAGCTTTTGTGCACACATCATTTCAGTCTGATACTAATCTACACTTCAGTCGCCCCTAAAGGAGCTCCTTACCCCAGCCACTGGCTGTCCGACCCATAAACTCTCCGCTTCTCCGGTTGTAAATAAAATCCTTCCAGCTGGTCTGGTGCTCTTTCTCCTCATCTTTTCCTCTGTGGTTCGCCATGGTTGAGCCTTAGATCTTCTGAAGTAGTAACGAGCTGGAACTGGTGTGCGTAAATGGACGGTGCTAAAGTGACCGTGCGCCCGGGGGTCTGTGCCGATGACTGACGCTCTCCAGAAGGTCCGTCCCCTGACAGACCCCGAGCGCAGATCCGCACCAACCGCGTTGGAGCGGCGAGGCAGCCGGGATGCCGGTGCGCATGCGCCATACCTCGATCTCCAGATTCCAAGATATTCTTGGGTTCCCTTAACATGATACAGTATTTTGCAACGTGGTGGATGACGGTAGGGTAAACAGCTGGCCCCCGAACCAACTGCTTGCCTAACTGAAGTCAGCAGTTGAATGCGCCAAACGTAATAAAAACCGTAACTCTACCTGCCTTAGCTATTTGAAGTCTTTTCCACAACACATACTACAAAAAAGGAAAAGTGGTCTCACGATGTATCAAAAAGTAATTAATTGTAAAATAATGTGTTAATGTGAGCCATTTAAATCTTACACCTAAACAGCATACTGCCCTAGCAGCAAATGAGGTAACTACTTACCTGACTACGATGTACGGCTGAACCTGGGGATGAGTCCACCCTGAATTGGCTGGAAAACAGGAGAGAAGACAGAGCGACCCCAGATGCGACCGGAGGTTTCCTTCTTTTTGGTCAGTGTTGTAATAGCACAGTTGGAATAGAGAATTGGGACAGTCAGCTGCAGTGAGCACACTGGGAAAATCTGTGTTGGGGATACATGCAGTGTAACACCTGCCATAGACTGGCAACATTGAGATCCCACCTATGGCAAATCTGCTTTTAATTAGACCCTCAAACATTCCGCATGGTAAGCAGATTACTGCCACAGGGCCTGACGGAAAACGCTGGCAGAGCGCGGGTCACCCGACCGCCCCCCGACGAGTCGTACACTACAACACAACAATGTAAACACGTTGCCTTTGCAGATATGAAACCCATGTTCTCACACACCACTGTGGGACACAGACAAGGGGTCACTCAACAGTCCTACTCTACGTCAGCGGCAATTTAATAGCAGCACTGATTTGCTTTAACAGAGCCCTTTGAGAGGTGTGAGAACAGAGCTGGGGCTCAACTTACCTTCCCATAGAAGCTTTTGCCTGGCACAATCTCTGCTGCTCTTTCTCTCAATGGCAATCTGACGCTCTCTTGCTGGTACACTGTCTCAATCTGACACTCTTTATTGTTGGTACACTGTCTCACTGGTACAGTCTGACACTCTTTATTATCGATACTGTCTCACTGGCAGTGTCGGACACTCTTCTTTGCTGGTACACTGTCTTTCACTGGCACAATCTGACGCAATTTATTGTTGGTACACTATCTCACACAGGCAGACTCTGACATTCTTTATTGCTGGTACGCTGTCTCACACTGGCAGTCTTTCTCCCCCTTTTGCTGAAAGTCTCTTAACCTCATTTAAGAAAAGATGGGTTCTGGGGGTCTTTTGGAACCAGGTGTTGTCTGGGGGGGACACTAGCTATAACACAGCAGTGTTGCCAGTGACAGGTGAGGCTGACCGATACCTGTTGCCCCAGCTTCCTGGCTTCGGTTCCCACACTTCCATCATAGCTCACTGCCAGCCCACTTTGTGTTCACTGCCCAGACAGTAACTTCCTCCAGTTTTCAACAATCTGCTTTTGGTGCTGTAGAACAGGGCTGCCCAACCTGCTCCAGAAGATCTACCACCGTGCAGAGCTTAGATGCATTCCCAATCTAACACATCTGATACAGATAATCAGGCCCTTCAGTAATATCTTAGTATTAGAGCCAGCTTAGTTTCAACATAGCTGGCTCAGATACTGAGATGCTACAGAAGGGCCTGATTACCTCTATCAGGTGTGTTAAATTAGGGCGGCAACTAAGCTCTGCAGGGTGGTAGATTCCCAGGAAGAGGGTCCGGCAGCCCTGCTGTAGAGCATGTGGGGAGATGAGGCCCGTGACGGTATAAACACACAAGCTCCTCCCAGACACAGCCATTACCCACACTGTACTCCACCCACTTCTTCATCTGTAGGTTCGCTGCATGGATGAAGGCAGCCTCCTGTATGCAGGCCGTGTTGAGTGAAGGAGGGAGGGGCTCACACCTTAATGTGAAAATTCACCCAAAAGTGCAGAATACACCGACTCAGTGCCCCAGTACTGCCCATTCCATCGGGATAAATCGGCACCAGTAAACAGACTGCAGTGCCCCGACTGTACATCTTACCTGGCATTCTTCCATTAGACATGGTGACCTCACAGCAAGCATTTGGATAAAACCTGCGCTAAATTGGTAGTAGCCGAAAAAAAACAGCCAGATATGGATGCATTACCTAAAGTAAAAGTAGCTTGACCTGCTCATTTCCTGGGCTCTGTTCATCAGAGTCAAATAATATTTTAAGTCAGCAAAAGGGTACACACTTAAAAAAGAAGTTTCAATGGAAAAATGTCTGCTGAAATTGATGAATCAGTTGTAATATGTAAGCTATATAAATAGCACCAGGCAAAACATTCTGCGAGACTCATGTATGACAGCATAGCATTTAACCAATCAGAGAATGCGACATCAACAGAGCTTGACTGAAGGCTGTCTCTGATTGGAACCTGCAGTTTGGCACGGCCTGTGGAAGACCTTTGAAGTTGGCTTTCATAGACAGCATCTCCCCTGTTGGCAGGCCGCTACTGAAATGCCCATCTTAAATTACACCCCGCAGCCTGGCAAAACTTCAAAGGACCTCAGATCATTAACATTCAAACAATGGGGCATTGAATCAAAATGTCTCACTGATTTTAATGATGTTAAAAACTCAGAATAACCTGAAACACCCTGAATAGAACTGAACACTCTGGCACAGAAACAGACAGAAACAGTGTTCATTCACCTGAAGGAGGGCACAAACAAACAGTCTATCTTCTACAGAAAATTACATTTTGTGGCAGAGGAATCATCCCATAAATGCCACCTCATTTGAGCTGTAAACACTGAAACTACAGCAGAATTGCTGCCACTGGGTTTGTAGCATATGTGGCACCTTCATAAGGTCCTCATTCTGCATGGGGGCCCCAAGTGTCCTTAGAGAACATTCAGGGATCACATGGTTCTCACAGAGTAAATGTCTCCAAGCAAAGATGCCTTCAGAACATTGGTCACACACAGTCTGTAAACTGTAACATTACAGTGCAGTATAATACTGAATGATCTGCATAGTGACATTGCCCCTTTGTTCCCATGAGAAAGATATCTTCAAATGAACCATCTCTTACAGTCACTTAAAAAATGCCTTTCATTGTATTTCTGCAGCTGTTGAGGAACAAGGGGCTGTATACACACCAGCTGCTGGTCATCACGTATAGATTCTCTATTAAGTCTTACAAAGGTTAATCGTCAGCTATAGCAAAGTCTGAGGTTTGACCCCGGTGCTGTAGTGTCACTGCTGGTACCCAGGGGATGCCATCCTCAGCCCAGCAGAGCGTTTCGTCAGGTCTTTTTGTACCAATGCATAGAGCGGTGCACTGCTTTCTCCCATCCCTGCAGTACTGGCATGTAGAGTCGGCGCTCCACCCGTGGCAGAAACACCTGCTCAGATCGGTGCAACCGTTTAAGGTCCCCCTGATTCTTCCAGAAGCCTGCAGGACAGAAGGGCACATCATGGTGGGACAAAAGCCCCCACAGGACAGTGAGAGACACCTCACGACAGTATAAAGTCAACACTACACATGTATGCACATTATTTCTTATATACACCCATGATAAAGCAGATATCATCACTGTCCAATGAACAACACTCATCTCCAAAAATCAAATACTTCAGAAGCATAAAAAACACATTTTCTCTGAAACTATATATAAGTATAACTGAACTATAAACCAAAAACAAATGTAATGAGTCTCCCCTTTGCACCACAAACAGAAACTGATCTTCACACGGCCATCAGTGAACGATTTAACATTTTAAATTTACAACTACGGGGATTGTTGAGATTGACCATCTTATTGCGCATTCCAATGGCACACAATTACTTTGATACTCGTCTCCCAGTTCACTATATTCCAACAACACTGATGATTATCAACAGCTAGTTTAAATGTATGGAAATAACATAGTAAGATAAAGCTCTGATTATCTAGCTATCAACATTAAGTTGTTAAAATGAGCGATATAAAAGTAACCGATACAGTGGACCATCATGAAAACAAATGTTAACCAATACAAATATAGTTTTCATACAAGAGGTGTAGAGTATTACTTTACCTTGGCAGCAGTATCCGATGCAAACTTCCTTCAGGTTTCAAGTGACAAACATCAATTTAGGTAAATTATTTGACACTAATGTTGATGAGTAATCAGTTTTCAATTGTGGTCTTGATTTACACCCCTACGTGATCTCATTCGAGGGCTCAATTGCGATCGTTTCCTCAATCCCTATGCGACCTCATTCTTACATGAAAATGATTCTGCCGTGTTTGCATTTGCGGGGAGATCTCTTGCAACAAGCCAAAAAGCCCCCTCTTTCTCCTGAAGCCATTTCAATAAATGACAGGACTGCTTTACATCATGTAACAGGAAGAGGGGGCAGAAAACAGGTCACGTAATAAAGAGCAAACAAGGTTTCTCTTTAGGCATTCCTAACATTTGGAAATTAGTTGTTTGTTAAAAACCAGTAATGTGCCCTTTTTTGTTTAACAAGGTTAATCTGACAGCCCCATTTCAGTAACGATCGTACAGTTAGTGGGGCACTCATGAGGAAATTTTGACTGATACCGATAACTGATACATTTTTGCCTAATATATGGGGGGGTTGCTGGTGGTGAAACTTGTCATGCTTCTATGTGTCAAGGGACAGGCGGGAAGAGGGGACCCAAATGCAGAGCAAACAGGTAAACAAAACACTAAAGGAAAGGCCAAAAAACCAGGGAGTCTATCCTGGGAAGTGAAGGGAGAGGCAGGCCCTCATCCAGATGCGGGGATATTGGAACCAGCACTCACGAGGGGATCAGGATTCACACACTGGGCTGGGGATCAGGAGGTCGGCAATTACGCAAAACTGAAACTACAGCGAACACAGCTGTTAGTACCCCGGTGAAAGCGGCCAGGTGAGGAGGATATATGGGATTAGGGTTGGACAGATGATATTGATTACGGATCAATACAATTTTTTCTCCCAACTATATCAATATAATCGGAAAAAATGCGTAAAGACTTTTCATTGTTAATAACAGCCAATTCCATTTACAAAGGGTCAAACTGCGGATTAATAAACAAACACACAAAAAGATTCTTTTTCTCCTGCAGTTCTGCGATAAAAACACCCCAAAAAGATGACGCACACTGCATGTCCACTGCTCACGCAGCTGAACCCTAGCCAAATAAACATGCCTGCGTTTCTCGCTAAAATGCGTAAACTGGTTACTGTTTAAGTTCCTCTCCCATCCGGCGATAGCAGTTTGCCTATATATACAAACAACTATGATGGTTATTATTATTATGCTCTGCAACTTCTGTTGGGTATCGATTACTTTCATTATACAATAATAACCACTGTCGGTGCCCTGTTTACTTGGGCAATATTTCCTGCTCATGTGCTGGACCTGTGTTAAGACTGTAAAGCTTTCTGTTCAGTATCTCTGCCCTTCCACATAGAAACTCGCGTTTTTGTAAAATGTCAACTAAATATTGGAAATTATAGGCGGTAAAGCACTTTTTCTAAGGGAAATTTTAAACAAACATTACCTTTGCTTGTGAAAGGAAATGCAAAATATGTAATGTAAACATGTTTTGATATTATCAGTAATCTAGATATTTTTTGTGGTAATAATTGATAATGCTAATTCAGATACTGACCCAACCCCAACTGGGATCCATCCTCACAGCTTAACAACAATAAGGGCGTCCTGGTTCATTGTTTGGTAAATTCTCATTTTTGATCTCATCCAAATATTTATATTTGCCGATTCTGAATACCAATTCAATCTTTTAATAAATACTTAAAAACAGATACGCATACAGTAGGCATCAGTGCATTCTTCTTCTGAGTAACCCTCGTAGTTACACAGTATTCTTCCTTACGAAACTTCTGGAAGTGCCTAATTAGATTTGCTGTATTCACCGACACTCTGTTGCTACCTCTTCAGGGAAGGATGCCATTGCGAACATTACAGGTAGCTGTTCCCAGTTTATAAAGTTACTCCATGCCTGACATCTTTATAGTCTGTAGTTTTAAGCCACGGTCCTCAGGTTTACTGCAGCGTGCGACAGAACCTCACAATCTGCGGAACTGATGCAAATTCATATTTTACCCAGAATTGTGCAGCCAAAGTTAACGCTTTTTTAAACAAGAGGACACTTACTGGACACCTTTCGGCATCCAATGGAGGTACTAGTTAAACAGATGACTTTGTAAAACATCTGTTCATGCGTTAATAAGATGTCAAATATTAACAGTAGACTGAGGGGAATGTGCACATTACATCTACGGTAAAAAGTCATCTTCTAAAGTGGACATAGGTGGCTTTCATTGGACAGCAAAGAATGTCTAATCAAACATAGAAAAACATTGCCAAGTATGTATATAACCAAATCTCACCCACTACCAGCCCTGCGATGAAAGCCGCTCCCAGGCTGGACATGTCGAAATGACTTGAGCGCTTCACTTTCTTCCCCAGCAGGTTGGTGGTTATCTGCATGATGAAATCGTTCGTGCTGACTCCTCCATCTGCCCTGCAGTCGCACGTACACGCACGTCACAGGCAGCCCGGCCTCTGGAACCTCCAAACCGTGGAATCCATAGCCGGCCATACCTACCTGATGTTGGTGATGGGGATTCGAGTCTCCTGCAGCATGAGGTCATAGAGCTGCTTGTTCCTGAAAGAGCAGCACGGACCGTGACTGGTGACCAAGGCATCGCTGTCGGCAAGGCGGCCCGCCGGGTCACGTGGCTCACATACCCACCTGAACGCTACAGACTCCAGAATCGCCCGAACGAGGTGGTTCTTGGTGCTGGAAGGTTTAAGACCCATGAAGGAGGCACAAGCCATGGGGTCGTTGAGTGGAGCCTGGGAGAGAGAGACAGAGACACACACACACACACACACACACACACACACACACACACAGAGGAAAGCAGTGAGTTGATAGGAAACACCCCAGCTTCGGTCAATGCTGAGAAGTAGGAGACTAACACATGACTTACAAGAATGCTGGCCAGGTCAGCAAAAGGAAGGAAAGGAGTTAATGCACAAAAGCAGTAGCAGCAGCAGGAGAAGGTGACCAGCAGACAGACACCCCATGCATGTCGCATACACACGCACACACCTGCAGGCCACTGAAGGACGGCACAAAGCACACCCCGTCTGAGTCCTCCACACTGTTTGCCATCGTCTCTGTTTCCTTCACATCTGAAAAGAGCTCTGTGTGTGGAGGGAACACGTGATGTGATGACATCACTTCCTGTTAAACGCGCAGCTCGGCGGCTCCAGCCATGACTGATGAGCCTCCAACAGTAAGAAGCAGCTTGTCATCACTAATAATTAATAACCAACAGGGTCATTAAAAATAAGGATGCACCAAATTTACACAGACTACTGACTTTTGCAATAGGCCTCTCAGTAATATTTTAAGCGCACTACTAATCCGCTTACCAAAATGTGGACGTAAGTAAACGTGCATATAGTGCCGAAAAGCCGGCGTCCGGACAAATGTTTCATCCATCATCTAAAGCCCTGGTGATTATTGCACATGCGCCATACAATTGGAATTACATCGCAACGTGATCGCCACAGCCCTAACAGAGCAGTGCAGTGGTCAGCCATTGCATCCAAATGCATAGAAACAGCCAAATCTAAGCTGGTTTTTTGAAGGCAGTAGAATCGCAGTTTGAGGACTGGCCCTACCGCCACACTCACCCAGCTGCTGTGCCCACTTGATGGCTGTCCCAGTGTCAGCTGCATTGCCTTCAGCCAGATAGACCACATCTGGCCCAATTTTCCAGCCCACCAAGGGATAGAGCCCTACACAACCGACACATGTACTTTAACAAAGAGAACGGTAAGTCCCCCCCCCCCTACCGTGAATGTGTCCGGGATTTTCCCATCTCGTACCCGCCACAGAGGTGTGCGGCTTGCTCCCCGTGTTGATGTCGATGAAAGTTCCAGTTCCCATGGTGATCTTCACATCTCCCGTATCAAAGCAGCACTCCCCAAACATGGCTGCCTGCTGGTCCGCTACCTGGGGGAGAGAGCAAGCGCAGAAGGCAGGGGCTTGGAACGTGAAGACGACTCAGCGGGATGGACTCTGAGGCTCCACACCTGACATACTCACGACACACATGATGGGCAGGGACGTGCCGAAGATGGTGGGATCCGTGGAGCCAAAGTTATGACTTAAGGAAGCAGAAGAAATGTTTCTAATTAATGAATTGAGCAGAAACTATTGTCAAAAACAATGTCAAGTAAGAAAAATCTAGAGTCACACAGCAAGGTCTTGGAGTAGCAGGGGTTAAGGGCATTGCTCAAGAGCCCAACTGTAATACAATTACACAGCAAACCACAAGACATAAACTCACACCCATCCGGACAAGAACACAGATTGCTAACCGAGTGAGTTACACATCTCGCCACAGGCTGACCGTTTTATATTAATCACAATACACTTCTCAAGCAAATGTGTGCATCATGCTAGAAACACTGACAGATCACTCACCCAGTGTCCTGCACGGTGGGTAAAATGGACAGTGGCAGGGACACAAGGGAGCACAAGAATCTACTCCAACACATCTGCAGGGCAAAGCCAAGAGCGACAGGCCTCAGCCAATCACATGCCTTCATACTCAGGAAGCACACCAATCAGGATGCAGCGAGGCGGCTGGTGCAGCTTCCCCAGAAAGCTATCGACTGTGCCATTGAGGCCATTTTGTGAAGCATTCTGGGTGCTGGCCCTCAGAGAAACAGAAAGGCCCACCTGGTACGAGTCGAATATCCCTGTCGAACTTGCGTTGGAGTAGTCTGTAGCATGGACCGCACCTGGATTACAATGGAGAAGCTGACACCTATGAGCAGGATTCACCTCTTCTCAGAGGTGTCATGTAATACTTACACACACACACACCTACCTTTTGTGAGTTTGAAGAGCAGCCAAGTGTCGATGGTCCCAAAGCAGCACCGGTTCTCCTGTACAGCTTTACACACCTGAGCAAAAACAACATCCACGCACGGTGTCACGCACGGTGTCACGCACGGTGTCACGCACGGTGTCACGCACGGTGTCACGCACGGTGTCACGCGTACACACACACACCTGGCTATAGTGCTGCAGCACCCAGACCAGCCTGAAGGTGACGTGCTGGGGGCCGAAGACCACGAGGCTGGCCGCCTGGAAGCGCTTCTGCCTGGTCAGGACATGCAGTACCTTCATCACTCCATGGACGACCTGGGGACAGAGAAAGCGAACAGGTGCTCAAAGTGACCCCCACGCCCAGGTGAGCCGAAGCCCCCGCCCCACTCAAGCCTCAGAAAACGCACCTTCATTGTGCAGGATTGGTTCCATGACCGAACAAGCTCCGCTGCACGCAGGTCCTGCCAGCTTATGAAGTTGTGGAAAGGCTCACCTGTCCACCTGGGGGGCAACACAGGAGACTTCTACACTACCATCTGCAGTTTAGGAGCTACAAGCTTCAAGAAGGAAGCAATGACAAAAGTGTGTAGCTCCCCGCTCAGCTAGATGCTTAATTTAAGACCTCAGAGTAAAATATATCTACATCACACGGCAGGCCGGGAATCGCAGCAAGCGCTCCAGCACTCGCCTGTCCCAGGTGGTAAATGTTGCCCTCTGCGTGGAGAAGCCCAGGGCTGCCACATCGCTCATCTGCACACCGGAGTCTGGTCAGGTGGAAGGACAGAAAGCCCGTCAGCCGTCAGAAAGAGAAAGAGAAAGAAAGCAGCCCGCGAAGTTCCCCCGGAGGTACCGGAGGATTGGGACCCACCGCGAACGGCGCCTTTCACCACGTCCACGAAACACCGCCACAGCGCTTCGGGATCGAGTTCGACCCGGCCGGGCTCCGGGTACAGCGGCGACAGCTGCGGAGCGTCGCCCGGCGGTCCGTATAAACAGTTAAAGTAAAAACACACAGTCGACTAAAGAGTTAATGTACAGCAGCGATATAAAGCGCCTATTAAGAAAGTTACATAGTTAGAGGGTGAATGAGAGTGACAGCCCGGGCTGACCTCGGCTCGGCAGGATCCCCGCACCCGGCCTCCCGCGTCGTAGACGTGACTTCTGACCGAAGTGCTGCCCACGTCCACCGACAGGATGTAGCTCCGCCGTGGGGCCATCGCTGCAAATCGAACCGGGCGGCCCGCTGCCTACCCACGCAGCTCCGTGTCCGTATTCACAGACCGGTTGGGCGAGCTGGCCTCCGCGATGAGACGCAGCGCCTCCATGGGGTTGGGTTACACAAGCCGAGGCAAAGGGCAAGCGACTTGTTCATTTATCACGAGATCGATGGCTCCGATTAATAATTAAAAAGACGACGCATGGCACCGATTAACACTGGGACCGATCGGACCGAACGCCAACGTAACGGGCAGCGATCCAGTTAGCTTCGCTGCTAACAGCCGCTCCACCCAGTTCGACGAGACCTAATTAATTCTGAATGCCGTATAACCCTCCCACATACACGGACAGACGGCCTGACTCTGTAACATATTTCTACTTCATCATAACACCATGAACTCAGGTATTACAATTGAAAGTTTTTTTTTCTTAAAATGACAACGCCGTACAATGATTAACAATGTAAACGAAGTTTGGCGTCTCGTCTACTATATAAAGTAATTTAAAAGAAAAGTGAACACAAGGCATCAACGAAAACAAAGTTACTTATAAAGTTCGACTCACTAAGGGCAACAATGAAAATCCCGCGAATTTAATTTGTACGGCAAGCGCCGGGGGGATGAACACGTTAGGGGCTTAATCGCCAATCTTCAAGAGAGTCACAGGGACGTCTGTTAGAAGACCATAAAATGTACAGATACATAGCAGGATGGCAAGACTTTATTTCCAGTAACATGAAAGGATATAAAACGTATTTTCCATTGAAAAACGATTCAGATTAAAGGGCAAAGAAATGGTGCACAGATACAGTTCATTAATACTTTAAAACATAATTTGTCTTTAAAAGTATTTTTTTTCTCCTGCCAGTTGATCAGCGATAAACTACAAATTCATTTTTAAAGCAAGTGACGCGAAGCAGCATAGAAGTTTGAAATCCGGCTGATCAACAAAAGCATGCCTCCGTGTGTTGATAGCTGCCAGAACAATCAACGCGGCTAAACTGAAACTGGCATCTCTGCATTATCTGATGGGGGGGGGGGAAAATAAAAAAATAAAATAAATCACACACACAGAGCGCCTACTGAAAGATCAAGTGGCAGGAGATATAGAAGATGCAGGTCCTTCCCCAGTTATACTCAGGACTCCAGCACAGAGCAGCAATCTGCACTGGAGGGCAGAAAAGCCATTCGAGAGCAGCAAAAACAGGGAGACACGCACCCAAACATATTAGTAAAAAGAGTAAAATGTGCACCAATACAAAACTTTTGTTTTTGCTGCCATAGAAATGTGTGGATTAAGAACAAATAAAAATCAGGTCGTCATGCCAACGGGAACACAAAGCAGGTGAAGTTTAGATGAAGTGGAACTCTCATGATAGAAACAGGAGACAAATAAGGTTCTGCGAACTGTTCTTGATCCCGTTGCGCATCTGGTGGAAAACTAAAATACTTTTTAAAAGAGCAACCCATCTTGGAGGGGGAATCTCATTCAGAAACCTTTGCAGCATCAAAGTTCACCGCCAGCTTCCTGGGTTTCCTCTTGGAGGCGGAGCCGGGATTGTGGTGGGTAGCGTTCTGCCTCGGCGTCCTGGGTGTCCTGGGCCCATCTTTCGGCAAGGGCTCTGGGGGAGCTAGGTGGTCGTTCGAAGGCAGTGCATCAGCCGCTTCAGCCTGGAAGGGGAAAGGGGGTACCATGCCCTGCCCCCCCACGTACGAAGGGCAGAAAAAATCTCTCGTCTCCTGGGCTTTTCGATATGACACACGATTCTTTGTCACCTGTGTAGGAAGGAGACGGTATGCGACAGTGTGAGGAGCGAGCGGCTCAGCCAGCCATGTCCCCGTGAGATATTCCACAATTACATCATCATTCACAAGGATGATACCCAAGCACGGATTCTCCAGGCTACGCAATGCCAAGACAGGGCACAGCTACCCAGGCATTCACACACCAACTGTGACCCCTCTGTACCTACAACTGACCCAGGCTCCTACCTGCATGGGGACAAACTGGTTGTGGGACCCAATTGGGATAGAGGGAGGAAGGGGGCGAGCTCCTGGAAATGTCCCCTGGAAGAAGGGTGGAGGCTGGTGGGGGAGACAGGCCCCCCAAGGCAGAGGCGGCATGAGCAGGCTCCCTGGATGGGGAGGTTTCATAGGTGAGTCAAGTCATTGGACAGATAGGCAGGTGGGGGTATAGCCAGGCAGACATCACACACTCACCGGCAGGTTGACCAAATACAGCGGGCAGGGGAGCTGGCGGCAGCGGCCGGATCGGCTGCATGCCATTAAAGATTGGCTGGGCCAGTGGCAGTGAGCTCTGCAAGGGGATGAATGCATCACACACAAGCACAACTAGAAAACACTCTCACAGATACAGTAGGGGTCTCCTTACCAGTCGCTGCAGGGCAAACATGGCGGCCTTCTCCTGGGCTTCGCTGTCAGACTGGCACTGAGGCCCGTGCACCACGAGACCGTTAGCAAGCTTCACCTTGCACACAGACAGGCCCTGGGAGTGGGAGACACAGAGGGATATATATCTATGGTGCTGAGGTCATTTCCTTTTCCCATTGCATATCTATGATACTCCCAACTTTGTACCTGTTGGCTCCTCATAAGGGTAAACTCTGGTAGTGCCATACCCAACCCAACACAGGTGTGGGCAAGCTGTGATGCAATGGTGCCCATGGGCAACTGGGCAGCCATGTCACCTTGGGACTTGTGGATCCGTGCAGCTGCACAGGAGGAAGAACAGGAACCACAATCATTACCAGGCGAGTCGGATGTCTGCTGACGGTGCATCAGAAAGAATTGTACTGCACGAGCACACGCACATACACACACAGACACACGCGCACAAACGTACCAAGTTTCTTGGTGGACCTCTTACGCCCTCCCTGCCCACTGGTCTTGGCAGAGTCAGGGGCAGGACAGGAACTGTCAATCTTCAGCATCTCCTTCAGCATCAGGGTGCCCTTCTGCAGGGAGGACAGGCTTCAACGTTAACATTCACAGACAACTTAACAGAGTAGAGGCTCTGGGCAGCTGCTTCCTCACCACAGCGAAGGACTGTGGAGACAGTGGCTCTTCTGTGGTGACGGGTGGCTGGCTGGGGGTGGCATAGGACGAGACCTCAGGGCCCTTGGAGATCTTCAAGTCAGACAGCAACTCCTCGAACTCCAAGGAGGCAAAGTATCAGTTATCACACACTGCCTACAAAAGAATATCATCTATGTGTGCCTGTGCTTCTGCGTGCATGCGTGTGTGTGTGCAAGTCTCACACCTTGTTGGGAGGCGTTTCAGTGGTAAAGAGGTTCAGGTCTTCATTTCTCTTTAATACTCGAATATTTCCAGTTGGACTCTAAAAACAGCAAATGAACATCACTCAAAAGGTGCACATGCACAGGCACAGACGCACGCACGGTTACATACTGGCTTATAGGGAGCCTGGTTGCCCTGGGGTTCCATTCTGTGGCTCCTAGCTCCCTCTCTGCCCTTCCTGCCTTGCTGGTTTTGCCCCTCCAGGTGCCCCACGTTGCTCTTCCCTGCCTGGATGCATATGGAATTCACACACAGCCCACATCATATTACAGGTGAAACACAAGTAGTAACATGGGCAGCGGCGGTATTTACACTGTCCTGCCAATGAGCAGGCGGTATCTGGGGCATTCCAGACCCCTGCAGAGACTGCCAGATGTTACTAAACTCCTGATCACCCCCAGAGCCCTGTGGGAGAAGCCAAAGGAGGAATAAACACACAGATACTTATAGCGAGAAAACACACACGCACTCATGCACCTACCTTTGCTATGTTCTTCTGACCATAAGCCTTGTTCCTGTTACCCTGAGTTTCCGGCCTGACACCATGTCGCCCGTTCTGCTGCCATTAAACCAGGAGAGGCATGAGTCAGTTGGGGAAGGGAGTTTCGGAGGTAGGTGCATGTGCACACACACACACACACACACAGCACTGTTACCTGCATGGGCACAAATGGTGAGCGAGGAGAGTGGTTAAGGCCACCCAGCTGGTCCCTGTGGGCATGGTTATTGGTGGTAGGCTGAGGCTTGACGACTGCAGTCAGCTTGTGGGATACAGTGTCCATGCGGGTGCCGTGGCTCAGGTTGATTAAGGCACTTGGGGGCAGGCGGTAGCCACGGCCCTGAGAGCACCTGAGGGGCGGAGTCACAGCTCAGCCTCGAACATGGAGGCAGGGCCAAAAGGATGGGTACCGGGCACATACCTTATGGTGAGGCCTCCAGGGAACTCCTCATCAAACATGACCTCATACAAGACCTCCAGCTCTCTGTCAGCTGCCAGACACACAGGGGAGCAATCAGTAGCAATCAGTCTCATTTCAGGGGGAGGGAGACGCAGGGGCGACGCACTGCTTACTCACCCCCCTTTATACCAATGACTGTCCCCCTGAGTCCAAGTGGGACGGTGAAGTTCTCTCGCACGTTCACCACGCGGTCAAAGAGGCGAAACTCAGCTTCGGGGTCAGGCAGGACACCGTGCTGCTCCTCTAGAGCCTGAACACGTGTGTACACAGACACGGGGAATGGGGTTAGGGTGACGCTTAGAATATACACACGCCAACACAGACACGGGGCACAGCGAAGTCGAACATACACACACAGTGACCCTAACAGAGAAACACACGCTAGCCCTACTCACCCGGAAGAGTAAGTGAGGCTTCACCGTCACACGAACTTTCTTGCTGCTTTTATTAAGCTGCCAGAAACAGGGGGTGGGGGTAAGGAATGACTGACAACACAGCCAATACCATTCTTATCTCCATATGCCACATCCAGATGATTGGTGTGGGTTACGCCATTAGGCGGGCCATCCAGTCATGTTACCCGAGTCATCTCACCCTACCTTGGACTTCACCAATTCATCCTCGATCTTCTCTACAATGCCGCCGTCTAGAATCTGCAGGTCACATGACGTGCGTGTGGTAGAGCTCACTGGGTGGGTCTTAAGCCAAGAGACGATCTCCTGGACCTTTGCAGCCCTGCCCAGTGACACCAAAGTCCTCATCATTATCATGGTTTTTAGGCAAATTCCTCAGCCCCCCAGCTCAAAAGCACAGCCTACTACACACTTCTTGGGCAGCAGTTACCGGCTAGAGTGGGCAAACTCTTAAGAAGACCACAGGGAACAGGATCAAGATGTTGCTTATAAGTGTCATGAACCACGGCATTGACACGTGACAGCAAGCACTCAAGACAGCAGGAAAAGTGTCCCCATACCCGTGCCCATCTTCTCCAGGCCAAATGTCATCTTCGTAGAAGACATCATCATGACTGTTCTTTGACACATAGTTGAACACCTCCGAGAACCTGGACGACAAGAGCATTTTGATGACGAGCGTGACATCACCAAAGACTCACACAGAACCGAGCGGACAGACCTCTCCAAGTACTCAGCAAGTAGCTCCTCTACAGCTATGGAGTACAGCCACTCCTTGTCTGTCCTCTTGGTGTAGCCAGCCACCTCTTCATTCTTCTTGTTGAACTTGAGGTTCAGGCCCACGTTGACCTTGTGCTCCCCATGTGGACTGCGGGGTGGAGCATGATTGAGTCAAGCGCCGGCCAGGAAAAAGGTATGCAAAGCCACGGGGCCACACTCACTTCTTTTTGGAACCGCGGCCGATGAAGATGCTTCCAGAGAAACGGGACACCAGGTAGCTGGTGATGCCCAGCCGGGACGCCAACACGTAGCCGGGACTGTACTTCACAGAGTATCTCTGTGGGAGGAAAGCTCCAAGCTCATCAATGCTGCCTTGGGGGGAGTCAGCAGAAAGCCAGTGCAGGAATGCGGGACATAACTCACATGCTGGTTCTGTATTAAGGCGTCCAGATGAGGTTCACACGGCACCGTGAAGACAACTCGAACTCGTCCCTCGCTGATGACATCACTGGAATCCTGCACCTGAAAAGCCATTTCAGTATGAGGGACGCAACCCTGGTGCTAGGGTTGCCACCGTGACCGTGGCGACTGAGGACCTTCATGGGGTGGGATTCCATCACACAAGGTTGCCAAGAGGTGGACAACAGAAACCGGGACCAAGGATCATTGTGGTACTTGCAGCAGAACTAACCTCTCCCATACAGCCATAATATGGGTTTCCCACCATGAAGACCGTGCAGCTGACTGGAAAATGCTCCCCCAGCGTCTTCAAGCGAGGGAAGGATGATTCAAACGCCATGATGTCCTGCCAAAACCAAAGAGACACTCGCCATTTCTGGAGACGACAACAACAACCACTCCACCCAACCCCGTTCCTCCACCTGACAATGCCGCAAACATTACCTTGACGATGGTCTGGTAGGGAAAAGGCAGAACCTGCTTGGCCCACTGCTTCTCCAGCTGGACCCGACCATCTGGACAGGGCAGGTATCTCCGGCCGGTGAGCAGCTGGACATGCACCACCAGCATGGTGTCATTGATGACGATCCCCTTTCGCTTGCAATAGCTGAGGAAGCAGAAGACAAGGTTACCGGGCCGCCTGTTACCCTGGGGGGGGAGGGGCGGGGTGACGAGCACATACTGCTCCGTGAGGCCCTGCACGTCTTTCACCCAGTCTTTCTGCTCCTTCTCGCTCAGCAGAACCACCTTGGTTGGAGGTGGCGTTTGGCTCAGGTACAGCTTCTGCAATCCCAGAGGCTCCTCCAGGAAGAATCTGCGGAGCAGGAGCAGCCGGTGAGCTTGGGGGCCACAAGGGGGCAGGGCGATGCAGGACAATGATGGCGCTCTTACTTAGTCTCCCCGTCGGATACAGCGACAACGCGTGCTTCTGCTAGGTGAGGCCAGTTAACGAATATAGCCTTTCCCAGAACCAGGGCCGCCACTGCTTCCACCTGAGGACAGTGCAGGTCTCAGTACTTCCTGCCACACCCCCAGAACACCCCACCCTGGCCACACCCCGACCACACCCAAGCACTGCTCTGGCCACACCCCCAGGCAGCCTCACCGGCTCCTCCTTAGATGGCAGGATGTCCAGCATCATATTCTCTCCTCGGCTGCTCTGCTGAAACACCACCACTCCGTTCTTCTTCTTATAGAACTGGGGAGAGACGGGTCAGTCAGCTTGAGGACAGGCAGCCCGGCGTCCCAGTAGGGCCTGTATGGGGCATCTACCTTGTGCCGGATGTGCTTGAGGGTGGGAAACCCGCAGAAGTACAGAGTGCTGGGGTCCAAGCGCGGACCCACATGCCCCACGGTCACCTGCCAAGCGTCCAAGGGTATCAAGGTCTCCCTGGAAATGAACAGTCATGTTACTGGCACTGAGAACCAGTGTGCGCATGCATGCATGTGTCTGTGCGAGAGAGCACGCCCACAGACCTGACGTGGCAGTGAACGACGTCTGGGAAGGTCCCTGGTAGCGGGGATCTGTAGTTGAAGTCCACATCACCATGATAGCGGCACAGGGCACACTCAGAGTGTCTGTTCCTCACCTTCTCCTCGGCACTCAGCAGACTAGTGTAAGGCTCCATGGCAGCAAGCAAGCGCTTCTGTTGAAGGACAGAAGGATGGACAGGAGATCTCAGCATGGAGAAATGCATATACCCTGCTTTCAATGTATGTGGTGGGATCTCTCACCTCGTCGATGAAGGGAATGAGAACCACAGCCTCCCAGTCCTGCTGCTTGCCATTCAGGTCCATCTTGAAGTCAAGAGGGTAGTAATCTTTGATGGAGGAGCTCTCTGATGTCATCAGGTGCTGGGGGAGTAGTGTGTCAGCAGTGAAGGAATGAATACTCCTTCAGCAAACCTGTGTCTGTATGTGTGTGTGTGTGCCTGTTTTCCGGCTCTACCTGGTAACACTGGGGTAGCAGGTCCTTACTGGCTGCAGGCAGCACTCCCAAGAGCTGCTGGAAGGGCATGAATGGTGACCCCTTCTGGAAGGTCAGCTGCACATCAGCGATGTTACGAATGTCAGACAGGAAGGGAGCATAGTGGTATGGGTAATACCTGGGGTAGGAGGACAAGTAAGAGACTGACAGGAGCAGACCCAGTCGGCCATTGATGAAGACTTACTCACCAGCCCCATGACTGAACTCCGTGGTAGTAGTAGTGAAGGATCCACTGAATCCCCTCCACGTAGCATCGTGCCTGGCTGGCCAGGAATTCACTGGAAAGACGACAGGCCTTCACTCAAACACTGTCAGCATGCGGAGAATGCGAGGGAGAGTTTGCGGTTCGGCAGGTGACTCACTCAGACACCAGCTCCACCCCCATCTTGGTCATGTAGTATGAGCGCTTGTACTGGCGAAACTCCGTCTCGAACATATCGTCGTCCTCACCGTCCTCCTCCGAGCATTCTGGGGCACGACGGAAACAAGGAAGTCAGGAGGGCAGAAAAGGGCAGAAAATCAGCATGCATAGACTCACACAAGGTACCTTTGGTGGGGGGGCCGTCGGAATCCTGTCCCCCATCCAGAGCAGCCAGACAGAGAGAGCCTTCAGGCACCTGAGTGAATAGGACACAATGATGAGACTCACCTACTGTTGAGGGGCAGTGCACTACATGGCCAGACGGGGGCTCCACTTCCCCACCTTTTTCTTCTTTTTGCTGTCCCGCCCCCGAACTTCCTCTGCTGCCAGGCCAGCTGCTTCATTTAGGTATTTGTTCCCCACCTTGCTCTCGAACCATTTCAGATCCACGAAGATCTCGCTGAAGTGCTCACGGTCAAACTGAAAGTCAGGAGGAGCGAGAATTTTCAGTGCCAAATCCCAACACCTAAACAGTACATCTCAGCACCTGCAAGTTAATAAGCATGCAGCATACTAGTGTAAAGATCTGAAGTCGCTGGTGAATGGCTGTCTAACATAACGTTACATGTCATAGAGGCCGGAAGGAAAAACGCACGCCCAGACACAAACTTGCGAACTGGTTCGTGCTTGTGTGTTGTGGTTGCCTAAAAAATGCCTAAGAAATCAAAAGTGTGGCTCCACAGGGTTCCAGACTACAACAATTTAGTCGCATCTTGCGACCAAGGTCTCAATGCTGTACAGCCAAATGGCTACTTTAATATCAGTTTAAATACTAGAACTCATAGTCATAGGTGGAAATTAGCAGGAGAACATTTTAAATTGAATTTGAGAAAACACTTCTTTACACAGCGTGTAGTTAGAGTATGGAATAGTCTTCCTGCTAGTGTAGCGCAAGCTAAAACCCTGGGTTCCTCTAAAACGGAGCTAGATAAGATTTTAACAACTCTGAGCTATTACTTAAGTTCTCCCCAAACGAGTTTGATGGGCCGAATGGCTTCCTCTTGTTTGTAAAATTTCTTATGTTCTTATCACCATTTTAGGAAACAGGGCAACTAAATTGTATAACTATCAAAAAATTTTAAACAATATCCAGGCCTACTTCCTGCAGCGATCGGGACACTCCAGTGGAAGGAGACTCACCTGGGAAAGCGTCTCCAGGTACTTTTCGAAGTTAGCCAGGTTCAGGTTCCCATTCTCATTGAGATAACCTGGTGACACAGATGCAGAGTGAACCTGAGCATCTGTGGAGATTTACAGCTGAGATGGATCAGCAGCGTGCCGAGCAGCAGCCTGGGGATGAGCGCACCCACCTCCGAGTTTGGGCAACACGCTGATGTAGGTACGGTATAGCAGAGGCAGAGCATCCTGGTCGATGTGCAGGTGAGGTAGATGAGGAATGAAGTCGTTTCCCACCAGGAAGCCCATCAGTATCCAGTCATCAATGATTCGCTCCAAGTCATAATCGAATGTGATCCGATTCTTCAAACAATGCATCGGTGGATTAATCAATCTTGAGACCCCCTTAAAATTTTGCTTTTGAGGATTTTGGGGGGTCTCATGGGTTAATCGGGGGTGTCGGACTCCCCTGGACCCCCCCCCCCCACTTTGCACACTGCCCAGGTACTATCCTTAGTATCTGCCCCAGTCTGAGGGCTAATGCTGCATTCCGTTTACCTTGGAAGTTGAAGCTGGGAATGACGTCACACCCAAGTTAACTGCATGCCAGTACAACATGCAATACCGGTTTTAGTCATGTTCATTGTTAGCCATTGTTAGCGATATCAGTAGATAACAATGCATTACGTGGTATTTTGCATGTACAAATACCATAGCAACAAGTCCACAGATAGAGGTTGGACAGTACTGTGTGTACAACCAGTTCAATGAGACAACATTCTGTTGATGAAGGGCGCAGCCAACTTTAATTCTGAGGTCTGGGTATAATATAAGGCTTCCAAGTGAACAACAAAGTGCCAAAGACCTAAACTGCTCACCTTTACCGCAGAGAACTCATAGTCAATGTATTCCCTCATGAGGGACAGGTGCAGCAGGTGGAAAGTGGTCTCCTCAGGAGCTGTTATCCTGAGAGAGAAACAAGGTGACCCAGCGAGTGCAAAATCACGAAGAACATCAGATCGGCGCTTTCAGTTTCACAGCGAGTCTGCATACCTTTTCTGAGACTTTTTACCCCCGAAGCGAACCTCTTCTCTCAGCAGAGAAAAATGCGGTTGGTGGCTGACCAGCCCAAGCATGATCTACAGCAGGGAAACACTTCATACCCAATCGGAAAGCTGCATCACCCACATTACAGATGCCAATCAGAGAGCTGCACTACTTATCTACAGAAATGCACTTATTTGTATACAACAAACCCAACTCATAAGTAAACAGTCCATGCTCACAGTATGCAAGGATATAGTGACCACTTATGACGACCTACCAGATCAGCATCTAGGCCATACAGACAGTGTCTAGTGTTTGGATCATAACTTGGCTTGGCAATCTCCGAACGAAGAAACTCCATGATCTTGTGCTCTCCTTCTCCAGGCGTCTGATGAGACATATAGGCATGTTTACATGAGGGTCACAGGTTAAGCTAGCGTCACGTTAAGCCACACCCTGCCCCACTCTCACCTCATGGCCAGAGAGATAGACACTGACTCCCTGCCATAACTTGTCCGATGAGAGTTTGCTGTGGACAAAATATTTCAGCTGCTTCTGGAGTCTGGCCATGAAATCTGTCCCTGAAGGAAAAGATGCATTCGTCCTGAGCAGCAAAGCCAGGGCCAAAATAAGCACCATCCACAACAAATCAAATATCCAAAATACCTGGGGTGATGCAGTTGGAGTCAAACCTTGCCTCCGTTGGGAGCACTTCACCCTTCTCTAGTGCCTTCTTAATCTTTTCCTCAGCCTCTTTTGCTGACCTTAACAAGTACAACAAGAATAGAGACTTTTCACACAGAATCCCAGAACTCTCCAATTCCACATATTCCCGTCAGACCCCCGGAGGTACCTAAATCGTCTTCCTCTCTGCTGGTTCATCTTTGCCCGTGGAGCCACACCGTCCACGGCCATAAAGAACACCTTGCGTGGCTTGATGATGCGAAAGAGCACCTCCAAGTAGTGGAAAATATCTGCGAAGATCTTTTCCTCCGAGATACGAAAGTGCACATCTTCATCATTAGGGTGGGAGCACTGATGGATGATGCCATTCATGTCCAAGTAGAGGTTGTCAAATTCAGGGATCTAGAAAAGGAAAGAGTAAACACCTGACATCATCAGACCAGGAGCCTAAGGAAACACAAAAGCACCGAGTACAAGGATCTCTTTTGTGAAATAATCCTGCATGATTAATGCCTAATAAGAATATAAGAAGATAAGAAATTTACAAACAAGAGGAGGCCATTCAGCCCATCAAGCTCATTTGGGGAGAATTCAACTAATGGCTCGGAGTTGTTAAAATCTTATCTAGCTCTGATTTAAAGGAACCCAAGGTTTTAGCTTGCAGTACACTAACAGGAAGACTATTCCACACTCTAACTACACACTGTGGAAAGTGCTTTCTAAAATCAGATTTTAAAATGTTCTCCCGCTAATTTCCACCTAGGGCCATGAGTTCTTGTATCTGAACTAATGAATTGAAATGTAATTGAAGTGACTATTTGGTCGGACAGCATCCAGACCTGTTAGAATCTTATATACCTGGATCATGTCCCCCTTTAGATGATATATATATATAATTACATTGAATTAATTATTTAATATAAAAATATATCAAGTATTTATACTTAACTATTTAATATGTAAACAAGAGGGAATGTAACTGTGGTCTCATTTGCATTTTATTCGCAGCTATTACTATAGCGTAGCAAAAGTAGAGCAGGGGGTCACAATATCCCAGATCAGTATCACCCTGCATGGACAAGCAGCATGTAGCCCGTTAAAACGAGGACCTTTCGGCAACAGATCACCCGAAGAGCTAAAGCATTTTTCCCAACGCTCACTGCAATCGCCTTTGTCGTTGTCATTTGCGTCATATTTTGTAAATTACTTTGTAAACTTATCTTGCACAGTATTTGTAAGTTTTCCGAAGCCTTAAATTTATATGTACATATTTAGCATCCTAATCTTTCTGCCATCTGGTTATAACGGCGTGGACCCTAAATTATACAAATAATTAGCTATATAACGCAACAGCTTAAACAAACCGTCAATCATCTACCGAGAAGCAGTAGCCAAATGACCTGTACAGGCAACTGCTAGTCCGAGGGTCAACCTTACCTAACGTCTGGCTCACTACAGACAAAAACAAAGTTTAAATTATTGCATGACAGACAATGTAGCCGAGGTTAAATACCTAGATTAGGTGTGTTTTGCCTTTTAAAGATGCCGGGTATTCAAATATTCGGGTTATAAAGTATACACCACTGACGGGCCTGCTATTTCACTTAGCCTTAAATCCATAACATACCTGATGTTCCTTGACAACTTCACTGAGACACGGATATCGCTCCGAAATCCATCGGTAAAACTTCGGTACTCCCATCTTAACCCTTACAAGTGTTTCAAAATGTATTCAAACGGATTTTTTGAAATCAACAAAAGGACAGGGGGTAGTTGGCAAAGTACTTTCCCACAGAATTCCGGGTTTTGTTTCCGTTGATCATGTTACGGTGCAGCGCTAAAAGGTGTCCGGGTGGAACACGCAGTAGTATGATATGAAATTGCACTACACTACTATTCAGTCAGTGGTAACTTCGGAACACTGAAGTTGCGAATACAGCGTGTGTGTTTTTTTGTTCTTACAAGTAATGGGGCGCACCCATAAACTTTTTTGGGGTATATTTATATTTTGTATTGTATATTTGGGATGGTGCAGTTATTCATGTTCATTCGTCTTGCAGACCAAAGCTGAACAATTAGGTGAATTGGTGTTTATCAGTTGCAACCATGTGGTCGCGATAATATAAAAGTTTACTTTTTAAGTGCTTGGTAAAAGTGTGCCAAAGCTGACAATCCTTTTCTCAAATCATCCATCCATCGTCCAGCTGCTTATACTGCCCAGAGTTACATAGATGGCCAGTGCCTGTACCCCAAGCACCTTGCCAAGGCAGCCATTTATTTTTGGGTTTAATGTAAACATGTGAATCAAGGTAAAACCATTAGCCCTGGCACAGGTGCTTCAAGTGATTGCTTATGGACAAGTTGTCATAGTTTTTTAAGTAGATTAAGGGTGAGTTTCTCGAAGCCTTCTTAACGCTACGTCGTTCGTTTAAATACTTATTGTTAGTAACAATAAGTTCAATCTTTTTAGAGAATTTACGAACGACGTAGCATTAAGAAGGCTTCGGGAAACTCAAACCTAAATGCGTACCAGGTTTCAGAACGCACAGGACAAAACTATTTCTTATCTCCATAATACATTATATGGCTGCTATATTTTCAGTGATTGGGAGTCGTAATGTTCTGTAACAGAGGAAAAGACACATAAACAGAAAAAATACCTCTATCTTTATACGTCAGAATGTTAAGGACGGTACTTTTCAATAATCAGAATGTAAACTTGGGCATTGTAGTTCTTTGTAGAGTTCTTTTCCATCAGCCTAAAATTTACACTTCATACATCTACGTAAATTACCTGCTTATCAAATTTGGGGAATAATGAGCTTAAATGGTTTTATTAAAGTTTCTGTAATAATTGCAAATATTTTATGCATTATTCCCACATAAATCTAGATTACAATTTCAGACTGCAAACAGTAAATAACTGACGTTTATTAATAACATAGAATAAGACAGAGAAAGTTAACTATAAAAACATATCAAATGAAGATGGTTCATTCAAATAAAAATGGTTCATATCATACATATAATTTGGGTTTTGAGTTACCCACGACGAGGTGAATTTCTTGTATTAACGTAATTAATGATGCCAATAACAAAGGCACATTTTTCAATATTCCGCAAAATATTCAATGGCGTAATTCTTATTTATGAAGATGCCCTACTTCAAAAGAACTCGGGAATTCGTCTGCGGTTCGCCGTCACAGAGCCGCGTGACGCGGCGCGGCCCCGCTTTTCTATTGGTCGACAGAACTGTCAGTAACATGTAGGCGGGTTCTCCAGGGAAGATGGCTTCTATGTCGGTAGGCGAGCCACAAGCAATGGAAGGTGAGATTGTACTGCTTTGCTGTGGCGCTGCAGCAGTTTGGCTATGACGGGGGGCTTCGGTTCCTTGGCCGTGTTCTGAATTATACTAAACGACGCTTAGTCGTGCAGCCCTGTGCATAAGCTGCATTTATGTGGAAAGCGCTGGCTCCGCTGTTGGGTGCTCTGCTCCATCAAGCTCGCGTTCGAGCATCTTTAACGTTAAAATTATGACATGCTGTTCAATCACGTTTCAAATCAAAAAGTGCATTGGACGGGCACGTCATGCTGTCTTACAAGCCGACGAACCACGCCTGCTACGGCACGATCAATCTGGCTGAAGATGCCTGCACGTTTCGGGTGGATATTAGCCTGTTTCTGCTGCGTCATATTTCTGTTTGCCATTAAGCTGGCTGAGTTTGTTACTTCGATTATATTTGTGTGCGTGGCAAACCCAGCCGGTTGGTGAAAGATGGATGTACGTGGTTGTTGATGGGAATCGTTAAGTTAGGCTGAATTAGACCGCGTGATCCGTGGGATGTTCGTGATATTTTGTATTAATGCAGAAAAATGACGAGATGTGTCTTCTCCCTGCGTACTTTACGAATCCAGTGGGGTAGGTGGCGTGCAGTTTGCGAGCTGAGTTGTACTCATCTTGTCCGTATTCCCTAGACAATAACATTTGGATCAGCACTGCAGTACTGTGGAAAGCGATCCAAAACCTTATGCCTTGCCTCTATATACAACGCCTGTAAACTAGAAGGTGTAGGTCACAGGTGTCAGACTCCAGTCCTGGAGGGCCAGAGCCCTGCACATTTTTGGGTTTCCCCTCATTTAACACACCTGATTCAACTTCTTGTGCTAATTACCACATAGCTGTTGAGCTGAATCATTTGTGGTGGAACAGGGAAAGAACTAAGCTACACAGGGCTCCGGCCCTCCAGGAATGCAGTTTGAGACCCCTGGTGTAGGTGATTCTGCTGCTTCCCAATAACACCACCTGCTCTGTTTTCAGTGGACAGGAAGGGTGAGTCGGAGGAGTCTGGAGATGATGAGATTAAGCGAAGGAGCCTGAATGGGGAGCTGGACCCCCAGCAGCCGCCCTTGTCAGGTGAGATGATGATCTCACTAGTATTGGGATCTTATGCGGGAATTACAGAAGTGCATGATGTTTTAATCCAGCCTGGTCCTTCTCTCCCCACTCCCTTCTTATGGAAATGCCCACCTGTGCCATCTTCAGAGAAGGAGGAGTCCCCAGTCGACATGGACACCATAACACTGGACCCAGAGGAAGAGGTGAAGTTTCACACCAGGAGGCAGTGTTTTGTTCATCTCCACCATTTATTTTTTGGATCTTCCTGAATCATAATGTAGTGTGTGGTTAGAGCCAAGTCTTAGTGCTACGCTGTCCCATCTTCCTGTCTCCTTCCAGGACGTGGATCTGGTTCACTGTCGTATTGGGAAGATCGAGGGGCTGGAGGTCTTACTGAAGGCAAAGGTCTGTGTGTTTGAGGTTGACGTCAGGGTGTGTGTTTAGGGAGAGTCTGCGTCCTCAGGTCTGTCCTGGCTTTGGTCTTCGTTAAGCATCTGTGTGATTTTTCTGGGTCATCTGTTTTTTTTTCTTCTGGTAGACACTGTCGATGAGACAGAACCTCATCAAGCGTATTGAAAATCTGGATAGTCTGGTCTCTCTCCGAGAGCTGGACCTCTATGATAACCAGATCCGGCGTTTGGAGAACTTGGAGGCCCTGACCCAGCTGCAGTGAGTTTTCTTGTCCTCCTACATCCATGCACACTGTTCGATGTCCAGTAGTTTGCAGTGTGTGCTGTATACATGGGTGGAGTTTCATACACTGTTCACAGAACTGTGTCTTTATTGACCTCCAGGGTTCTGGATGTTTCCTTCAACATTCTTCGTAAAGTGGAGGCTCTAGATCGACTCACAGGCCTGAAGAAGCTCTTCCTGCTGCACAACAAAATAAGCCGTATTGAAAATTTGGACCATCTGACCAACCTGGAGATGCTAGAACTGGGCTCAAACCGTATCCGGGTGAGGGCTCCCTCATGTGTAGCTAATGCCAATACCCATCCTCTCTTAAGAGGAGTTCTCTTCAACATGCACCAATGATGCTGATAGAGTGCTGTGCTATGATGTGATGTATCCTCTTCAGGTGATTGAAAACCTGGACGCTCTCTCCTCGCTGACCAGCCTGTTTCTGGGCACCAATAAGATCACTCAGCTGCAGAACCTTGAAGGATTACATAACCTGGCTGTCCTCAGTATTCAGGTACATCCCAGACATGCATGCATGCATGTGTTTGGGTGTGTGCATATGTTTGTTTGTGTGTCTGTAACCTTGTGTGGTGCTACATCCTTCAGAGTAACCGCATAACCAAAATAGAAGGTTTGGGGAGCCTGGTGAACCTGAGGGAGCTCTACCTGAGTCATAATGGCATTGAGGTCCTTGAAGGCCTGGAATCCAATGTGAGTCTGCACAGTGTTCAACTGTCCGCACCTCCTTACCGACATGCTTATGAAAGGTCTCCGTGACATATACACACCATGCCCAGCACCCCAGTGTAGACAATATTCTTGCAAAGTTTACACATGCAGGACTGCAGACCTTATGTAACGTGGGGCAGTACTGTGAATGGTTTAGAACGGGGGTTCTCACACTTTTTGATCAATGGTCCTCATCAGATTTATGTTCAAATTCAGAGGTCCAGAACAATTTTTAATAATGGACACAATTTCACAAACTTCAACGAATTAACAATAACTTCCGATATTAGACATCAATATATAACAATAGCGGGACCTTGACATAAAGACTGGTTTAATGCTCGCTGTTCATTTCGATGAGGGATTATAACGAGTTATGTATGAGGGAAGTTTGGTTGTTCTACATTGTATTTTCCTGCTTCAAACCACATTAAGCCTTTTTATGTTAACCATGCTGATTCATAAGGTGCATTATTGACTGGGTCCAGATTAACTTGCGGTTCTGTCCACATCTAGACCATGGTCCAGGCGTTGAGAACCCCTGGTTTAGAGCATGAGATATCTCATCTACTACGATGTCTTTCATCTTTTGTCATTATTACTTAATTCTATGTTGGATATTTATTGTTGCTAAGACAATTTAAAGGTTAAGGGTTAAGGAGTGCTTTAAAGGTCCCGGCTTCCTCACATGACAGTAATGAATCTCTAAAGGAGATGGGGAGTTTATTGTGGAGTATTATTAGCAAAAGGCTGTGTAGTCCTTCCGTTTTCTATTCCCGCTTCACGTTCTGCCTTCTTGGTCTGGTCGCACGGTCTCTGATAGAAAAAGCTGACAACTCTGGACATCGCTGCCAATCGCATCAAGAAGATCGAGAACATCAGTCATCTGACAGAGCTCCAGGAGTTCTGGGTGAGGAATGCTTGAAGAGCATGGAGAGTGGGAGGGAATGAGTGAACTGAATAAACTTAATTGCATAATAGGATTCTTGCAGAAAATTGTAAAGAATTGTAATTTCCGTGTGCTTTTGGAATAATAGTTGCTCTCTGGGTCTGTCCCAGATGAACGATAACCAGATAGAGAACTGGGCTGACCTTGACGAGCTGCAAAATGCCAAACACCTGGAGACGGTGTATCTGGAGAGGAACCCCCTTCAGAAGGACCCACAGTACCGCCGCAAGATCATGCTGGCATTGCCCAGTGTGCGGCAGATTGATGCAACTTTCATCCGCTTCTGATTGGTCCTGCCTGTGATTCCCCACAAGACCCTGGCCATCTCATCAGTCTCACTCTTGCACACGTATACGTGCAAATACACAGTCATGCATACATTTGTACATGTACAGTTATTCTACCTATACCAATGAAGTCACAGTTATTTGGACTCTTGCTGGAAGGTGTGAATAATCTCCTCCCAAGAGCTTGATGGTTTGGTTTGTGCATGTCACTGTCCCACACCCCCATCACATGCAGACTATTATAGCCTCTTACAGGAAGCAGTGCATTCTGGGAGTTTGGTAACAGTCTAACAGCAATAGAAGAGCAGCACCTTGTGGTTCTCAGTCCGGGACTAAGGCAAATGACACACTAATCTTTAACTTATGACCCCTGTTCCTTACAACCATCTGCAGCCCTTGTCATGCACACAGACTCTCCCCTTCTTGTCTTTTCAATTGTGAGGGAATCTGACTAACCAAAAACAAAGTTTATTGCAGGATCTCTGACAGGTCCCATAATTTTGGGGGGCAAATCCTTCACAGTAAGGTTTTCCTTTTTCTAAAATAAAAAAAAAAAATCCAGTGTTTTTAAAGAATAAACATGCAAGAACGATTTCCTTCCATGCAGACTGCATTTGTTTCTATTTAGGCTGTGTTGGTTGGTCTTGCACTAGCATGTCGTCTGGTATGGTTGTATTTCTCTGGTGCTCTGGTTGAGGCTGTAGGGGTGCTAGGGAGGGGGCAGAGGCCCGCATCAGCCCACATCAGTCTGCTTCCAGGGAGATTGCTCAGAGCACCGGGCTCTGTCCCTGAGGCAAGTCACACACTGCTAGTGTTTCATGAATAGTCGAGGGTCTTCAGAAATCATTTGCTTTTTTGCTTAATGTTTTTCAAGTGCTTGGTTGACTGTTTTAAACTGAATGTATCATAAAATATAAAATAAAATTGGGTAAAAAAATCATTATGTTTTACCTGATTTTGTTGTATTTTGCTCAAAACCATCTATTAACTATCTCTACACTGAGGCCAGAAAGTCGTCGATATATACTGGATTACCTTTTATATTGAATGTTTACTTTGCAAATTTAGTTGATATGGTAAAAACTGCATGCTGTGTGTATGTGCAAAGATCTTGTGGAAGTCTCATAACGGTAGAGGGCGTTGTGTTTTTCACCTTCTCAAAAAAGCAAAGACAAGGAGAAATTTACAGTGAATTAAATGGATATTTGATCATTTTTCCAGCGGTAAACGAGACACGTCCCTTAAGTACTTATGTTTTTAAAGTTCAATAAAATTTAGGAAAAAGCAGTCCAGCGGAGGAAATACAACACCCATAATCCTACGAGGCATCCTATGACGGATGATGTTGCTGCTATCGTAGTTAGGTGCGCAGGCGCACAGCCGTGTTGTTGTCGGCGGCGGTAAGATGGCGGCGATCGGGGATACATCAGCTCTGGGGCTGAACGGGTTAATACAGCAATTTACAGCCATAACGGGTAAACACGTTTTGTTCACACTTATTTCAATTTTACTTCATATAAATTGCTGTCAAAACAATGAGCCCGCGAAATAAGTAGGGAAAACTGCGTAGTCAGGACTGAAGGGGCATTAGAAACTACTGCCCCCTCTGTCAGCAGGAGAAAAGCCTACAACGAAAGGAAGAGATGGGCAGCCGTGCGTGGCCACCGACATCTCATATTGCCCATTTCAGCGAGGAAAAATGGTCAAAATTGGAGTAATATTGGAGGAAAGCTGTATGGGGTCGTGCATAAAGTTACTTTTTGACAGGCCGGCACAGCGCTTGGTGTTATTTGCACATTATAGACACGGGCTTGGGCTGCTTTTCCTGTAACGGAGCTGGCCAGGCTCTTCCTAACCCGGGACAGCTGGGCTTCAAGCAGCACGACCCAGGACGAATGCTGGCTCCACCGGCATCTCTAACACGTTTTTCAGATGATGTAGCCACAGTAGTAGAAGTGTCAACAGGCAGCCCGGCAAAAACTTGCTGCTCGCCAGATAAACTTATGAATCAGGGATATTTCTTAATTAAAACAAACGCATCGGGCGCAGGAGAAGGATGTTGGGGTAGTTGTGGTGCCTTACATCATTTTGGTCTGTCAATTGACCATTCAACTGGCTGTTTCTCACTTACTATGTTTGTTCCTTTACTAGTTCTTAGGTGTCGAACCCTCATAAGCATTGCCGACTTTAGAAATGTACACGACTGGTGTGTTTATCAGAACTGCATGAAGCGCCTGTTGATTAATTTACGGGTCGCCATCTTTCGCGCATGCGCAATGTGGGCGCTCATATGTTGCGCTTTGATTAACCAGCCGTAATAAACTTTCACGTTTTAAACCGCTTCGGTGACTCCCACCGTCATGAAGCCTATTAATTATTGACCATTTTGCTAATTTGGGCCCCTGTTTCCTGATTTAGCGATAGGCTGTGATATTTACGAAGATAATGTGCTATCTTTTGGAGAAATACATTATACGTTTCTAAGACCCATTGAGAAATTGTTCCTTAGGACGGTGATATTAATTTTGAAAATAATTTGAAGACGTTAAAAAGACGTGTGAAAATGGGATCTTGGATTAGGTTAGATTTAATAAGTCAGAATGTTTTATTTTGGTACCAAGTAAAGACACAAGAGACGAGTCATTATCTTTAACTTTTTTGAGACATGGCTAACGTGGTACTCCCTGACCTGACAGTGCGGACCTCAATTTCATTTCCACAGCAGGTTGCCGCATGTGATTGTGGGGTTTTGCTGCAAATCTCCTGAAAAGCTTTGTTCCTCAGTGTTTATTTTGGAATCCAGTTTAGTGCTATTCTATGGAGAAATTGAGGGTAAAATTGACCAGTACTTTTCGTCCAATCGTTGAAAAATCACTGGATAGTTTTGGTGCGGTTTTTGAAAGAGATGACAAGGCATATCTTGGCAGTAGAGTAAAAAGTATCCTTTATTTTCATTTTAAAAATGAAGTGTCACATGTCTGAACAGAGCAATAAGTTGAGTCCGAAGCATTTTGGGCCCATTTTTATGCTATCCTTTAGTTGCTGCGCTAACCTGCCAGTACCTAGTTGAAATGTTAGTGTGTGCGCATAGTCTCTGTGTGACGGTTGCACATCCACAGGTGCGACTGAGAGTGTTGGGAAACACATGCTAGAGGCTTGTGACAATAACCTGGAGATGGCTGTCACTATGTTTCTGGATGGAGGGGGTATGGTTGAAGAGCCTAGCACCAGCTCCAGTTCTGCAGGGGCCTCCAGCAGCAGAGCACCCCCTACAGAGTGAGTATTGAACTGCTAGGTGTGCACAGCTTATGTCATGTATGGGGTGCGCCACGGGTGATTTTTTTTTCTTAGGTCTTGGGCTTATCACTTTCTCCCCACAGGGAGGAGGTGCGAGCCCCTATACCACAGAAGCAAGACATCCTGGTGGAACCAGAGCCACTGTATGGAGGTACGGTTTTTGCCATCATAGCTCTGACGGTCTTCACTGGGAGGCCAAGGCTCACCAGGCTGTCTGCATGCTCGCTCTGTCTCCGGCAGTGCCAAAAAGACGACGGCCAGCCAGATCCATCTTTGACGGCTTCAGAGACTTCCAGACAGAGACCAGTAAGGCTGTAGACCTGCTTGCGGGTTTGCCGACCTCATGTCGTGTCGTGGGGTGGGGCGCCGTGTGGACACTAGCTGATGACTTTGTGACCCTTGCAATGGTGTCAGTCCGACAGGAGCAAGAGCTGAGGAACGGCAGCACAGTGGATAAGAAACTCAGCACCCTGGCAGACCTGTTTAGGCCCCCCATTGAGCTAATGCACAAGGGCAGCTTTGAGACGGTGAGATCCTCCTTAGTGTTGCTGCATACTGCATAATGTTTGCTACACAGTAATTACCATACATGTTATACAGAATATAGTACATACTGCACACTGTACAACATACCATAAACAGACAGTCCCCAAGATATGAACCAGTTCTCTTCCAAGAGCAGGTTTGCAAATCCTAAACTCACAAATCCAGCAAAGTCAGCCTAGGCATCCAGCTCATGACGCTCCAAGCCCAACCCTCAACTCCTGTCAAAAACATGTACATGTAGTACAGCTATTTGTACATAAGAAAATGTTTTTGAAACTTAATATTTGTATTCTTTGTTATAGATTTGTGGTGTATTTTAACAAGGATCAACTGAGAATTATTTTTTATTCCAATTGTTTTACGTCAGCTGATCTCACCGTTTATCATTATCGAGCTAGCCTACACTACATATCCACACCTAGCATACCTCTCTCTCCTCAACAACCAATGGAAAACGTTTGCATAAGAAAATGCTTTTAAAAGTTAATATTTGTGTTTTTGTTATTGATTTGGGCTTCATTTTAACAACCGACAACTGAGAGTTCTTTTTTCCCCCATATAAGATGTACAGTACTGTGCAAAAGTCTTAGGCAGTCAAAGAAAAAGTTTATCTGGGTAGTAAGTATATACTTCCTATGTGCTAGGAAAAGAAAAACAATTTAACATTAGAAAATCTGCAAATTAACAGTAGCATGATAAAAAACAAACAAGAATTTCTTTTGTTCCCCAAAAAGTCTGCCCTGCCATTCCATGTATTTGTTAGATTTCACCACCAGCACAATTAATCGATGAACATAATTTGTTAAATAACTTTATGAGTTAAGTGCTGGAGTCAAAAAATACATGGGAGTATTGGACGTTTGATGCAAATACTGGAGTGATTTAAGAGAGCTTCTGAATTGGGTAAGCTGACACACTTTGACTGACATAATAAAATTGTTTTGCATCAACATGAAGATCAACTAAATATGATTTTCTTTGACTGCCTAAGACTTCTGCACAGTACTGTAGATAGACACTGCATTGCTGTCTCTTAGCTTCTGTCTTCTGCTGTAGGCCAAGGACTGCGGACAGCTGGAGAACAAGTGGCTGATGATCAACATCCAGAATGTGCAGGATTTTGCTTGCCAGTGTCTGAACAGGGATGTGTGGAGCAATGATGCCGTCAAGACCATCATCAGAGAGCACTTTGTGTTCTGGCAGGTACTTCACCGGCATGGGACTGTCCCCATAAATGTCATACACCCTCACCCCCACAGGACCAGAGGTTTACGCCACTTGTGTGATGCTTGCGTTCAGGTATACCACGACAGCGAGGAGGGCCAGCGCTACATCCAGTTCTACAAGCTGAACAAGTTCCCTTATATCTCCATCCTGGACCCCCGCACAGGTGATACTTACTCCTTGCTGACCACTAAGCCCAGGTACCTGTCAGCTCCGAAATCTTCATGTCTCCTGCTTTTCACCCCCAGGCCAGAAGATGGTGGAGTGGAACCATCTAGATGTGCCTTCCTTCCTGGAGCAGGTGACGGGATTTCTGACGGAGCACGGGCAGCTCGACGGCCTGTCCAGTCACCCCCCTCCCGCCAAACGCTCGCGCTCTGTAAGCAGACCCACCTCTCTTGCCTTCTTCCTTCCTGTTGCTTTTCTGTGTCTCTTACCTGTACTTGGCCCCACCCCCCAGGAGAGTCTGATTGATGCCAGCGAGGACAGCCAGCTGGAAGCCGCCATTCGAGCCTCGCTGGAGGAGACCCACTATGAGTCCCAGCAGACTCGGCCGGACTCACGCTCTGAGGAAGACTCAGACGCGGAGCCCTTCTCAGACAGCGAGGGGCTAATCTCCGTAGACGGCTCCGATGAGGAGGCCCCCGCCCAGGCTCCACCCCCTTGCCCAGACAGCCCCGCTCGCCACAGGAAGTCCCCACACAAAGAGTCCAGCCACAGGAAGGAGGAGAGCAAGAAGAACCACCTGGAGACGCCTGTCGCGTCACAGCCCTGCAGAGAGGGTCTCAGCACGGCGCGGAGGCAGAACTCGGGATCGAGGGCGTGCGAGCCCGGAACTGAGGAGCATGGCAATCCAGGCCAACCCAGCGACAGCGGTATGGGCTGCTAGGAGGGGCAAGTTTTACTGGAGGACTGGACATTTTAGAATGAAATACTCCAAGTCACAGGCGGTGGAGAACAATGAAAGTAGCCGAGATACCCACCCTGGGACGTGAACCTGCACCCCACACACACACACACTTAAGCTCCGTATGCTGCATTATCCATTAGCAATAGTATTGTGCATCCGAAAGGCTTGCGTCCAGGAGCTTTCGCAGGTCAGACTCAGCCTGTTGATCCCTGCTCTGACTGGCTGTGTTCCACCCGCAGGTCCAAAGGCTCAGCTTATGCTGCGCTACCCGGATGGGCAACGGGAGCAGATCGCCCTGTCTGCTCAGGCCACACTCATGGTATGTCCGCTGGACGTTTTTCTCCTTTGACACCGGCACCTTCGGGTCTCTGACGTGGGTTAACTGTCTATTGCTTTTCTTCTAGGCGCTGGTGAGACATATCCAATCTAAAGGTTATCCAAACGAACGCTTCGAGCTTGTCACCAACTTCCCACGACGGAAACTGTCTCACTTGGACTATGACATCACACTGCAGGAGGCAGGGCTGTGTCCACAAGAGACTGTCTTTGTGCAGGAGAGGAATTAGACTGTGGGACGCCCCTCACCCCCCTAACCCTGACATCACGCTCACTCCAGACCCACAGTGCTGCAGGCTCCGCCCCTTCCCCTCAGTGTAATTGGCCCTAAGCGGTGTCCATCAGCCGGTCGTCTGCCGCTTCATTCTGTGTACAGTCCATGGACACAGTTACCCAGCGAACACTGAACGGGGTCCCTGTTGCTACACATACATGAAGTCAATGAGCGTTTGTAGAATACGGCCTGACTGTAGAGACCAGCACCGGCCATGAGCTACTGGGAAATAAAGATGGTGGGTCACATTATGGTGGTTTCCAGAAACCATGTGATATCTGAAGAGGACGTAATTCTTGTCATTCTTGTCAGTTAACCTTTTTCCTATTAATGAGTTAGTGGCTTCCAGGCAGCTGCAGCTTGGCGATGCAGACCCGCTCCTCCTCTGAAGGGAGGGAGGTCTGCGTGGTCATGGGAAACTGGGAGCCTGCCATCATCATGGTGACCTGGACCAGAGACTGGGTGTAGTTATTGACATGTAGTTACAGGATTTTCCTTTTTTTCCATTTTCTTTGATTTTTATATGACCTATTTCCAGAAAAAAACGTTGCTGATTCTCAAATATAACCTTCACATCAAAGGGGGCTTGTTCGTATGTTCTGTCTGTCCAGCACGGGGAGGGCCCTCAGCCAATCGCTGACACACAGTGGTATGTTCCGCATCGCTCTCCGCCAATCAGTGGGGTTTAGGCTGTGACCGAGCAGAAGACGGAGTTGGGGTCAGGGGCTGTGACCTTGCCTCCGACATCCAGGACCCAAAGGGAACCATCAACTCTATGCAGCAAACCCAGCTGACTTTGGCTTGGTGGAAGTTGGACCTCAGGTGCCGATTACCTACTGGTACTTCAGGGCCTAGTCCTGCATTTCCTGGAAGAGCCATGTTTTTAAATCTCTGCCATCTGGTTGATTTAAATAGATTGAGTGTTTGCAGAAAAAATACATTGGATGCCATGGAGTTTAACGCAGTGGTGGAAGCTCAGTTTGTGACACTTTGGATTTAAACCGTGAATTTGTGTTGGGTACAAGACTTAGAACACATAACATTATAAGACTTAAAAGATATTCCTCAAATTGGCAGTCTGCCTAAAATTAACTTCTAAATGGGCTATTTCTCATGTAGCCAGATGGGAGCAGTCTAAGTAAAATGTTTTTTTTTTTTTTTTTGTCTCAATTATTCTCCAGTGAGGTAATGCAGTGGGTAGCATTGTAGCCTTACATAGCTAGGGTTGTGGGTTTGATCCCTAGGCCCAGATGTATGGAGTTTGCATGCTGTCCCCTAGTACAAAAACACGCAGTTATGCTAATTGATGTCTCTAAATTGCCCATGAAGTGTGACTGTTTATGTGCTGTTGCAGACTGGGATCCCATTCAGGCTGTCCCGTGCTTTGTGCTTCCTGGTATTGGTTGCAAGCTCCTGGTGACTCTGTACTGAATAAGTGCGCATGGATGAATGATGGCTTTCAATGTTTTACCTCCCCTGTTTTCCTAGAACAGAGGGCCCCTGCAGACCTGTTTGCAGATGAGTATCAGATAAGCCCCCCCCCCGCCAAAAAAACGAGAATCCTAACTTTAAATTGAGGCACCTGGTGTACCTGGAGTGTGCTGCTCTGATTGGGTAGATCAGCTCTGACTGGCTGCATGCTATAGAGGGGGTGGAGATTATGGACATAACAGACATGCATCAGCCATTTCGAAGCACCATCCTTTCATCCAATTGAAAACCTGCAAGATCTCTCTTGTTATAAATTTGATCAATGATCTTTTGACTGGGCCGTAGGATGAAGGCCTTTTCATTCGATTTTAGTGTGTTAATGCACCCTTTTCTGATTGGATTATCAAGGCCCCTGGTGAGGATATCCTCAAGTGTTTTCACTGTAAATAATGCACTGGGTAGGGGTGACTTTTAGTCTGTGTGTGTGTGCGCGTGTGTGTGTGCGCGTGTGTGTGTGTGCGCGCGTGCGTGCGTGGGGGTGTGTGTTTGTGTGTCTTTGTCTGTGTCTGTGCGTGTGCATGTTTGGGTAAAACTTCATGTGCTTTAAGGGACCAAACTTTTCTGTTTTATGTACACAGCTTGTCTTAATATTTTACTTGAACGAAATCAACCAATAAACAGCTTTTTCAGTACCTGTTATCTACCTTGCCCTCGCTGTCTGGGTGTGGCCTTTTCCAGGGTCGCTGTGCCTGGTGCATGATGGGAAAGTCACATTATGATTGCATGTCTGATGGCTTCCTGCTGCTGTTTTTGTCTACTTTACTTATGTTGGTCGGGGGGTGGTCATCAGTGTTGAATAATCTATTCCTCAGATGCCAAACCCTCAGTGAGACCCTGTCCTCATCTACAGATTCCAGGTGCTGATTGTTACTGGGTTTGGGGGGTGCTGACTTGATCGGGATGCTGATTGTTACTGGGCTTTATTTTTGGGGGGCTGGTGCTGGCTGGATGACTGAAGAGGAAAAGATTGCAGTAGTTTGAATGTGGCTTGTCATGCAACAAACTAGATCTCTGACAAATACTCGAGTTATCAAAAGATCAGTACAAGGCTAACCATGGAGTCAGCACTGGGGGGGGGGACCAAGGCGGTAATATATCGGTGCAAGGAATCCTGGGAGAACCAGCAGGCCAGCAAAAGATTAGTGATGTGAGCAGAGATGTGAAATCAGGAGCCGATTTATCATGCCTTATGGGAGCCATTACAGCTTCTGAGAAAAAAGTGGCCCCTCTGAGTTCTTAGCCAGCCTGTAAAATCTATTGTGGAGGTGAAACACTGGCCAATTTTTAAAGACCCCCCGTGTGCGTCCATCTTCCCTCCATGTCTTTCCTGGTATTACTGTATGTGTTGTCTGTTGTGTTTGAGTCAAGTGGTGCACTGTCCATGTTCATGTGCTAGGTGTTGGGAAATTGTACCTAACCAAAGCATGTTGAAAGCTCATCCTGATGCCGAATATATAAAAGAGGCTGCTTACTGTGGCTCTGTCTATCCTCCACACTGTGACATGAAGGTTCTGTTCACTTTCATTGTCTTAGGATGCCTCGGTAATGTATCAAACCCAATTTGCAGACCTGCTCCATGAGACTCATATGGGAATGGCTGATAACCAGGATCTCTGCTGCCTTCCTAGTGGGAACTTCTGCTGCCTTTATTGTCAAAGAACCACCAGTGAAATGGTGCGTAAAATCTGCTAAGTGTGATGATTTGGCTGACAAAGCAGAAGGTGCATTTCATTGTGTTTTGCGCTCGAATACCGATGAGTGCATCACGGCCATCAAGGTGAGAAGCCCGACAACACGTCCGACAAAGCACTTATGCAGGTACTGCGGCTGAGCTGAAACCATGATTGGTCGATTTCAGGAAGGCCAGGCAGATGCCATCACATTGGATGGGGGAGACATTTACAAAGCTGGTCTCAAAAATGATGACCTCAAACCTATCATCGCAGAAGACTACAGAAAAGGTAATTACGGGTTAAAAAGTATGAATTTGAAATAAATGATAATTGATATTGCCTTGTGTGACTAAATCAATCTGAAGCAAAAAGCACTTGGCAAAGGTACCCTGTTTGGACCCTGCAGATGCAGAAACCTGTTATTATGCTGTTGCTGTGGTG
>JAODKC010000047.1:13670359-13680621 GCA_026777985.1 Mormyrops attenuatus | reverse complement strand
GCCGTACTACGATTATGCTGGAGCCTTCCAGTGAGTACCGCAGTACAATCTGATCAGCTCGCATTCACCCCCCTTCCTTCACTCTACACTCTTTAGCCCTGCATTGTTTGTCTCTGACCCTGTGCTCTTGACTGTGCTCTTGTCCAGGTGCTTGAAGGATGATGCTGGGGAAGTGGCCTTTGTGCACCATCTGACTGTACCCTGTAAGCAGAGAGTTGAGATGCACCACCTTGGTCATAGTGATTGCTGTGGTCCCTCTGGTATTTCCACCACAGGGTTTCTCCCTCTTCTCATCTGAAGCCTATGGGGCCAAAGATCTTCTGTTTAAGGTCTCCACCATTCACCTTGTTCAGGTGCCTAAGATCACCAATTCCTTCTTCTACCTGGGTGCACAATACATGAGCATCATTTGGTCTCTGCAGAAAGGTGAGTGACCCGGTAAACTGACACACACTCCCCCATTTAGCAGTGGTGAGTCACAGCTCTCTTGCACTGCCCACCTCAGAGATAAGCTCAGAGCTGCAGTCCAGCTCCATGGGCCATGCTGAGACGGACAAGTGTGACCAGTGGTCCATGAGAATTGTGGGTGCCTGTGGTAATGTCAAGATTGAGTGTCAGCAGGGGAACACTGTGGAAGACTGCCTAAAAAGATTATGATATGTAAAGTGGGGAGGGGTTACGATGGGGTTAATAGGTGGGATTAACATGGGGGGGGTGAGGGCAGGGTTGATATGAGGGGCATAAGAGGGGCTTGTCACGGAGTCTCTCTGTCTAGGCTGAAATACTGTCTGCTTCCAGAGCCCCAACCCCCTGTACTAAGCAGGCACATTCTTTGTTCTCTTCTCAGCGCGAAGAAGCAGATGCCATGGCAATCGATGGCGGTCAGGTGTATTCAGCAGGGACGTGTGGGTTGGTACCAGCGATGGCAGAGCAGTATGACGCAGGTATGTGGGGGTGGGGGGGGCTGTAGGCTGTCTACTGGTCACTGTGGTGCTGTGTGCTGACTGCAATGCCTGTATTCTGCCTCCTTCACAGCCAAGTGTGGCTCCTCAGAACGGAAGTAAAATTTCATCACCTTGCTATGCCTTGCAGTGCCACTGGAGGGCAGCAGTGCTGATGTGCAGGTCTCTCCTTACAGAGACAGCCTCGTCTTACTTTGCGGTGGCTGTGGTGAAGAAAGGCTCGGGCCTCACCTGGAGCACATTGAAAGGGAAGAAATCATGCCACACAGGCCTGGGTCGCACAGCAGGATGGATCACCCCTATGGGTCTCCTCCACAAGGACAGCAAGGAGTGTGACTTCTGTAAGGCTGCAGCTCGCCGGCATGTGTGTGAGTGTCAACGTGACATTCACGTGACTTGTCGTGGTTCATCGAGTTATTTAATATTGCGTCTGTCATGTTGGCCTAAATGATTCATTATAGCATCCTGCCTATCCTTCTATTTTCATGGGAAAAGCCAAGTTCTTCAGCCAGAGTTGTGCCCCGGGGGCAGATCCTGAATCCTCACTGTGTGCTCTCTGTGCGGGCGATCACAAACAAATAAATGACCCAGTGTACAAATGTAAGCCCAGAGCTGAGGAGCAGTTTTATTTATTAGTCAGTCTTCCTATTCTTGTGGCCAAACTCAAAGTCTGTCTTGCAGGAAGCGGTGCTCCATGGGCCAAAGATGTGAGGTCTGAAGACTATGAGCTTCTGTCTGTGGTGACACGCCCTGAACTCCAGCTGGATGTGGTGTCTATTCTCAAAGACCAGCAGGTGGGTGTGGCCTCAGGGATGTTGGTCAGCTGTCAGTCATTTCTGCTGCTGAGGTAGTTGAGCTGCTGAAAAACGTTCATGTGTGATTCCCCTGGTTCTCCTGCTGCTCGGAGCTGCACTGAAATGAGATGCACACCACTCATGACCAGTAATAGATTTTCTTTTCTCCAGAAGTCAAATATTTGTACAGGGGAGGACTAACATTTCTGGGGGCTCAAGACTGACATGAGCTGTTTGAGCTATTTTTTGGAGGTAAAAGAGTATCAAGAGGGAATTACAAACAATGGAACATCAATATTATGTGGTGGTTTGCAGTGCCTGCTTATTTTTAACTGGCCATTGTTTTTCCTTTATGGATGTCCTTTCCCATCATGCCATAGAACAGGTTTGGTTTGTCCGGCTCCAAAGACTTTAAAATATCCCATTCAGAAGGAGGCAAAGACCTCCTTTTCAAAGACTCCACCAAATGCCTCCAGGAGATTCCATCTCTGAACAGCTATGGGATCTAAGTGATACATGCTGTCTGTATGTGTGTGTTCATGCCCAGCCCTGGGGTTCCAAGACTCTCCTTGACTTATAAAGGGCTTTAGGATTAGTTTGTTTGCTAAATAGTGTATTGAATCTGCACTGTGTCCCTCAGGAAAGATACATTAAAACTTACATATTTCAAAGTTGAGGGTGCTAATGTGCGATCAGCAGAGCAGGTTCTGCTTCATTGTACTCTGCAGAAATTTGATGAAAATGTATGTAGCCGCCACCACCTAGTGAAGTGAACTGAACCCCCTGTAGCACAAGAATACAGGAGAATATTGCCCACTTTTCCTGGGTATGGTTCTCAACTTGGTGCACATTGGAAGAGGTCCCAGGTAGCTTAATGTTAAGCTATTCTCTAAAATATTCGCCTTTCACATAATTTAAGCCTCATTCAACGTAGCGTCCAGGGCACAGTTGTTCAAAAGTAATCCAATGGGATTTTGGATAATGGATTGGATTGAATCTTGAAAATGGGTTGTTCAAAGGAAAAGAGGGATTCAGAAATCAGATTAGATCACTTAATCCAATCTCAGTTTTAATCTGGATCAAACCTTCACTTTGTGTTGTTCAAAAGTTTGTATTTGAATTTGGATACATTTCATACAAAAAATCTGGATAATTCTGATCCCAACACACGGCTGGATTCAGTGCAGATTTCTGGCACAAAATTAAATAAAACTTGAAAATTGACCAAAAAAGCAATGTTTGCTGCTGATATATACATTTATTTATGTTTTGTACAGTTGTTGAACTAGGACAATGGCAGTGAATATAAAGTAGGAAATAAGACATTTTGGGTATAGTCAAGGGAAAAAATCCTTGTGAGATATCTGTATTCAAACAAAATCTCAAAGCTCAAAATAAAAAGCTCTACTGCCCATTGTATTTTAATGAAAATGACAATACTCAATCCTGAAAAGCCAAGGAATCCAGGCCACAGGAAGCCCCAGTCTTTGCTGTCTCTCAGCTCCCTGCCAGACAGTCCACATTTTTGCTCCTTCCCAGCTGATCAAAAACATAGACTGTCTGGGGGTCACCAAGGACCGGTTTGAAAAATACTGCTCTACAGGCAGCCGCAGGGCGCGTATTCTCTGATTACGCTCCCAGTGTGGCTTGTGCCAGTTCCGGGTCAGAGGTTACAAAAGACTCTGCAGTTGTGATGGCGTTCACTACAGGATTCTTCATCCAGGCAGATTTTGTATCAAGTACAGCTAAATCAAAAAGAAGCTCTGAGATGTGATGGTCTGTGTAAGGTTGATTGTTAATTGAAAGGACCACTTTAATAGACTTGTATGGGAGCCCTGAAGGGCAAAACACACCGGACAGTGGGGGGAAAAAACACCAGCAAATGAGAAAACATCACAACATTTGCAACACTGAGAACAAAAAGGGTATATACCTGCTGATTATTATGTACTTGTTACTGATTGAACACGGAGCCTGTCAGTCGGTCGACAGTCATAACTAGTTACAGTTTTTCTGGATCGCTTACACACTATTAGCGAACTTAACTGAACATCCCAAACCATAATGCCATCTACCAAGACAAACTCATTTCCCCAAACTATAAACACTATGGCCCTATTTTCACACGATTCATATTTGTCTAACTCTGTGCAAAATGCTACACACAAACCATGTGCTCATTTTGGTGTTCAGTACCACTAATTTAGGTCGGTACAGCTAGAACCGAAGTAGCATACAATTCCATAGGTAGGAACACTAAGAGTCAAAATTGTTCACAGGTCCTCAGCAGATATTCTATGGGGCCATGGGTCAGTTCACTTGTTTTGGAACAATGGATCCAGAAAGGCTTGAAGAAAGAAGAAGACCATACAGGAGGGGCAGTGGAAGAGGGCTAGAAAGAGCAAGAACATGGAGATGAATAGTTGCAGTTCCAGTTGAGATTTGTGCTGGTCTTGTTGATCATGTCCTTGTCCACGGGATGTCGATGAAAGAAGCTGGGCAACCAAACCTGAGCCACTTCACAGTAGAATATAATACGAACCTTCAGAGAGTGAAATAGGTTGGTAATTTACATAGTGCTATCTGCCATAACTATGGAGTACTATAGTCTGTGCTGTTGCAATGCATCCATATACTGTAGCCGTTTGAAATGCATTGACGTACTGTACCACCTCACATACAGTTACAGTAATTTGGTGTTACTGTATGTGCCTGTTTGGTAAAATGGATGATTTGCATTCAGTACTGTATTTTCTTTATAACTTAAGGGTGACCACCTGATGGAGGCAGAAGACTCCTATTCAATGACAAGTGAGAGAGGCCGATGATCAATATGGTCATAGCCAACAGCATAATTTTGCTGAGCTTGATACAATGAAGGGTTATTGAGGATTAAGGAATAATCCAAGAGACTGATGCAGTTAGCATTACCACAATTGACTGCATTCGCTGAAGGAACAAGGTGAGGACGAAACAGGCCTATCATGTTCCTTTTGAGAGGCACTGCAATAGAGTCAATGTGCAAGTAGCACATCGGGGCAGCGTGTGGCTCAGTGCGCTAAGCCTGTGTGCTTGTAGTTACAAGGTCACCGGTTCAAACCTGGCCTCAGCACGTCGCTGGGTCCTTAACCCCAGCTCCCTGGGTACCACTACAGGTGGCAGTCCTTTGCGGACAACTTACTCTGCAAAGAGCAAGTTGAGGGAGGCGTAAAAGACAATTTCCCTACGGGGATTAATAAAGTATCTAAAAAAAAAAGTGTAACTTTTCATACTGTGTGAAATGTTTGAGTGCAGTTACAGTATGTTCTCAGATTACAAGCTATATGATGGCCTCCTGTCATGTATCAGCACAGAGCAGGGCACAGGAGGGAAACAAGGTGATGATCCTCTGCTGGCTAGTGATGGAACATATACCAAGACTTCCGAGCTCGCCTTCGTTTATGCAATATCACGGGACCGGTGACGTCCGATTCGTCCTGAGGTATCAGAGGTTTCGTATCCTGTCAGCTCTTCAAAACTTCTATAAAAGTGACATGAAACATCGTGGACTTCTTCTGCGGTTGAAGAGATCGAGTGCTATGCAGTTTGTATGACATACCACACCTATTGATTCATTATGGAAAGAGGTGATCCTCAAACGTTTGGAAATAGTTTGAGTTGATGTCTCCCAGTAGGGTGAATGAATATTGATATGGCAAAATACAAAATTACTTATTATTACTATTAGTTCCTTTGCTTGTTCAATGGGCCAGTTCTTGCCAGCCACAGGGGAGGCAGGGTTTCCAATTCCAATTCTGTTTAGAGTTTAAGGCCATGGTTGCTTTCGGGTAAAAACTGTTCTTTAGCCGGTTTGTCCTGATTTTCATTGTTCTGTATCTCTTTCCTGATGGCAAAAGCTGAAAGAGACAGTGACCGGGATGTGATGAATCATGTGAAATGTCCATAGCTTTTTTCCGGCATCGAGAGGTGTAGATTTGTTCCAGGGTGGGGAGAGGACATCCAATTGTTTTCTCTGCTGCCCTGATGACCCTGTGGAGAGCTTTCACATCTGCGGAAGTGCAGCTGCCATACCACACGCAGAGTCTGTACGTAAGTACGCTCTCGATGGAACAGTGGTAAAGGGCGAGGAGCAGATTCTTGGGGAGACGGTTCTTTCTGAGGATTCTCAGGAAATACAGTCTCTGCTGAGCCTTTTTCAGCAGCTCCTTGGTGTTAGCACTCCAGGTCAGGTCGTCCTCCAGTTCAATACCCAGGAACCTGAACACCGGGACCCTCTCCACAAATGCCCCGGCGATGGTGAGTGGCTGGATGTCGACTTTGTTTTTCCTGAAAACAATGACCAGCTCCTTTGTTTTTGTGGTGTTGAGGAGCAGGTTGTCGACCCTGCACCACTCTGACAGCCACTCCACCTCGCCCCTGTATGTCAGCTCACTCTCCTTGCCAGAGATGTTTCCAATCACCGTCGTTTCATCCGCAAACTTAATGATCTTGTTGTTTGTGTGCGTGGGGACGCAGTCATGTGTGTAGAGGGTGTAAAGGAGCGGGTTGAGCACACAGCCCTGCGGTGATCGAGTGTTGATACTGAGAGCAGTAGAGGTGTGGGAACCCATCAGCCATCAGCCACTGAGGAGGTCCTCCGCCACCATGCCGTCCTCAGTCCACACAACATTATGGTCCTACTGGCATTCCTCAATGGTCTCCCCGATCATGTAAACTAGCACAACCAGAGCAGCCATGCTACGTCGTCCTTTAGAAAAATGTCAGTTTACACTGGGCTGTTCTGGTTCATGACTTGTTTACCAGCAACCCTGGATTCAGTAACATCTTTCTAAGGGCATATACTCCCTTCCTTAACCCAAATTGAGGTGTTTTTTTCAGCATTTTTTTTCCAGACTCCTCACCTCTTCCAGGATATGGAGGAAGCTTGCTATATTACAGTTGAGGCTTACTAGGGATGGATTAGGCATGACTGGGGATTTTTTCCCCCACTGTCAGGCCAGAGCTTGTATTGCCTGCGATGCCACTGAGTCTCGGGCCTGACCCAGACCAGGGACAGGATGCTGATTTCTTTTACTTTCTAAGTCTTTATGTGCGAACAGTTTTTGATCGATTGACAATTCATTGGTTGGAGAATTGTACTGTTTTGTAGAGTGCATTAAAAATGTGAAGATGTATATGTTTGTTTTGATGTATATTGTGTTTTTGGGGTTGAGTGTGCAGTTTTGAATTTGTGTTTAGAGTTTTGGGAAATGGAGGCAAAATTTCAAGAAATGTGTTTTTAGCAATTGAGAAGGAGCGCTACCCAAAGGCACTTTGAGCGTGTGTCTGTGTAAATAATGAGCGTTGTGCACCCACACGTTTCTAAAACGTGCTGCTTAAATACCGTTTAATAACTGACTTCAGACGCGGTTTTTGTTGGTCAAATGATATTGCGCTGCCTTAAAATAGCAACGCGCCAACAATGCGCCTGGCCACTCCTACAAGCGGCCTGTGGGTGCAAAGTCATTTACTTTTTTGACGACGTGTGCATGGCGGGAAAATGAGCAATGCCCCGGTACAAAACTAGCAAAACCACTTTGCGTCACACTTTGCACAGGTGGAAAATGTAGGCCCTGGAGTGTGCTGCTCTGATTGGGTAGATCATCTCTGACTGGCTGCATGCTTTAGAGGGGGTGGAGATTAAGCACATAACAGACATAAATCAGCCATTTCGAAGCACCGTCCTTTCACCCAGTTGAAAACCTACAAGGTTTTTCTTGTTAGAAATTTGATCACTGATCTTTTGACTGGGCCGTAGAATGAAGGCCTTTTCATTCGACTTTAGTGTGTTAATGCACCCTTTTCTGATTGGATTATCAAGGTCCTTGGTGAGGATATCCTCAATGTTTTCACTGTTGAAAATGCACAAATAATGCACTAGTTAGGGGTGAATTTTAGTCAGTGTGTGTGGGCGGGTGTATGTGTGTGTGCTTGTGCGCGTGCATGTTTGGGTAAAACTTCATGTGCTTTAAGGGACCAAACTTTTCTGTTTTATGTACACAGCTTGTCTTAATATTTTACTTGAACGAAATCAACCAATAAACAGCTTTTTCAGTACCTGTTATCTACCTTGCCCTCGCTGTCTGGGTGTGGCCTTTTCCAGGGTCGCTGTGCCTGGTGCATGATGGGAAAGTCACATTATGATTGCATGTCTGATGGCTTACTGCTGCTGTTTTGTCTACTTTACTTATGGTGGTGGTGGGAGGGGGGAGGCATCAGTGCTGAATAATCTATTCCTCAGAAGCCAAACCCTCAGTGAGACCCTGAACCTGATTCCTACTGGGTTTGGGGGTGCTGAGTGTTACTGGGTTTTATTTGGGGGGGGGCTTGTGCTGGCTGGATAACAGAAGAGATAGCAGTAGTATAAATGTCACGTGTCATGCCACAAACTGCATCTCTGGCGAATCATACTTTGAGTTACCAAATGATCAATATTAGTTGATGTATGACCCTAGTTGAAATACTGTTGTTTGAGGAGGGGGTGTTGTCATAGTGTCCCATCAGAGGGTAATGCCAATTCCTTGGTCTCTCCAAGCCTTTACAGGGCTGATCGTGTCCTCTGGGCCTTTAGAAATGACATCAGACCGGTTTATAGAAATGTTTCCTACAGCCTGAATGGTGTGCAAACAAGAATTGGTCTGTTTTTCTGCCCTCACTGGGATCAGAGCACGTCTGCTTCAAGCTGCCTCTGACTGCCTGTTCATTAACTTGCATGTTGTGTAATATTGACTGTGCAAACAGGGTCAGTGGAAGATCAATTGGTGCAAGGAATCCTGGGAAAACCAGCAGCCCAGGGGAAGTTCAGTGATGTGAGCAGAGATGTGGAATCAGGAGTCAATTTATCATACCTTATGGGAGCCATTACAGCCTCTGACAAAAAGTGGCCCCTCTGAGTTCTTAGCCAGCCTGTATAATCTATTGTGGAGGTGAAACACTGACCAATTTTTAAAGACCCCCCGTGTGCGTCCATCCTCCCTCCACGTCTTTCCTGGTATTACCGTATGTGTTTGTCTGTTGAGAAACTTCAACCACATGTGATAAAGACTAGTGAAACAAAATGTCCCAAATGTCTCAACTCCACTTGTTTATCAAAATGGATATCTTCTAAAAGAAATTAAGCAAAGTGGCAGTGATTACTTCAAGAACTATTGATGCACACTCATTTCATGCAGTTACTTGGGCTCATATTCATCAAGATATCCTTCTCCTCCACCCTCCAACCTGCAGTGTGTGCCTAATCTCAGCTTAATCCATAATGTCCTCATTGTTATCAGTTAGTCACCATGTCAGGTCTGTTTGCAAGATCTAGACTGGCCAACATCTGCCACCTTTGATGCCGCCCCATACACTTCAGAATACAGCCAATATTATGGTGAATGTTAAATTATTAGGAACAGGTGATTTTTTTAATGATCTGCCACATTAACAGCTTGGTTTTCAACAGGTGAACAGCCACACTGAGACATGTTTAATGTGCCAGACTGACCACTGCCTTTGAAAAAGGATAATGAGGATTGTTTGCCTATGTCTATGAACTCCTCAAAGCAGCCCTGTGATGTGAATTTCCCAGATTAAGAAATAGGGTGCTTATCAAATCCAGCTCTCCCTATCTGTGACTGTGACCTCCACTCTAAAGGTCTCCTGGAGTTAAGCAGTACACTATCCATGTCCAGTCTTTGTGCCAGCTGTTGGGAAATAACGCGCAAACAAAGCATGTTTATTGCAAGCTCAGCCTGAGGGTCGATCTATAAAAGAGGCTGCTTGCCATGGCTCTATCTGCTCAGTGACTGCAGGGAGTCCCTGTCCTCCACCCTCCGACATGAAGGTTCTGCTTGCTTCCATTCTCTTAGGATGCCTCGGTAATGTATCAAACCCAATTTGCAGACCGGCTCCATGAGACTCACATGGGAATGGCTGATAACCAGGATCTATGCTGCCTTCCTAGTGGGAATTTCTGCTGCCCTTATTGTCAAAGAGCCACCAGTGAAATGGTGCGTAAAATCTACTAAGGAGAAGAAGAAGTGTGATGATTTGGTTGGCAAAGCAGAAGCTGAATTTGCTTGCGTTTTGCGCTCAAATACCGATGAGTGCATCACAGCCATCAAGGTGAGAAACCTGACAACCCGACAATGTTAGAGACAGCAGCCCCAACACAGCACTTATGCAGGTACTGCGGCTGAGCTGAAACCATGATATGGATGTTGATTTCAGGAAGGCCAGGCTGATGCCATCACATTGGATGGGGGAGACATTTACAAAGCTGGTCTCAAAAATTATGACCTCAAACCTATCATTGCAGAAGACTACGGAAAAGGTAATTACGAGTTAAAAAGTATGAATATGATATAAATGATAATGGATATTGCCTTGTGTGACTAAATCATTCTGATGCAAAAAGCACTTGGCAAAGGTACCCTGTTTGGACCCTGCAGATGCAGAAACCTGTTATTATGCTGTTGCTGTGGTG